>JAEAOA010001744.1:0-672500 GCA_016746295.1 Potamilus streckersoni | reverse complement strand
AGTATTGCTGATTCCTTTTATTATTATAAAATGTTTCATCAATATATCTTGTGTTATTCGCATATATAATTTATAATGACCACACAGCCGGTGTGTTCTTATACTGATCCCTTAGGTGGTAAGTGTTTATACTAATTATGCAGCCGGTTAATGTTGATACTAATTGTGTAGCCGGTTAATATTTATACTATAATTGTAAAGCCGGTTAATGTTTATACTAATTGTGTAGCCGGTTAATGTTTATACTAATTGTGTAGCCGGTTAATGTTGATACTAATTGTGTAGCCGGCAAGTGACGTGGTTCACAATGATGGCGTTCTTTTCCTTTTTCTATGTATCAGTATCGAGACACCGGTTGGACATTGTATGTAAAACGTGCATATGTGATTTGCATGTTTCCTGCGATTATTACAATAATTATGTCATTTCGACTGGTGTTTAAATGACGTTAAATATAGCTCTCCATTTTATCCTTCACAGTTAAACAGTTTTGCAAAATTTGAGTATTAAAGAGCAGAAAACCAGGGTGAACAAAATTCACTAGTGTAAGGTATCTTGTTTGTATTTTATGTCCAATGCGATTATGTATTTTATGTCCAATGCTATTATATATACTTTGTTTTCCATAAAGTTATATGTGCAGTCCAGTCTGGTCAACTAGGTTGTATCCAGTGCCGGATTTAAGACAAATGAGGCCCTGTGCTAGTTAAGTTATGAGTCTCCTTACTTGGGCCCTGAAGGATGTAGGCAGTGCCGGATTTAGACAAAGTGAGGCCCTAAGTTACGGGAAGCTATGGAGGCCACATTTGGTATAAAATAAATTTGAGAGGCCCCTTCAGACTGAGTTCAGACTTTGGGGCCCTAAGCTGTAGCTTGTTTAGCTTATGCCTAAATCCGGTACTGGATGTAGGCCCGGTAGGCCTACACGGGTAGTCAGGCATATATACTCAGGAAATTTAGGAGTAGTTAAAATAACCACAGACTCTTGAAAAATTCATCTAAGTTACCCACCCACCCCCCGGCCATCAGGGTCCCTATGCTTAAGCACACCTAAGAACAATGGTAAATCCGGTACTGTTTGCATCAGTGTGTGGAAATTGGTATCTAATGAATGAAAGCCACTAAATAAGTCCTAATCACTATAAATTACTCTTAGATTTCATTCGGAGTGCTCTGTTAAAATGTGCATGCTTTAATAATTTAGGCTGATGAGGAAACGAGTGAATGCGTAATGGCTTATATTAATACAAAACATTGTTTCTGGCCTTTTCTCAATATTTTTATGAGAACGAGTTGAAAATATGCAATGTTATAACATTTTTCATTCCATTCAACTTGTGTTGAAATGGATTTTTTGTATATTATTGATAGATTTTAATCAAACCTGTGTGTTATTAATATATTGCTCACATCTAAAATTTGTATTTTTCCGCAGTAAGTTTGAAAGTCACCGGTGGATACAACATAAATTGTTTATTACGTTTGAATGCACTTAGTTGTCATTTGTGAACGTCAATGAACCCATATAACTTTCTATTCGTGTATATTTTCAATGTAGTTTTGCTTCAGCTAATTTTTTTTACATTCACGTCAATAAAATAGCCATATCTATCAGTTAAACACTTCACAGAAATGAAAACCACAATACAAATTTTTAGCATATTTGGCCGAAGAGCATATATATCCATTTGGGTCTATTCGTATATATGCTCACGTCTTTATGCTTCTATCTTATTCAGTAAATAACTAGTTTATGCCAATACTGACTTATTTTTTAAGTAATACATTACCGTATTTTGCCAATCTTCGCAAGCCAAAACTGACAATTCGCTACGCTCATTTTTTATCTCTGGCTGCCTGAGATTAGACTTACTAAATTTTCATGAACAGTCATCAACAAAAAGGACGTCATCAACAAAACTTGCAACTTTTCTCCTGCATGTCAAATAAAGATATTGTTTTCTCTATCGGTAAGTGACTGAGTTTGGAAGAGAAATTATTATTTGCTTATGCAAACTTCACGAATGGTCATGTTTTGTTTCACTCTCGCTAGCAATGATTGGTTAAGCAGGTTTATGTATATTCACGAGAAACGGAGAAATCTTGTCGCAAGAAATCTACAAGTGACATGAGAGGAGAATGGATTTTTGTCCGAGGTATGAGACGATGTACCTAACCTTAGTAAAACAAATTCTTGTGCATCTAGTTCATTAGTTGATGTATACAGATTTTATTTAGTAAAACCCTTCATTTTCTCAGGCATCCATGGGTGGCAAGAGAGCCATAATTGATTTGTGTCCGTGGCTTGCGACCATGTATCCAACCGTAATAAACATTTTCTTTTGCATCCATTTACCAGTGGTGGTGAACATATATGATTTTAGTAAACCCTTTAATATCGATACTAGAATCTGTCAGTTTGTATCAAAATGTGTCGTTATTCATTCCCAGTTCTTCGTCCATGCCCGATTGTGTTTAGTATATTTAACTTCATCCTCAATCAAGATGAACTAGCTCATTTTGAACGGTTGAAACAATGTATCAACCAGTTGAACTAACTCAATCTGAACGGTTGAAATATTGTATCAACTATATGAAAAGGCTTAATTTGAACGGTTGAAGAAACAAAGTATATACCAGACGTACTAGCTTAATATGAACGGTTGAAACAATGTTTCTGCCAGACAAACTAGCCCAATCTGAGCTAATAAAAACAATGTATCAAACCAGATGAACTAGCTCAATTTGAACGGTTGAAACAATGTCTCAACTAGATTAACTAACTCATTTTGAACTGTTGAAACAATGTATCAAACCAGATTAACTAGATCAGTTTTGAACGGTTGAAATAATGTATCAAACCAGAAGAACTAGCTCAGATTGAACGGTTAAAACTATATATCAACCAGACGAACCAACTCGGTTTGAACGGTTGGAACAATGTATCTGCCAGAAGAACAAACTCAATTTGAACTGTTCAAACAATGTATCAACCAATTAAACATTTCTTAAGACTTAAGTATCAAGATGACAATCTAGGATACCGTTTTATGCACATCTTACATGCATCCTACTGCGAACAGCATATACCTAGAATACATCAAAAGAACAAGGGTCTACGTTGTTTGCTTTTGGACACAACATGTTCGGACTTATTTTTAAGTGAATTCCCGGCTTTTTCATTCCTAAGCTTTGATAACATCTGCTAAATATGTCGACCTCTCTGTTACTACAGGTCTCCGTTTTAAAAGTAAACTCTTTCAACCTCTTAGTTTTACCTCTTTGTGAACTTTTATATTTTTCATCGTTGGTTTGTAAAATTACATATGATGTACAAAGGAAAAGACCGATTGTAGAAAGTCGCTTTCACGAGTGAACCTGACAGGATTTGTGATTAAATATTTTGAACATTATCAAAAAGTATCTCCAATCAAAATTATTTTGCAAGATGACAGGAATTGCTAATTTCCCTGAGCATATTTAGCGATAGATCTTACGAGTCGACGGCTGCTAATTTAGCCAAAGTTAGTACTGGAGGTGGACATGATGTACTCGATGGGTTCACTGGCATCGCAGCAACATGCAATTATCAAACGAGATTTAAAAGAAAAATAAATAAAAGTGTAGGGGGTTAACTTAAAAGTAAGTACGAGCTTATTAAGACATTAGGGCATATTTTAAAAACTAATGCGTAAGCACGAAGAAAGATGTTCTTGCGATGGAATGTTCGGTTCGCAAATCGATACAGTTGATACTATATTAAAAGCGTCGTTATAAACCAACCAACAAGCAACAACAATACCTTTTTGGAGCTGGTGAAAGCAAAACTTGGTCAGATTTGTTGCTTGTGGGATTTGCAACATACAATGCGGCTCTTGTTTACCTTTTTTTTTTCTTTATGAGCCATTGCTTGCTATTTTATCCGCCCCACCATTAGGGTGAGTGTATTATGTTGTGATGTCCGCCCATCAGTTTGCCCGATGGTTTTCGCACAAAGTGATTCGATAAACTGGTCTCTGAGTCATAAAAAAGATTATCGATTTCAAGGTCAAACGTTTAAATGTTAAGGTCACTGCAAAAATAAATGGTTTCCAATATCTAATTTTCCACTGTCTACAGTTATCATGCTTGGTGAATAGCTAGCATATGGATTACAAAAAAAAGTCTTGACATTCAGGTCACCAATCAAGGTCACTGTGACTGAAAGAAGAATATTTGTTTTCGCAAAATAACATTAGTTCTACATCACAAACATATGCCAAACTGTGTGGACAGTGTGTACTTAGGGTAAATATGAATCCTATCTATTTTGGGGTCACAAGGTCAAAGATCAAGGAAAGGAAAATGGTAAATGAACAAAACGTTATGAACTTAGAGAACTATTACACACATGTGGCGGGCATATAATGTGCCGATAAGAATACACGTTGCATTGATTGGTGTTTTTTAAAATACCATTCTAAATTTAAACTTTATCAAATTCAAGTCTAAAAGGTCTAATTTACACTTTGCATAAAGTACATTCAATTTAATGATCTCGTTATCATGGAAAAATATAGAATCATTCGAAATAGTTCAGACTTGGAGTCAGAGCATGCAATCTACGTGAATGAAGAGGAGCCATCTAATTATGGGAAAAGTAGGCATAAATTTGTCAAGCTCCATTACGCATCTCGAACTATTTATTAAGGAGTCGGAGTCTAGTTTGTTCGTCATCTAACATTACTGTTAACTGCATGGCACTTCCTTTTTCATTTATATAATATCTAAGAATTATAGTATCAACTCGATGACAAAACTACCAACTGTCAGGTATCAACGTCGACCAGGATCTGCTATCGGTGTATGTGATTAAGCTGGGCATAATTCGTTCTACTTATAATTGCATAATAATGTTGCAGGTTCTAGTCTGCTGACATATGCCTTGACGAGGCTTGGGCTATGCTGCCGGTGATGATAGACTTATTTATATTCACTTATATTTATTTATTAATGGCACATTTTGGATATATATATATATATATATATATATATATATATATATATATATATATATATATATATATATATATATATATATATGTTCATTGTCAAATTATTTTTTATTCACAAGTTACAGTGTTTGTTAACGATTCTTCAAACTAGATTATTATCTGTGTCTGTGTGATTTTTTATACTTGATAAGTCTTTTTTTCTATTTATATGTTACGCTTATAATGCTGTTACTGTAAAGTCTATAGTCCACACAATTATTTATTTTGATTCAATGTAAAATTAAATTAAACTTTGTCGTTTATTATAGAATCAAAATTGCATGTAAGCGATATGCAACCGATTTCAATAAAACCGTTTTCCGTTGACAAATTGTTTTAGATATTTTACGAGTCCGATTTTATATTTACATAAAGCTGCATTTGAAATTTTTCATGAATACCTTCTGTCGTTTAAGAATGGCAAACTGTATGTATGTATGTATGTATGTATGTATGTATGTATGTATGTATGTATGTATGTATGTATGTATGTATGTATGTATGTATGTATGTATGTATGTATGTATGTATGTATGTATGTATGTATGTATGTATGATCCTAGTAATAAAAAGTCCTGAATGAAACTGAGTTCGAGTCCTGATGAAATCCGAAATTAAAGGCGATGACGTATTTTGTGGTAAGAAAAGTGATGCTTTGTCAACAGTCTCTTGTTGAATCACAGAAAACATTATTCCAGTTTTGAATTCAGTATAATTTCCAATTAATGTTATCCAAGAATTTTGTCAGAGCACTTTTTTATTTCCAGGGAAAAGAATCACTTGAATTCAATAATTTGAAGAAAATAACATTCATCCCAGACTGGTTACAACATAATACAACTCAACGTGTCAAATGTTTTAAGCGCCAATGAATAAACCTTTATCAAAACAACAGTTATACGAATAATTAAGACGCAAAACCGATTCCCAAATGACGGTCAAAAGTTCACGTTTGTTACCAGTTAATATATGCTACTGGTCACGCCGTCCAGGTATGACCTTGACTCAATTTAATGAGTCTTACTCTGAGAAAGATTTTAAAAATATTTTTAAAAAAGTTGCTTACCAAATCTGTCACTAATTTTGGATCAAGGTCAGGAACTAGATACAATGTTTCTATCATTAGTTGTTTATAAAAATAATTTAAAAAATATCAGTTCTGGACAATATCAAATCCAGTTAACATTGTTACATTACAAAAGCAAGTAATGGAATTTTTTAAATAAAAAAATTAAAACTAACAAACAAACAAATAAATTAAATATACATTAAATATGACTGAAACTTTTTTAAAGCTATGGTAAGAATCCAAATAAAAGAGACAAAAACACACAAACGTAACTTTAATTTTTGTTTAGTCTTATCTCTTCGATTTATGCAGTATGGCAGACCAGAATGTGTTTGTGCTAATTTACAACGGCTCAAATTCTAAACGGTTTCCCAAAGTTTCGAGCTAAACAAGTACCTGGTCAGGGAATAAACTGTTTGCATAAGCAAACGAGCATTACACACAAACTCTTAAGAACAATCCTTGACTCTAACGTGTTAGAATCAATAAGACAAATATATAACACAACATGTAAAAACAAAACGTTGTGTAACAATAATAAACGACAAAACGTTGTGTAACAATAATAAACGATCCAGTAACTATGTTTATGACACAAAGAATCAACATGTTTCGACCTAATTCCAGGTTGTGAAGAAAGGGCGGAAACACGGCGTGACAAAAATGAACGCCATCTACAAGATTGTCTAGAATTATATCCAGGTAGTTATGCATTTATGTTCTATAGTGGGGAATTCAAACACGCGTTCCGCGTACCCAGTTATTTCCCGAGGTCCGCAACGGTACTGGAAATTTGAAAATGGTTAATTATAAAAATGTCTTCTTCACAGCAAACAGTTTTGATAAAAATGCAATTGTTACATCGCTTAATTCTTGTTTGCGAAATTTCAACTGGCTACATTAATTTGAACCGCCTTCGCTGTATCTAAAGAATTCAGTGATGCGGCGACCCTCTGGCCAATATATTAGTCCCCATCTGGCCCTTGTGGTGATTTGAATTTGAGATCCCTGTTTTAAAAGAGAAATCTCATGAAAATTTTGCAGCGGTGTAATGGACAACAACAACAACAACAACAACAATAATAATAATAATAATAATAATAATAATAATAATAATAATAATAATAATAATAATAATAACAACAATAACATAATTATTTGGTTGAATAATATCGTAAACATTTCGATCGGGTGAAAACTTACGACTAACTTTTTATACGATTGTAACGGGAAGTACAGGTTGCGCATAAGCGACAGGTATGGTATATTACTGATATTAAACTGAGAGTTTATATTTAATACCAGCATACCAAATGTGTAATATCACTGGTACAAAAAGACAATATTTTTTATTGTCAAATGTTAATTAATAAATTATTCCAATCAACAAATACGATATTAGCACATATTTGAAGAGAAATGATGTTTAATCTGCTACTTTGTGGTAAAAAAAGACACTTGATCATTTTAAAAAAAAGATATTCAGTAAACTGGCTATAAATTGCACCAAAATACATAAAATCTTCAGACTAAGCATAAGTCATGTTATATTAATCACTTCAAGAAAAAGAAGTGAATCTTTCAAGTTGTTTTGTGACCTTATATAAACTCTTGACGACCTGCAGAAAGCTGTATTGATCTTTGCAAGAAATCTTAAGTTGTGAAAAGCAATTTTCATTTCGCAAAAGAGAAAACAAATGAAACAAACTTTTGTTATTTTCTGGATGGCAATAAGAAATCATTGGTTAGCTAAAAAAACACACAGTATTTACTGTTGAGCCAAGGGGTGAAGTAAGTATTAATTTAACTATAAATAAATGCATTTTCAGTTTTACGAACAATTGATTTTTTTTCTTAACTATTTTAACAACATTTGCCATTAATGATTAATGATGTAATAGATTCTATCTTCATTTTCACCTGTCATCCTTTAAATTAATAGGAATTATAAAAGGAAGTCAGGAACAAATGAATAAAGTCAATGATTTCTGTGGTCACTTGGTCTTCCTTAAGTAGTACTCATTTAAGGAAGCCCACGTGATTAAAAAAAATCACTGAATTATCTTAATTCAATTTTAGCAGAGAAGATCTGATATACAAAACTTAACGGAACCTTGTGATACTCTTCAGAATATCTAATATTTCGTTACATATAATTTCATTATAAATGATTATGCTATATATAGCATCCACAGTTAGCACCAAACGTGAGCATGACTCCAGGAAACGCACGTGAGTGTTAAGATATTTGTATGTTGACCTCGTGTCAATATCTTCTAGAGTAAGGAAAAATACAGGATAAATTGCACACAGAAGCATTTCGAGATATACAAGTGAATTAAGGATATCAAGAAAATCCCTGTATGTAAATAAAAAAAAGATAAGCCCCCCTCCTGCATTTCAAGGCAGGTGCGTAAGAAAATTGAGGGCCAATTAGGTCTAATACTGCACACCTGGCCTATGTAACTGCTTATAATTTCATTAAGCTTGTATGTGTTGTATTGTTTTAAAAACAACATTATGTAATTTATTTGTCAAGCTTTATATCATTCTGATTTACATACAAATTCAAGTTCTTTCCCATGAGAAATGCATAATATGCTAAGACGTCACTCATAATCAAGTTAGTACAAGTTTTGAATTAAACAAGTCTATTTACCTACTTTTAACAAAATCATACGAGTTCTAGAGTTTCCAGACAGGCTTCAAACTCAGCTAATGTGATGCAATACAACTTCAAAAATATGTTATCACTGACACTAATTATAAAACCATTTTGAGACCATCATGATTAGGCTGATTAACCAAGTCTGAGCAAAATATTTTCAGACTGGTGACACATTGAACCAGTCAGGTAACAAGTTTTCAGACTGGTAAGACATTGAACCAGTCAGGTAACAAGAGCATCTCATTAACATGTATAGATCTAGGTCATAATCAAAGTCATCCAATAATTTCATGATATAAGACCTAACAGGTTTGATCAAAATCTAAATAGAAATTGAGACACCTGGTTGTTGACAAACTCATCCAATCAGATGTAATATCATTTCATTACACGCCTATATATCATTATAACTCTACATATCCAAAATCTTGACTGCATTAAACTACCAATATTTTCCAAGTATGATTGAAAGCAATTAAATAATATGCTCTAAAGGGTGACTATAATCTCAGCCAGTACCAGATGTAAAGTCATCTCATTAATATGCATAGGTCTCATTCATAATAAAACTCATCCAACACCTTGATCATATTAGCAATTGCCAAGCTTAATTAAAACTGTCAGAAATACTTTCTCTTCAGTGACCTGAAGGAGTCAATCAAATGCAAGAACAGTTTATTAACATGCGTGAATCTCACTCATTATAAAACCCATATGAGATCTTGATTATATTCCAAATCATATAAAAAATATGGTTTCCTTTATGGTAAGAAGCAATTGTTGATTAACTGATGATGGGAGGACACCTTACGGCCAGGTGAACTAACAATACACACAGAAACCTTGCCCAGATTCCACTGTGGCCCTGACAAAAGTAATCAATGCTATAAATGTGCTGCAGAATTACTTGTCATTTTATAGATTAATGTAGCCACATTAGTAACATTATTCAATTTCCAAGCCAAAGTCAATAACAGTGATCTGAATTTAGACAACTGATATGCACATGATTGGAAGAACCCATCGCCCTTTAATGTCTGCAAGACTTACGTAAGGTTAGACAGTGATGACAAGACAATACTCAAATATATATTCCTGTTCAAAGAAGTATTCCAACTGGCCAAATTTTGGCTTGATCCCAATCACCTATCATTAAATAAACTGTAACCTTTTCTATATATTTTTCTTCTAATATAAAGATGATTACATCTTTGATTTAAAAAAAAAAACACCTAATGTTAACAAAGATCAACATTAAAATAGTCTCATAGAAGAGCCTAAGTCTGATAAGAAAAGATGTGGCGTGTATTGTGTATGTGAATCATCTGCCTCATTTTCTTCAATTAGCAATATGCTACCATGGACATGGTAATATTTTCCCCTTGACCCTGCTGCAAAATGGCTGAATGTGAATTTGGTGTCAAATCCTGAAGTTTAAGTTAACAAAGTCGATAATTGTAAATAATGATATGAAACCGAGTCAATTTTACTCTTACAATCACAGCAAGCAGCTTCCATGGTCTAGTTTATATGAAGCTACATGGTAAATGTACATTTTAATTTAAAACAAACAACACATGGGCACTAACAGACAGACAGATGCTCACTGTCTGGCCTAAACAGCATGATGAAATTGAATACTTTAATCCTTTTCTTGTATTTAATCGCAATGTTGTATAAGGATGCTTATTTGAACAAGAGTAATAATTCAATGCAAATCTTTCAAAGAGTCTGCATGTATACACACATATGCATGACAGGATTTAATGATACATCAGTCTACATGTATAAACATGTATGGATTGATAGGGTTTAATAATACATCAGCACAATCCTAGTTATACAGCACTGGGGAAAATTATTACCAATGGTAAACCTTTCTGACACAAGTTAGATGTAAAAGTTTTTAAACTTGGGTAAATGAAACAAATAATAACGTGTTTGAGGTCGAGCATTTCATTATAAGATGCTGAAACCTGAACCAAGAACAATTCTGGTTGAAGGGCAACCATTGCTACTGTATACATTATCTGAAAATGCATCTGTAGCAGTAAACGAAATGGAAACAAAACAAACATTTCACTGGAATATCTATACAAGATCTTACAAAACAGGAATTATACCATTTTAAATTATATTATCCTTTTAAGTTCCACTTCTTTACTCTGCTATATTGCACATTAAAAACTTTATATTTGTAACGTTTTTGCTAGAGGCTTCTATATAAAGATCTTAGATGGCTTGTTTAGCCACCATGCGATTATAATATTGTTGTTATAGGGCTTAACGGAATTTTTCAGCACAAGATAGGCTATACATGGCGGCCAGTATTAATGGTGGAGGAAGAACCCTGGAAAACCCCGCAAAGAACCACCGACCCACGAGAAGCGACTGGCAGACTTTCTCACTTAACCACGTAAGCCGAGTCTGGACTCAAACTCACGAAGACAGAGGTGAGATGGCAGTGATCCGTAACGGTCAGCGCTTCAGACAACTAGGCCACTCAGGACCCCCAATTAAAATATTATCAAAAAATATAAAAAAGCAACAACGTATCATTTGTATGATACTAGAGCTCAACACAATGACATTATGTTACTAAATGCATACTTAAATCAAACAGGCGACATCTTTAGGTTAACCTAGCAAAACTGTAGTAAATTATACTTGCCGACTTTAAACTGTGCTTTGGTTTTCCCCATGTAATTTTATGATTTACATTTGTATGGTTTTTTCATTGTGTTTCTAACCGATTCTAGTAACCAATTTAGCAACTAATTAGTACAAATATTCCATATTTCTAATGTCCATATTTGCTGACATTATAGAGCTATAGTTTATAAAGATGCTTTTGCTAGGAAAACGTTTATGCAATTGAATGCGGAACATTTTTTATGGATCTAGGTTTATATTGGGTTATATAAATAATATTGCACTTATCACTGATCTCTTTTGTTGCAGTTTGCACTGAAATACCTTTTCCTGCTCCATTATTTCAATCGCATCATGGTATCCTATACTTCTCAGAAATGCACACAGATTTGGCTCCATCTTCGATCGATCGCTTGCTGAAATTAAAAAGAACCGGAAGCCAACTTAAGCTAGAGTACATTGCTTGAATCAAATTTGGTAGCAGTACCAGGTAGTCCTGACTGTATGTCAATAGTACACCGTACCAAGAGAACACTAAATATTATTGTGGACCGAGGTGCTGTAAGCAGTTATGCTTAACTATTATTTTAGTGTTTTAAATGTCAATATACCTATGTCCACATGCCCACCCTCCCGCAGTTGCGGAGTTTGCTTGACCTAGGCAAATAGTTGTGCGAAACTTAAATTCATTTGAATACATTAAGAAATTGACCAATAATCTTGGCATTTTCACTTAATACTGTAAAATAATATGTCCATACTCACCTACAGACGCAGATGATTTTACGACAGAAACTCAACAACTTAGTCAGGTTCAATGTAAGGAAAGGATTGCCTAAATCACAAAATCTATTGTGTTTATTTGCAATATAATTACGTATATTCGCGATAAGTATTGCGTTTATTCGCAATTGTGTTGCAAATATTCGCAATAAGTATTGTGGTTTTTCGAAAAGTATTGTGTTTATTCGCAATAGGATTGCGAATTTTTCGCAGTAATTGTTGCGTTTATTCGCAATGTATTGCAATAATTTGCAATACGTATTGCGTTTATTCTCAATAGTATTGCGAATATTCGCAATAAATATTGCTTTTATTCGCAATGTATTTATTTTTTACGGACACAATTTGGCACTAATGGCTTCCGTTGGAAGGTTCGATGTTTTCATATGGTCTGAATTTCCCCACGGCTTTGCAGTTGCAGTATCAAGTATAGTTCCTTACATGTGCACTCGGTGTAGGTCCACCCCAGGTGTGATTCTAGAGGAACTCTACTGAATTTCCAGTCAAGCTGTGATCGTGACGACTTTCTCGCTGATTTTGTTGCGAACGTGGCTTTTGTGATTATTTATTTGCGTTCTCAATCAACTCACTAGCATATTAAGAGCCACAGCTCTTGCGCATTAGAAGATAGATTGCATTCTTGGATCGGCATCCTCACAGGCACAGTTTTGGGGCATATGTTTGACAAGTTAGGCAACGCTTGTACAACAATCAATGAAGAAACATGTATGTATGTATGTATGTATGTATGTATGTATGTATGTATGTATGTATGTATGTATGTATGTATGTATGTATGTATGTATGTATGTATGTATGTATGTATGTATGTATGTATGTATGTATGTATGTATGTATGTATGTATGTATGTATGTATGTATGTATGTGGGGGGCCCCGAGTGGCCGAGTGGTCTAAAGCGCTGTCCGTTACGGATCACTGCCATCTCACCTCTATCTGCGTGTGTTCGAGTCTAGGATTCGGCGAATGTGGATAGGTGAGAAAGATTGCCAGTAGCTTCTCGTGGGTCGGTGGTTCTTTCCGGTAATTTCCCGGTTTCTTCCTCCACCATTAATACTGGCCGCCATGAATAGCCTATCGTGTGCTGAAAAATGGCGTTAAGCCAACAACAACAACATGTATGTATGTATGCGTGTGTGTGTGTGTGTGCGTGTATATATATATATATATATATATATATATATATATATATATATATATATATATATATATATATATATATATATATATAAGTATTAAATCCTGTCTCATGTGGCTCATAACTCTTAATTTTATTTTATTTGTTTTTAAGATTTCGTTAAAGTGAACATTTGTTTTACATCTCATATATGCATGTTGAAATATGTACATATTACTTGAGGCTTCTACATCTAAACCCTGTTGTGTAACTTAACCTAGCTAAATCGCCCACCCCGTTGTGTTTCTTTATGACTATATAAGAAAGCATATGTAGTTTTTTTTTTAAAGGTCGATTAGCAATACGTTTTGTCCCGTTAAACACGTGCAGGCCAATTGCATGTTCACCAAGTAAGATGAAATGTATCACACGTCCATTTTAAAAAGGTTAATTGGGACAAGAGACTGAAGAAACGCACGTGTAATATGAATTTGGTTGCCTTTCTTTGCATGCAAAGCTAAACTTGACTAGTGTCATCCAGATACAGATCGAATATGACTGGACCATTATATCGACTCCAAGATGGAAATTCCTTAGAATCAAATCCCTTATGGGTATTTTTAATTTCCTGATGATAAGGACAATTTTTATCTAGGGTGTTTTCACTCTGAAGTTGAAGAAATGCATACTCTTGTGAATATGAAAGCATGTGTAGACGAGATTTCTTTTCGCGACATACGATGACGAAAATTTGCTATCCACGAAAGTGAAATAGTTTAACAAATTAAAATTTCTAGCCAACCATTTCAATGATTAGGTTACTGTTTATTTTGGATGACAAGCCATCAAAAAGACAAGCAAACTATAATCTAAGTGATCAAATTAGAAGTGTCCCGTCTTGAAACTTTATCCATCTTAGTTATTACTATCCATCTTCTCACTGATAAGTATATGGAAAACTGTCATATTGGTAAACAAAATTCAGGCCACTTAAAATTTGTTGGTTACTGTACATTTATTCTGATTTAATCGTGGAGAAAGTTTGTGTTATGATGCATACACAGATTTAAAATACGGTACCGGGCAGCAAAATGTCTATATTAGGAATAGGGAGGCAATGAAGGAACACGATGACGCGGGTCACAATTATTTTTACTATATAGTCTCTACATTTATTTCTCACTACTGAACTTTCTACGGTATACAAATCATAGCAAAATCATATCTTTTTATCAAATACCTTCAAAGATGAGATCACGGTGAAGTTCTTGTAATTGGTTATCCGGCATTTTTGAGTGCTAAAATAGAGCACGGTGCAATTGGGTCACAGATGTCCAAATCAGTGTCATTGCCTTATTAATGTTAGTGAACTGTCATTTAAATAAACAAGGAAGACCAAACCATAGGCAAAACTTCTAAAGCATAAACAATTATCTTTAAAGCAATACTAAAAATGCCCAAATCTAACCCGCATCACCACCAAAATAAGAGAGGAAAAATGCTCTTAAAAGTAGACTGGGGCTACATTATTGGGTACTGAATCTGAAGTTAACTGTGTGTATTTCGGTGACAGTGTACAGTGAGTAATAAGGTCTTGACGATGATCCTAAGATCCAGAAGTGAAATCTGTGTTGACGTTGATTAGTTTAGTTGACAGTCAAGCCTTTCAAAAAAATATGCCGGTGAACCTTTGACAAGAACTTCACCGTGAAGACAATCTTTGAAATTATTTTAGATTAACACCTGATTTGTATTGATTGTCACACTGGAAAGTTCAGCGCTGAGAAATAAGTATAGAGAATATATAGTAAAATTAATCGTGTTTTATGACCATAAATTATACCATTCGGAACACCATCGTCTCTTTTCCATACTAGTCGAATAACTTCGACTCCGAAAGAGACTCGGTGGTGAAAATCGGAATATCTCTCGGCTATTTCCGTCATTTCGTTGTATAATCTCGAAAGTAATTGTAGGAATGCATCTCAATTTCATGCATTTAGTGATTCACATATGACAGCAAAGGTTGAGACTAATCTGAGTGTGACTTTGTCCACTTCCGCTGATATATTGTTCCATGAGAACGAAGTAGTTCAGAATATAGCGACCTGACAGAAATGGCCGAGCGATGTTCCGATCATTAGAGGTAATTGTAGTATTTTTATGGGGGACACATCCAGCATCATAACACGAATAACTGAGTTATAATATGATCTAACCTGAAACTAACACAGGACAATGTTTCAACAATCCTTGAACAAAATATCATGGGCACTAAATATGAAATGCTATTCCTGCAAAGTTAAAATGAATAATGGAAGAAATCACTCGGTTATATTTTTTGGCAACTAGTATCTGCATTGCTTTTGGCGGTGTTGTGAAGTCATGAATTTAGTATGACGTAATATCCACGGGCATGAGGGCAGTTCAAAGTGGCCATTACTGTTGCGACTCTATAGTCTTAAACTAAGTAACAGAAACGCAAACATAATGCAAATTAAATATTCATAACAAGCAAACCCATACAATCCCAGTTATTGTTATTTTTTATGTTCTTGTCGCTAAAATGTGTTAGTTACTTTTGCCGCATCCATTTTGTAATATCATTGCGCATCCCAGAAGGACACATTGACGTGCCGTTACCGTTTTTTACTGACTACTAGATTCGATTGTTTTAAAATATTATTTTAAATTCTGAGGCCAGTTCGTCAGTGGAAGATTAACAAAGTTCCGAACAGTTCTCTGTAATAAGTCTTTGCATTCTTTAAAATTTGATGTTTTGTTGTTCGACAATTATCTTTTAAAACTTTTGTACCATTCATAATACAATAAACTGGAGCTATTGGTCATTACAAGAATATCTAAAATTCAATCTTCAAAACAGATTATGTTATTACTAAAATTTATTAATTAAATCATATCAGTCCAAATTGTGCTAAGGTTTGCAAGAGATAAATCGGCTCATTCCAAAACGGGAATAACTAAATCTGAGGCAAAATCCATTTCAGAATGACCCTTATATATTAAAGGATTACCTTTATATTAATAGATCTGACTAGAAACGTCTCAAATGATTGGAATAATACAGAACTAAGTTATCTACTTGTATGGTCTTGTTGTACATGTGCTTGGCATTTATGGGGCAAAGTAAGAGACATTTTTGCAACCCGAAATTTATATATGTAATTCTGACAGCTTTCTCGTCGGTTTCATTAGGAAGAAAAAAAACAGGACGTCGTTACTGTTTTTCCATTTGAACGAGCATATGAAAGTCATATTTATTTACTAGTAGACGACAAGGTAAAATGATTTAGTCTTCTGTTCCATCTGATGTCCGACAAATTGATGTGAGAATAAATATTTATCACATAGTTGGTACACTTTGTCTACAGAGTATGCAGTTTCATATATTTTTTATATTAATACGTGTGAACATCACTTTATTTGATTTCTGATTGGGCCAGATAAGCCCATGAAATTATTGTGCTGTATTTTCTTTACTGATTGGCTGGGATCGTGGGAAAACGTTTTTAATTCGGTCTTCTGAAATGTTTTGATTTGAATAAAAAAATTTTGGCGGACATTTTTTTCACTCGACTCGCGAAAGGAAATTGAGGAAATATTATATCGGCTGTCTGAATATGGATAAGTTACTCCCACATGAGTTTGTTGTGTCATGTTTTAACAATATCATCGTAAGAAAAATAGCGTAAAACTACAAGACAAGAACAACAATAAAAATTAAAACTAAGGGTATTGATTATTTGATAGTGGATGGGGGGGACGGGTTATCGGTATTTATGTAACATAGATATACTGTATATACAAGCGTAGTCTAAATGTTAATTTAAAAAGTAAATAAACTCACATCTGTTCACAGAATAATATTGACATAAATGGGTATTCTGACAGAACTTTCTCCAAACACACTATCTTTACTCAGTATATATGCGATGCAAATCCGACTTGAATATAAATTTGCTTGCGTCTTCTGTACAATCTGTTGTTCCAAATCAAATACTGAAAATATCAGGCCACAAAAGTGTATCAGTAACTGTAGGAATTTTTGCATCCAGTAATTCTCTTTCATATGAAAATTACAACAATATAACATTTAGTTCTGAAAGTGACATTTTAAGGATAAACATGTCCTCTAGGCCGACTGTACTGTGTACCGTGTCAAATAATATGGCAGCATCACATCGAATTAATCAGTCTGTTTTGAAAACTGGTTTTATCGTTATAAAATGTTGTTTTTTGGGATGGAAGTTTTTCTTTGATTTATAGTTTGTAAAAAAGTACAATCTCCTTTTACCAGTTCAAATTTGTTTGGGACTATATTTTATGCACAAGAAATTAAAGGTTCACAGTCAATCAGAATTAGCGAAATTATTCGTTTTTCTTTCTATCTAAATAATTTATAATAAAAAAACTATGTGATAGAAAAAATCTCAAATGGGAAATGATTTAATATTACATTCATGAAAGGGTCGCAAAAGCTGGACATCATTCAACTCGTTTCAAAAATTCAATATTAAATCATTACCCATTTGAGATCCTCTATATAGTAGTCAGCTTCATAGAATCAATGAAGCTGAAATACACTTTCTATGAAGTGGAAAAGAAATTCAGTAAAACACTTTCTTAAATGGCATAGAATTTTATCAAAATAAGAATCATTTCCGTTAGCTAACATTTAAAGCAATATCATACCTCTTCACATCTGATTTTTAGACTCTAATTCATCTCATTTTGCCCGAATGAATTCGTATATAAAAGTAGAAGTTATTGACCCACTAATATAAAACACAAGTTGCACAATAGGATACTTGTTGAATGTGTGACTATATATATATATATATATATATATATATATATATATATATATATATATATATATATATATATATATATATATATATATATAAATGTAAGACACAGTTATGATTTAAACATGATAGTTTAAAAGAGGAAGATAGAGCGCGATAGACAAAGCATTGATTGCTTATTAACACTGAATGCGCAGTCATTCTGTCACAGGTGGGTGTATTGAAACGAGTGGGGAATATAAACTAAGCGAAACGACGAACCAACAAGAAGTGATTCAAAGATTTATATTAATATACGGTTGTTCAAAGACATTATTACGCTTTTATTAACACTGCTACAGACCATAATATTGTTTTATCCTCCATCTATCTCTTTCCGTTTCCTTTGGTCGATTTTTGTGCAAATTTTAAATTTATCGTCATTCATAGGTCCAGAGGCAAGACCTTGGAGAGAGTTCGCTCTTTTCTCTTCTGAGTCCTGTAGCTTGCGAAGAGAGAGAGAGAGAGAGAGAGAGAGAGAGAGAGAGAGAGAGAGAGAGAGAGAGAGAGAGAGAGAGAGAGAGAGAGAGAGAGAGAGAGAGAGAGAGAGAGAGAACATTATAGTGATAATTTAAAAAAAAAAACACCACTTTTTCAAAATATAACATTTTTATTCAACCAACAATTAAACAACACATAACATAACAATCCATACAATAGCAAATAATTCAATTTTGACAAGATTGACAATGTTGTGAAGTTAAGTTAGAGTTCCACTGAGGTGATTTGGCCCATGATGTACACTGCGTTTCGTAACTAATGAAAAGAGATATCCTCCTATTCACCATTTATTTTTGCAGTGTCCAGTACCGTGACGTCATCATTCCCTATGCAAATGTGTTTGTGTTTCTGTTATGTTTGTGTTTTTATGCACGCGTTCGTTGTGTATGTGTGTATTTAGTGTGCACGCGTATATTGTATGTGTTTGTTTTTATTTCTTTCCCTTAGCAAAAAGACCATTGTCCCTGCTCAGTGTTTGTTTTTCTCTTAACAAAAACCTTATCCATTAGCAAAAAGTGTGTGTATCTATGTGTTTTTGTATGCACGCGTTCGTTTGTGTGTGTGTGTGTGTGTGATTGTGTGCGCTCGTACGTTTGTATGTGATTGTGTGTTTGTTTTTTTCCGTTAACCAAAAAAAAAAAAAAACCTTGTCTCTGCTCAATGTGTTTTGTTTTGTGTGAATTTGGAGTAGTGCGACTATGGCCATTCTTTTTCTGTGGTGATTGTAGGTAATGGCGTGTTTTTTTTTTTTTGAAGATAAAAAATTTAATTCTTCACAATGTAAAGATAGTAAATAACGTGAATTGTGTTATAATAAGAGTGTTGTTTAGTGTAAAGATTTATTTTAGATTTGCACTCTCATCACTATGGATTGTTTGGTATTTGATTCTATGTCTATAAATTTATATGTCCCGCCCCGCCAGGTGTTATATAAAGTTATATGTCCCGCCCCGCCAGGCGTTATATAAAGTTATATGTCCCGCTCCGCCAGGCGTTATATAAAAGTATATGTCCTTCCCCGCCAAGCGTATTGTTTTCCGTTTTGCCCGTTTGAGGACAATCTCTTGCAACATTGTTCCATTTTTCTTGTAGCTATACAGACCTACTTATTTTGTCGACATACAAGCACAATATATTTTGGCGCTATACAGGCCCAATATTTTGTCGCTTTAAATTCCATATGTTAAATTCCCTTTGTCCATAAAGTGCTAGGACCCTGCCTGTATACTTGTGTATGTTTATTTTTGATTGTGTGCGTGCACACGCTCATGTGTGTATAGTTTTTTTTATCGTAACGAAAAACCTTGACCCCGCACAAGCGTACGTTTGGATGTGTGTTGTATCTGTGTTTGTGTGTGTGGGCGTACGTTTGTTTTGTATGTGTGTGTTGTTACGTGTCTATGCTTGTACAAAAGTAACAAAGAAAAGAATGAAGCTTTGTAAATTTTTAACAAAATAATTAACTTCCTTGAAAACAAGGTAAAAATAAGGGAAAGGACTTACCGTTTATGAAACTAATCCAAAATTAATACTAGAATTAATAACTGTCTTATCAATAAAAAATCCTAAGTGAACCACATTTTGAATCCCAATGAAGTTCCAAGATTGAATGGGGTGACGTCTTCAATAACCTACTTTGTCCTAATGTGTCAGCAGTTCCTCGTTGAATCACTATGAATAATATTCCAGTTTAAAATTCCCAATAATTTCCAATAAATGTCTTTGTTCAAGAATTCTGTTGAGCACTAAATATTTTCAATGAAAATAAATTAGTTTAAATAAAAACTTCGAATCAAACTGGTCACAGCAGAAACATCATTGATCTCCAAAGGTTCAATGCAAGATTGGCCAAAATCACTGTAATAATGTGTTTAAGCCTAGCTACAACCTTAAATAGATCAACCAATAGGGTTACGTGATCACTTTTTTTAAGCGGCGTTGAAACATTACATCACGTACGCCATGTACAGATTCGACTCTACTGAACGAATCTTACTAAAAATAAAAAGTTGTTTACACCAAAGCTGAAACTGGCTCTGAATCTAGGTAACCAAAAGATACAATGTATCTACTGATGCTCGTTTAGCAGGTTTAACAGAACTGAATTAAATTTTCTGGAAAAATGCCAAATCCAGTGAATAAAGTTATCATTACAATAACATGCAATGAAATAAAACTATTTTTTTTAAAGTAACACACAAGTAATTGAAATTACATATACATAACAGTGTGTTCATTTTTTATTTTAAGAAAAACTCTTGTCCCTGCACAGGCATACGTTTGTGCGTGTTTATGTATTGTATTTGTGTTTGTGTGCGTGCGCGTACGTGTGTGGTTGTGCTTATTTTTGTTTGTGTGCGTTCGCGTACGTTTGTGTGTTTGTGTGTGTATGTGTGTGCGCGTAAGTGTGTGTGTGTTTGTGTATTTGTACGCGCGTATGTGTGTATTGATCTTTGTCCCTATAAAACTCCCTTTGTCCCTATCTAATTCATTTCACCTACCTACACGCCTACATTAGCGCGTATTCAGATCAGCCACTTGCATCACTGTTGCCATTATTCCCTAGTGTCCAGTACAGTGACGTCATTAAAGCGGAAAAATTTGAGGCTATAATTATAGACTGGGGATTTTCTCATGGGGATTTACACAGGTTGTAGTTATAAATGAATAATTGGAAGTTTAGCAACGATTGTCACACAAATCGAGACTATACATAGTTACTAGGTTTATCCATTTTAGTCTAAACCAATGTAACTTAATGTCCAGGGATATATTTAGTCTCCGTTAATTTCTTGGACAATTTAGTAATTTTAGCATTACTTTTAGTCACGTTCATTTTGGCACTGGTCTTTACCTTGATTAGAACTATTTATAGCATATTTACAATTATACAAATTTATGAACACTGGCAACATAGTTTCAGGTCTGGGCAATGCTCTGTACATAACACTTGGGCTTCTATTAGTAGGTCTGTCCCTCTGTATCTGTTGGGTTTGGCCCTCTACCATCCTTATCCATAGACATGTCCTATACAATTTCCCCGTTGTCCCTAGAAAGACCCATCTATGTTCAAGGTTCTCTTGACCCATATTCAATTTCCCTTGCCCCAGACAGTCCCAATCCATTGTCTCTCTAGATTCTCTTCTCCCTATACAGTCCTAACCTATGTTAATCTTTCCTTTGTCCATATACAGGCCCAATCCATCATCACTATGTTCCATTTGCCCTGGTCGCTAGACAGTACCAGTCCCTTGTCGCCCTATAGTCCCACTCTTGTTAAATTTCCCCTTGTCGCCATTGTACAACCCCCCATTTAGCAAAGAAGTCTCCTTGTGGCTAAAGTATCCCCATTCACTGCCGTTATTGGTGATTGCCGTAAGAGGTGAGTGAATAGATAGGCTGGATGTATATTCACTGCATTCCGTAATAGGTAACTCAGGGAAGAGGCCGGACGAGTCCTCGCTTCATGCCGTAAGAGGTGGCTGAGAGGAGTTAGTCTATTTGCTGTGTGTTGTGAGCCGTGTAGAGGGAGGAAAGAATCCTGGTAGTAATGCAATGCCTTTCCGATGCAACACGCTACTTAGACCTCTACTTCATTTATAAGGGTGGTAGAGACGGGTTCGGTCTCGACATATCGGCTGATGTCGTAGAGCCTTAAGAGTTATTCTTATATTTCCACCACAAAAAGGTCTAACTTAATTACAACGGAATCTTTCCTGAAGCTGTGTCAACAGTTTTAGAAAAGGTGTTAAAGAAGGAATAAATTTTAACTGTGCTATCTATATCTTTTAAAAACGTTTCATGCAGACAAAGCACTACAAATCATGTTAACATAAAAGCTAAAGAATTTCATTGTAGTTAGTTTTATGTCATCGATAATTTCATTGTATCATTGTTGAATTATGTCTCATTATGAATTAAACGTCTACCTTGTTATGAAGAATAGGGCCCCTCATAACGTAGGTTATTTAAACACAAATTACAAGCCATTGCTACATGGAGCGATTACCTTTTGCTCTATTTATATACCACCGAACACCAACTCACTATCCAATGAATTAGACAATCTCGCTTAACAGTTGCCTACCCCATTTGTTCTACTTGAAGTTTTCAATGGCGATCAAATTACATGAATGACAGAGACAAACATGTAGAATATTTCATTTGTAGACACTATTTGTCTCTTTATAACACTAAATCACCTACATATTTACACCCATGAACAGGCACATTTTCGATGTGACAATTTGTTCTACTTCTTTTTTGATTATGGTTGGAAGGTCGCTGATGATCTAGTTCATGAACCAAGTTTGAAACACATTCTACAAACATCTGATTGTACAATACAATGCACTGATTTTAAACCTATTTTTAAAAAGTCATCATTTAGTATTATGTATATCAATACTTTTTGTAACTCCTGGTACATTATTGGTCTAATTCTTGTACTATTTATTAATGACTATAAATTGAAGTGATTACGCTGGATTTGGCGCACGAGCATATTCTCTATTATAAGATATTAAAAATGTAAAATTGCATAAGGTCTATTAATAGATGCTTCCTAACCTTTTATCGGTTAGATTCATTCTTATTGTCTATGGTCATGTTGTAATATCAAGTTCGCAGACGTGTTTATGGTGTATTTAGATATTATTTAAGAGGGAAAAATCATTTGATATGATTATTCAGTTAGAAATAGAAAGTGCTCATTGGATTTTAATCCAATACTGAACTAGTGTGAATCATTCAAAGGAGTCCTGGACAACGCCATTTTGACAGCGCCACGATTCTTGGAAAGCCATTAAACTCCGATTCTGACTAATACGAAACTTTTCTCTTTTTTTGGACTTTAATATAATTTTTAAGAATTATTTTGGAATTTACAACATATAACTCTAAGTTTCTCTCATATATTCATTTTATAATCAAGTCATTTTTTAAGTTTTACAAAATTTGTTGCTTTTGCTTCTCTCTGTTACATATGTTATGATAATTGATTCGTAACGTAAGTGTCATGCATGATGGAATAATGCTTTGAATAAAAAAATCCATGGGATCAAAACAGTCCTTGGCGGTGGCCTCTTTCCTACAGAATCATACCTAGGGACGAGGTAGTCGTTGCAAGAATTAGAATGGGTCATAATTACATAACTCACTCTTACAAATTAAAAAGTGAAGACACGCTTGGGGTAGTTTTTCTTTATGTAATAAAAACTTTACTGTGAACACTTTATGATAGTTTGTTTCGATCTCCAAACAACTTGCCACTGTTACAGCAATGTTCAAATCATGAAGGAACGTTATGTTAAAGTAAATGTGACTTCTATTCTAAGCGTTTTGAAGGAGAAATACCACCGGTATGTAGTCCTGTATATTTTGACTACTTCTAACGAACATTCATACTTTTAATTAGCGTATTTTAATCTTTTATCTTTTTGCATTAATATTCCCATTTGATCGGGAACCCTCATATGTTTCCACATATTATCGTTGTTTTTCTTTCTTTTATCGCTCTTTATAATAAACCTGTTTGACTATTCATTGTATTCATATAACATTTTTGTAGCTCTATATAGCCTTACAGTGTTGGTGTGCCGTAGATTCAGATTTAGTCAACCAATCAAAAACTCTCTAGGGTCCTTGCTGGGGTTGTAAATCCAAAGGTCATATGACGGGAAGAGGAGTCTATAAATATGAATGCAGACAGTGCACTGGCAAATAGCTGTCAAAGCGACAAAGTATGAACATTTAAGTAGAAAAGGTAAATGGCCAAATATTAAAAATCCAATCGAAAAATCATAAATTACATTTTTTTTACATAACCGATATTAACTTTGACACTTTAAAAAATACCAAAACTGAATGATATTTTTATTTTTTTAAAAAAATTAAGTAGATTTATTACATGATTACTATTAAATTTAAATGCTTTATAATTATTATAAAATTATTTATAAAGCCGCTGATATCTCCCACCTGACTGCTTACGTACACTTGTGCTAAAATAATTATTTCTTTTCATTCAATTCACGCTACCATGATAAAATGTATTACAGTCAATATAATAAACTGAGCTATTTATGTACACAGGAATATAATAATAGAATTAATTTCACCATTTAGACAAACAAATCTGCTCTATATTATCTGAAATTATTAGTGCTGTGACACACACTGTGCTGACGTAAAGTCACTATGAGATAGAAAACATGTTCTCACCTATTTTTTTCTAAAAATTAGTCTTTTCGATATTAAACACACGGAGTGTTGCTATATATAGAATTCGTGATCTTAGTTAATGATGGAATTAAATTGCTCCAACAATTGCATATTTGCAACGTCAGAGAAAAAAGTAGAATTTATAGTTTGTCTAAATGCGTTTTATTGATTTGTCGAAGAGGCCCAAGAGATTTTTCAAATAAACAGTATTGATAAATTAATGGAGTTAGTATCTTGTTTAAACAAGAACGTAGAAACTTTGACCAGCAAGAAGAATTAAAAGCTTTTCTTGGCGAGAAGAAAAGTTAAAGTTGCTGACTATATTTTAACCCATTGATGACAAGATTAAACTGACAAGTGACAATGACAGTGAATAAAAGAAAATCAACTAGGGAAATTTATTTGGCATCTAATAAAACAATGACTTCCACACCATGGTGGATGCAAACTGATGTACAAACAGCATAGCGCCGTCAGTGGGAGAAATTCTCTGAAGTTGTTTCTTAGTCCGATGAATCAAACACAACAACTGCGATATAAAACTACTTCAAAGCGCTTAATTATATTGGATACAAACGTACAAAGTCTGACCGCGTTGGAGCTGAAGCAATATTCGGTGAGGGATCATTTTAACTATATGGGCTGACACCGACTTGATAGAATCTTGCAAGCGAATTTTACAAAATATCCCGGAAAGAACACACTTGCTTATTTGCCTGATCTGTAAATTCATTTATATTATCATAACACAAAAGACATTGTTGCTGAATTGCCTCCGTGAAATTACAGCTATCATGATTTTGAGTTCCTGATTCAGATACTGTAGTATTCACATGATGTGCTAAAACGAGTTCAAGCGGAGAAAACCCGCAACCAATTAAATACCATTGTGTGTGCATACGTAAGTTTAATGGCACTGTGATGGTATTAATGCAAAGGAGTATGCCTTGGAAAATGTGATTTTCAGCAGCAGATCCTGTCATTCTAGAAATCGTAGATAAGAGTTAATTGTTGCCTCAAGTGGTCGACCATGCCTTAAATGTGATATCGAAATGTATAGATCTCGCAACACTGTCTCTTCCCCACGACTAGATGTTGCCAGATCAGTGTAAAATCGTGAATGATTCCGGACGCAAGTTTACAGAATGCGTCAAGCTTGTTTCGACCCTGAAAAGGAAACCTAACTTTGTCGGCAATGTGCGCAATTTACAGTTCTTTCAACGGTTGTGGATGGGTGTATCACGGATCCATCCAATACTACTGTTTCTTCGCCAACACTGCTCGATGGCGCCGTATATATAAATTTATACGGATCTGCGTAAGCTTGCATCTAACGAATTTGAGAAAGACCTCTTCAAGCTCATAATGGATAATGTGTTTGATAACACGATGTAGAACCTGCTGAAGCAAATTCGGGTGGACCTTGTATCCCCAGTAGATATGGAGAATCATACAATAACATCAATAAGGCAAAAGGAGTCCAACGCGTGGTTTTGTTAAAGGATCTCCGTACCTGAGAGGCGCGATGGAGCGCTTACTCGAGATCCGCAAATTCACACATAATGACATATATTCGGTCGAGAAAACATCGCATGGGTGCGTATAGTTGGATGAAGTTGAGTTCGTACTTGATGAATAGAAAACGATGGCTTTTCTCTAATGGTGTCACTACTCACATGTACTTGAATAGCGCGATTACAAAATAAAGCATGGTGGAAACGACTTGTAACTCCTCTGACAAAAACGGTCTCATGCTTGTTCGTCTAATGACAGTAAATGGTGGCGTGTTGGTTACTCAGAATGCCAGTCCAGTAAGAAATCGTAAGTGTCTCGACGAACCATGCCGGGTCAGTAGAAAATACCCCCTCTCCTCCGTGTATATAGAAACTTTACCAAGTTTAATGGTGGATGAGAAACCTTTCTTATGATTGGAGGCGGAGCCTCTCATGACATTCTTCTAAAAGTTTGCAACGCGATCGTGAATATGTTTTCATTATTAAACGCTGACGTGCGACACCGATCATGAATCAAAAATTCTAGAGCGTTCTGGCGCTCGAATAATCGTTTCACACGTGTACAATTGAATAGTTCTAGGATGGCCTGATCACGATGATTACATGTATGATTACATGACCACGAAGAGCCAGCACATGATTTGTTGTCAAAACGCAGCAACAGCTTTAACATATTCTTTGTCTAGAACGACCTGCAGAGGTCGTGGCCATGTAAGTTGAAAACGTGCATAGACACGTTCGAAACTTGTTGAATGTTGGACGTGACCTGCTCGGCTTTTTTGTATCTCCACGACGGTTAGTGCATATATGAATGTGTACGCACGTAAACGATCATGTGTTAGAAACAAAAGGTTAGCCTGTTAACTGGGCCGACCCTATACCAATTAAACAGATTTGGCTCAGTCGGGCCTCGCACTCACATGAGTAATTTTTAAAAATAGATCTATCGAGGAAAAGTAGTTTTAAAGCAATGGAAGAAAATTTTAAGTTTAATTTCATAAAAAAATTGTTTAACGTTTTTTTTTTCAAATGCCGTGTTCACGAGGGGGGGGGCTCCTAAATACAAGGGACCCCGTCAAAATGGTAAACTTCATTGGAAATTTTCAAATTAAGCCATCAATGGTAAAAGTTCCTAGGCGCGAAATGATAACTCTTCCACAATATATTGTTTGGCCAGTCACGCTCGATCAATGTCACATTAAATTATGTCCCGTTCGCTAAATCAATGTCACATTAAATTATGTCCCTTTCGCTAAATCAATGTCACATTAAATTATGTCCCTTTCGCTAAGTCATCAACAACTGATTCTCCCTTTCAAAAACTCCGGTGACTGGAACATATGGTGGACAGTATTGCGCCATTGGGTGGCGTTTTTGAGCTTTGCCGTCAAGTACCATCTTTGCCTCTATATCGCCTTTGATGATCCATCTCGCGGTTGTTTCTCAGATTTTTGGACTGATCACATTTAAGTCTTAAATGAGAACCACGTCGGCGCGTTGACGCGCAAAGATATTGTTTGATATCTTATACACGCGATCATGAAAGTAACATGCAGCGTGGACGTAGTTTACATGCTGTTCTTAATGTGCTGGTCGGTTATTAGAGCCCAGTCATGTTTGCTGTGTTTTAGACCCGCAATAGTGTTATGCGGATATATGCATTTCAGCATTATATTTTGTCCACGATGTCCCAGTAAATTAGTTAATGAAATAAATTTATCACCGTCGATTATTTTTAGACTCGTCTTCAATGGCACTACAAAGTGGTCATAAAAGGCTTGGAATCGGATGTTTTAATCAACATGAAATTCTTTAATCCACCTTTCACACAAATTCATGCGATTCAGTCTCAGCCATTACGTATCACAACCCGAGTTGAATTAACGGCATGTGTTTTCATGATGCATCGTGCACTATATGAATGCATGACTTAGCTAAATAGCAAGTGACATTCAACATGGCATCAACGCAAAGGAAAACACCGCATACAATTTCACCGTCATTGACTTTTGTACAAGTGAAGCATCGACCACCACAACATGATAATTTGTTTCCACGTTTAGTTTATTCAGAGATTATTGACCAGACTGGATCTGTGAAAACCCAACTGTTGCTGAACTTGATCATGTGATGGATGATGTGGAATCGGTTATACGTGATATCTCCAACCGCAGACCGTTAACCACATATAGATGTGCTCGAGGATGTGACAGCAGCACTTCCAACGTCTTCGTCGTTCACCTTTAAATTCTATTTTTGCGATTGACGAATCAACAGCGCTTACGACCTTAATTAGGGGTATAATAATCTTTTCGTGTACAACGATGTGAAGCTCTCTCTCTCTCTCTCTCTCTCTCTCTCTCTCTCTCTCTCTCTCTATATATATATATATATATATATATATATATATATATATATATATATATATATATATATATATATATATATATATATATATATATATATATATATATATATATATATATAAAGAATACAAATCATATGGCGAATAACAACCCTCTCAAGCGTACTGGATCCACCAAGGGATCACGTTTGTCAGGGATTAATTAAAATAGATGCAATAAACTGACGACGAACAGTACGAAACTAGTAACTAACTAGCCTAAGCGCTTTCGACTCTTAATGAGTCTTTTTCAAAGGCAAATACAAAACATAGTTACGACAAACAAATAAACACAAAAACGTTGTGTTTGTAAACCTCCACATCTCCGTCTTCACATGTGCCAACACCACAAACACAACCAGCCCGCACAGACCAGCCGCGGAAACCGAAAACGCCGCGCAATTCCCCAAAAGTCTACAAGCCAAAGCGACATCTATTTTCACCCTGTGCACACACGCAACGCAGACCACATCCCGGACACCTGACTCCATACCGGTCACTCCTATAGCAAAAATTGAAGGATATTAAGATCCAGAAAATGTCAAATTCTACCAGTGCATAGTTTCCATTCTCCAGTCTCCTTGGCTTAGACCGCTTGGTTTCAATGTTCTAAGGCGGCGTATCCAGTATGATTCCTTTTCCTTCCTGGTTTCGGAACTCCAGCTGTGGTTGTTAGCAATAGCGATAAGTATTATATCACTGAAAGTGTGGCCAGGGGAGGAGAAGTGTTCTGCGACCGGGCTTCTGTACAGCTTTTTTGTCATCCAATCAGATCTATGAAGGTTTATCCTTATGTGTAGCTTTTCAGTTTCTCCCACGTACTGAAGGCCACAGATCTTACATGTGATGAGATAAATCACATTCTCTGTTTTGCACGTTTTGTTTGGACCATGCATGTCCAGTTTCTCTTTAGTCACTGTGCTAGTGAATGTCTTGGTCTCTATCATATGTTGACAGGTTTTGCATCTTTTATCGCCACAGGGTCCAGATTGACTAGGTTGGTTTTGACTAGCGATTGTTGTTAGCTTGGCCCTGACTAGGATGTCCTTTAGGTTTTTTGGTCTCCGGTAAGCTACTACAGGTTTGTTCGGAAGTATTAGGTTTAGTATGTCTGACGATTGCACGGTTGGCCAGTGGTTTGCGATGATTTTACCTACTTTGGGATTGTCTGGGTGATAGGTCAGAATAAATGGTATCCTATCAACCTTCTCCTTCTGTCCATATCTGAGTAGGTCATCACGGTTTGTTTGTTTGGCCCTTTGGATTGCCTCCGCAATCAGGTCTTTGTCGTAGCCTCGGTAAATTAAATGTTTAGCCAGCTCTTCAGACCTTTCTAGGAATCTTTCATCGTCGGAGCAAATTCTGCGTATCCTCAGTGCCTGGCTATATGGAATGTTCTTAATGCAGTGTTTTGGATGACAGCTGGTTGGGAGAAGATACTGGTGTTTGTCGGTTGGTTTCGAGTAGATGTCTGTGTGTAATTTGTTTTCCACCAGTCTGGTTGTTGTGTCCAGGAAAACATGGTTTGAGTTGTAAATTTCTGCCGTGAATTTTATTGAAGGATGGAAGTTGTTTGCCTTTGATATGAAGTCATCCAGACTTTCTCTTCCATACTGTCACTTCATTTCAATATCATCGATAAAGCGTACCCACTGGTATGGTGTACGCTCAACCGATGCTAAGAGCTTTCCCACAAGTTTTCCCATGAAAATGTTAGCATACGAAGGGGCCATTTTAGTACCCATTGCAGTTCCATTGATTTGTAGGTAGTTTTCTTCATTAAATTCAAAGTTGTTGAGTTTTAGGACAAGCTCCAGGAGTTGGATTAAGAAGTGTGTGGGTGGATTATTTACAGTTCTTGTTTCCCATGCTTCGCTACATGAATGTAACCCTTCGTTGTGCGGTATGTTGGTGTACAAAGATGTGACGTCTAAGGAAGCAAGTAATGTATCTGGCAGTAATGGTTCACTAGCTTTGCTTTCTATGAGATAATCTGTCGTGTCTTGAAGATATGATGGTAATTTGTGGACATGTGGTCTCATAAAATGATCTAAATATTCTGATATCCTTTCTGTGGGGTGCCCGTTACCTGAGATTATAGGTCTGCCAGGGTTTCCTTGTTTGTGGATTTTGGGTAGAAGATAAAATCTACCTGCTCTTGGGTTTTCTGGGCTTAAGTAGTTTTTGGTTTGCTGGTCTATGTGTCCGCTTTGGTACGCCTAGTCAATAACATTAGTAATGATTTTTGCATATCCCAGCGTTGGATCATGGTCCAGTTTTTGGTAGAACCTAGCGTCACTTAGTTGTCTACTTGCTTCACTAATGTAGTCTTCCCTATTCATAACGACAACAGCGGAACCCTTATCTGCAGGCTTAATTATTATGTCTGTTCTGCTTTTCAGTGAGTGCAGGGCATCTGTTTCTTCTTTTGTCAAATTAGAATATTTGTTAGTATGGTTGATGTGTCTGGAAGTATCGTTTTCAACCGAGTTGATAAAGATCACACCAAAGGTAGTATTCTTTATATTACCTACCTCGTATGGCTCGATCTACCTTTGGTGTGATCTAACACCCTTTTCGGTCTTGTATTTACGTAGTGCTACTGTATCCGTTCCATTGTTTCCTTCTTATACTGAAATTGTTGCCGTATCTCTTAGAATGGAGACGATGTCTCAACAAATACAGAAAACATTCAAAACTTTACGCAATGAAACTGATGCTTTAATTCGCCTAAAGCATCATTGCACTTTCTTGCATCATTTTCTCGAAACAAATACAGACACTAAAGGTCTTCAAATTCATGTGAAACCGCAAATTATTGGCAAGAGTTCAAACAGATTCAACAAAAGATGGAATAAAATAACTCACGACGCTTCCATGAAACTCACAGCCCTACTTAGTAAAAACGTAAATCATCAATATCTAGCCAAATCAGCAACCATTGAAGAACTAAAACATCAGCTCAATTCCGTCTCAACAGAAGAAAAATTGAAAACGTTTTACTCCAAATTAAATAAAGATGAAAAAAGACTCTCTTCGAAACTATACAAAGTCAGAGATAGAAAATTTAGAAGTCATGATCTACAACCAAAGGACTGTTGTGAAGAAACTTCAATTGACGAAATTTCTTCCAAAAACAACCGTAAGAAGAAAAATCGCCGCAAAAGGAAGAATCGCAAGCACTCTGTAACAAACACTAATGCAACTGTTACTAACACAGTAGTCAACATCTCCAATTTAGAACTTACTGATGCAGAAATAAAACTTTTATCGAAAGGTTTGAGTTTCTGTCCCCGTCCAAAAACATACGACAGAGGGAAGCTTAAGAATGACACCGAAGAATTCATCCGCCGTCTAAGACTCAAAGCCCATTTTGCCTTGCAAGCACCAAACAAATCAAAGGAAAATATAAGCTGCGACCAACCCACATTTAGAAAGAAAAGTAACTGGACCCCACCAAAAAGTTCAATTCCGAATCTGGAAGCCTTTATCAACTCGGTTGAAAACGATACTTCCAGACACATCAACCATACTAACAAATATTCTAATTTGACAAAAGAAACAGATGCCCTGCACTCACTGAAAAGCAGAACAGACATAATAATTAAGCCTGCAGATAAGGGTTCTGCTGTTGTCGTTATGAATAGGGAAGACTACATTAGTGAAGCAAGTAGACAACTAAGTGACGCTAGGTTCTACCAAAAACTGGACCATGATCCAACGCTGGAATATGCAAAAATCATTACTAATGCTATTGACGAGGCGTACCAAAGCGGACACATAGACCAGCAAACCAAAAACTACTTAAGCCCAGAAAACCCAAGAGCAGGTAGATTTTATCTTCTACCCAAAATCCACAAACAAGGAAACCCTGGCAGACCTATAATCTCAGGTAACGGGCACCCCACAGAAAGGATATCAGCATATTTAGATCATTTTATGAGACCACATGTCCACAAATTACCATCATATCTTCAAGACACGACAGATTATCTCATAAAAAGCAAAGCTAGTGAACCATTACTGCCAGATACATTACTTGCTTCCTTAGACGTCACATCTTTGTACACCAACATACCGCACAACGAAGGGTTACAGGCATGTAGCGAAGCATGGGAAACAAGAACTGTAAATAATCCACCCACACACTTCTTAATCCAACTCCTGGAGCTTGTCCTAAAACTCAACAACTTTGAATTTAATGAAGAAAACTACCTACAAATCAATGAAACTGCAATGGGTACTAAAATGGCCCCTTCGTATGCTAACATTTTCATGGGAAAACTTGAGGGAAAGCTCTTAGCATCGGTTGAGCGTACACCATACCAGTGGGTACGCTTTATCGATGATATTGAAATGAAGTGGCAGTATGGAAGAGAAAGTCTGGATGACTTCATATCAAAGGCAAACAACTTCCATCCTTCAATAAAATTCACGGCAGAAATTTCCAACTCAAACCATGTTTTCCTGGACACAACAACCAGACTGGTGGAAAACAAATTACACACAGACATCTACTCGAAACCAACTGACAAACACCAGTATCTTCTCCCAACCAGCTGTCATCCAAAACACTGCATTAAGAACATTCCATATAGCCAGGCACTGAGGATACGCAGAATTTGCTCCGACGATGAAAGATTCCTAGAAAGGTCTGAAGAGCTGGCTAAACATTTAATTTACCGAGGCTACGACAAAGACCTGATTGCGGAGGCAATCCAAAGGGTCAAACAAACAAACCGTGATGACCTACTCAGATATGGACAGAAGGAGAAGGTTGATAGGATACCATTTATTCTGACCTATCACCCAGACAATCCCAAAGTAGGTAAAATCATCGCAAACCACTGGCCAACCGTGCAATCGTCAGACATACTAAACCTAATACTTCCGAACAAACCTGTAGTAGCTTACCGGAGACCAAAAAACCTAAAGGACATCCTAGTCAGGGCCAAGCTAACAACAATCGCTAGTCAAAACCAACCTAGTCAATCTGGACCCTGTGGCGATAAAGGATGCAAAACCTGTCAACATATGATAGAGACCAAGACATTCACTAGCACAGTGACTAAAGAGAAACTGGACATGCATGGTCCAAACAAAACGTGCAAAACAGAGAATGTGATTTATCTCATCACATGTAAGATCTGTGGCCTTCAGTACGTGGGAGAAACTGAAAAGCTACACATAAGGATAAACCTTCATAGATCTGATTGGATGACAAAAAAGCTGTACAGAAGCCCGGTCGCAGAACACTTCTCCTCCCCTGGCCACACTTTCAGTGATATAATACTTATCGCTATTGCTAACAACCACAGCTGGAGTTCCGAAACCAGGAAGGAAAAGGAATCATACTGGATACGCCGCCTTAGAACATTGAAACCAAGCGGTCTAAGCCAAGGGGACTGGAGAATGGAAACTATGCACTGGTAGAATTTGACATTTTCTGGATCTTAATATCCTTCAATTTTTGCTATAGGAGTGACCGGTATGGAGTCAGGTGTCCGGGATGTGGTCTGCGTTGCGTGTGTGCACAGGGTGAAAATAGATGTCGCTTTGGCTTGTAGACTTTTGGGGAATTGCGCGGCGTTTTTGGTTTCCGCGGCTGGTCTGTGCGGGCTGGTTGTGTTTGTGGTGTTGGCACATGTGAAGACGGAGATGTGGAGGTTTACAAACACAACGTTTTTGTGTTTATTTGTTTGTCGTAACTATGTTTTGTATTTGCCTTTGAAAAAGACTCATTAAGAGTCGAAAGCGCTTAGGCTAGTTAGTTACTAGTTTCGTACTGTTCGTCGTCAGTTTATTGCATCTATATATATATATTCTTATATATATAAGAATGCTTGGTTGTATGTGTATATGTTTGTGTGTGTCTGAAATTGAAGAATCTATAACAATTGTTCCCAACATTTTGGGCTGCGGACCCCTAGGGACCGAGGAATCATTCCAATGAAGCATAAAAGTACAACTTTTGCTTGTCTGCGAAATTATTCTGTTAAACTAAGAAGGGGTCCTTGTACTCAATAAGGTTGGGAACCACTGTGCTATCATGCTCAATTCTAACATTACCTAGGCACACAAACAAAAATTTGATATGGCACACAAGTTAGATTCAACATATACTTGCTACAAATGGAAAACGCATTATGTTTAATAGACGATTCGAATGACATGCTGAATTTTTAATGAAGTAGTGAGACGTTTTGCGCAGATTGCCTATTTAACAATACCCGCTATCCAGTGCACATGGAAAACATCCATTGGAATGATGTACTTTGGGCATAACGTATATGAAATTGTTCTGTACACTTTGAGAGATACGAAACTGTTTTGTTCCTTTAATTGATATTAAATTATGATTTTATGCTGATGAAATTATGAAGCTATGCTATTAACTTAAGACACGAAGTTAGGAAATTAATGTTCACGAAACTGACATGAATTTAAACGAAATTGTACTGGTCATGTAACAGATATGAGTAGATGAAATCATACAGGTCACAAAACAGAAATGAATTCCTTAAAATGCACCGTTCATTATAGGGTATTAAGTTATGATATCACTTCGTTAATATAAAACATGACGTAGCCTTTTTAAGTTATTCTACTAAAATAGGGCGTAACACAAAAATGATATTAAGTCCTCATATCTACCAAAGAACCTTACTTTAACTCTGACAAAGGCCGTTGTTTTATATGTTAACAACTCGGGTAATGAGCTGGGTCACACCTGACTTCATCCAGCCAGCTGATTCCAATCAGTGTTACTGAGCCAAATCCGGGAAAGGCAGCTGAAAACATGCAGAACTGGATCGCATAGTACATAAACCAGACACTTTTAGCATGTTTTGATACAAACATCGTTATGAATATTATTGATTATAAAAATAAAAACCTGGCTAAGCATTAAAACTGTACTTCTGTAATGAATAGTGCAATTTCATGATTAAGCATTAAAACTGTACTTCGTAATAAATAGTGCAATTTCATAATTAAACATTAAAACTGTACTTCGTAATGAATAGTGCAATTTCATAATTAAGCATTTAAACTGTACTTCGTAATGAATAGTGCAATTTCATAATAACCAAGATCATGCCCGAATCTCTCTAAAATAAAAACAATAACACGGCATTATTAAAAACAATATTTTAAAAAAATCCACAAATATTACCACTCTTCTCATCGTTTACAATATACAGTGTATAAAATTCAACCGAATTTAGATAAGAATACAACTATAAACTGAAAAGACTACATTGAATATGTTGACATTGTCTTATGTGAAATTTATTTGGCCTAAGAGAAATCTTGAAAAATCGTCAGATGATAGAAATAATAGACGACTGTATACAAGTGATACATGCCTGAAAAACTGTTTTTGTAAAGAAAATACCATTATGATAAGAAGTCGTGTAATGCGACTCCCGATCAGATTCTTGTAATGTGACTATGCTAACAAGACAGTCATATAATGTGACTCCTGATAAGACGACCATGTAATGTGGATATACTGACAAGACATTCAAAGTGGCTCATGGGAAGAGAGCCATGCAATGTGACTCTTGATAAGATGGTCATGCAATGTGAATCTCGACAAGACAGCCATGGAGAGTAACAATACTGACAAGACAGTCATGCAATGTGACTCCTGACAAGATTCCCATGCAGTGTGACTCCAGACAAGATGACTATGTAATGTGACTATGCTGACAAGATATTCAGACAATGTGACTTTTGACAAGACAGCCATGCAAATGTGACTATGCTGAGAAGACAGCCATGCAATGTGACTATACTGACAAGACATTCAGACAATGTAACTTATAACATGATGGCAATGCAATGTGACTATGCAGACAAGACATTCAAACAATGTCTGACATGGCCATGCATTGTGACTACCCAGAAAAGACAGCCATGCAGTGTGAGTAGGCTGAAAAATTAGAAATTAACAATGGGGAAATTTGATTGCTACATTGAAGGAAAAATGAGGTGAGTTCCTACTGATAGTACGATACATGTGCCACTCTATGTAGACCTTCGATGTGCCAGTGTATGTCGACTTTCCATGTGCTACTCTATGTCGACCTTCCATGTGCCACTCTATATCGACCTTCCATGTGCCACTCTATGTCGACTTTGCTTGTGACACTGTTTTTCGACTCTATATGTGACACTATGTCGACTTTCCATGTGGTACTATATTTCGACTTTCTATGTTCCACTATATGTCAACTTTCCATATGATACTCTATGTTGACTTTCCATGTGCCACTTTAAATCGATTTCCCATTTGCTTCTATATTTCGACATATGCAATAGACAAAAAGCACTAATATGCTAACAGTCTTGATGTATCACAACGATATAATCACAATCGTCTTGAAATGAATTCATGGTAATTCCAAAAATTATAATCTTGTTCTAAAGCTTGCGATGGCTCTGCAATTCCAATGAATGATTAAAATAAATCTTCTCAAATAGTAATTAAACAATCGATTAATATCTCCACTCGAGATGTTTAAGATGGAAATAATAATCTGTTATTCAGTACCTTACTTAAAAACAAGGACACAAGTTCAGAACAAGGACGAGGGACAAAATTATATTTTGAAACATTCCAATTTGTTGGTGAGGCAAGTCCTTCAACAGCCAACCAATCAGAAATCCGATTAGCCAGAATTTCACGGAGAAATCAATGACCTGAACTTAAATCCCATCAAGTTCGTCAAACATATTACTTCAACACTAATCTAAAGTAAAACAGACTTAATACATGTTTACTTATATATATATATATATATATATATATATATATATATATATATATATATATATATATATATATATATATATATATATATATATATATATATATAACACCACCGGTCATGAAGGAAAGAAGGATTTACACAACTATATTTTAGATATTAGATTTATATATATATATATATATATATATATATATATATATATATATATATATATATATATATATGTGTGTGTGTGTGTATGTGTGTGATATGTATGTGTGTGTGCGTGCAGGTGTGTATGTGAATCGACCTGAACAATCTGAGATTTTTGTTTTTCATTCTATTAGTGAAAGTAAGGGATTTTTTTAATCCTCGAATACAATGATCGCAGAAAGAGAGGAACTAATATATACTTCAAACTGTTGCAAAACCAATGTTAAAGCCAATAGTCCATCTTGATTGTGGAGAAAATTATCTGGTGGGAATTTTTCTTTTTAGCACAGTAACACATTGGATGATCGACCTCAATTTTGTCTTCCTGAATTATTACTGCAACAATCCCCTACGTCATTTGCATCAATAGACCTTTTAATTAACTTACCGAAATCTAGAACTGACAGAACCGGTGATCTCTTAAGTATGGCCTTTAATTTATAACAGCCTCTTGACATTTGTCAGACCAATGAAACTTGGTTTCCTTATCAACAAATTGATGATGGATTCAGTAATTATGGAAGGATTAGAGAAAAAAATCACAGCATGTTCCATAAATATAATACAGTCGGGCAAAGCTAATTTTTACTTAAAATAATTTCCAAATTTGCATCACTTTGTCATCAAAGAATTTCCAAATGGTTTCCAAGTGATATATTTGTGTTTCAAATTTGATGATGACATCACCAATGTAAGCGTCACAATTATATAGTCCAGACTTTATTATGTTTATCAAACTTTGAAAAGCGAAGGCGACCCTTTCATACCAAACGGCATTACCGTCATTGATGAAGTCCTTCTGGTGTAACGAATGCCGTAATTTCGTCTGTTTTTCCTTTGATTGAATTTGCCATAACCCTTTCAAGAAGTTAAACTTGTTGACATATTTTGTATTTTAAATTTTGTCAATGCAGTTATCGATTATTGGTAACAAAAAAAAGCTGTATTGTTGATTGTTCACTTTTCTACAATCGGTACACATGAGGAAATTTTTATTTGGTTTCGGTAGAAGAATACATATTGAACTCCAGTTAATTTTGCTTGGTTGTATGAAATTATGCTTTAGAAATTATTTTAATTCTTTATTCTAAAATTTTTATTGAGAGGATTCATCCTGCAAAAACACTATTTGACAGATGTATATTGTACAATTTCAAGGGTATTGTAGATTTTATTTAATGGTGTTGAAATATCTGGAGACAAATGCTCATATTCACTTAATAACTGTTTTAGTTCATTATTTTCTTGTGACAGTGTATGTGAAAGTTTCTGGTCCAGATTATTCAGTATTTCTGAATTCCAAAGACTGGTTACACCAATGTCACTATGATTACACGCCATGATATAAATCTGCACTGTTTGGAACTGGTACAACGAAACTGATTGAATGACTAACAAAATACCTCAATTAGCACACCCATTCAGCATATTTGTGTGACAAAGCTAATGTTTGTTTTCCCCTCCAGAAGTGCTAATGAGGTAATTTAAGTCTCTTTCCTTTTAATTATATAAGGATCATACTACTTAGAATGAAAAGGATTTTGAGGTAAGGGGAAGACAGCAAACAATTTTCACCAGGCTCATAACTCTTTTCCTTTGTCTTTCTGTCATACTGTAGTTTTATTTAAAATCAGAGACGTAGTCAAAAAGAATAATTTCTGATTCTTCGGTTGAAATAAAGTTTTCTATTTATAACGTCAATGGTCCCCGGACAGTATAACGAAAATAGCTTAAAAGTACAACAATGTAAATATTCACGAACTGATTCTTTAACAGCAACCACAATCCCCACAAAAACGACTCATTTAGCATCCTAATCTTTTACTGTATCAAATCCATTCGACTAAACCATATTATTTAGAATTTGATGAAATCTTTCCAATGTTCCTTAACTTTTAGTTTGATAGGTAGAATATTTAAGCTCTTGGATGCCTAATTCATCCATAACTTGCTGAAAAAATTCCATACATAAAATTTAACTGTTCCGATTGGCCAGATTTGGGAAGGCAAAAACTTGTTTTAAAACTTTATCAAAGATGTTGCATAATTTTAGTTTTAATATTTCTGAAAGGAATAGTCTTGTGAATTCGGTTGACGCACACACACACACACACACACACACACACACACAGACACATACACATACACATTATGGTCAACCATTATTGATTACCTGAGATGTCTTAGTTACAGGAGAGACACAGTCTAATGTTATGAGACATTGTTCTTTAAATAACAAACAAAACAAATTGAAAGGAAACATGCTTTGTAACATTAAACAAAAATTTATTTCCCTAGAATTTAAAGTGAAAATGAAAAAAGAACTTATGGTATTGCGAATTGAATCCCAAAATAAGCCAAATATTAAAGATACAAGTCCTAGTCATTTACGGTCCAGAATAAAATTCAGTTGAAGTCCAGAATAAATCTAAAATCTGAAGGCGATGATGATTATGTGGTCGCTTATAGAGTGTTTATGTATCAACAGTCCTTTGTTGAATCTCAGTAATATACATTCAGGTGTGAATTCAATATAAATTCCAGTGAAGGTCTCTTTTAAGGCATTTTATCAGAGCACTATTGTATTTCCTGAGAATATAATCAATCAAATTCAACAATTTGAAGAAATGAAATTCAGTCAGACGGAAGGCAACATATAATACAACTCCAAAGAGTTTTAAGCACGTCTGGAATATCCTTTAAGTGATAATATCATATAGTTATCTACCTGGTCACAATTAGCATTTTTTATAGTAATGGAAAATAACCTTCTAGAATGATCTTGATGTTTACAGAATAGTCAAATACACTAAGGTAATTCCAAAGCCTAGATCTAGACCCAAATAAACATATTTACTTCAATTAATAAAGAGTTCTGATTTTAAACCCAGACACATACAAACTAATTTAGCCTTGCAGTAGTTGTTTACACAGAATAAAATTTAAAAAAAAGGTCAGGAAGGTCAAGCAGAAAAGAACTCAGTTTTGTGAAAGGGCAAGTTACAATGTTACATTATAATAGAATGTAATGAATTTTTTTAAAAAAAAAAACAACTAAAAAAGTAACAAACAATGTAAATAAAATATCCAGTACACTACCATTATTCTACAAAATGGTTCGTAAAATGCAGAAATAAGTTGCGGATGAGTCTCCGGAAATTTCTGGACGGGTTTTCCTTCTATTTTACAAGTGTGACAAGATCTAAGGTAATTAAAAACATCAACTCATTTTCGGCATTAAACACGAATCAATACCTTGTGGTATGTATTAAGGACTCATAAATGACCAGCCTAAAGGAGTTTCATGGTTATACTAGGAATTTCCTGTCTATATAGGAACAAAAACAAAATAGCTAACTGATCACTCGTCACTAGCGGATACCTCTGTTGGTCTCCATTTTTGCATAAGGACACAATTGTTTACAAAATAATTAACTGGTACTTGCGTGACGTAAGTTTTTCTAATAGTTGTCTGAAGCAAGCAGGAGATCTCATGATAATGTTCATGTAACACAAACAGTGATTTTTATTATGTTTTAACTCGATTAGTAGTAAAATAAAGAATCAGTGTGATCAATCCCTCTTGAATAATTAATACCAGGAGCAAGCATGGCCTGACGAAAAGATCGACCAATAGTTATGTCAGCTAAAGGTATAATTGCTTTATCAACATCACTTTCAAGAGCTCTCTTCGCTTTGGCTCTAGTAAATACACAAGCAGGATAGTAGCCAGGGATTGAAATTTAAATAGGATCAACTTTTATTCCGAACAAGGCTTGTAAGCCACAAGTGGATAAACTACAACCTTATCTTGAGTTAATTCATTGCCTGGTAATAAAGGAATACCCTGAATGTGTAAGGAATCCACCGCTCCTACAGTCATGGGTCATAAGACTAAGTCTGATGAAAAATGTACACAATGGAATCATTAACAAAGCCGTACTGTACTCCTTTAATAAGATTACGTTCAATAGAAAAATACTTTATAATAAAAGAATTTGAAAAGCATATGTTTATCGATATTTTAATATCAACGGGATTAGGAAAATCACTAAGGAGTGATACAGAAGCTTTCTAAATGAATAGTTCATAAGGCTCCATAATAAAATCAGAGACAGGAGTTTGTTGGACTGACCAAATATATTTCTTTTAAAGGTCACCGGCCTCTCTCCAACATCTTTCTGTTTTGCATTACATGATTAAAAGTGATCATACTCGCACCAAAAGAACACAAAAATTATTAAGTGTCAAGAAGAAATAATAATTTAATTACTCGAAAAATACATATACAGCGCAGTTAATTCCACTTAGCTACGCGATCTCCCACCTATAGAGGACGCCAGCCGGAAGTGACGTACGTTTATCTCCACACAACGTAGTACATGCTTCTTGCTGTAGAAAAATAAAGCATTATAAACCATGGATAGGGAACATTTAGATGAAACTACTGAAAACCAATTTACTGTTCAGCCTTATATCGATATGCATACGCGACACACAAGATTGTGTCGCTTTCAAAACTGTTCAATTGTTTCAATTTATTTTGAAAAATGCCCGTTAATACAGATAAAAAGAGGAATCAATGTTGGCTTTTCTATGTCGGCCGACTTTATTTAAAAAAAAAGAAAATCGGCACACTTAAAAGAATCCAAAGAAACCAAACTTGACTTCCTTATGTGGGTCGACTTCATAAAAAAAATCGGCACACTTCAAAGATACCAAAGTCAGTTTTCAGGGTTGTGTGCTTTGTAATAAAATAGCCTTTGTATTTGATATCCTGCCGGAAAGTTTAAGGAAAGAGTTTACTGCTCGCTTCAAGTTGTGTTTATACATGTACATCACCCGGGCTTCTATTTGTTTTCCACATGTGATTATAATTTATAGTTTGCATGGCAAATAATACACACAACAAAAACGTGCTTTTATAACACTTTTGTAACCCATGCTAGCGAAAAGATTATTTTTTTGCACTTAAATTGACTAGTAATGACAAGCTTTGAATTTACGCGCGCACACACTAAGACAACATGAAAACTTAAAACAAACAATAAAATTAACTGGTAAAAGTTTCATATCGCATAACAAAATGCTCTCTCTCTCTCTCTCTCTCTCTCTCTCTCTCTCTCTCTCTCTCTCTCTCTCTCTCTCTCTCTCTCTCTCTCTCTCTCTCTCAACTGAGTGTGTATCATATGCAGCAGTGTTACATCATGAAGCCTAAAATTAAATATATTTGTTTTAATACCTCATGTACACTACCCTTACAAAAATGTATACATATTCTGTAGAATATTATATGTTGTTTTATTGTTTAGTAAATGAATATTGATAATTGGACCAGAAGACTTAATGTGAGAATGTCATTGTGCAGTGCAGATGCATTATTTTTAGCATAAAAATGTATATATATATGTATATATATATATATATATATATATATATATATATATATATATAGATATATATACATATATATATATATATATATATATATATATATATATATATATATATATATATATATATATATATATATATATATATATATATATATATATATATATTATTTAGAATAAACAAGATATGTGTGTTTGTGTTTTCTCTCTTATATATGTACCTTGCAAAGTATGATTATTTTCTTTGAAAGAATATCAATTTCATTTAAATTTAGTTTTTTCCTAAAACCTATTACTAAAGCGTATCTTACATAGTATCTACTTGTTTTTAGAAAAAGAAATTGTTCAAACTATTGTTAAGTTGAGCATATTTGTCTTTCGAGTTGGGCCGAAATGTTTTGGGCATAATCCTGCATTAATGATGCGACTTTCCCATCCACTCACCCTTTTCCACATCACAACTTGAAGTCACTTTTTTTCGTTAAACAGGGTTTTTCTAGGAAAAAAAAACCTTTTCCCATCATCACGCTCTTTGTTACATCCATAAGCAATACACTGCATCATATTTGCTGTCAAAGCACGATCGTAAGATATATCACAAAGACATTTATGTTGGGAAATTAAATACTTGAATAGTTAGGTTGAGTAGAAGGAATAAATGTACTCATATTTGTGTTCGGCACGCGGAAACTACCGATTGTTTACGGAGATTTCCGAATAATTTTTACATTTATAAAAGTGGGTTTTTAAGCTAATTAAGCATATCTATGGTAGGCAAAAATGACAAATGGGTTTTGTCTATGACTATATAATATCACACGTTTTTACAATATAGGTGGCCGGTGACCTTTAATACATGACCGTGACCTTGACCTCTTACAAATAAGAGCATTTGGAAAAGCTATGCTTTTATTCTTTTACTTATATTTCAATATTTAGGAATCAGAAATAACGTGTCCTTTCGTTTTACATCAAGTGTACGTAGGAAGAGAAAAACCCTTTTTATTCGTCTTATCTGAAGTTTAATTCGTACAATTTTTTAGACTGATATTTCTAAGTACTCGTGTGAAACGGAAATGGCTTTTTTCACCAACAACCTGTTGAGAGGAACATCTATTGACAAACGAAACTTTGTGAGTCAAAATATAATCAGCTGTACTAAGTGCCTTATGTAAAGTTTTAACCTTTACGCATCAAAGTAATTTTACGTCACTATTCATGTAGTTCTTGAACTCTGCAATTAATATAAGCTGTCTGAGGTTACCATAATATTTATTAACTTTCTTACCTGAGCTCCAGCTATCAAATTGTTGTTCTATTTCCCTAGCAAACTCAACATTTTCCAGTTTATTTTCTACAATTACTCAATATCTGTAGACATGCCTAAGGCATCAACTCGTAACCCATCAAGATACATTCTGAACCACATACTAAATAGCACTTGTTGCACTGTGCAGATTTTACGAGCTTTGACAATAAGAATATTATTTATCTGACATCGTCCAAGAAGCCTTTTTTTTAGAAACATCATATGGTATAGCGAGCTCAAGGAACTTGTTCTTTCTGAAGGACTCTAACCCTTCCTGTGTAGGATTTAAAACACAATTATCCACCTTAAATGATATGGAGATAACATATTGGCTTCGCTAAAGATTTCTTAAATATTCGACATTTAAAATACTAAAAAAGGACTAAAAAAATACAAAGCAAAGTGAATTTAAATTTTAAATGCAATTGTAATTTCTCAGAAAAACTTTAAAGAAGTTCTTATCTCGGACTAGCCACTCAAGTCTCTTTTACGACTCTATGGTGTTACAATTAAAAGCAAAAAAAAAGTTTGGTAAATTTCAACAAATAGTTTATTTGCCTAGAATACGATGTGAAAATTTAAAACTAACAGAATTGTGAAATATATCCCCAAGAGTTATAATAGTTACATCACAAGTCCAACATTATAGAGTATTCCAAATAAGTTACAGTGGTGGTCTGAATGAAGTGTGAATAAACTTTAATAATCTTGATATGCTACGTGTTTTGATGTTAGATAATGATATAATTCAAAACGTCTTTATGGTGGCGCTCTACAGTTTCGTATTTAGCATAGGGTTAAAATTTTAAAGAAAAAGAGTTTCCCCGGGTTGCCTCACTAGTTATACTGGTTATTTAAAAGAGACTTTGTATATCTTAGGTGTTGTTCAAAGAACCTTTAATTCCCTTTATTTTGATGTATGATTGATGGGTGTAATATGGGTTAGAGAATATACAGCTTGGCCTTACTCCAGATGTGCATCTTCAAAAACGTGCTAGCTCTACTTGCTCATTTTCACTTCTCCAACTTCAGAGGTAAATTGTAAAAAAAAGAGCCGATAACTTTTTTTACATTTTATGTATTTGGTAATTCAGTCATTGCACTTTTAGAAGCTGGTATTATCTAGTTTGGCAAAATTCATTTTCCATATTTTAATAGCTGCCAAAAATAGTGTACTTTAGACAAATTTAGGTTGATTTTTGGAGCACAAGGGAGCAGTCATTTTAGTTAGCAGTGTCCCAAGATCATTTAAAATTTCCAAAAGTACAATATCCAAAGAAATTTCATCCACATTACATGAAAGTAGTATATAGGTATGCCAACATTCTTTGCACTGTGCATGTTTTAAATGCAAACAACTTCACCTTACATACATCACTCTCTCAAAAGTACATAATAACTGGTGAGCGCCACCTATATGAATTCATAGTAACTCCAAAAATCGATAGTAGTCTTAAAGCCTATTAACACATTTTATTTCCAGTGAATAATGAAAATAAATAAATCTTTTCAAGTAATCATTGAAAATAACTAATGATTGTCTCCACTACAGGTGTATTTGAAAACATGAAACACAATATTAGAGCAAGGATGAAGGTTAAACGTTGATTTTGAGATGATTCAAAGTAGTCAGCAATTTCAGGTCCTTCAACACCCTACCAACCGGAGTTTAGTTGGGCTAGAGGTTCCTACGGAAAAGCCAATAAACTGTAAAGAAATCCCACCAATTTCGTAAGCAATATTACTTCTACGGCTTCCAAGAAATAAGGGCCACAAAAACGTTTACTCAGATTAAAAGTACGAGTTATTATTCTGACGGTATGTGTTGTGTTTACAAAAAAACCCATTTATAATCTTTAATAATAAAATGTGAAACACATACATACATACATACATACATACATACATACATACATACATACATACATACATACATACATACATACATACATACATACACACACACACACACACACACACACACATACATACATACATACATACATACATACATACATACATACATACATACATACATACATACATACATACATACATACATACATACATACATACATACATACCAAACCCCCAAATACCACCTAACCTACAAAGCTTACAACCTTTACAGTTTTACTCACAGTTTACAAGATTGCATTTCAGCAGTCATACAAATATTAACAACCTAAACTCATTAAAATATTAATACGTTCTAAGCATAATATCAAAAGACAGATCACGAACAAAACATAACATCGTATCAAGAGAAACGTGCATGAGAAGTTTAGACAGTAATGAAGAATAACAGACAGCAACTCAATCAAAACTAAGGAAAGCAGAGGAACTTAAACTCAAAACGTTTATAGGCGGCAGAGCTAATGCGACTAGCATGCAGAACATCAAAGATGGGGATGAAATCCATCTAAACTTTAGTGCAAGCAACGTAATCCACATTTAACCTAAGTTAACGCCATGAGCAACTGTGTTAAGACTAAATCCTGAAGCAATAAACGTGAAGTCTTTTATGCTAGAATCAGCAACGTCTTTTTACATATGGACAATTAATAAAATACGCTCCCAGACCAGGTCGGTGAGAGCGATTTAATCTGAGGTTGTTCGAAAATTATTAGGGAGAGAATTCTATAGTTTGGTTGATGCACAGCTAAACAATTCTAGCTCAGATCTGAATAAACTCATACTTGGAGTCTGTAAAGTGCTTTCATGCCTAAAAGAGAAGATATTTCAAAACCATTTGACATTTCTTGCTTTAAGTGTAAATTCATAACATTTAGTTACTATTGGACATTTCTTGCTTTATGGTCATAACATTTAGTTAACATTTAGTTTCTGTTGGACATTTTTTGCTTTAAATGCCATGGTTTTCTTCCTTCGGATGTGGAGAGTTTATATATTTGCCAAATCCATGGATTAAAGATAAAGGGTTTTTGAATCCATTCTACAAACATTTCTGGGTTCTTTCTTGTTTTTCTTCATCTTAGTGTGACTGCTGAAATGTCATGTTGTCTAAATGAGTCAAACTGTACAGTTCTCAAGCGCCGAAAGATCCAAGACACTCCTCATAAACAGTGATGTATGCGGCATGTGCAACATAACCCATGCTATGTTTACATTAAATTACAATAAAATTGAAACTTTGTGCACTCTTTTCCATGACAGCAGGTAGATCAGTCAATCTTTCTGGCGTTTCAAACAGTTAGCAAAAGGTGGAGTTACATAGATATGTTTGTTTTTATGCTTGATTAGGTTTAATATTGCACACAAATAGGTATTTTGTGCCTAGAGGAAGCTCGTGCATATATATGCCTACATGGGTTTGGAAAGAAACAACTCTTTAAACGTTTGAAATGCAATTGGTCTGTATTTCTTTTATGATCTTCAGTCTGTGCGATGAACCAATTGATCATATAGAAAGATGAATAATATAAATGTAGTGAAAATTTTTAGACAGAACTGAGAAAGGAAATAGACTATATCAATCCTGTGCAAATAAATGAGATAGTGAAAAGAATATTCGCTGACATTCCAATTATTTTTTAGTATGGCAGTCCTCATGACTACAAAGATTGAAAGTATCCTTATGTTGGAATAAATGCGTCATCACGGATATATAGCTATCAAACTTTATATGATCCACAAAACATTATGTAATCTACAAAACATGTAATCCACAAAACATTATGTAATCCACAAAATGTTATGTAATCCACAAAACGTGTAATCCACAAAACAGTATGCACTCCACAAAACTATTTGATAACAACGAATGTGCTACAGATCTATAGATCGAAAAGTTCAGCCCTTTTATTAGAAAATGACCTACATCAATTAAAAACGTCGCTTATTGTTCTTTTGTGATTGAAAGATGATAATAATACCAGGGTAATGGAACACTAAAATAAATAATCAGTTACAATTTCATTCATAAGATCGACATTGTTTATGTTGCGCTTGGTAAAATTGCAAAATTAGTGTGTGGGAAATATGACCTAATAAGGCAAAATAAAAGGTTTGGTGTTCACAGAGGAAGATGAAGAACATTTAACAGAAATTATATTTGTGATGGAGAAAACCCCCCAAATCAACAGCATGTAACATTGCCATTTTTAATACAGGTATAAATGACTACCAAAGAATGAATAAAATTTGAATATATAATTATCCAAAATACATATCGTTGTTAATTTATACGAATAGCATTAAGATGTGGAAAGGAGTACGGAAAAAAGTATTACTACAAGCACTATGTGTAGTGTAATTTTTTTGGGGGGTGTTCATTGTTTAGGGAGGGGGGTTACATCGTCAGCAGTACTTAATTGACATGTCATTCGTCATTGGGATACGCAAGTCTATTTGAATTTTGTGTCCTTAGCTAATTTTTACAAAATCTATAATTTCTCCTTTCATTTCATTCTAAATAGCATTGCGTTTTCCAAACGCATTTCCTTTGATAATTTTAATTTTGTGTTGGTGGTAAAGACCCCCCCAACAACAACAACAACAAAAAATAATATCTATGTTTTTGTTACAGAGTTGTACGTTTGTACAATCACATGTACTGATATTTCAAAATGTATATCACGAAAAGCTGATTTGTCTATTAAAGTTTTGTTGCATTATCGTGCTATAGATAAATATTGTAGTCGTAAATTATTCCATGATTTATCCATAATGTCCTAATTAATTCATTATCTGTATTTAATGAATACAGATAAACACGCCTCTTTGCATGCCATTTAGATGTTGTAGTCATTTAATTCAAAAAGATCGTAAGGACTATTCTACCTAAATTATTCACCACTGTATTGTTCGTATCTCCTTTAACCTCCATATCCAACGACGCAAAGAGACATCCCAGTGCAAATATTATATTTCAGTTAATCGTTGCAACTGGTCTCGGCAACATTTCCACGTAATGTATGTGATAGACATGTATATTCGTCTTAGGTATTTAATTTCATTTGGTTTATTTTCCTGCCTGTGAGTCATTACATATTTACCATTCGTCGACATTTTATGTTATTTACAAATTACAAACACGACAGTGAGGACAGTTTTTCTTTCCAATAAACCCGGGAACCTTTCTTTTGAAGATTGTTTGCAACATGTACACGAACGCCCATTGTAAGGTCCGATGAATAGGTCTAGTTCATATCAAGCAGCTCAAATAAATTGCAGTCAAAACATTTAGAACTATCGTTGGCAATATACACCGTGTAATTTTACAACGGGTAATTTTAATTTATATTGTGTTTCAGAATTCAAATTTCAACATTTATACCCTCTTCGTTGTCTCCATTTGCAGTCATTCTCTAGATTGCAAAAAAAACCAATCAAAACATAAAGATTTTTTTTAAAAAAAATCTTTGATTCATTTCATTCGTTTATGTGATAGACATTTTTTTTCAGTATATATATATATATATATATATATATATATATATATATATATATATATATATATATATATATATATATATATATATATATATAATGATAATGAAGAACAATGTATGCTGTCTCCTATGAAAAGAATGTTTCACCGTTTTGAGTGAAGTGGATTTCTTTATTCAGTGTCAGTCGATTATAATAAATAGTTCCTTTTGAATAGGAAAAACCTAAATATCATTTACTTAAATATGCTCCAATGTTTCTTTCTTTCTCAATATATATGGCTGTCCTTATATTCGTTTTAATAATTAAAGGTTACAATAAACCTTTTAATATCGATTTTGTTATAACCGATAGTCTTTATTCTTGGATAAAACATAATCGATTCTGTTCAACTTACTGAAGCCACATATTAGTTTATCATCATGGTTTACAACTTCATTTAAAATCAAATTTTCTTTAACGGTCTTTGCAGCATTACACCTAATTGTTACATAAGAACATGCGAAGGGAGCAACCATTCATGTATCTATTCCTACTAAAAACCAATCCAGCTGAAGAAACACATTTACCAGATGATACTGGTGGCATCCCTTCTTCCACTCTGTTCATGCAATTTATATTGTCTTTCTTTCTAATACCTCAGATGTGTTATATTTCTCTGACAAGAATCATTTTTAGTCTCCTTTTTTAATATTAGTTTACTCTAAGATTACTACCATTATTGCCTATAGACATTGTCGGAAATAACGATGGTTCATTTCGTACTTCTTCACGCATAGCTGTCCTACTTAGACGTTTTATAGATTTGGTTGAACTGTTGTATATTTTTATGGTAGTGCTATGTACATTTTTTGTTTGCGTTTTGGAATAGAAATGTAATCATTTTTCAATATACTAATACATATTTATTGGTTAATAGTTTCATCAGATTAAAGCACATCTCTTATTAGATAATCAATTATGAATTGTGAAGTGAATAAATAATTTGGAACGACTAGCTTAACTAGTTCTCCAATATCCATGTTTGATAATGGACCAATTATAGATTTTGCTGAATTCGTTCAACAATACGTTGTTAGGGCAAGCCAGCAGCAGAATTCAATTCTCCATGGTAAATTATGTCGATGACATTTTTCATTTCATTTCTATCTAGAAATAATGTGGGCTTTGTGCATAGCTTCAGTTATCACATATATCTACTGGTAAAATATATATTTTATGCACATTAAAGTTTCACCAGTTTCTGGAGAAAGGATTTTACAAAATTCAGGCTTAATCATTATATTTAGACTAGGTAATTAGACAAGGTCCTGGCTAATGTTTCTTTAGCGGTGTTGATTTTCATGGTCTTCTTATATTTCCAAACACACAATATTAATTTTTGAACTAGATAGCAAGATACTCTAATTAGTTACACCAGCACTAAAACAAAGAAAGTGCTATTCGATATAAGGTATATATTCCCTTTGTGAGATTGTAATCATTTTATTATTATTATTATTATTATTATTATATATATATATATATATATATATATATATATATATATATATATATATATATAATGTTTGTTCGGTTTGTAAATGTTTAGCTTTGGCGTCTTTTATTCCTCTGAAAGTTTACAAGTTGTCCGACAATTTTAGTTCTACATGGATGTTTTGATTTTTGTTAATCACCTTTTCTCTTGTGATTTTTCAACCTCAGATTATTTATTCTTGCATTTTATCTTCCTTACCTTTAAGTTTTATTAACGGAAACCTGGAAAGTCAAATATATAGCTATCTTGCTATGTATATTGAAATATAATCTAAATTCTTCATCTTTAAAAAGAAACGATATAAATCTATTGCTACGAATATGTAATTAAATTGCTTGTGTGTTGATTTTAAAATTCTTCTTTATTTTAATTTTGTTTCATTGCATTTTCTTGTAATGATTATTTTCACGGTATTCGATATTTATAAAAGGATATTCTGTCTGTACAAAATTGACAAGTGTTTCATTAACATTATTTTTAGGTGACCTCGTTAAGACACATGGTTACATAAGTTTAAATGATTGGTCAGTATCAAGGTCATACATACATTACTCTCGTGATCTCCTTGTGTCAAAATTTCGGCGCATATATCAAGTGGCTTATAGTAAATGACCACGTGACCTATTGCGTTATCTAAAATTGTATTTAAGATCAGCGTTTTAAGTGATTTTGATGTAGTCGTAAGTACCTTCAAGAGATCAGAAATATTTTTGTTGCTGCCAATTTGGAGTTATTTGTTTTTTAATAATAAATTATCATCTCTGGAAATTAATTTCTTCGTCATCAAAGCCTTGGAAACAAACATTCAATAGAAATTATTCACTGCTAAGCAGAAATACTCTTTTGTAATTCATAAAAAAATTCAGCGTGGAACATTTTGCAATTCTTTTATGATTCATAAAATTTAACGTGGAACTTTTGACATGAATACTTCATTCGTCTGACGTCATCGTCTCATCTTGAATTCGCAGGATTCGAACTTGGATTTATTTAGGACATTTTAGTGATAGGATTTGTTTGTTTCAATTCTAGGATTAATTTTTGGATTATAATCAAAAACTGTAAGTCCTTTTTCATATTTTACTGTGTTTTGTAGGGAAATAAATTATATTTTAAAAATCTGCAGAGCTTGTTGCATTCCCTCTTTACTTTGTTACTTTGAACGAGCCGAGATTTGTAATACTATGTCTTAGATGTGAAATCGAAATTAAAATTCATCACTTTTGCATAATCTTTTCAAACTTAATACAAGAATGAATTGTGAGGAAAAAATTCAGATGAAGAAAAATCAAATAGAAACGAATAAAGCAATGAATTCATAAAGAAATACATAAAACTAAATGTACAAGAAACGATATAAATTTCGGATTAATTAACCATACAAGAAAACCAAAACGTTAAATCAGATATACAATCTGAAATAGTTTGTATACCATTTATTGACTTCTATCAAAGCTGGCTAAATTTTACAAAGCCTAAAAGTGTCAGTGAAGATAAAATTTCTTAATCACTATTTCATTACTCGTTGTAAGTGAATGAATTTCGATGAAAAATATTCCTGCGCGGTGACTTAAGTCAATCTTGTCGCGGTCAACGTGACATGTAACAATTAAATATGACGTCTTGACTATGCCTGCAATAAATCGATATTCTGCAATGTTTTAACCTTCCTTGTTTAAGGTCAGGCTTGATTTTAATTAGGATCCGTTAGAATAAAGGTCTGACCGATAAGAGAGACAATATTAACTTAGAGGTTAAGGAGCCGGATATATTAAAGCTGAGACAATCAAGAGACAATGTGTGCCATATAAAATAAGTACCATAAAATGGGTTGGTTTTTTCTCCAGATATTGTTAATAATAAAGGCGGGATAGAGAGAATTATTTTACTTTGACGCGCGTGTTAAATTTCTGGTGGTTTGATAAAGTTAATCCTGACAGACTAAGCTAAACGACGGGTGTTTGTTTCTCAAGCAAAGTTCAATGTTTAAAGAATACTCTCTGGCGAAATTAGTCCAAGTTTTTAAGTGGAAGGAAATGCAAGACCGAGGAAAACTAGCAAGTATTACAACTTTCTGAGGTAAGGGTCTCTGGATGTTGATAGACAAGGCAAAATAGATATTTGGCTTTATATAAAAGAAAGCGAGTTTCAGAAAGAACAATGTCTCAATCGCTTATATGTCCATTGATATAAATGTGTAATTATTTGTTTAATTTATTCATCAATTTTCCGCGATTTCGGAAGTTATTGAAAACAATGCCTTTGTCTTGAGTATTATATGACACATCTGTTCTAAGAATGTAATATGAATTTGTTTGAATTTCCTCATAATAGGAACTTATGTATTTTATGGATTTCATGCATTATTTCTGATACGAATCGTGGAATATATGAATTTATCTGTCATACATACTATTTATCATTGTTATTAAGAATTTATTTTACTGTCTGGAAATGCCATAAAAAGGAGCTACTAGTTAGAAAGTAATGTAATTAGTACAAGACGTAAAGTCCACTAATTCAATCATGAAATTGATTGTGAATTCTTGGTAATAGAGAAATCAGCGCATATGACTGACACGTACTCCAGTGATTTATAGCCCACAGGCATCTTGTGAACATGTAAACTCTTGGCATGTAAAAATTCTTTCAGGGTAAACCCGGTCAATATGATCAACCTCCCGGAAGGAATAGTGATAACAAGATTTAAAAACGATTGCCATGGCAACAATATCCCTCTGCACCACTGTCACTTAGTGAGCGCCAATGATATCTGGCGACTTTACTATCCAATTTATTATATTATGCCTACGACGATCAGCTCGGTGGACATGTATGTTACAAGTCTAAAAAATGGTTTATTCTTATTTAAGCAAAGTAATTTTCCTCGTAAAAATGTATTCATATGTTTTTGCAACATACTGTTGTCCGCGATTCCATAACAACTAAATAGAAACGATCGGTTTTTAAAGAAAAACCGAACTTTGAAGGTGGCGATATTGAACGCCATGTCGGCACCATTTTTGCTGTTGACCAACTAGATATGATGTCTTCTGGTAAAATAATCCATGATGACATGATCATCTACTTAAAAGGAGTAGCCATCGGAACCAAATTGGATCAGCACCATTTTCACACTGGAAAACGTAGACCTTGGAATGAATGTGTTATGTAAAGTCTCATAGCTATCGTCCAAACATATGAGAAGCAGTAAGCTTTTCTGGTCTGTGATAGAGCTAAAACAACATCAAAGTTTGGTTTTATACCCTATTAATTGCTTTCAAAGTGTTAGAGATCTAGTTTTATATTTGATTTTCAAAAATTACTGGTCCTGATATACTGTCGCACCCCTACTCATGATAATAATATACATACGAGAGGCATAGTAATTTTTTTTATTTGTACGTTCACCTATCAATACTAAATTTTTGAAAAGCAAAAATATTCGTGGTCCAATGTCGGTCTTTGCTAATGACACCTTTACTATTAACAACAAGCACTATTACTAATCAAGTACGTTTTGTCACTCGCAAATGTAACTGTTCGTATGGTGGTAATTAACAACAAAGAAAGTTCTTGTTAATACCTATGTTAAAGGTATGTTGATTTTTCTACTCTGGCCATTCTAATCACATGTAACTGAACGCGTAACACTTGAATCAGATCAGAATTTAGGTCTGAAAATACTTTATATTTAGGTTATTTTATAACATTAGATTTCATTACCTTCTCAAGCAATATTAATTTGTACTTCATTACTTCTGACGATGCTCATCTATTAACATGCTTCAAGCTATAAGTTGATTAAAACATAATTTTTTCATTTTTCATCTGAATTTATTAATTTGATTAGTACTATTTTAAGCATTAAAAAAAATTGTAACTGCAAATTTGGTAACAGTTTGACCACACGTTGATGACGGTGAGTAATTAAGTGTTATTTTCATTTATATTGCAGACCACGTCCAGTATTACATGCCGAAACCTAAGAGACTTTACGAACCATGTGAACGATAATAGATGTTGTAGGCCCTATCAGAAAATCTTTCTGTAAGCAATTTTTTAAAGAAAATATTATTTATATTTATTCAGCATTCAAGCTTCTTTCTTTATAAAAATTATGTTTGAATGCACAACTTGTACAAAGTGCGGAACGGTTTGCTAAATATGAAGATTAATGGTAAAGGCTCTCAAATTAGTGATGACACTTGCTAAGTTTCCAACTCATTTCTAAAGCCGTTTGGATTGTGCTATCATTTCTGTTTGAAATGTTAATCTGCAGAACATTGGTCAATACTGTAATTTCACTGAGAAATGTATCACAATATCTTTCCCAGGTCACTGCAGAACGAGCATCACTTGCTTATCATCGTCGCAAAGCACTTGAGACCATCAACTACACCAATTGTTCACCCGTTTATCACGAGTTTACAAGAACAAAAAAAATCATCAGCAAAACAATGTAACAATTTCTAACAACTTCAAGGTCAATCCTAGTGATCATACCTCGAATGCATGATGATAGCTGCCATTCGGCTAAGCTTGATTGTATTTGAAATTAGAATTGAGCGCAAATGCATTAAACTATTGTTCTTAAAATCGCAACTTCTAGGTCAATCCAAGCAAATAGTAGAGGTGATCCGAATAGATTGCAGTTTTTGTTTTGCGAATAAATTCCCGATGAACAAAATATATGATTTTTATGTAAATTTACCATACCGACATTCATCCGAGGCATAGTTTATGTCTGCGGAAATAATCGACAACGTTCCGATTCATCAGTGAAAGTGCTCATCTTATTGATCAAGTCTGAAAGAGACGTTTCGATTGGCAAATTCAAACAGCGTGAAAGGTCAGATTAGATCACAATGGTGAGAAGATCTTACTGGCATCGCAATGACTGGTTACGCAGGTTTACGAATATTCATGTAAAAAGAAACAATTCCGTACAGGCAGCCTCGGAAGATAAAAGAAGCTTAGCGGATTGTCTCCAGTGGCGTTCAACGATGATTATACATTTAATTTGAAATAATTAAACGTACTTGTTTTTATTTATACCCATGTGACCAAGCATTTTTTTCTCACAGAGAACAAAATAGTCATTTTCTGGTAAATTAAAGCTGAAATTGCAGTACCTGGGTCGTATTTCATAAGGTCTTTAATCATAATACATATGCATATGTACATTTGTAACAGCTTGCCATGGTAAATAACTCAAAAATCTTTTCTGTAAAAACTATACGGTATGATAAAACAAATAATTCAAACACCAACTTACAGTCTAATGTTAATGCAACTAAATCGCCCATTTTATACTAAAAGAAGAAAAGCAAAGAAATATTCCCTTTATTTCATATAAGCAGCTTGGTAAACTCACTTCTGTTAACGGTATTGGGTACCAATTTGGAATAGGCCATTTCTCGATAAATTGCGCGCAACAACTTGGAATACAAATTGTTGTTCTCTTTCTAAAGAAACCGCATGGTCGTAGTTTGCCTGGTTTCTGGCCCCTGTGTAACTACCATCCAATTTGGGCCCCGTACTCATAGATCTGTTAATTTTCAAAATACCGACATAGGGGTTTACTTAATTATATGTATAACTACGACAGAGATTCAGTCTAGGTCGTTGGCCTCAACATGGAATAGTTTGATTCCTTGAAATACAGCAATATGAATAGTACGCTACTATCAAATAGCCTTATTATTTTATTGAAATGTCTTGGTTATAAACCAGTAGTAGTGGCAATACATTTAACAATATACGCAGATCTGGCTCACTGTCACTGCCATATGAGATCTTGATACAAGTCATGTGATGCAAGTTCCATAAGTATCTCTTCCTGAGTGAAAACACGACAGAGTCGAATGCCAGAACACTCCATTAATATCCCAAGGATTTCAATCAGAAGAGAACGTGGCTCAAATATGATCTTAAATATTACTCTAGAATTATAACAAGGGTATTTATTTACATATTCTAAACGATAAAGTAATGTATCAGGGTGTATATCATTAGGGGGTAATAATGGGATAGATTACAATAGATGAAACCAAGTAATAGGCATGTGTGTATTTCATCAACTGGTACCAACAAATTCATTTAATATATTCAATTCATATTCATGCCAAAAGAGCAACATGTATCAGAATTCGACACCTGCAAATGAAGTTATTTTGCTGGCTAAATTCGCTAAAATGTTGAGCTACAGGTCTCTTGATTTACAGTTTTGTACCAGTCACGTGAATTACAGTAGTTAGTAGGTCACCTAATTAATATGTAGAGGTATTGTTCATTATCAAACCCATCCCAGAATATTTAGCTACGTAGATTTTAAACCATGCTTCAAAAAAAGTACTAACGTACATCTAAAATGTTCTCCACATTGCTTTAATATAACCAGTTTAATCATCGATTAGCTTCAAAATTCTTGCATTCGTCTTTGATTCGAAAATAGTCTAATTCTTATATCTTTACCTTGAATCTAATATCGTATTTTCGATTCTCTTTTTTTGCTTGATTGATTTAAATATTTTTAAATTATGAAGGATCAAGGAGGTATTAAATTTTAGATACTTGTAGATAGAGAGTTAAGATGCGCCCATTTATTCACTGGGATAAATGGATTTTTAGCATTGTTCAACATAAATATGTCCAACAAGTCTTGACCATACTGAATGCTCTCTCTCTCTCTCTCTCTCTCTCTCTCTCTCTCTCTCTCTCTCTCTCTCTCTCTCTCTCTCTCTCTCTCTCTCTCTCTCTCTCTCTCTCTCTCAACAAATATCACATGATCTGCATTGACTAAGCTTCTCAACTGTGCTCAGATATTTAGTTTTACTTGTTCTAATACCATCGTCATACCGTATCATCTGAAAAAGAAAAAAAAATAATGAGAGTGAATACATGTACTCTTATCACAGAATTCGCATCAGCAAATACATTCAATGTTATAGTGTTCCTAAAACCAAAATAATGCGCAATTATCTATTATTTATTTTTCATCGATCCTGAATAAGTTTCTTGTTCGCAAGTCAGCATATTTCTAAGTTTCAGACGTCGACGTCACTACAACGTTTAACGTTTTCCTTCAAAATATATTACAGGTGATCTTTACCTTTACAAAAAAGTATTGAATCATGTACGAACAATTTTCTTTTTGCGTCCCTTTCAAAAAAAATATTTAAACAGAATCGTGCTCTTTCTTCTTGGCTATCCTTTCTCATATAAACCTTAATTGTGATTTACATGAATAAGTCGATGTCCATTTTGCTTTGTGTCTAAAATACAATTTTAAATACTGCATTCCTGGGCAAACATTTTCTTGTCCACACAAACTCAAGTGTGTTGAAAATAATGCCCATTTTTAAGACCAAAATTAAAAAAACAACCTGTAACTGGATAAGTCTACTGGCTATGTTTGATGAACTCATAAATATTGTCCGATTCAAAGTAATATTTCAAACTTTTTACCTTTGCGGTAGTAACGAAGTTTTCTTAAAACTATATGTATTCCCTTACTTATCAGTAACAGAGTCCATTCAAAGGATTAACATTTCGATTGGCGACAAAAATATTTCCTGGCATCCAAGATAAGACCCAATTGTTCCTTTTAACTGCTGACTCTTAAAACCATCTCTGATATTCTTCAGGAATAACACGATTTTCATATTAGCTGCTGCTGATGACCTGATGGATGTCAGACTGACACTATTTTCATTTATGACGAAGGAGGCATCATTAGAAGTCTTTTGGTATAACGTTCATGTCCATATGGACATATATTAAAGGAGTAAAGTGACAACAACAGTCTCAGGACAACCGTCTTTGTAGCCATGTTGGATGTATGACTGGCACTACTGTCGTTTGGGATCAATCTGTGAAAACCCCATGTTGATATATCCATCAATTTGGGAGGAGTTGAGATGGTCGTATTTAGAGTCTATCTGCACAATTTTCATTTAGAACCAATCATATAGAGTAAAAACCTTTCCTGATGAAAATGCAATGTCAAAAATGACTTTTCCATTTAGGAGGAGTGGCGATAACAGAAAAATTCGTGATGGTCATCATGGTTGTTATATTGGATGTCAGATCTGTACCATCTTGACTTAAGGCCAACAAAACATTTTTTTAAAAACTTTCTGGTGAAAACCCCATATTGATATGACTTTCCGATTAAGACGAGCAACAATAATAAGATTTCTAAGATATCTTCTATGGAGGCCATATTACATATTCCGTCTGCCATGGTGGCTATATCGGATACTGTTCTGGGGAATGCAAAATGTCTATACGACCAGCCATCCATTAGAAGTAGAGATAATATGATTTTCCAGATGTTCATTGTGACAGCCATACTGAACCTTAGATTGGCATCTTTTTTTATTTGCGAACATAACATATAATACACATCATCAAATGTCGTTTGGTGAAAACCGCATGCTAATATGATCATTCAGTCAGGAGAATTAGTCATGTCAATAGGAACTTTTCTTCAGAATGAGAGGCTGGAAAGAGGCAGCCATGCAAGATGTTAGATCGGTAACATTTTCATTTAGCACCAAAAAAAGTCACAAGAAGTCTCTTAGTGTAACATTCATGTTGATATGATCATCCATCTTGGAGGAGTATCGACAACAACCGACAATTTCTGCCATACCGGACATGAGCTCGGTACCATTTACATTTAGGACTTATTTGACATCATAAAAAATCTTCAGGTAAAACTCCGTGTTGACATGACCATCCATTAAGGACGAGTAACGATGGCAAGATTATATCTGATGTCTGAGCGGCACCATTTTCATTTAGAACCAACTAGACAATAGGATAATGTGTCGCAATCCTCCAAGTAGGTTACGATTAGCGATAACAAGCTTGTGCTAATGGACAAACGGACGACGGACGAAAGATCATCCCATTAAGTTCTTCTGGACTATGACTTGCAGAGCTGAAAATCTTTTGATATAGGAACTGCATGAAAGTATTAAACTTTAAAGAAATCACAGGAGATCAAATACTCTTACCAGATATAAAATCAAGTATGACTTTTAGCTGATTTATAAATGCCTTGAGATTACACTTTATATACATGGTCTAAGCACATGAACCAAGAAAAGTTTTTAAAATGCGTAATGAAATGTTATAATCAATGAGTAGATAAAACAACTTAAAAACCATCTTATGATAACATTACTGGACGCGAAACGGTATGACAAATCGAGTGCTTTTCTTGGATTGCAAATATGCAAATACATAGCTAGAATGTGACTAGCAGAGCGTTGCATCAAACTTGTATTTTTTAAAGTTGAGATATTACTTTTACAAATAAATTATATATTTATGTAACAACGAAATGTGATACAAAAATACAAAGAAATATTTCGCGCAACGGTGACAAGCGCGGACTTAACATTTACACAGGCAAAACAAATATTGGTAGATCATCAACGGAGACTTTGGTCTAACACAAAACAACTGTTTCGTCCTAAGCAGTGAAAACTGTGAGACTCTAGAGGCATCGTAGCAAGCTAGTAGTGTGCTGATACAAAAATAACTAAAAAAACACCATGAATAAATCGGATCGTTTTCGCCAGTGTGAGGGTCACAATCAAGGTATTTAAGGTGAAACTTCTCTTCGTATCTTCCTTCTTTAGACAAGCATCTTCCACGGACTAGTCACATTTTTGTGTCGGAAGAATCCTCATGCTCTCTCTCTCTCTCTCTCTCTCTCTCTCTCTCTCTCTCTCTCTCTCTCTCTCTCTCTCTCTCTCTCTCTCTCTATATATATATATATATATATATATATATATATATATATATATATATATATATATATATATATATATTCGCTTATCTGTCTAGCCTGACTATAAATATAGACCCTGACTTGCTGACCCATTATCAAGGTTTTTGTTGTTTGTTCTAATCATTACTCCTAGCAACATGCATACACCCAGGTCTGCCGGCGTATTATAAGACGGCAAAACAAAGTATGCTAAGTTTGCAGCTAACTCGACTTAACAGCGAGTTTAGACAATCATTTTTCTTTAAGCTGGCCACCTCTATCAGTTGTCAATAAGAAACTGATCTTTTGAATGTCCAGTTTAGGGACATTGCACTGGTAGTAGAGGGTGAATGATTGTTCATTTGGATAGATGTTTATAGTCGTAAAATCGAAGCATACAAAGTATAGCAGAAGGTACGAACAATTTAAGTATAACCTACATCTTTGATAGATAACAGTTCAGACAATTAAACAATAATGTTAACCATAATAAAAAGCATCTTTGCAGTGGGAGAGGAGGAGGCATTTTTATTACAAATGAGTGTGTCATAGACAGTTAAAAGCACTACATTCATTTAAGGAAATCCGTATTTGTCAGGAGTGTGCCAATTTAAACCATGACATCTTATCTACTGAGGAGAGAGGCTGACAAAGATATACGTGTCCGTTATAACATAGTGAATCTGCACTTTCGGTGTTCAACATTTTCTCCACCAACCCCCATGTTCAATATTTAACTTGAGGTCTACAAAGCCCCGACCAGTAAGAAGCAATACGCTCTGACAACGGCTTTGGTTCGTTCGCTAATAATGCAAAATAAAGCCAATGGATATGGGTGGCAGACTCCAACCTGAGGATATAACGGAAACGTTAATAAATCGGGGTCATCAAAGAAAAAAAATCTGACACATGGATAATTAAGAAGTAAATAACTAATATATGCAAATAAATATTGCAAGTCTGAAGCAATTTTCATTACATAACTGAATCACGATATGTCCTCAACGGAGTCCTCAAGGACCCTTTACATCGACACCTGCCGCTGCAATGGTATATGAATGATAGACGTGACGTTCCAGATTCAAGAGATATACATGGAATAATTTTTTTTTTGGTATAAAATATTTATAAACATTATTGGTCTATATCGAAGACTGTATAAGGGTATTGCCCAAAAACCAGTAGTATTAATAAACAAGTATATTTACCCTTCAATAATCAAAAATATCCCAGCTCTAGAGACATACAATAAACACTCCTAGCCGTCGCATAATGTGACTGCACATCAGGGTCTATGTTGTTTGTCATACTGACTACTCTTAAAAATCTACATAGACCCAGATCTGCCAGTGGATAATGCGACTGCAGATCTGGGTATGTGCAGTTAAACATCTGATTCCTCTTATAAACGAGTATATATGGTATTATTTTAGACGGGCAATGAGGTATCTCTACTGTCAGACAGTACGAGACAAGAAATGCTATTTCATAGGACTGCAGTCAATATATGTTCAACGAGTTCCCAGAGTAAATCGAGTAATTGCTTTAGATATTAAGTTGTCACTTCGTACTACTTATTCAATCATTTAGAATCAGTATTGATTTCATTCTGTCTTGGGTATGGCTTCATTCAGTTAAATACTCTAAAATGTTAGGCTAGATAGGGATACCGTAAAACATTAACTGCATCATAACCAATTATATAAACTATTTCAAAGAGAATCGTTAGACGTTACATTTTCAATGCGATTGGTCTGAATTAATAGTTTTGAAAAAACAAACAAATAACGACCCTAAATTAATAGTTGACGAATAATGTCGACGTTACCATATCTTTCTTCCCAAATATGACACACTTTCTTTTAATACAAGCCAAATCGGCACGAAAAAGTAACATTCAATATATTGGATTCTCTGACAGAAATGCGCATCTGCTATAAAACTCACCAATATGTATTCGCTCGAATTTATTAACAAGAGATGCTCTACTGCCCGAAAATTTGTTTGCATAAATTCCAGATAAAACTATTTCTTCTGTCTACGTGTTTGGTGTTGAAGCCATTTCTGATATTCTTGAGTGACAAGAGTAGCGACAATAAAACCTTTGGTGACGGATTGAGAGACGACGGACAACAGGTCATCCATAAGCTATTCTGGTCTTGGAGCTAATAGAACATATCTGAAAACGACCATTACCAGATGCAAATAACTCGAGACAATATATGGGAAATACTTTATTTTAAGTAAATGTCAGACACAAGAAGTCCGATAGTATAGTATCATCTTCAGAGTTTCAAATCATTTGTAAAAAAAAACAAAAAAAAAACAGAAGCAGACCTAACTACAGTTTTGGACATTAACTGCGTCAGATTCGTAATTCGATGGTTCCCACCCATGTCAGCCCCAGGGTGGTTGCCTAGGTAAGTCTCTGAGAATGTCACTTAGCTTCCACTTCTTTGACATAATTCCGCCAATGATATTTTAAACATGGCATTAAAGCAACTAACAACAACAATAATTTCTACGAACAGTAGGAAAATCTGCCACTGCATAAAAGTGAAAGTCGAACAGCTTTCTGCAATCGTCGCAATTTCTTGTAAATTCCAGTCCGACATATTTTCTTGAGGATCTGTCGTGATAATAAGTTCTAAAATTAGCTTCTATTGGCGTACAACACACTAATTGAGGCTGGATATTCTCACAGCCCTCTCCAAATTCACAAGATATATAAAAGACCTAGATGAACTTGAATCACTTGTTTCAGATTTTAAATGACTCGAAAGCATTTTAAGTATGTATAGAATTGGTTAATAATATTCAAATATTGCTTTTAACTCTGATGGAGAGAATAGTTGGCTGAAAGATGGTGGGACACAAGTGTACAATTATATTGCCATGTGCGCATTTCTCGGATATTTAAGTATTCATACACAAGAAAACGCAAACCAGCCTAGACTAGATTCTGTAGAACTTTTCATTTCTCGTTACATATTTAGTTATGTTCTCCCTTTCAATGTTACCACTCAGTTTCACAATGCGCAATGATGCCGACAAATGCTGACCAAAACAGGCAAACTTAACAATTTTCAGTATCATTCAAATAATATTATCCCGTAGTTTTTCCATCGTTGTCTTAGCATAATATGGGCTTTGACAAATTCAGTTCTTCATCTTCTCGTCTGCACACAATTTTCACTAATTCGTCGTCTTAATATTTATTTTACAACGAAAATTCGCTGTTTTAAGCTAAATAACCTAGATTTAACCTCAAATCATCTTAACAACGTTATACGTGACCGAAAGTTTTCTTGAAATAACAAGGGATCTTGGATGATTTTCAAAATGCCTCCTATACTCGAAAACAAACAGCATAAATAAAAATGCATTCGTTAAATTTATGTTCCATGACCAGTCTGTGCATGGTATATGGGATACAATAAATACATAAATAAATAAATAAGTATTATTTCAAATCCACATAAAACAGTACACCTTATTTTTCATAACATTTATGAAACAAGCATAAAACTGCCTCAAAATTGGGAATATCTGCCTGGAACAAAGCTTATGGTATTTCTGAGCTATACAATTAGTTCATTTCCGTATGTCACAGTGTTTGGAATTTTTTTCTTCATGGGAACGCATTTTCGAATTAATCTAATTACACATTTCCAAAATGTGACTTGCAATAACGCTACGAAAGGAAACACTATGGCCCCAAAGAGGAAAGCACACAGCCTTAAGGTTCATGTAAAACTACTCTGTTCTTTTGAAACATGGCCCACAATATGAAAAACGAAATGCTTTAAAGCCAGGCAAATTCAAATACTCCACTGTCAAGCTTTCCGCTGGAACAAACGTGTTCTTTTAAACAAACGTTTTAAATCAGTGTTATCTTTTGTCAGTCTCATGCAATTATTGTCAATAACGCATAACAGATGTGCTTGAAATCGATACGAATTTGTTAGCTAAATCAATTACTTTAGATATATTCGAATCAATTACTTTAGATATATTCGGAATCGAATCTCCCTTTGAAGCATACCCTCTGTGCTTGGCACAACATAATAATTAAACTGTCAGACAACAGAATTAGAAAAACATAATTTCTTTTGACCATATTCACCATAATCAATTTTTATATACATGTTGGCAGAAAAAATAGAATACTTGCTCGGACAATTAACGTGTGTTGCTCAGTTAACGTTATTTAGTCAAGTAGCATTTATTGATAGCGTTTGCGCTCCAAACTAATTAAACAGCTAAAATCTAATTCAGTAACCTAATATAACATCCTAACCAGACATAATATTGAAAGTAATATAAAACTGACGATGATTCGCTATAGAGATCAGTAGCAATTCAGACGCAATAGGATGAAAAACTACTTTGTTTGATCCATACAAGAGATGAAACAAAATTCATATAATCATTTTTCATCTGATTTCGTCATATTTAGTTTTATTAGAGTATGGTGTGTGGGTTCTTTTTGTTCTGCTCTTGTTGTTCGTCGTTCGATCTCTAAGATGACCATGAGATTACTAAATGGCATGGTTTCTGTAAGTATATGAGTGGGCTTATTAGCCAGATTTGTGCTCTGAGCTTTATATGGCAGATTGGGTGTGCTTAATCAATAGAAGCCGTGCTGCAGTCTAAGATTTACGCTGGTCGTGCTTCTGCACTGCCTCAGCTATTCTCATCAGTTAAACATCTGTAGCGTAGCTCCATTGTGGATGGGACTGCTGGAAGTAGAGCAATCCCGTGCGAGAGCTTCCCAAGACTTAGGGTCAAAGTTTATGTGTCACCACATTGACTTGAGTGAATAATCTTTAAAGGTTTTCTTCTGACCTTCACAAAATAATGTTTCACTCGTTCAGCTCACCGTAGTGACTCTTCTAACATCCTGGTGGCGTTGCCTGCACATCCGTGATTTCATTAACAGAGTGTGGATGCTCGAAGTGTTGCCCTTTTGAGAACCTCTGTGTCTGAGATTCTGTACTGCCATTTTATCTTCATCACTGTCTTCAGGCAACACATGTAAAAATGGTTCTTGGCATGACGTCTGTACACCGTCCTTCTTGGCATGGCGTTTAAACACCTATCAACGTAGGCATTACGTAAGGTTTTCCTGGTGTAGATTGGTGAATCACCGCTGTCTTCTTGATTGCTTAAGCAACACTGGCATTGGCTTCATCATTAATGTGGTCTACACGTAATTATGTGCTCTCGAGATAGGTGAACATTGCTACTATCAGGATGTTTCTTTTTTCCATTTACTATGATGGTGGGCTCTGTGTAAAGATTTCCTGGTACGGTTTGGTTCATCACCTGTCTTGATAATGATTGTGAGACCTAAATTGTCACATACTAATGAGAAATAGTCAGTATTATGTTGCATGGCAGATTCAGATATGGCATTCAGGGAATAGTCATCAGCAAATAGGAGATCAAGAACATTCACTTTCTGTAACTTCATCTTCGCCTGTAGTCTCCTCAGATTTAATAGCTTGCCATAAGGTCGATATCTGATGTCGATCCTGGTGTCATAGTCACAGAAAGCGTCAGTAAGCATGGCAGAGAACACGATACACGCGAGCGTTGTCAAACCATTGCGACGAATTTCTCTGAGTAACCAAATTTTGATATGGTCCTCCAACAATCTCCACAACTGACTGTGCCACAAGCTTTTATGTCGAAACCATTACAACTTCATATAGCTAAATACTGTAGCTTTTGGCTCGACATCCTTTTACTGGAGGTGAGCGATAAGTGATAGTATCTGGAATAATTCAGATCACTCTTTGCTTGGCAAATATCCATTCAATCCTTAAAATAAATATTTCATAAGCATAAAAATCTAAAATGCTTCTTCCATGGTCAAAGACAGTAAACAAAACATTAACAGTGATACAGCTGATAATGATGCAGATGACATAAATGGAGTTTGTAAACAATTTCTTATTGCTTATCGAAAGTTGATGAGAGCAAAAACGTTGTAGAATAAAATTAAAATAGAAACAACAGTTGTTACTGGAATATAATATTGATATCAGGCATATCAAAGGAAAATATATTTTAATAGCCGATGCACTTTCACGTGCATATTATGCATTGTTTCGTGTATTCTTTGTGTCATGCATAAGTTTTCGGCTTATTTGTTTACTACATGCATATTAAATTAATAGCAAAAAGAAAGCTTTCTTGTATAAAACTTTCTTTTTCGTTATGAGGGAAATTGTTATGTATATTTAATTGTATGTCAGATATAAAAAATTATTGTAATGTAACATTCTTTGTTGGACTTGCCCTTGTCCAAAATTGAGTTCATTTCTGCTTAACCTGACTGACGTTTTCACTTTATTTTATTTTTGTAAACAACTAATAATAGCTTCCTTATTTTCTATGGGAATGAGCTCATTGTTCAAATTATTGCTCGGGTAAACATGTTCATTTGGGTCTGGCTTTGGGAGATTCCAAAGTGAATTTTATTGGACAATATGTTAGAAATAAACAAGGCTCATTAAATCATGCTAGAAAGTTATTTTCCATTAGGTAGTGGTTGCTTTTAGAAACTACTAATTTGTGACCTAAGGTCAAACAGAAAACTATATTATCTTCTGACTGAAGACTTTACCAGTTGTGCTTTAACATCTGACACTTTTTAAGTTCTATTATGTTGTCTCTAGTTTGGGCTGAATTGTATTATCTTCGCATTATTGAATTCAGGTGATTATTTTCTATGGAAATACAAAAGTGCTCTGATAAAATTCTTGGATAAGGACATTCATTGCAATTTATTCTGAATTCAAACTGGAATAATATTTCTGTGATTCAATAAGAGACTGTTGACACATCAGTACGACGCAGGCCTTAACAGACACGTCATGGCCTTCAATTTTACATCTCTTTGGGACTTTAACTCAATTTTATTCATGACTTTTTATTAAAAGGACTTTAATTGTATCCTTAATTATTGGATCATATTCTGGATTTAGTTCACAAAACCGCAAGTATTTTTTCTCTTCATTTTCACATTGTATTCAAGGAAATAAATTATTTGTTAAATTTTATAAAGCTTGTTGTCTTCAGTCTTTTCTGTTACTTATTTTAAGAGCATAAACTTATAACAATGGTTAACCGAGTTCTTAAAGTGATATCGATTTCAAGAAGATATAGATTTAATTTTTGAATGAATCAAAATCAATATCGTCAAGGGTGAGGGGATGATTTATCGGTCTAGGTACAGCCTGCTTTGAAAAAGTAAAATTCATGGATACATTTTTAAAATAGTGTACTCGCCAGCAGATCCGACATTTTCCCGAAATAAAACAGGTGATGCAGAACTTGTATTGTATAGTCATTCACTGTATATTAGATAAGTACACGATAGGTGGCGTTATGCAGAAAATTACAGAAAACCACGAATACCGTGAAACCAAAAAACCCGCGATATGATAGTGAGTTGCCATACCAGATGCTGTACCTGGAGTCAGTGAGATTCCAGTTAAAATAGCGGGCATTAGACTGTACAACAAGTGTGACACACCCAATACTCTTTACGAGTAGTGGCATAATATTAAAACCATATCAACCAAAGACTCATATAAACTAAAATAAAATCCAGCACATGACTAATGACAATTTCTTTCCATCTAAATAATAAAGGAAGGATTATTAACAAGTCTTTGAGTTAATGAACAAAGACGTTATTACATAAAACTAATTGATATGATTACATACCTGTCAAGAGCGTATAATGACGGATTTACCTTGAAAAAAATGTGTAATTTGAACGAAAAATAAGATTTGCAGACTTTTGTTATGGTGGCCATGTTTTGTATCACTTTAGCATAATTTCCATTGTCGACCAACTAGACATCATATAAAGTCTTTTGACATAGCATAATATCGATAAACCACCTATCAAGGAAAAGCAGCAATAACAGGAGTTTCAAAATGACCATTGTTTCGTTCATTTCAAATGTCAGATCAGCGCCAGGTTTTTTTTTACGACCAACCAGACATCATAAGAAGTACTTCAGTGAAAACTCCATGCTGATACAAGTATTCATTAAGGTGTAATGATAACAAAATTTTTAAGATGGCCACGGTGGGCGCCATGTTGGCTGACAGATGGCAACATTTTCATTTCAGACTAACAAGACATAATAAGACATCTAGTGTCTGACACAAACTTCTGATCCCCAAGATGGAATTTCCTCTGCAATACAGATGCATGATGAAAGTTTACTTTTACCAACTTTCTGAGAAAAAAAAAAACGAAGGTCTATCAAAATCGTATATTAAGGATCCGACTGTCTGGTACATAAATATTCTGAGATACTCTATGCGTCATGTATATTGCCATAAATGATGCTCCAAATACTGATAGAGCTTTAAAACAGAAAAAACACCCACAGAAAATTTTCTTTTACCTTAATAACATAATTAGGTTCACACTAAAATCACAGGACTTTATTTAGGCTAAAATTAAATCTAACATAATTATGTACAGTACTAAAACACTCAGACGCTTTATTTGTTCATCCTATTATAGATAATCATTCCAATATTCAACAATAGCGAAAGTTAAAATGTTAATGTCTTTCCAAGACAGGAAATACAAGTATACTTCTTAAAAGGTGTGCCGAGGCTTTTGTGGGAGGGTATACAGACATTATAAGGTACCTTAGTGTCTGGTACACAGCCATTATAAGTTACCCGATTGTCTGATATATAGTCCCTTGAGGTATTCAACTGCCTTGTTGAATAGTTGTCCGAAAGGTGCCACCACAAAAATGAGAAACTAAGAATATGGGTATAACATCTATAAGGAGTTTTACTGGATTAAAAAGGCCTATAAAAAAAGGAAAGAAAACGCGAGAATAAAAATTGAACTTGCGCTAGTTTTGTTTTTTGGGGGTGGGGTGGGGGGTTGATACGTCAAAACAAGTTTACCACCTGGCTTTAAGAAAGTCAAACGTTTGGCAGCTAGGCGATCGATAACAAAACTCTGGAAGGACATGTTAAAAGAACATTTGTACAAAGTGCGAAACAACAGGATCACTTCTATAGAAGACAAACGTTTGCTTATGAGACTATTTAAAAAAAAATACACCCACCCACCGAACCAAACATTTTGGTACAACTTTCATGGCACATCCATGCAAAGTTTTATCAAGAATGAGCTAAGTGTTGTTATTGTTGATTTTTGGGGGTTTTGTTGTTTGCTTGTTTGTTTAATTTTGTTGAGATGATAATATGATCATGTATATTCTTGACTACAGCCATTGCATCCAAGTTTATTTCTGAGGCTTTTTAAATTAAATACAATAATTATCCAATTTACACTCTAGTTTTGAAATATAAAGCCATCTTTTATACCCATAGTCCAATGAGCATTCCTGTCATCGGGTCAGGTCTCTGTTTGGGGATGATGGGGTCACGTCGAAAGCTCGTCTCTGGAGCACACTAAGTGTTTCTGGAAACACACATCTTGTTTCCCCGAGCAATAACCCGATTTAAGACTTTGAACGTCGCAACGGTTATATCCAGTATATTTAGAAGATTTATATGACCTTGAATCATTCACCAGATATGCTCAGTCAATTTCGACAAATCTTTCCAGGATCATTTCAAAGCTTTGTTTTAAGTGGTTTCCACAGCACTTTCTTGACAAATATGTTCTTTGCGACATATACGCCATAAAAAAACGAGTCAGTTTTGATTCAACTTTGTAGAAATGTTTCTTATGACTTGACTTTCAAAGTTTGGTTTTTATGCATAACATAAGGTATTCACAGTAACCGCGATGGCAGCTGAGCTGGATGTCAGATAAGCAGCATTTTTATTTAGAAATAACTAGACATTATATGAAGTATTTAGTGTGTAAACCCATGTCGATATGGACTATTCGTTCAGGAGTAGAAGCGATAACGAGACTTTTATAATGGCTGCCAAACCGGAAATTCTGGCGCCAGGTAAGCACCATTTAAATTTGGGACAAAGTAAGAAATCTTTTCTGTGAAAACCCCTTGTCGATATGATTATCTGTTCAGAAGTAGTACTAATAACAAAATATTCAAGGTGGCCGCCGTAGTGATCATACTGGATGTATGTGGAGTACTATTTTAATTCATTACTAATAAGAGCTCATACGCATTCTTTGAGTGAAACCATATGTCAATAAGACTGTTCAGAAGATATAGCGACAAGGAGATCGTCAAGATGACCTCGATGACAGTATGATGGATGCCATTTTTGCGTTGGGTCATGCAGAGCTCAATTTCTTTAAAGTGAGAACCCCATGTCGTTATAACCGTCCTGTCAGGAGTTTTAGCAATAAGAAAAGTTTCAAAATGCCTGCAATGTGCAATGTTGAGTGTAAGATCGGAACCATTTTAATTTTAATAGTCATCATAATAAATTCTTATTATGAATACTCCATATCGCTATGACTGTCTGTTAAGGACAAGTGTTGGAAACACTTTTTTAAACAATAATACGCCAGAAATTTAATTCGACCTTTTGAACCCAACACAGGAACAGAAATGGGGAAAGCCGTAATATTGAGTGTAGATATGTATGTGATGATGTTATATTATATCGCACCTGGAAAACAAAGAGTTGCATCCCACAACAATACGAATGTTCCGAAGAAGTTACAATAGAAATCTCGCTGTAAGGATATACATTCCTGCTGAGGAGTCAGGAACTGTAGAAACTCCAGATTTTATCTGGCCGACCTGTGTAACGTGTTAGAGTGGATGACAAAAAAAAAGCTTCGTTCAAAATATGGCAGAGCCAACATGTTTAGAGGAAAGTAATCACCTCGTTCAGACGGTAACAATAAAAACTATCTTGAAAAAACCAAACTTTGTATGGTGAAAGTAGCAACAGAAACAACTATGATGACTATGATGTCGATGAACATGATTATAACTATGGATATGATGACCGTTCTGACTCTAAATATGCGACACACCTACCCCTAACATTATGGTGCGCATGGTGAGTGTTGTAGCATTATGTTGCTACTTTGCTGCTCACTCAAATTCAAGCAAGTCGTGACCTTACCTGTTTTTATTTTGTTTTTTATTCTAATACCTGATAATGGTCTTAATTTATTTACTTGGAACATTAAGGTGAATAATGCCCTCTGCGTGTATAATTTACTTGGACTGTAAGAGTATAATGCCCTCTGCACTCTCTGTGTATAATTTACTTGGACTGTAAGGGGTATAATGCCCTCTGCACTCTCTGTGTATAATTTACTTGGACTGTAAGAGTATAATGCCCTCTGCACTCTGTGTGAATAATATACTTGGAGCATAAGGGGAATAATGCCCTCTACGTGTATAATTTACTTGGAACGTAAGGGGCATACTTGCTCTCTGCACTCTGTGAATATAATTTACTTGGAACGTAAGGGGCATACTTGCTCTCTGCACTCTGTGAATATAATTTTACTTGGAACGTAAGGGGCATACTTGCTCTCTGCACTCTGTGAATATAATTTTACTTGCAAAGTAAGGGGCATAATGCCCTATGCATTCTGTGTGTATAATTTACTTGGAACATTAAGGGGAATAATGCCCTCTGTGTGTATAATTTACTTGGAACGTAAGGGGCATAATGCCCTCTGTACTCTGTGTGTATAATTTACTTGGAACGTAAGGGGCATAATGCCCTCTGCACTCTGTGTGTATAATTTACTTGGAACGTAAGTGGTATAATGCCCCCTGCACTTTGTGTGTATAATTTACTTGGAACGTAAGGGGCATAATGCCCTCTGCACTCTGCGTGTTTAATTTACTTAATCAGTTTTATACTAACATTGCAGTTTTATGTCAACAAACCATTAAGAAAAATTATGAATACTTTACAAGATAACTATATCAGCTACACTGAAGTAGATAATACTGAGTATGAATTTAATACAAAAAGCCGGAAAAGTGGCGTGGCAATATTGTATATAAGAAAAAAATTTGTGGTAAACGACCTAATGGTAGGAATTTAAAATTAGGCATGGCCTCAAAAACTAGACTTTGCGTATTTGGCGCTTATCTTCCTGCCGATGACAATCTTTATTTCTTCCAGGAATATATTCATATGGAGTCATTGTTTGAGTATTATTATTTTTGTCGAAGTAATACTTGTGGGATAAGCTAATGTCAGGTATGATCAATATTACCATTCGATGTGTTCACAGTACAAAAACCCACCTACTGACGAACTTTATCGACAAAAAAACTTAGTGGCTCTAACAAGACATGCGTGAACAAGGGAAACAAGACATGCGTGAACAAGGGATTGAGCTACACTCTGAGCCTGTTAGATTAAATTCTTGTTGGCAAAAGTCTGCTTTAATGCGTAAATCACTGCAAGGTCTTTGCAAATTTGTAACCTCTCTGTCCCATTCTAAAGGTATACCCATTGTGATGTGTCGAATTTTGAAAACTCTTAAAAGCTTTGGTTAAAGGAATTGTATCAAAAGTCAACTTAATTGAAGTAGAAAGGGCTAGAGATAGTTAAATGATTATTTTCATTTCATCTCTGAACATCAAAAGGGAATTCGTTCTAGCCGACGTCACTTGATTGAGTCATATGCTATGGTACAAGAGAATGACATAAGACCCTTTCCCAAAATCGACCGGGTAAAGGGCGGGAGCTGGCTATAGATGATTGTTAAAAGGAATGTTAATTACGGCATGATTAGTTGTTTAGTTGTCTTGTCAATCCAAAAATTCAACGGAACAGGTTTAGGAAACAGTCTATTCCGATAGTTTAATATGGATTTATGGGCGTAACTCTGTAAGACATTAAAGGTTTTACTTTAGGAAAATTCTCTAGTCTTCAATCTTTCTTGATAAAAAAAAAGAGTGGTCGACTCCGGGAGCGTGTAAGACGTTATCTCGTGATTTGGCAGTAACAAGTACGTTTTCGTTATAGAGTAAGGGGCCAGATAGTTGTCTCAGTTAGAAGACGGACTATACGTGAGGTTCGTGGAAACGAATAAAGAAAACAGCAAAAGGTACGCTTTCCTGGATTCACATGAGAAATCCCTGAACCAATCACAGGACCAGAGCAAATTCTAAGCCGAAATCTAAGTCCAGAGACGACTGTTAAATCAGAATTCGACGGACAAGAGTCCAAGACCAAACAGCTAGACAAAGATCGGCGGAGCAGGGACGAACGGAAGTCTTGATGTCCGCATAAAATAGGTGATGAAGTCTCTCATCGTTGCACTCAAAGGTCACATCTCATTGGCAATGAAGATAGTATATTAACGTTGAAAGTAATTTTACATTTAAAGAAATTTGTATTGTCTTTTCATTTGAGTACATGTTAGTATTAATTTCCTTTTTTTTAACCAATTCATTGATTTCTTTTCATTTTTAAATTCTGTTGATAAACTGATTAAATTTTATATTTGTTCATTGAAAGGGCACTCGTCGTGTTTATTTCTTCAATATACTTGTTCAGTGCTCTGCATTCTTCTTTCTATCTATCCACACTGGGTAAATTACACCGCGGAGGTCATTCCCTAGCAACGAACCGTAGTGAAAGAGGTTGGTGTGTTTTGAACGCCGCCAATTTGTCACACCCATTATCTCTCTATACATCTTCTACATCATGACACACCAATGAAAATGACGCTTATATCTTGCCAGCTGGAAGTTGACACACAAGGAAAAAATAATTATTATAATCAATCCCGTTAACTCCAAAACAAACTGATGAGTTAAATAAAAATTCTTGTGGTTATCATCAATGAAGCCGCAATAAATATCCACGAACAGACATATAATCAATATACAAAGTCTTATTTGGTCACCAGATGCCCATGACGCACATGAAATGGCTAGACCGTTTAGAATATGGATTTAAAATGGGAGATCCAAAGGCACAAGTGTACGTCACCTACAACAATACAAGGATACCACGAGAGAATTTAAGAAAATTCAAGAGCAAGCTATCAATGAATACAAAAAGGCGTGTTTAGTGGTATTGATGAAGCAGCCGAGTTAGATATTAGACTTTTCTGGCAAGTAATAGGGGTAAAAGCTCTAATATATGTTTAGAACAATAATTTCACGGAAAAACAGCATATAATCCACAAAATATAGCTAATTTATTTGCCAGATACTTTAAATACTTAAACACAACAGAGATAACGTCATTTTTTTCTAGTCGTAGGGGAATAAAGAAACTGATGTTAAAGATCCTGTTTTTAATGAAAGTTAACATTTGCTTAAATTGCAGCATCCATAAAATAACTGAAACTAAAGTGCAGGAGATCAGTGGTGTACAGGACCAATATATAAATTATGGCCTTAGGAAACGGATAATAATTATTACTCAATTTGATACTAAAAAAACGGTTTATACCCTTTGAGTAGAAAGTCGGCCTAAATGTGCGAATCTGCAAAGGCTAATCAGAGTGTAAAAATGACCATTACAAGTATAATGCTGGCAACAAAAACGTAATCATAATATGCACATATTATAGTTCTTAACAAAATGGTCATTCAAAGGAGCAGAGCGAGGGAAAGGGGTAATGGCATTGAGGAAGGGAAGTATGTGATGATATATTCCAAACATCAAGTGAATTGTATAAGAAGTTATGAAAATATAAGAGATAGAGAAAAAAAAAATTGCCAAATAATTTCACCAAAATGTGTCCCCATTATTATTGTTGATCTCATGGTCCCAACACGGGGATAAACCCTGGTGTGTGATTGGTACTGAGGTTTGGAGTAGATAATGTTATTTTTCAAGTATGCGGTAAATCGGATAGTGGGTTACTGAATTATATTTACAAACCTGTCCAAACTCGCCCCTACACACAGAAACAAACTAAATGCTCGATGACCTCTGTAAGGGAGCAAAGAAGCGCCGAAAATTGTACGTAGTATGTGCATCTGGAAACCGTTTCGTCAAGTCATCCAGCTGCTTTTTTTTTTAAGAAAACCACGATACTGTACGATTTTGTGTAATATTTAGAGAAAATAACGCAATTTTACATGTGATATCTGTGATGAGAAACTGAAAACCGACAGAAAATGTTCGCAGTCAAAACGAAATTAGACACATGGTTTCTCACAACAGTTAACAAGGTAAAGTACTGAGCTAACTGCTTCTTAGTCTGGGAAAATGATCAAGGTGTATGACTACATGCGAACTACCATTTATAAACCGTATGTACTCACTTATAAGACGATTGCATCTGATCTGAATATGTGCAGTATGTTAGGAGAAATCAGTGGAACAAAGAAACAAAGACCCTAATTTACTCTCACATTATGCTTCTGCAGATCTGTTGTTTTTTTTTTGTTGTTGTTGTTGTATGCTGTTTGGGTCAACTTATAAGCTATATACAAACTACAGGTCAGGATGTAGTTTTCATACACGTGTGTGTATGCATGCGTGTGTATGCGTGCGTGTGTGTGTCTGTGTATATATAATTCCAGATGCCAGCTGCTTTTCTAATATATAATACTGCATGACTTTAAATAAATACGTGGGGATTTATTATGGGTGTGGATAAACCAAACCAAAACAGCCTAAATACACCATTTGATACATCAACATACGAAACCTGAGTGCACCATAAACATAGCTCCACAAAAATGATATAAATTAAAATCGGGATTAGTCTTTCTGTAACGCGTGCTATATCCAATAGCAATCGCATTTGTGGATAAAATCTACATCTTTTGACACTCCAAACTGAATCAGACTCGTGTCTGACAATCTAGAAATCACGGTACTAATTCAGTTACCATAGTAAACCTAAGCAAACAACCAAGATATTAAAAATTTCAAAAACTTATAATTTCTGACTGCCCATTATCAAACCTATATTTTATCAGTATAGATGAAACCTGGTGTATGCTTCTGTGTAGAGGAAAGGATATAAGCCGCGGCATTTTCGGGGACTGCGTTTGTTTGAAACGTGCTTTCAATTCCGCACCAAAGAGTCAGGTGCTAATTTTAGTAATGAGTGTTCCAAGCTCAAGACTGCTACAGGACTGGAATTCCATAAAAAAACAATGTCTGTATTTTTTCACTTAAAACTAGGTTAAGCTTTCAATAAATGTTCACCCATATCCAGGCTGGTTCCCATTTTTCCATACCCTTAGTACTGTGTGTCCTATATCCACCCTTGATTTTCTTAATAGCACTAGGAATAGTAGTTCAATACATAAGTAATGTGCATAGTTCTGCTTGTCAAAGATTACATTAGTGAATATTAAATTTTATTGCATGTTCATTTTCACCTAAAGAGCAACGGTGCATTTCAGGCAACATTTAAATATATTAAGTTTATTTAAGGAAATCAGAAGAAAAAAATATTAAAATAAAGCCGTATATTAAGAGTCATCTTTTTTAATATCACATTTATCTCTCTTCAATTTAATACTGAAATATATTACTAGCCTTGTAATGTTATGTAATTAAGGGGTTAAAGGTCAAGGTTACCATCTATATGTACATGTATTATTACAGAAAAAAGAGATTTATATGACAAAAATTACCTAAAAGTCCTCACAGAAAATATATATATAAAATAAAGAAATGTAGATATAAATGTAATAAAATGCAAAATATGAAGTTTCAAAACATTCACTTAAATAAATTAGTGGGATATAAAGTTATGATAGGTCATCCCTATTAAGCATGGTGGAAGAGACCTAAGTGATCATATCTGATGCATTACGTTTCAAAACACAACCAGAAAATATCAATATGCTTACGACAATTATTCTAAAGATGGAAAATTGTATAAATTTTATATCTGTTTTGCTTAGATATGAACTAATGTGCAAAACACTCCGCCAAACATAGTCAAATCTACACCCTGTTTCCCCTCCCTCTTCTTGGCAACAGTTGATATAACAGAATATTTGTTTAATATCCCACTGAAAGTTACTCTGTGATTTACAAAAGGTATTACTTTTGCTTGTTATCCACAAAAAAAACATGATTGCAATTATAGTAACGTTAATTACACCTGCATATGTGAAGTCACAGTATTGCTATAACTGTCTTTAGGAATCACGATACTAATTCAGTTGCCATAGTAAACCTATGCAAACACCATGATATTAAAAATTCAATAACTTACAATTTCTGAGTTCACATGATCAAACCTACATTTATCAGTATAGATGAAACTTGGATGTCCGCTTCTGTGTAGAGGAAAGGATATGAGTCCTGCATTTTCTGGACTTGCATGTGTTTGAAACATGTTTTCAATTCCGCACCAAAAAGTCAGATGCTAATTTTAGTAATTAGTGTTCCAAGCTCAAGCCTGTTAAAGGACTGGAATTCCATCAATAAACCAATGTCTCTATTTTTTCACTTACAACAAGGATAAGCTTTTAAAAGATTCTTTTTCCTAAAACATAAATTACATTATTAACCAATCCTGGCTAGCCAAACCCATATATACTCTACTAAATATTCATCCATGTCCAGGCTGATTCCCATTTTTTCCATACCATTAGTATCGTGTGTCCTCTACTGTAATCGTACATCACCTAACCAAATAAATTTTCATTTATAAAGGGTATGACTGTCCTTTCTGTGTTGATAAAAATTTCATCCGAAACTAAATGGTCGGGGTTCTAATCTAAAAGATCATATATAGAACATGTCCTCAAAGATAGGAAGGTTGAATCTCTTCGGATATGACATATGAAACTGTCATGTATGTATGTAGATATGTATGTAGGTATGTAGGTAGGTAGGTGTATTAATTTCGTGATCATAGTTTCTAATGGTTATTTAGTTAATAACATTTTAACATTTTAGTTAATAACATTTCAAGTTGATCTTGACCTTTTGACTTTTGACTCTAAAAACTGAAAGGTTTCTTTCTTACCCCAGGTGAAAACCAGCCACAAAGTTTTATTTAGCTCCGTGGTGTTGAAACAAGTATTATTATTTTGAAACCGTTTGCTCCTTTCAGTTGTGGTGATCTTAACCTTTGATATTTTGCCCTAGTTTCTTCCTTTACCCATGTGCAGACTGCTCACAAAAGTTACTCCAGGTAAGTAATATGAAACTAATCGGACATCATAATATAATACACTTCACCGTCAGGATTCGAGGTCTTGCTGAACTGGCAAAGATCAATGTGTGAGTTCCGAAAGCCGAGGTGGTAATTTGAGGATATATAATTTATGCAGTGTTGACAAGATTGATATTTGCTGCTTATCGATGTGAACTAATTCGTATGCCATAAAGGCAGAATATAATTCAGATTCGTATGCCATAAAGACAGAATATAATTCAGATTCTAGGCGTACATGATTTGGTATTTAGACAACAAAAAAAAGACATTGTTTGTAGAATGATATCGATTAAATGAGTTTGGCATTATAAACGGTCGGGGAAAAGTAGTGTAAATTTTGGTGTGACTGTAGTCAGTATATTAAAAATAAAATTGAGAACTAATTTAGAGCAACACGGACCATTTAATCATTTCACCACATAGTGTTTGCATTTTACAAAAGCATTCATTCAAGGCACGAAAACCTTTTGTAGACGACTGACTGAATCATACCAAAAATTGCATTTATTTAACTATATTTCACGAAACAGATTTGTTTTGTCTCAGCGACTCAAACTGTCGCTCAAGCTTAGTTTTCTATTTTCTTGACAAATCCAAAAAGAAGTTTTGCGTATGTGCCTCTGCAAATGACGCTTTAACAAAACCGCTCTGAATAAATTATCCTACCGGCGTTCTTTGATACCATGTTATCTTGACATCAATGAGTTTGCTCAATTACTGTCAAGAACACAGCAATATTTTTTTTTAGCTCCACGCATATTTACCAAGAAGTGAAACCTAAAAATTAAAGTTCCAGAACTTCAGAACATTCTATATTTGGTGTCTGGCAGATTAATACAATGTCAATAACTTGAAAAATAATTTCAACCATGCTTAAAACAATAAACAAAATGTGTGAACATATTGCTCTGTTATAAATATTCAAATGCTACACTGACGATATTTTCAGAGAGGCACATACGCAAAACTTCTTTTTGGAGAACACATGTTACCGTATATACTCGCTTAAAATAGGAGTTCAACGGCAAAAACATAGACCCTAATATGCATTTGTATAATGCGCCAACAAAACTGGACCGATAGTGTTTTTTTTTAAAATAATAATTACTTCTAAGAAACTGCAGAGACTGATCTGCCGGTGCATAATGCAAGGAAAGATCCGAATCGGATCAGTTTGCCGATGGACGTATCTTATAATCCAGTACATACAGTAATAAATACAAATGCAGATTAGATAATGTAAATATTGGCCAAACAGTCGTACATGGCAGTATCTGATGATAAACGACTACAATCATAACAGCAACTGTTGGCAAAAAATAGAAACATTATCATAATATTACCCATAGGTTATTTGTACGTATTTATCCAGTTATCGGTTTATCCCATTGCAGCGCCAGAAAGAAGAGAACAGAATAAATGTATGCGCATTTAACAAAGCACGATCTTATCATATTAAAAAAAAAAAGATAAAATCTTTGTATGTTACAGTGTGGGCGAAGTTATCTCAGGTTACGTCAAATATCTGCGCACATAATGAAGTAAACAACATACATTGTCGCAAATTATCAGCTCGTCCTTTTCTGATCATCCAGATAATGTGATAACAACTTGTCCCACCATTATAATTTAAAAGATAAATTTTCCAGTATTTTAGGATTTTAAACATAAAATACTATAATAAAAGAGTGTATCCCAAGAAAAGGATTCGAACTGGTGACATAAGGATAGCACGGATTTTATTCCTCTCTGAAGTCCTCCCATTTCCACCGACTGAGCTATCGCGGCATCACATATCTTTGCACCTGATACTAACAGAGTAACGATCTTAAACCCAGGCAGCCATTATACGCTTCTGAACACTATGCAGCATCTGAGATGTCTCTAACACAGGTGTTACCGATATATATATATATATATATATATATATATATATATATATATATATATATATATATATATATATATATATATATATATATATATATGATTACATAAATACTGCATTTCTACAAAATGATAACGTATGTAGCCAGAGGAAGGTACATTTTCGACCTAGGCGAATGCTAACATTAAAGAGAACGATCTATGAATACCTATAAGAGCATTATAACTGTAGGTTAATGGAGTCAACATTCCCTGAATCTTTCTTACTCAACGACAAAACTTAGAGAACTACAGGTTTCACGTGCAACGCAGATTCACGCATTTTTTTTTTTATTTTTATTTTTTTTTTTTATATTGCTAAGCAATTAGTACAAACGAATCAACTGTCATTAATGTTGGTCTGCACTTCCCGTGCATTCATATCCATACACCTTTCATTTAACCGTTTCATTTGAAAGCATAATGGGTACACTTTACAAACAATACGATTTAAAATGGTTTGAAAAGGTTTAAGAATATCTTCGCTAGCCAAAGTTGGATCAGATACTGCAGGGCGTGTGATTTCATTTGATGCAGCAGCAAGCCACCACATCCAATCAAGTTGCTCAAATTTTAACACTGTATCTACATGATCAAGACAGGGAAAGGACTAATCAATAAGCAATTTTTCACTGTAGGTCCGTGTTTGCACAAATACATCATTTCCATCAAATGCCCATCTAATCGCTTCTCTCTAGGACGTAGACATACGTTCGAAGTTAAACTTTAAATTATCCTCTTGAAGTAATTTGTCTCCGCCATTTTCGGCGAATGCAGAATGCGCTGCTGCTATGCGCTATTGGTTAAGCTGGTATTACATACAACAGAATGGCAACTCATGAAATCCAATAGATGTCGCTAGGACAAAGCAATGCAATATCTGATCGATCCGCCATGGTGTAGATAGGGTTAACATGTCAGAACCTTGCCTAGCGAAGATAGTGTAAGTGTGAATCCAACAAATATGCATTTATACAAATTAAATATTACAAAGCGTTTTTAGAACTCCATGCCTTTTGAAATATATACCAATGTTTGCACTATATAAAATGTCAATATCCCCATCAACAAGCTGTCATCATATAATACTATATCGTGAAATTGCATTTTAATCCTGAGAAAAACTTTAATAATAAATAAGATTTAAAAAATGCAAGCTAAGTTATATAAAATAAGCAGAATCTTGGAAATAACTTTACATGAACCAGAAATGTGACAATACAATACAAATGACTCTGTGATTATAATGCAACTGTAGTTTAGTGTCGAGTCAAAATCTGCGGCCACAACTCAGTAAAATTCTGCCAGAAAATAGTGAAAATCAAACTTGATATAGATTTTCTTAACGTAAAGTCTCATATCAGATTTGGTTTCAGTGCATGATGTATGATTTGTGCAGTAACGAAATCCCGATGAAACTAATGGGCAAATTTAAAGTCAAAGCGTGGCATACATCCGTTCAATTTTGTTCACAAATAGTAAAAATCAAACTAGATTGTCTTTTTAATGTTAAATCTCCACAAAATTTTCCTTTAATTCATAATATATTTAAAGGAAATAAAACAGCAATTGAAGAGTCAAGTTCGAACTCAAACAGGGACCATAATTATATTATAAAATTGGTGAACGTTGAGCCGGGCCTAGATGTTCTTAATGTTAAAACTCATACCAAATTTGTATGAATTCATGAAGACCTCAAAACAGCACTGAATAGAAACACAAGAAAGCCAGGGCTTGAAAATGGCCATCCTACAATTGACGCATTATGCAGAAAACCTTTAGCCAAAACCTTAAACAAACTGTTGATGTAATATATATATATATATATATATATATATATATATATATATATATATATATATATATATATATATATATATATATATATATATATATATATTGAGTGAGAGAAAGAGACAGACAGACAGACAAACAGACAGACAGATAGATAGATAGATAGATAGATAGATAGATAGATAGATAGATAGATAGATAGATAGATAGATAGATAGATAGATAGATAGATAGATAGATAGATAGATAGAATACAAATCATATGGCGAAAAACAGCCCTTTCAAGCGCACTGGATCCAGCAAGGGGTCAGGTGTGTCAGGGATTGATTAAGATAGATGCAATAAACTGACGACGAACAGTGCAAAACTAGTATCTAACTAGACTGTGCGCTTTTGACTCTTAACGAGTCTTTTTCAAAGTCATATACAAAACAAACAAAAAAAAAGATATAAAACAATGTGTTTGTAAAACTCTACATGGCTGTTTCTACATGAATTAAACCTAAAGATGCATTATGTCCAAACCAGCCGATATAGACTTGTTGCGGATACTGAGGAATATTTGTATTCAACTAGAAATCTATGAGCCAAAGCGACACCTATTACTTTGTGTACATTTATGTAACGAAAATTATATCCCATCCCGAATATTTGATTCTATTCTGTATAATATATATATATATATATATATATATATATATATATATATATATATATATATATATATATATATATATATATATATAATACAAATGATATGGTGATATGGCAATTAATAGTCCTTTCAAGCACTCTGGAGCCAGCAAGAGATCACGGGTGCAAAACTAATATTTAAAGATGTGTATATGTTTTGTATTTGCCTTTGAAAAATACTCATTAGAGATGAAAGAGCTTAGGCTAGTCAGACAAGTACTAAAACAAGTGTTGTTACTATAGTTATTATAGAGTAAAACGTCTATAACTAAAACATAAATTATTCAATACCTGTAATCACATTAAACAACCAAAAACTAAATTTGGCAATTTGCATTGCAAGTGTTTTAAGATCTACCGTATGTAAAACAATTCGCACCCCGTCCCCCCCAAAAAAAACCCCAATAAAAAACAAGGTCTTTAACCCACAAAAACATGTTAAATACTCAAAGTTACCTGCAACAGTAACATCATTAACCCACAACACCTGTTAAATACTATAAAGTAACAACACTGATGAATTTTTGTTTTGGGAAACTACAGTCCCTGACATTATTTAAAAAAGTAAGTCCGTGCCTATGATTTCTCTAAAGATATGGTAACAATCTGTCCATTAAAGAGCAAAATAATTATGGTCAGCCTTGATTCAGTGCCACTTCAACTACTGTACATTCTCGTTTACAAGATGAGTCTAACTGTAAAAAAAATGCACTGATCCTGATCTGTTGTATCTGAAGAAACAGTTCATCATGGTTATGTAATCATTTCATTTCATTATTTCATTCTAATGTCCAGTGTTCCTGCAGACTTAGCAAAAACAAATTCCATGACTTTTCCAAAACTTTTCCAGGGACATTTCATAAAACTCAAGGACCGCACTCTCTTGCATTGTCAAGTAAATTAACATAAAGAATGACATCTCTCAATCTAAAATAAAAAATAAATTAACAACAAATATTTTTAATATGTACATTTTAAATTTACCTGGGCTAGAACACTTTGACTTTATGTAGTAAGTCATGTCATAATCCAATGATCAATGTAATTTGTATTAAAAAAAAGGAAGCAATTCTATGTAGTCTTTGTATGTGTTCCTATTTACAATATTAACAAAACACATTACTTTCCAGTTGCTTTCTTTTATTTAGTGAACTACACCAGATATCATGTGATACTTCCATTATGGGAACTTACTCTCTCGTTATATGAATTGAAACCATTTATTGATTGTAATTTTATTATTTTATTTATTTGGTTCTCGGTGCTCTATAAAATTTGAAGTAAGCAATTTCTTTAACTTCATTGTCACAAATTCCATGACTTTTCCAAAACTTTGCAAGGTTTTGATAAATTCCATAACTTTTCAAGGCCCTTGAAATTTATTTTTTAAATTCCAAAACTTTTCCAGGATTCCATGACCTGCAGGAACCCTGTCAGGGTTCCTGCAGACTTAGCAAAAGCAAATTCCATGACTTTTCCAAAACTTTTCCAGGGCCATTTCATAAAACTCAAGGACCGCACTCTCTTGCATTGTCATGTAAATGAATATAAAGAATGACATCTTTTCATTTAAAATAACAAATAAGTTAACAAATATTTTGAATATGTACATTTTAAATTTACCTGGGCTAGCACACTTTGACTTTATGTAGTAATTCATGTCATAATCCAATGATCAATGTAATTTGTATTCAAAAGAAAAAAAGGAAATAATTCTATGTAGTCTTTGTATGTGTTCCTATTTACAATATTAACAAAACACATTACTTTCCAGTTGCTTTCATTTATTTAGTGAACTACACCAGAAATCATGTGATACTTCCATTAGGGGAACTTACTCTTGTTATATGAATTAAAACCATTTATTGATTGTAATTTTATTATTTTATTTCTTTTCTCGGTGCTCTATGAAATTTGAAGTAAGCAATTTCTTTAATTCCATTGTCACAAATTCCATGACTTTTCCAAAACTTTGCAAGGTTCTGATAAATTCCATAACTTTTCAAGGCCCTTGAAATTTATTTTTTAAATTCCAAAACTTTTCCAGGATTCCATGACCTGCAGGAACCCTGTGATATTCTTCAGTGCTGCGGTGGACATACTGTATATCAAATTGACACCATTTTCAATTAGGACCAACAAGACACGATGAGAAGTACTCTGGTGGAAAGTCACATGACTTCCTATTTTGAAGGAATAATGATTCAGGTGAATGCCATGGTGGTTATATTGGATATCTGATTGGTACCATTTTTGATCCATCAAGAAGTAGTGATAATAACATTTATAAGATGGTCATTAGAAGTCCCCATGCTAGCATTTTTTTCATACAAAAGAAGCAGTAATTATAAGACTTTAAAAAGGGTCATAGTGGTGGCCATCTAATTTGCGTCATTTTCATTTATGACCAAGCGGAAATTGTTAGAAGTTTTCTGGTTTTAAAAAATGCCAATATTACTTTCCTTTTAGAAGGAAAAAATAACAAGACTTTCAAGATGGCCATTGTAGCTTTCAAGATAGCCACTGTAGTGACCATAATGGACATTAGATCAGCCCCATTTTAATTTATGACTAAAGAGACATCATAAAATTTCTTCTGGTAAAAACCCCATGACAATATGACTTTCAGTTTAGGAGAAGTAACAATAGTAATAATTTCAAGATGGTCACTGTGAATCTGCACCATTTTTATTCAGGTCCAGCTAGATATCGTAAGCAGTCTCCTAGTGGAAACTCAATTACAATATGATCATCCATTCAAGATTAGTAGCCAAAAATTATTGTCAAGATGGCATCTGTAGTGATCATATGGTATATAAGACTGACACACGTCATAAGCTGTTTGTGTGGAGGGGGAGTGCATGTGAAATCACCATGTTAATATCTTCTTCCATTCAGAAGGAGTAGCAATAAAAGATTTTCAAGATGGCCACGGTGGTGCCCATATTGGATGTCTGAGTGGCTCAACTGTGATATAGGACCAAGTAGTAATGGGATGAATGTGTATGTTTCGTTTCAGGGCAATCATCCAAGAAGTTTCCGCAAAGTAACAATAACAAACCTGTGATAACAAATGGATGGACGAAGATGACAGATGTCAGATGATGTATGGATGATATATTGGACGAAAGACCACACCTTAAGCACTCCTGCTCTATGACCAGTAAAGCAAAATTTATGAAAAATGTTTATATGCAGCAACAAAAAAAACCCCACCAAAAATACATGTATTTAAAATTTCGTATCTTAATTCATTCAGTTTATTATCCTACACTGTATTAGTTGAGCATACACTGCAAAGTGAGCCCATCTCCTATAACTATGTTCCATGCATTTACCTTTTCTCCACATTAAACCCCTAAGAAATGGCCGACCTTGACAATAGGTGACGACCCTAATACTGATGAATGGAACAAGTACAGCAAGAGTATTTTTGTACAAAGAGAGTACGCTTACAAAAATAGGACACTTTCAGAGTACTTTTTACAACCTTAAAAAGGCATTTTTCAACAGCTCGGAGGGGGGGGGTGTACTGACATGTAGTTTAATTTACCCACTTCATGCACTCAGCAACTATTTTCTCTTGTGACCTATATGCACAGTTTAATTTTCTTGTATGTATTGATGTCTTTGTAACAGAGTACAGCCACATACGTAAAGCATGACTTTGTTCATTATTATACATTTCATGTATATTGTGACATTTCATCAATGTTCAATAATGAATGTAAATTGATTAATATTAACAATGTTGGCTCTTATTTTTTCATAATAATATTTTTTCATTACTTTATGTTAATAGTGAAGACTTCCGACTGAGTTATTATTAATCAAGTAATACTCCATTGGGTTACTACTAATCAAGTAATACTCCATTAGGATTTTACTAATCTAGTAACTTCATCTGGAAGTCTCCTAATGACTAGTCAGCTATAATTTGATGTACTGTAAATTATCTGATAACTATCAAATAACATTGCATAATCTGTAACATGCTTGAACGATCCACTCTGTGCAACACGTTGTTTAGGGGTGGGGTTGTGTTTCTGGTTTTTCTTTAGATTTTTTTTTTATATAAATAAATTGTTAAAGACAAGTCAGGAAAAAACCCACTTCTGAGCCAAAATCAATTTGCGGTTTTTTTCCCCAATATAATATGCTTGTTGTAATTCTTTGAGTTTTGCTAAGTTAAATTTTGTACAGTCCCATACCTCTTATTTTAGAATGACTATAATTTACAGTTGTCTTTTTTGTTTATGGCAGACATATTCTGCTTCTTTCTCAATATCTGCAGACAATATTAATTTATTAAAATCTAAATCTGCACACATGTATTACCTGAATATATAGCAATCATTTCTAAAAAGAGTCATGAAATAGGAGATAGATGGAAAAATAATGATGTTCTAAATTTTATGAAACAAAAATATATCATATGTACTTTCTTAACAAAATCACTCATTTTACACAAAAAGAAAGAAACATTATTCCGTTATAATGAGCTTATGATTTATTTTTGCACATTAATGATGCGTCTCATGTACTGAAGTCACTAAATTTTTAAGAACAAATTTTTAAAAAAATTGTAAAGTTATAAATCGTGGAAGTGGTGGTAGTATAATGGCAATTAACATTAACATATGTACACAGTATCATCTGATGACACCTCTTCATATATCTGTATATGGTGTCAACTGCAGGTAAAGTTAGAAAAATGTAACAAGAGTCCTTTGAACAAACTGATATTCTATTGTGCATAAATGTGACAAGAATTTCCAGAAATTCAAGATAAGACTTTCCTCCATTTAACTACCGAGTGTAGAAACCATATCTGATACTCTTCTGCAATATCAATATTTTAAATTCACATGCTGTGGTGATGATTATAAGATTGTCATCATTTTCACTTAGAACAAAGTGGTCATTTCGTGAAATCTCGTCGTCAAAATGACCATCCATTCATTAATAGTAGTGACGGCATGATTTAAAATGTCAATGAACATGGGGGGCATACCGGTTCTACAATTGGCACTGTTTTCATTTAGGACCAACAGTGATAATAAACAAAATTTTCAACAATACTATCTCGGCAGCAACACTAGATGTACACGTGGCATCATTTTAATTTAAGAGTACTTAAGACATAACAAGCTTTTTGGTTAAATATTCTTATCAATATGGCATATTTTTTTAGAAGGAGTAGTGATAACCATAATTTCAAGATGGCTGCTGTACTGGTAATGCTGGAGATCAGAATTGAACTATTTTCATTTAAGGATCTACTACATATAAGAAGAAGTCTTTTCATAAAAACTCCATGCTGGTATGTTCGTCCTTTCTGGAGAAGTAGCAATTAACAAGATTTTCACAGAGGTGGCTAAATTAGACACGCGACAGGTGCCATTTTCATTAGGAATGCTAAATAACATACTTTTTCCAGTAAAACATGCATGTCAATTTGACTTTCCATTCAGCAGGAGTAGCATACCAATATTTTAAAGGGGCCCCGAGTGGCCGAGTGGTCTAAAGCGCTGTCCGTTACGGATCACTGCCATCTCACCTCTGTCTGCGTGTGTTCGAGTCTTGGATTCGGCGAATGTGGATATGTGAGAAAGCTTGCCAGTAGCTTCTCGTGGGTCGGTGGTTCTTTCCGGTGATTTCCCGGTTTCTTCCTCCACCATTAATACTGGCCGCCATTAATAGCCTATCGTGTGCTGAAAAATGGCGTTAAGCCCAACAACAACAACAACAACAGCAACCAATATTTTAAAGATGTGTACATTGGTAGCCATATTGGATGCCTGAGTCAGCGCCGTTTTCGTTTAGGGCCAATAGACCATGTGATATTGTTGTTGTTGGGCTTAACGCCATTTTACAGCACTCGATAGGCTATTCATGGCGGCCATTATTAATGGTGGAGGAAGAAACCGGGAAATCACCAGAAAGAATCACCGTGTGTGTGTGTGTGTGTGTGTTTGTGTGTGTGTGTGTGTGTGTGTGTTTGTGTGTGTGTATGTATGTGTGTGCGCGCACGCGCGTGTGTGTATGAAGTTTAATTGTTCATTAGCTAACAAAGAGAGCTGATATCGAATTTTGACTAACATATGGTCAGAGGAGATGCCATCCGATAAGCTTTATTAGTCGTGTCTAAGACCAGCAAAGCAAACACAAACTGTTCAATAAATGTATGAACATAAACAAATTAATGTGAACATGATGTACAACAAGACAAAATAGAAATCAAAATGAAGCAAAAAATTTGTAAAATGTTTGTGGGCTAAAATAGACAAAATTCCTCGAACATAATTATGACAAATATGACCCAGATTTGTATCAAAGAATTAGGTAAGATATTTTAGAGCTTGTGTTTTTATTCAAATTCTAAAAAAGCTGAGATTTCAGCAAAGTTAAAACTGGGTAGTATTAGCTACATTTAAAAATTCAAAATGATCACATCATTATAGCTGGAGATTTCAACTTTATTATTCATACTATAAATTTCAAATCTTGACAACTTATAAAAGCAAAACGTTTCTGGAAATGTAAGAACTCCCCTTTGAAGGATTCTGTGTATATGAAAATAATCCAAAGTGTAATATACTGAGATAAAATTGAATAAATCAATTTGAAGACAGTAATAGGATTTTAACAATAAATCACCATTTTCTTTTAATATGCTTTAAATGAAAATAAGGGGAAAAAACCATGATCTATTCAGCTTACGAGAATATTTTTTCAACAACAAATATCATTTACTTCAATAAACCAATTACATACCTTAACGTGAAATAAAAGACTATCATTTATTGAATTAGAAAAAAAAACTTACGAAAATCAGGTACAAATAAAGGAGGTGATGGCAAGGTCTAAGCTCACTGAATCAAAAGGCATACAATTCTCAAGCTTTGAAATTCAAAGGAAAAATATTGATTGTACTCAGTGAATTTCATTTTAATGAATCTATTATAAAATGCAAAGGCAATCTTTTTATTTCAAAAAAAATAATTTTGTGTTAAACCTAATTTGCACCTTGGTTTAAGACTGGTAGATGGTGCAGGCAAGGATATCTCCTGTCACCATACGCGTTCATTCTGAATGCAGAGGTACTGGCAATTATGACTAGAATGAATCGAAAATTATAAAGCAGTAAAGCAGATGACTGAATTTTGTTTATTGCAATAAGTAGCTGACACTTCTTCATTCATGGATAGTGCAGAATAATTACTGAATTTTTTTTTATGAAAACAATCTCTAAATATAGATAAACAAAAGCAAACTGGTTTGGTTTCGTGTTTTATGTAACAGCAATGCAAGTAGTTATTGAGTACTACGGCAATGAAGTGCCTTGCCAATGGAAAACTATGTTGGTTGACTCACGTTGAACCAATGGTAAGATCTGAACCTGCAACCTTTCAATCATACGTCCAGAATGCTGACCACCAAATCATCACAGTTCCTTCCTCCTTTAACTTGCAGCATGCACGAGAGTACATCTGGCTTATACTATAATTCCGAGCCCCCTCCCCGAGCCCATGGGGGATAGGTGTGGGTGGGGTGGGGTGTGGCAAGTAGTTTGGAACAGAAGCATAAATTCCGTAAATCTGTAATCATAGGCTATGTAAATAATTAAATCTTAGTTGTAAAAACGACATTTTTACCATGTTGGGAACAAAGTGATGTATAAGCTTATCTGAAATTATATTTATATCCTAAAATTGAAAAGAAATCATAGAAGCTCAATATCTGATAAAATCCATGGGTTGTAAGTTTAACAGGTCAGCCTGGGTTGGATGCATTGGTGTATTTTGTGGAAAGGCATCTAATTCCCATTACCTCAATAGGCAATAAGGTACTAAAGGTGCTGTTAAAAACGACAAACCAACCATCCAAACTAAAATAACAAAAAAAATAAATGATCTAAGAGAATGGTTACTCCATATGAAAAAAAAAAGTTTAGAAGCATAAAACAAGATTATCACAAATTCATATGTTGACAGCTACATGTTGACAGCTAGCTGAAACTGTTGTGCAAAACCTACTTGTCTCGTTAGTCACAGTGATCTTGACCTCTGACCATGAAATCAACAACCTTCATTCTAACCCAAAGTGTAAGCCATCTACAAGATCTGGTATAAGCTTGTGAAGTTGAACTAATATTATTGTACAAAAACCATTTTTATTCTTTCAGTCACACCGACCTTGGTCTTTGACTTTTGACTCCAAAATCAACAAGCTTCTTAATTATTGTTTATCCATCCATGATGTGAAAATATATTATTGCACAGAAACCAGTTTTTTCTTTCAGTCATATTAAAGTTGACTTTTGACCCTTTGACCCCAAACTGATAGTGTTCTTCCTTATCCCAAGAGCAAGCTGTCCAAAATTCTTAATAAATAATGATGATTGAGAACTCATGTTACTCTGTACAAATCATTTTTCTTCCTTCAGTCAGTCACCTTGACCATGACCATGACCCTTTGACCCCAAAATCAAACGAGTTCTTCTTTAATGCAGGAGCAAAATATCGATGAAGACTATTTAAGATAATATCCAGAAATAACAATGGCACCATACAGAGAGAGAGATTAAGGGATACAAGACAGGCATACAAAAAATATCTTATTAATACCATTACCAAATACACATGATAATTTTAAAAATAAAATTAATATGCTAGATGTTTTTAGATACTTAAAGAATGGATCACCTGACTGAATCAAAAGGAGTAATATTTTTGGAGAGAATCAAGAAGGTGGGTAAAAATGGCACATTTAAAAGCCTTTATAAATGCAGAAACAATAAGAAAAATGTTTTAAAAAGTCAAAAATTGGAATTAAAACAGATCTGAACTGCATCTTTTAAAAACTATAAGCCATACATGCTCATTTATAAGTTAGGTCAAACTATAAGCCATACATACTCATTTATAAGTTAGGTCAAACTATAAGCCATACATACTCATTTATAAGTTAGGTCAAATTATAAGCCATACATACTCATTTCTAAGTTAGGTCAAATTATAAGCCATACATACTCATTTATAAGTTAGGTCAAATTATAAGCCATAAATACTCATTTATAAGTTAGGTCAAACTAACAAATATACTGATCTGCCATAGAATAATGCACCAGCAGATCAGTTTGTTCTACTGATTACTCGTAACAAACTGCATTGATTCAGATTTGCCCATGCATTATGTGCTGGCAGATCCAGATCTGTGCAGTTTGCAGTAGGTCTTGTCAACAAATATGGACTACCTATAATTTCCTAATAATGATTTTTTAAGGACATTTTATCTAGGCAAAACTTTCATGAAAAACTTGTGCTAACATATTTTTCTGACTTCCAAATCAATTCTCTTCATTGAATACCACAGATGTCAGGGGAACATGTATATTTTTAATAAGCTGGTACAAAAATGGAATTACATTATTATTATTATTATTATTATATTTTAGAGAATATGGTAAATTTTAATCTGAGGGCACAAATATAAGAAAAATATATGCTTTCAAAAGAAGCTTCTTATTGACACAAGGGGTGAAGGAAAATTTTCACCTGTCTAAATTTTCTAAAGAAAATATTTGTAATAGATCAAACTGTCCATTCTTTTACAAAATAATCTCAATTAATTAATTAAGAAATACCCTACTTTAATAAAAATGGTGCAACTGCTTACATAATTCTGAGACATAAAAGGAGATGAATTTTATCATCAATATAATCAGTCACAAAGGAGTCAAAACTTTGATGGTTCCAGTTTTCACTACTTCACTGAATTTTAGCACTCTTCCCAAATATTATTCAGGACCTGTACTATGAATTTCGTATAAATTCTCTAAAAACATTTACTTTTTAGATTAACAATCATTAAACAGCCTCCTTTTGGATTACGTTTCTGTCAGGGATTCAGACTAATTGCCCAGACACTCAGTATTTTAATTCCATTTCCAAAAGGATAATTTACAAAAGGATATAATTTTGAAACAAATTGCATTGCAAGGTAAATGGTTTATCTGCTGAATTAGACTTGAGGAAAACCTACCTTTCTTTTAAAATTTTACAAAGCATATAAACAACCTTTACTGAACAAAACTATATATGTCAATTATACATAACAGATGGAGTACAACTACAGAGGAATGACTTCCATACATGCCATATAACAGATGGGATACAACTAGAGGAGTGGCTTCCAGACATCTCATATATAACAGATGTGATACAACTAGAGAAGTGGCTTCCAGACATCTCATATATAACTGACATGAACTGAAGTTTCTTGGATTCAAAATAAATGACAAGACATTCAGCATTTTAGTTTTACTTCGAAAAGAATAACTTTATGTACCCCAATAATGCTGCATATGGGCAAAATGTTTATATGTCTTTATATTCATCTGCCCATCATAAATAGTATTTATATAACTATATTTTTTTAATATATCTATCTATTGGCTAGCTATCAATCACCAGGTTACTATAGGATGTCTAGATATCTAAAAGAACATAGGATTCACTTTAAATACAAATATCTATAATAAAATTACATTTTTATATTGAATTTCTTATATGCTGGCCTATATGTATTTGCAGTCATCTCTCCTTCTACCCACATATTATTCATACCATTACACATAACTCTATGCAAAAAAAACCAATAAATACCATATGTACTTGCTTACAAGTCCAACTGCAAACAACACAGACCCTGACCTGCTGTTGCATAATGTACTGGCAGATCAGGGTCTATATTGTTTGATCTACTCATTACTCATAATTCACTGCACAGACCCAGATCTACTAGCACATTATGCAACGACATATATGGGTCCATGCAGGATGTAGTTGAACTCTACTTCTAGAGTGTACTTATGTACATAGGATACATACATAGGACTCATACACACATATATACATGCATACATACATACATACATACAAACATGCATGCATGCATGCATGCATGCACACACATGCACATACATACATACATACATACATACATACATACATACATACATACATACATACATACATACATACATACATACATACATACATACATACATACATACATACATACATACATACATACATACATACATACATACATACATACATACATACATACATACATACATACATACATACATACATACATACATGCATACATACATAGGTACCATTCCACAAGAGGTGATCTTGTTTTTTTGCCTCATTCCCTGCTGCAAGTGCTATGATATACATATATGATGTCGAAGTCTTATTCACATGTACACTGATATACTTTTTATAAAATATCCCATTTGAGGCTTTATAAAGACTTTCTCTGTTGCCAGGAATATCTTTTAATTAAATATTCTGTCTTCTTTAAGGCAATCAGCAGCCACCAGCCACTGAGATTTAACTTTCAAGACCCAATGAAAACCTGAAAATAACTCAAATGTCAGACAAGAAGGACATAGAAACATTATTTTCCAATTGCCATAATCAAGCAGTCTATAACAGAATGTTGAAAAATTAACCTGTGTTCCTCAGAATGGATTAAACAATTTATTTTTTTACATTGATGCAAGATAATATACCCTTCTGAATCCTATAAATTCATTTAAAAAAGAGAACTTAGATAGACACTAATTTTAAGCCAACCTGACAAATGACATAAACAAAAAGTATATGTCAAGATGCTGCATGGACATTTCCTCATTTGGAATTAAAGATGGTCATAATGGGGAACCTTCTGTGACTCTCAGTCAATTAATTTCTATAAAAGCAACATCTTTTCATCCATTTCTAATATTATGAACATTATTTAATGAAAGTTTTCAATTCATTCATCTCTTTTTTCCAGAGGATGATTGGTGGCTGTCTTAAGATTTGACTTAAACTGTATATGCTATCATAAGGACCTTGGGAAATCAATGTTACAGTGCATGTGAGAAATGTTGTGTTGACATTTATTTAGTGACTGGTTTAAAATTTTTAAAACATGTCCTACATTCTACAGTGGCACGTTCATAATAAAATTGAAAAATAACCAAATAAATAATCTTGAAACATGCTTTGAAAGACATACTCTGGTTGGTAATATTTGGACCTGACCCTACTTTCAGTTTACATAAATAACAAGAATCTCATGATGGTTGTTGTGGTATCCATATTGGATGTCTGATTGGCCCTAATGTTATTTAGGACAAACTAAACATTATAAGAACTCCTGTAGTGAATATACCATGTTTATATGACAATCCATTAAATTTGAATAGGTTTAACATGATTTTCAACATGATTTCCAGGTGGTAATAGTTTCTTTTAGCACCAAGAATGATCATACAAAACAACAACAAAAAAAACATGCTAATATGACATTCTGTCCAACAGGTGTGAGAACAATAAGATTTCAAGATGGCTGCTATGGTGGCAATATTGAACATCAGATCAGTATTATATTCATTCAGGACCAACTAATCATCATGATATCCTCTTGTAAAAAACCTAGCTTCAATATGACTTTCCAACAGGACCAACTAGCCATCATAAAAACATTTTGTGAAAACCTAATTTCAACATGACTTTCCAACAAGGACCAACTAGTCATCATAAAGTCCTCTTGTAAAGTCCTCTTGTAAAAAAATTTGTTTCAATATGATTTTTCCAACTAGGACCAACTAGTCATCATGAATTCCTCTTGTGAAAACCTTGTTTCAATATGACTGTCCAACCAAGACCAACTAGTCATCATGAAGTCCTTTTGTAAAAACCTCATTTCAATATGACTTTTCAACCAGGACCAACTAGTCATCATGAAGTCCTCTTGTGAAAACCTTGTTTCAATATGACTGTCCAAGACCAACTAGTCATCATGAAGTCCTTTTGTAAAAACCTTGTTTCAATGACTTTCTAACAAGGACCAACTAGTCATCATAAAGTCTTCTTGTAAAGTCCTCTTGTAAAAACCTTGTTTCAGTATTACTTTCCAACCAGGACCAACTAGTCATCATGAAGTCCTCTTGTAAAAACCTTGTTTCAATATGACTTTCCAACCAGGACCAACTAGTCATCATGAATTCTTTTTGTGAAAACCTTGTTTCAATGACTTTCTAACTAGGACCAACTAGTCATCATGAAGTCCTCTTGTGAAAACCTCATTTCAATATGACTTTTCAACCAGGATCATCATAAAGTCCTCTTGTAAAGTCCTTTTGTGAAAACCTTGTTTCAATATGACTGTCCAACCAAGACCAACTAGTCATCATGAAATCCTTTTGAAAAACCTCATTTCAATATGACTGTCCACTGTCCAACCAAGACCAACTAGTCATCATGAAATCCTTTTGTAAAAACCTTGTTTCAATATGACTTTCGAACCAGGACCAACTAGTCATCATGAAGTCCTCTTGTGAATACCTCATTTCAATATGACTTTCCAACCAGGAACAACTAGTCATTATAAAGTCCTCTTGTAAAAACCTTATTTCAATATGACTTTTCAACCAGGACCAACTAGTCTTCATTAAGTCCTTTTGTGAAAACCTTGTTTCAATATGACTGTCCAACCAAGACCAACTAGTCATCATGAAGTTCTATTGTAAAGTCCTCTTGTGAAAACCTCATTTCAATATGACTTTCCAACCAGGACCAACTAGTCATTATAAAGTCCTCTTGTGAAAACCTCATTTCAATATGACTTTCCAACCAGGACCAACTAGTCATTATAAAGTTCTCTTGTGAAAACCTCATTTCAATATGACTTTCCAACCAGGACCAACTAGTCATTATAAAGTCCTCTTGTGAAAACCTCATTTCAATATGATTTTCCAACCAGGACCAACTAGTCATCATGAATTCCTTTTGTGAAAACCTTGTTTCAATGACTTTCCAACCAGGACCAACTAGTCATCATGAATTCCTTTTGTGAAAACCTTGTTTCAATGACTTTCCAACCAGGACCAACTAGTCATCATGAATTCCTTTTGTGAAAACTACATTTCAATATGACTTTCCAACCAGGAGGAGTAGCAAGAGCAATATTTTTAACATGGCTGCTGTAAGAGCCATATTATATCTTAGATCAGCAACATTTTAATTAATGACTAAATAGACATCATATGAAGCCTGTAAAGTGTCGAATTTTGAAACTTGTTGACACCCTAAGGTTAAATAAAATGTGCTTTCAAGCTAACACAACTGAAGCAGAATGGTTTGGTGAAAGTTCAATGTTAATTTTCATCTCTAAACATAAAAGGAACTACGTTAAGCTTCATTTGAATCTGACCCAGTCATTTCTTATGGTACAGGGAGTACACATAATTATATTCTGTCCTGCAGCAGTTCAGAAGGGGCATATGTCAAATAATCGATTTTTGAAAGGAAGTTAATTGTGGCATGTTTGAGCCGATGAAACCAACATCAGACACTCGATTTGGAGGGAAAATTTTAGGAACAGTTATTTCTGATTGGTCAGGGAAACTTATGGGTGAAGACTTTGAAAAACAATTTAGGAAACTTGAAAGATTCTAGAGTCAGATTTTTCTTGAGAGAAGATTAAGTCTACTATGTAGACGCTAGTTAATGAAGTAGTGTCTTCATGAAATTACAAAAGGGCCGGATAGTTGTCTTAGAACAGGAGACAGACTAAAGGCTAGGATTGTTTGTTTGGAAAGAAAAACGGCAGTAAGGGGATAGTTTCATACTTTGAACTTTGACTTCGTATTTCATACTCCGAACGAGACAAAGGAGAATAAGGAATACAGAAGGAACCCAATGAGTAAAAGAGGAAATCTATGGGATGTCAGAACCGTGAGGGTCTGAAAAAGACCAAGCATGTGGCTAGACATGGGAAACAAGTTGTGCAAAGACAAGTGTCATTTGATTTAGTAAATCAATTGTACGGGAATTGAATTTTCTTTGATTATATGTCATTAATTAAAATTTTATATTACTTTGCTCAGCTATCCGTAATGTTCCATCTATCCGTCCACACTGGGTAATGACATTGCAGGAGATCACTCCATAGTTAACAATGCCTGAATTGAAAGGAGAAGGGTTTTAATGTTTTAAATCTACACCCCATCACAAAGCCTTTAGCACAAACACTATGCTGATATGACCATCCACTTAGCAGGATAGTTTATAATAAGGCTTTAAATTTGGCTCCTGTGTTGGATATACATGATGTCCATGCAGAACGATTTTCATTTAGAGCAAACTAGATCTTGGGATGAATATGTGTAAAAGTTTGCAATAATAACATCGCAAACAAATGGATAGCCTGACAAAGGACAACATACCATCCCATAAGCTCTTTCATGGCAGTCCCCCATGTAGTTTAGAAGTATTTGCAATAACAACATTTGCAAATAAATGGATAGACTGACAATGAACAACATGCCATCCCAGTTCTTCTGGTCTTGAGCAGTAGAGCAAAAAGATCATTAAGATGGTGGCAGGGTGGTGTACATGAGGTGGTCCAGTTCAAAGGAACATACAATCCTATGTACATTTCACCTCAGGTGATTCTGACTTCAGAAAATATAACTTAATTTTTTTCCAACTAAAATTTAAAAAAAGTTTTTAAATCTTCAAGAATTATACCATTAATACTGACTGGTGCAAATCAGAATGATGAACAGTCACCATTATTCTCTCTCTATGGAAGAATCAAAAAGTCAGATATCTCTATTTACACATGTTATCTCTTGTATGTTTCTGAAAGGATCCAACTGATTAACTTTCTGCATGTTTTCAAACAGCAAAAACTAATTTTATTTCTGTCCAAAATCATGAAAATATTTCAGTTAGAGTGTGAAGACAAATGAATGAAAAATCTAACCCCAAGTAACCAAACCCACACATACAATACTAGACTATCCCTTATGTCAAAACAGTCTAAATAACCATCTTTATGTGTACATTAATCAATAAAAACCAATATTCCTTGCCTGGCTTTATCTAGCTTCTGTCAGTCCACAAAGGAATGAAAGCACACAACTTTACACAGGAAGCAAATGAACCTGTCATTTTTTTAAATCTCTTACAATAATCTACCACCTTAGCAAACCTTCACAAATATAACATAGATCCCAGTTTTGATATTATGTAAAATCAACAAAAAATAGATATAATCTTGTTTATAATTATCCAGATAGTTAAAGCAGTAGAAAATCAGTTCTAAATATTACTAACAGAACCAATGAACTGACCCCAGTTTGCACAGACTAGACAACAATTAGTAGAGAATTAATTTTTCCAGACTGATTGAGACTAACAGCAATCTAAATTACATTCCAATGTTTATATTATATTAAATACATGAAATTAGGTTATCTTTTGTGCTAGGTTTTTATTTTTAATATGTTACTATCCACTAAATTAATTCATATATTTGGTATAAACATGATGATCAAATGCATGATTTTGAGTGAACTGTAACTGAAGTCATACACAAAATCGAAAAGATGACATTCTGTTCTCCTTGTCAAATAGCATAACCTGACAAATTCAATAAGTACTTCCTTATAAGGTATGTCCAACTACAAACTACATACACCCTGATCTGCTATTGCATAATTTGCTGGCAGATTTGGGTCTATGCAGTTTGTTTTCAGTTATAAGTACAACAAACAACATAGACCTTGATCTTCTGGTGCAATCTTTGATGGCAGATCAGGGCCTATGTTTTTTGCAATCTATTCAACTTATAAGCAAATATAATGAAAGAAATAAAACCTACTGTGATGAATATCTAACATTAAACCTCTTTGGGCAAAATTGATTTTAAAAAATTAGGACTGACTATTAATAATTTTGTTACTAAAACATGAACTTTCTGACCTTTATATTCACACTGTAACTAGTTCTATGTTATAGATCAAGTCAATTAACCATAATTAGACTAATTATGCCAACCCTACTCAGACTATTTTTATAAAACAGATTTGACAAAAACATTGCATCTTTTCAAAGAATACTCCATTAAAAATGGCCTATCAATCTAAATCATGTAATTCTAAACATTATTCTTACAATACCTCAAAATAAAAAACAAAATGAAATCAAATATGAAAATCTGTGAGTTATCTCCCTTTATCATCATGATGTAATAAAGTAAATAATTAATACCTAAAACAAGAGTACCGCACTGGGACTTATTTCAACAGGATTTTCCTTTTAGGAGGAGTAGAAAGGATAAGAATGTTGAGAAGGCTGACACTGTGGCCATAATGGCACCATTTTCACCAACAAGACATCACAAGAAGTTGCCTGGTAAAAACTAATGTTGATTTGAGTTTCTATCTAGAAGAAGTAGCAATTAGTTTTCAAGATGGCCACTGTGGTGGCCAAAATGAATACCAGATCAACACAATCATTAGATAAGACCATCTATTTATTGTATAAAGTGTTCCGTGAAAATCCATGCTGATATGACTTCCTGTTCGTCATAAGAAAGTGTTCCAGTGAAAACCCCATGCTGATATAACTTTCTGTTCAAAATGAGTAGTAATAACAAAGTTTTTCAAAGTAAAGTTTCATGTCAATTAGTTTAGGAGCAGTAGTGTTAACAAGCTTGTTCTAATTGATGGATGAATAAGTGATGATGGGTGTCAGATTATGAATGATTGATGATAGATAACAGGCCATCCTGTAAACCCTTCTAGTCTATGACCAGAAGAGATAAAAACTAAATATCAGTATGCACTTCTGTTCATAGAATTCATAGAACATTTCATACAAAACAAAAGGTGTTGGAAATGTCTTCTTTCTTGACTGGAGATCTTTTAATTCTCATTTATCATGTTGTGACACCCAATAACAAAATATATTTACAACTCTTCAATAACTTTCTAAATTAAGTCAATAAAAAAGAAAAATGATATTATTTTTTAGTACTTGAAAAATGAAAACAAAACAAGACAGAATTATGACAAATCTAGCCTGATGACATGAAAATGAAATGTTGGCTAGATGGGATGAAAACAAAACACAAAATCAGTGTATATCTTTTTAATTTAAGTTACTGCTATATGCTACTTTGTGTGAGCCTAATAATAATAATAATAATCCATTTTCATATGTCAGCTCTGGATATTTGTAGTGTTTACTTTAGTTTTCTTCATCTAAGATGACTACAAATTCAATTTAAAAGCTTCTAAAACCCAAGTCTCTAATGGGATTTTCTTTATTATATCTTGTATAACTTTTATAAAAAACAGTGGGTAAAATTATGATACTCCATGTAATCTTGCTACCAAACATGGATACTCATACATCATATTAATTAATATGCAAATTAGACTCAAATACCTTTAATCAAATGAGAATATTGTGAATAAAAACTTTAATCAATAGAACAAAGATCTCCTTACCATGATAAAACCATCGTGTCTTCTTGGGATTCTTACTACATGTTTTTACATATATGGCATTATCTGGAGGACGTTTCTGAAACACAAATTTAAAACAAATTATCTATAAAGTGTATCATCACTTAGGACTGATTCCTAAACATTTAATGTTGGGTCAAACTGCAAGCAACATAGAGACTGATCTGTCACCTCCTCATGTGCCAGAATATCCAGGTCTATGCTATTTGTTATTCTCATTACTCTTTAGAAGCTGCACAGACCAAGACCTGACAGCATATTATACAAAAGCAGATCCAGGTCTAAACAGTTTGTAGTTGGATACAACTTATAAGTATATACATTACAATACTGAAAACCTTATTGGAAAGTGATTGAAGGGTTTTTAATGCTGATTATATTTGCATGACAGTCATAACCCAGTTCTTTCAATCTCAAGAAAAAGAATGAAGAGTTTAATAAAGTTGGGGATTTTCAGTGTGTACATGGTACAACTTATCACCAGACAAATCACACAGCAAAGAAGACCTGAAAAGCATTATGTAAGCTGTGGAAATCAGCAACTGACTGTTTATACAACAATAAACACTGAAAAATTGATATTAAACTCTTAAAACTGCAACTCTTTATAAATTTAGTGATTGTTTTTAGTTTTTGCTTTTTTAAAAATATTTCATACTACTGAGTCTTATTTCAATGTATCAGAAGTTGTTGTGATAGCTGTGTCAGCATCAAACAGTTCCAGCAATTGTAGCACATCTAAGGTTTTGAACATTCCACACAGGTTCATAATACTGTGTCTAATTGGATATATGTATCTGAGTGGAAGCTCATTATTCAGAACAAATAATGTTTAGTTTTATTGGACACAAAAATGACTCTAAGAGTTTATGCTCTCAGGACATTTTTATTGGCAGATTCATTTACTGTCCAGACTTGTAACCAATTTTCATTTCTTGAACCTATTAAAAAAATTATTAAACATATTTTCATTTTCATAAACAGTCTAGTCTAACAACAGTGGCTCCTTACAAAATGAAATTAAGTCTATTAGTAAATGGCTATAGGGATGGGGTCAAAATCTTACAATGGAAGACATCAACCCTGACAGTTATGTTTGGGGATGAGCAGGATTCATCTCCAGTCCCTACCATGTAACCAGCAGGGGTGGTGTCTTATGCTGGAGGACTTGGTATGCAAGTGTTATATTGTAAGTCTTTGGTTGCCACCCCTAACCTTTATCCATTTCAAGGTATTTTTAATTCCATTTGTAATATGCAGCAGTGAAAATGCTTTAGTCTGTAGCCAAACTGTTTTTCTTCATAGATTTTGAGTTTTCAGGCTCCAATATACTGGTCTACTTAAGAGATCTATATGTGAGAAAGATTTAAATTTATTTTACTTGGTTCACTCAATATACTTGATAACACCACTTCAAAAGATACATCACATCTTGATGTGACAAAATGTTCGGTGTCTAAATGTATGAAATTTATCTGAAATGGTAATTCTACCATTTCAGACAGTGTAGCTTTATGCAGAATTCTAAATAAAACAGATTTGCAATATTTTTATCCATATACCAAATAGAAACAAAAAATTAGTTTTGATTTCATTTTGAATTTATAAAATGTGTTTGCCTTCTCTTTTGTCTGCAATCATTATTTTAAACTCAAAATAAATTAAATCTTCCAAGAAGAAGCAGTGACTTTAACCAAGAAAATCCATTACACTAACATCTATCAAACACTTAACAATGCAATTTAGCTTACTACACTAAAAATCAAATGTTTACATTGCCAGATATTTTGCTGTAATATAGATTCATTGCTGTCCTGCAATTTTTGTGGAATTAACAGAGACACTGACCAATATCCACTAATGAAATACTATAGGCATATTGTTTTTAATTATATATGTTTTGTTTGATGAAAGCACATCCTGGAGAGTACACACATGGTAATTTAGGGAACAGAGGACATAAAAATACAAGAAACCAGTGAGCCTGTGCTCAATGTACATCACCACAACCAATGCAGTTAAAATTATTCATAAATAAATTAGCATAAAAAAAGATTAGATTATTTTCATTCATGCTGTACAACAGAAATTTGCTGATTTTCCTAAATATTTCATGTTGAAAACAGCAAGTTTTTCTAGGCTTATATATGACTAGCTACCTTCTGGTCTACAATACAAATTTAATTTAACCGCTTCAAAAGCCTAGTGGTTTCAGTGTATGCCTCAGATGCAGGATGTCGCGGGTTCGAACCCCGGCCAAGTCGTACCAAAGACTTTAAAAATGGTACTAACAGCTGCCTTGCTTAGCACTCAGCATTAAGAGGTTAGTGTTAGGATTGGTCGGCCTGGTGTAAGGATAATGTGACTGGGTGGGACATCATGCCACATGTCTGCGACATGATGCCCTAATGCTAGATATCACTATAAACAATCACACTGCAGACATCCAAGCGATATGACTGAAAAATTGTTAAAGCTACATTAAAATTCTAAATCACAAATCACAAAATTAATTTGTCTTAATATAGACCATCTACCATACAAATTAATTTGTCTTACCATAGTTTGTCTATCACACAAATTAACTTGTCTTAATATAGTATGTCTACCATACAAATTAATTTGTCTCAATAGAGTCTGTCTACCATACAAATTATTATAACTTGTCTCAGTATAGTTATTGGGTACTTTTACTGGGAAGAGAATAAAAATATAGCAAAGCTCTAGATATGATTTAAATAAATTGATTTCAAAATATAAAACTGATGAAAGCTGACAGAATCAAAATCAACAAGGCAATTATCATGTAATTAAAAATGTGTACAACAGCTACCAAGAACTAATGCAATGTGTGCTCGATTATATGGTACTATTGAATTTGAGTTGTCACTGTGAATGTGTACAATCATTTCAAAATGTGTATAAAACATCTAAAATTTGGAACAGTCAGATAGCTAAAAGCACCATGATAAAACATCAACTGTGATTATGGCAGGGAAAATACTCCAAAGAGTCTATTCTAATTTGCTTACAAACTGTTTAGCATACAAAGAATGCATTTTGGAAATGTATACATTTATTTATATACAGGGCCATAGAGAGCAATCATGGGACCTGGGGTAAGAAACACCCTGGCCTCTCTTAGTTCTTGTTCAAATAAATTTTTTCTTTCATAAAATGAAAGTGTTGTTTGGTCTGAGCCTCTTTATGGGTCCAGGCCCTGAGGATATATGGCCCCGGCCCCATGGATATATCATATATCCCCGGTTGCCCCCCTCTTCTTGTCGACCCTGTTTTTATAAAATATGGAAAAGAGGAAAGGATGTTGCTTATCAAAAGCTCTGAATGTCAGATTAGACTGTCTGTGATTAAATGTCTATAAAACTGGCTATGGTTAAAGGCCCATTAGACTGGCTGTGGTCAAATGCCCATTCAAGTGGCTATGGTTAATAGCCCATTAAAATGGCTATTGTCTTGTGCCCATTAAATTGATTATGGTTAAATGTCTATTAAACTGGATAAGGTTAAAAGCCCATTAAACTGGCTACGGTTAAAACCAATTAGACTGTCTATGGTTAAATGCCTATCTGACTGGCCATGGCCGAATGCCTAATAAATTGGCTATGGTTCAATGCTTATTATATTGGTTATGGTTAAATGGCTGGCTATACCTAAATGTACATTATACAGATTATGGCTAAATGCAATATAAACTGGTTATGGTTAAATGTCCATTAAATTGATTATGGTTAAATGACATTTAAGCTGACTATAGCTAAATGCCCATTAAACTAATGCACCTGGCAATGGTTAAATGTCTATTAGACTGGCCATAGCTGAATGCCTAATAAATTGGCTGTAGTTCAATGCTTGCTAGACTGGCTATGGTTAAAGCCTTGCTACACTACCTATGGTTAAATGCATATTAAAATGGCAAAAGTCAAATGCCCATTAACCTGGAAATGGTTAAAGGACCATTACAATGATTATGGTGAAATGCCTTTTAAACTAGCTATAGCTAAATATCCATTAAACTAATTGTGGTTAAATACTCATTAAACAGGTTATGGTTAAATACCCATTAAACTGATTATGGTTAAATGTCCATTAAGCTGGTTATAACTAAATGCCCATGAAACTGATTATGGTTAAATACCTGTTAACCTGGCTATAGCAAAATGCCCATTAAACTTGATATGGTTAAATGCCCATTACACTGGCTATGGTTAAATGCCCATTAAACTGATTATAGTTTTATGCCAATAAAACTGGCTAGAGTTAAATGGCTATTAACTGATTACAGTTAAATAATGCTCATTAATCTGACTATAGCTAAAGTAGACATGAGAAACCTACTCTTTGGAATAAATGAAAACTGAACATGTGCTGCCCCCCCCACTTCAAACTTGGAAATATGTTTTGAAATTACATGCAGTACATGGAAATTTAGTTTATAGAAATTATCTAAGGAGTTTAAATATGACATATACAGTAATCTTATGGCAAGATGTACATGTATGACATGATAAGGACAGATATTTTTTTAAGAATGATAAACACTAAAATTGTGGTTATCAGTAAAGAATTAGGAAGTCTACTAACAGTGGTTAAGAGGAACATATCCCCTCTACCCCATCCAAAAGACCTGTCCTTTGCACCTGTAGTCAGCATGTATAGCCTCATAAGCAAATCATTAAAAAATTGTCATTAAAACTTTCATTGTGCAAAAATCCTAAATGTTTCATATTTATTCCACATTATCTATCAATTTCATGATAATAAAGTCTGCATCTACTTTTGTTTCTTCCAAGAAGTTAAATTTAGAAAATTACATTTTTACAACTGCAGCCATAAGAGAATTTTGTTTTAGTGTTGCCAGTAGTATGTTTATCCTTAGCAAAAACTGTCATTTTAGCTATTAAAAAAAAAAATTGAAAAAAGATTTCTCCAAGATAGTGCATGTATACAGTAATACTGCATATGATATAAGGGAACTAACTCTTGCATAAAATGTCATGAACCATATTTCAGTGCATGTCCAACACAAGAAAAATTGTTAACATATTTAATTCATATAAGACACCAATAATAAAATTGATAAAATTTTATAAATATGCACTGAAAAATATTCTGCAATAATAAATACATTTTTCTAATATATTCTTTGATTTCCAAAAATTACTGAATGACAGATGACATTTTAGTAAACTGAGTGAATTTAAAATTTTGCACTCAAGGTGTTTCATGACTTAATGGAGACAGAACTTGCTAATGTTGATAGTCACCAATCAGTTATTTTAACCATTTTTGCTGTTAGGGAATACAACCAAAGCATTTTAATTTAATGATAATGGAAGACTTTCCTGGCAAAAACTGAAGAACTCATATTTGAGTGGATAATACTTTTTGCCAAAATTTATTTTGGAATCTCATTTTTAGCCAATAAATCATCAAAATTTTCTCCACTACTAAAAATAATGATACTGTAAATACAACATGTTTTCAAATGGCCAAAAATACTTTTTTTTCCTTTACACACACACACCATGTAATGAGATTACTAGTAGCTCATACCATGTGCTCTCATTAAGTAGAAAAAGAAATTTTTTGAAAACATTATAGGTAAGATAATGAATGAAAATAAAATCACCATATCAGTAATCTCACAATCCACTGTTTAATCCTCCACTAATCAGTGATAATTAAAATCTCATAATCCACTGTTTAATCCTCCACTAATCAGTGATCATTAAAATCTTCCTTATAAATGCAGACAATTTTTTTAAGTGTAAATAAAAAAAACAACAAACTTAATAAAAAGATTTCGGAATTATGATTCTGAAAGCAATGATGAAAGAAAACTGTCTATGGTGAGAGTAGAAATATGTGAAGTTAGACTTTAAGCAACAAAAGTGTGAGACTCCTCAGAGGCTTGTGTTGTATTCACATCTAGGAAGAGCAAATAACAAGCAAGTAGTAATAGATGAGTCAACAAAATTAATATGTTGATATTCTTAAAATAATTGTGTTCTATTTGTTGTGGTTTTCTTCTTTTTCTCTCTATTTTTTCATGGTTTTTTTTTTCAACCTAAGGAAGATGATGACTGTTTGGATGTGGAGGCAAACCCTCCTGTCTGTTGGGGTGTCCAAGTCAACCCTGTCCCTGACTGGTATCATTACTATTGTAACTCAGCAGAGCAAATAATATTGGTTGATTCGTTTGTTCAACTGTTCACTATATTATGTCAGTGTGTGGTTTATATACCCCTTTGCCGGTTTAGCTACTTGCAATAAGGTCACATGATCACTATTGTTGCAACTTATAGTTGTAGCAGCCAGTTGTAGCCATGTTTTTTGGATACATAAAGATACTGGTATATGATTTAAAGAGTGGTATAAAAATCAAAAGAAATGACTAGCAAACAATAAGAATATTTATTTTGATTTTCAGAAACTCTGTTCTCTTCATAATTCCACAAAGTTAATTTCTGCAAAGCAAACCATAGAGCTGCCATGCTATTGTAAAAATCATCAGTAGAAATGAAGTCTGCCAGAGTGTCAAATTGATTATTGATTAAAACTGCTTGCCGAATCATGAGGTTGTCAATGTACTATTGTTGTACAATTTCATCCAAGTCTAATATAGTTCCATTTAGCTTGCTTTTTTGTTCTCTATACTAATGTGTGTTCAGACAATTGTTGGAGTCATGATGATTTCAGCTACCATTCAGTTTGAAAAGTAATTTTCAAGCTACATTGACTCATTAAGCCTGTATTCAATAATATGGTTTGTTCATTTGTCAATATAGTCCAATCTACTGATGGACTAAAAGGGTCCTCAATAACATGCTGTTATAATGCAGGGGTATTTAACCATGTCAGGATCAACAGGCAATATTGACTGATTATTCTGATTTGCAATGTTTAATTTGGCATTGCAGTCCATATAAAGGTAATTCAATCTGCTGTATAGCTGAGTGAAAGAGAAATAAATTTGTGATGCAATCTGAAACTGGGGCAGCATTTTGAGGGTAATGGTTTCCTCAAAAAAATAGAAAATTTCAACCTGATGACTATGGGGCCAAAACATTTTAATTCACATGGGATGTAAAATAATAAACTGAGTTTAAAAAATGCCTGTACTCTTACTGAGACCAAGATATTAATCCATATTGGATGTAGAGTATGTAATTGGTATATCCAATCCCTACTGGCAGTAGAGTATGTAATTGGTATATCCAATCCCTACTGGATCTAGAGTATGTAATTGGTTTATGCAATCCCTACTGGCTATAGAGTATGTATTTGGTATATCCAATCCCTACTGGACGTAAGGTATGTAATTGGTATATTGAATCCTTACTGGATGTAGAGTATGTAATTGGTATATCCAATCCTTACTGGATGTAGAGTATGTAATTGGTATATCCAATTCTTACTGGATGTAGAGTATGTAATTAGTATATCCAATCCCTTTTGGCTATAGAGTGTGTAATTGGTGTATCCAATTCCTAATGGCTATAGAGTATGTATTTGGTATATCCAATCTCTCCTGGCTGTAGAGTATGTAATTGGTATATCCAATCCCTACTGGCTGTAGAGTATATAATTGGTATATCAAATTCCTACTGAATGTAGAGTATGTAATTGGTATATCTAATCCTTACTGGATGTAGAGTAATTGGCATATCCAATTCCTACTGGCTGTAGAGTATGTAATTTGTATAACCAATCCCTACTGGATGTAGAGTATGTAATTGGTATATCCAATTCCTACTGGAAGTAGAGTATGTAATTGGTATAGCCAATCCCTACTGGCAGTAGAGTATGTAATTGGTATATCCAATCCCTACTGGCTGTAGAGTATATTAATGGTATATTCAATCCCTACTGGATGTAGAGTATGTAATTGGCATATCCAATCCCTACTGGATGTAGAGTATGTAATTGGTATATCCAATCCATATTGGCTGTAGAGTATGTAATTTGTATGTAATTGGTATAGCCAATCCCTACTGGCTGTAGAGTATATTTTTGGTATATCCAATCCCTACTGGCTGTAGAGTATATTACTGGTATACTCAATCCCTACTGGATGTAGAGTATGTAATTCGCATATCCAATCCCTACTGGATGTAGAGAATGTAATTGGTATATCTAATCCCTACTGGATGTAGAGTATGTAATTGGTATATCCAATCCATACTGGATGTAGAGTATTGGTATATCCAATCCATACCAGATGTAGAGTATGTAATTGGCATATCCAATCCATACCGGATGTAGAGTATGTAATAGGTATATCCAATCCCTACTAGCTGTACAGTATGTAATTGGTATATCCAATCCATACTGGATGTAGAGTATGTAATTGGTATATCCAATCCATACTGGATGTAGAGTATGTAATTGGTATATCCAATTCCTACTGGCTGTAGAGTATGTAATTTGTATAACCAATTCCTACTGGATGTAGAGTATGTAATTGGTATAGCCAATCCCTACTGGTTGTAGAGTATGTTTTTGGTATATCCAATCGCTACTGGCTGTAGAGTATATTACTGGTATATTCAATCCCTACTGGATGTAGAGTATGTAATTGGTGTATTCAATCCCTATTGGATGTAGAGTATGTAATTGGTATATCCAATTCCTACTGGATCTAGAGTATGTAATTGGTATATCCAATCCCTACTGGATGTAGAGTATATAATTGGTATATCCAATCCATACTGGATATAGAGTATGTAATTGGTATATCCAATCCATACTGGATGTAGAGTATGTAATTGGTATATCTATATCCAATCCATACTGGATGTAGAGTATGTAATTGGTATATCCAATAAAGTTCTCTATCTTCCTAAAGATAATGCTACTAGATAACTCTGGATAAGATTTAATAATTTCAATTATCTGATATTTAACACAATCTATGTTGTGGTCATATTGATTAAATTGCTTAGCCACTAGAGAATCTTTATGATTACAGTCATCCCTCAAGAGCTCTTTCATTCTTACTTGGAATTTCCTTTTTGTTTCACATACATATTGTTCACCACATTTTGTGCAGGTGAGTAAACAGATGACATTACATGTGGTGCAGTGTCCTCTAAGCTTTGTTTTATATTTGAGGTTTATAAATGAACTTTTAAAGATTTTAGATTTATCAATTTTATTGCAGAAACTGCAATTAATGATCGTGCATTCTAATACTTTGTGAATGTTTTTCCAGTAAGGTCAGTATGCTTGCTTTAAAACTTAGCTCATATTACTTGTTAACTAAGTTTATAACTAATCATCTTTGCAAATATCAGTAGATCATGGAAAAACTCTGGGTGACTCTGATAATAGTGCTGATAATTTTCATTGAATACTTGAGGAAATAAATATCTTTATCAATATGTGAAGATAGCTGGTAATGCACTGCAATGAACTAAACCATTTTTAGTAATTCTAAATGATCTAGCTGGCTTGCTTTTTGAAAAATGTTTGTTACAATAATATTTGGATAGCCTCTTCTTTCATAAATTTAAATTAGATTTTGCATGTTTTTTTAAGTCTGTTTAATTCATCTGATTCTAGATAACAGACTAAATTGACATGAATGTTTTTTACAGTGATATGGATGGCAAGATCCATAGTGTAGATAACAATGTTTATCTGTAGGTTTACAGTATAAATCAATTATTATGTTATTTTTCCGAATAACTGTAGTATCTAGAAACATGATTTTGTCCTTTGAGTATTCCATTGCAAACAGAATAGTGTTATGGCAACTGTTTCAGTATGAGTGGAATTCATTTAATTCAATCTCAAAGCCAATCCATATCATAACAATATTATCAATAAACCTTTGATAGATGTATGTTTTATAAGGTGCTGATTGTAGCATTTTCCGTTCAAGCCTCTTTGATTTATCGTCAATGTTCATGATTACAATAAAAGATCCTTTATTAAAGTTTATGATCACAATTTATGTATTATTGCTAAGTTCAAGTAAGGCCTGGTTTTCATTTTTGGTGAAATTCAGATTGTATCTCCTTCATTGCTTAAAGTAAACTAATGATAATTTTACCAGTTTGAAGAATGCTAAGTCTCCTGATTTCTTCAGTACATGGAACTAGCATCCTCCAAGAAGCCAAAAAGAAACTAAACAGCCTGACATTCACCCACAACCTTAATAAGACTGCTGAGTGTGATGCAGCCTTCCAGATTGAAAGGAATAAAAGACTAATCGGGCAGCTTTTAAACATATATATGAACATTTTGCAACATTCTATCTTAAGAAACATGATAAATTTTTATAAGAAAATAAGAGTGCAAGACAATGGGTGAAACATAATGAACAATGCAAGTCCAAAAATAAAATGAAGAACAATTAAAGTCTTGGAAGAAGGAATAATACCCAAATGGATATTCTAAAAACATTAAGATTCTGTGCAAGTTTAGCAAACATTTTAACAATAATTCAAACAGTAAAGTTACTCATCTTTATGTCTCAGATTTTGTCATAAATCTCTAACTTCATCCTCATCATGTCACATATCACTGCCCTAAATAAAGGATTGTCTTTTAGTCCTACTGTTAGGAAAATTAACCTTGCTCTAATTCATAAGGACTTAAAAAAATTCTTTCAAACTGAAACAATTTTTTCATCACACCCATATATATCAATGCCAAGATGAAAACCTGTAAGCCGGACTAATAATAACTTTACACAAAAACCCCAAAACTTACTGAAAACAAGTACTCCTACATTATGTAAAATCAACAGTTTTAAAACAACAAATGCCACCCACAAACTAATTTTACACACATTTACATAATTATTTACATCTCTAAAACTTTATTTTATTTTATTCTTTTCATTTTGATGTTGTAACACACACGTTATTATATGCAACACAATCACCAATTGCACTCTTCAGTATGTAATCAAGGGTTTTTAAAGTCTACGTAGCAGGTGTCAATGTTTATTTTACATAGTAAAAACTGTGTTAGTGTGTCTGCATTCAATTCAGGGACTTCCTACAATATGTATGCATTTTATTCATCATAGAAAAAGATCGTATTGCTGTGAGGTTATGTAAGTAGTAGCTGAATAACTACTTTCAAAATTGGGATGCCACCGGTATTAATTTTCTGGCTGATAATATCCAGCCAGTAGCTACAAAAGCTCCTTTTCTGGCAATCGTCTGTTAATACAGGCACACATGTATCAGACAGAATGCAATAATCCTCAAATTCATCTCTAAGTGCTTCATGATCCATGTGTGGAGCAACTCAAAAATGAAAGTGTTGCCACTAGTAAAATAAAAAGTATGTGTAAGGTATTTTAAAAGTTATTAACTTCTTTGGATTTATCATGGTCTCATTATTACATATTTATATTTCCCCCATTATCCTTGATAAGATATTATGCCAGGAGCTGTCCAAAAAACTGCAATGTAAAAATAAAAATTCACCAAAGTAGCAGTCCATTAATTTATTCCTCATATACTGTTTATCAGTTCCATCAAAATTGCATATCTTGGAGTTATGAATCTGCTATATGGTGTGCCAATTTTGATAAAAAAAAGTTGACATAAATTTTCAGTGTAACATATTTTCAAGCCATGAGAATGGCATAACTAAGTATTATTACTACTTCAGTCATTCTGGTAATGCATCTTCCTGTTTGGATTACAATCTCACCCACCTAATTCAAAATTTCAGGCAACATGCCTCAGCTAAAACATTTCCAAAATCTTAAAAAAATGGTTAAATAGTTGCTCTTTCTAAAACTGTAGTGTACAGCATGTATTTGGCAGAATAAAAGGATAAAATACAATTTAAATATTTTGTTGTACCTTTATTCAACTAAATAAGTGTGCTAAAATTAAAATAATGCCAGATAAGCAAGATTTGGGGTTTTACTACCAATAATTCTGTGCAAGACATTATCAAGTTTACACAGGGGTATAGTGCAAAAAATAGATCAGTTCTGATCTACAGGTCTAATGATAACTTTCCAAAGCATATTTGAATTATCACAACCTGCTTGTGCATGGCTAAAAAAGATTCTGGATTGTGCTCAATTTTTTAAAACAAATACATCTTTACTCCCAGGATTTACACATACAAAAACAATTTTAAATTAAAAAAGTAAATTTTAATTTAAACAACCCATACAAAATGGTTTTACGGTGGTACACTGATGAAAATGAAAAAGAAAATGTACAAATTACTGATAACACATACAAGTTGACACGCATGCATACAACAAATACAGATGATGAGACTAACTCATTTGAATATGAATTAATGAATTCTGATTTTAAAAAAAGCACAAGGACTTCACTTAACCACATTCTGCAAATTGGTAAAATTATCATAAATTTATAAAAATTAGCATTACCTCATTGCTTTTTGTTGTTGTTGTTTCACAATTAAACAAGATTCCTTTTTTAAAAATTATGGATACCTATGTCATGAAAAAAAATCATCAATGTTGAAACTCTTTTAATTTTTCTATTAGTGAAATACTGATGCCATGATTTCTTTGCAAGGAATGGAGAAACCTCTGAATGAGCATTAACATTATTCCAACTGGTTTCAAAAGATTTATGTGCACATGAAAATTGTGTATTACACCACTGCTTTATGTTGTTCTTGATTCACAAACCAAAAAGATTCATTTTTTAAAAAACAAGGGACATTTATTTTGTGAAATAATTGTCTACAATGAAACTCATTTTTTTCTGTTGTTTTATTAGTAACATAACTGATTCCATGATTTTGTTGCAATAAACAGTGAAAACTTATCATCCTTGATCAAATCTCTGAGTACCAATTAAATTCACTAATTCGCTTCTCCAAAATGAATTGTATCCATGAAACAAAGCTTTTTATTCACTCATTACACTAGGATGACTATCTTTCATCACCTTTGTCAAAGAGAATTATTAATTTAAGGTAGTATAATTATATTACTTACACAATAATATTTGTAACCAAGTTTAATTGATTAATTCAAACAAGTTGACCTAACACATGATTGACTTGCATGCTTCTTAGATTGTGTACAAAAACATACAATCTACAAATAAGTTATAGTCAAGCAATGAAAATTACATGGTATTTTAATATTATTCTAACAAAAATATAAGTTGTCTGAAAACAACATATGTTCAAAAACATAAAGTGAAAATGGTATATAATTTATTTTGATTTGTTTGGTTGGTTCTCAAACAACACTTTTAACATATTATGGCTATACTATGCCTAGGAACTGTCATTTCCAAAACACATTTAGGCAGCTGATATTTAACTGCTGTTTATTAAGAGTCCAACACACTATCAACTGAGCTAACATGGTTCTCTAAGTACACTGTAATATTCTTTTAAAAATACTTGCATAATACCCTCATGTTGTCAAACTTTTCACACTCCAAAAACAATTTCTAGCAGGGAAGCAACTTATTTTTATGCAACAAAACTCACCTTTTCCTGGCAACTGGACAACATACTGACAATACTCAGACAGACTGACGTGACGGACAATGCTGGTGACCAGTCATCCGTCAAAATGGACAAACAGATGTGACCATTACTGTAGACATGTGGATGAACAGGAATGTTTGGTCCTATAAACATTACCTGAAGAAAATAAGGTAGATGTAGCAAGTGACTTAAGAAGACTAAAAGTTCTTATTATAAATAAATCAAATTTCAACTTCTTATAAAATGTTAAACATATTGCTTTCATGATGACTCTCTTAGTCTCCTAGATGAAAAAATTACTTCTCCATTATGATGACTCTCTTAGTCTCCTAGATGAAAAAAGTACTACTCCATTATTATGACTCTCTTAGACTCCTAGATGAAAAAGTATTCCATTATGATGACTTTCTTAGTCTCCTAGATGACAAATGACTTCATTATGATGACTCTCTTAGTCTCCTAGATGAAAAAGTACTACTCCATTATGATGACTCTTAGTCTCCTAGATGAAAAAGTACTACTCCATTATGATGACTCTCTTAGTCTCCTAGATGAAAAAGTACTACTCCATTATGATGACTCTCTTAGTCTCCTAGATGAAAAAGTACTACTCCATTATGATGACTCTCTTAGTCTCCTAGATGAAAAAGTACTACTCCATTATGATGACTCTTAGTCTCCTAGATGAAAAAGTACTACTCCATTATGATGACTCTTAGTCTCCTAAATGAAAAAGTACTACTCCATTATGATGTATGAACTAGATACTATCTAACTTCTGATTCATAAAAGACTGAGCAGGGGACAGCAAATATTATTTACTTTTAAAAAAATAGGAATTATTTATTAGATGGCTTTCATCTAAAGAATCTGAAAATGAGACCTAATTACAGATGAAAACAAAACTGTACATTTTGATAACATGCAGTGACACCTGATAAACAGAATATTTATTTTATGAAATATTTTGAAATAAGGTCCAGTGAAAATGCTTTAATGGAAACCTTGATATAAACAACATAATTACCAATTGAAGGCTGCCATACAAACAACACCTGTTTTACTTTGTTGTTGTTGTAGAGTTTAATGCTTATGGCAGCCAATATAAATGGTAGAGGAAGAACCTGGGAAAACCCCAGAAAGAACCACCAATCCACAAGAAGATACTGGCAAGCTTTGTCATGTAAGCCTAATGGCCGAGCCCAAAAATCAAACCCACTCAGAGGTGAGACAGCTGTGATCCAAAAAGGTAAGTGCTTTAGACCAGTCAGCCACTCAGGGTCCCACCTGTCTTATGTGAGGAACATTTGTTTCATATAAAGGATATCTGCTCAATAAATAACACCTGTTCCTTATAAAGGACTATTGTTCTATATAATAAATCCTTGCTCCATATAAAGGACACCTATTCCATATGAGGTACATTGCTTCCATATAAAGGACACCTGTTCCATATGAGGTACATTGCTTCCATATAAAGGACACCTGTTCCATATGAGTTACATTTCTTCCATATAAAGGACACCTGTTCCATATGAGGTACATTTCTTCCATACAAAAGACACCTATTCTATATGAGGTACATTTCTTCCATATAAATGATACCGGTTGCATATGACGTACATTTCTTCCATATAAAGGAAAACCTGTTCCATATGAGGTACATTTCTTCCATATAAAGTATACTTGTTGCATATGAGGTACATTTCTTCCATATAAAGGATACTTGTTGCATATGAGGTACATTTCTTCCATATAAAGGACACCTGTTCCATATGAGGTACATTTCTTCCATATAAAGGACACCTGTTCTATATGAGGTACATTTCTTCCATATAAAGGATACCTGTTGCATATGAGGTACAGTTCTTCCATATAAAGGGCACCTGTTCAATATGAGATACATTTTTTCCATATAAAGGACACCTGTTCCATATGAGGTACATTTCTTCCATATAAAGGACACCTGTTCCATATGAGGTACATTTCTTCCATATAAAGAACATCTGTTCCATATGAGGTACATTTCTTCCATATAAAGGACATCTGTTCCATATGAGGTACATTTCTTCCATATAAAGGACACCTGTTCCATATGAGGTACATTTCTTCCATATAAAGGACATCTGTTCCATATGAGGTACATTTTTTCCATATAAAGGACACCTGTTGCATATGAGGTACATTTCTTCCATATAAAGGATACCTGTTCCATATGAGGTACATTTTTTTCCATATAAAAGACACCTGTTGCATATGAGGTACATTTCTTCCATATAAAGGACACCTGTTCCATATGAGGAACATTGCTTCCAAATAAAGGACACCTGTTTTCATATGAGGTACATTTCTTCCATATAAAGGATACCTGTTCCATATGAGGAACATTGCTTCCATATAAAGGATACCTGTTGCATATGAGGTACATTTCTTCCATATAAAGGACACCTGTTCCATATGAGGTACATTTCTTCCATATAAAGGACATCTGTTTCATATAAATGATGTTGTACCATATAAAAGCCACCTGCTCCATATTAAAAATGCCTGTTCATGCAGGATAAATTCTATAAAAAAATTTGTTCATTCCCTTTATTTTAATGTAAAGAATACTTGTCCATTAAAGAGACAATTTTATGGTCTCATGAGTGTTATTTATATACACGTTTCATTGTCCTGATGATCCTACAATATAGGTTTTATTTTCATTTTATACAAGGCTGTGTCTTAATTATTTCCAATATTTCTGCACAGTGAAGAACTGAAAGTTTGACAATGATGAATATGACTGGAATAATACTCTTCATGACCCTACCTGTGGAGAGTCAAATGGATATCTTGGGCTAAATTTAAATGAGAGCTGAAATTTTTCACCATCATACAAAGACCCGGGTGCTCCATACAGATCCACAATCCATCTGGAAAGAAACACATTAGAAATACTTAAGATATTCTGCATACATATGGTGTACTTTTGTAATCAATATTTTAAACTCTTTTCTTCATATTCTAACTTTGTCAGAAGCTGCAAAACATGGAAAATTAAGATATTGAACAGTGTTCTTCTAAATAACACATTTTGTGTAAATTTGTAAACAAGCTAGTTTTTCATGCAAATATATTTCAAAGGCAATGTTAACACTTCTGGGATCAAACATAATTTTCTTACTATATATTGCTTTTAAATACGTCATCTGCAATGATTGTTCTGCAAAATCTGCTTTTAGTATTTATTAAGTGCAAAAAGACTGGATGTTGAAATCACCTTGCAGCAACTCTGAGCACTAAAGTTTTCTTCAACATTAACCATATTTCTATGAAAAGATGACCATAACACATGACTAAATCATGATCTGTCTTCAAAACAGCATCTTGACTGTAAATGTTTGACTTTTTAAAAATTGGCATGTCTTTGCTTAAAATTAGGCGTACTTTGTACAGAATACCTTTTTATCAATACTTGGCTTCAAAATAAGCTACTGACATTCCTCAAGAATCAAACAATAATCAGCAGAATAGAAAGAGACATTGCTGTGTACTTAACATTGATTTTAGCCAATGACCAGAGTAGAGATACCTAGTCAATAGCAAAGTGGGTTTTAGTCTTGGGCTCAGCCAATGTGGGTACAATGTATGCCAGTAGCTTCCCCTGGGTCAGTGGATTTTACTGGGATTTTCCTGGTTCTTCCTCCACAAATTATACTGTCTGCCATGTATAGCTTATCATGTGCTGAAAAATTACATTAAACCTACAACAACAACAACTCAATAGCATTGCAAATGATGAATCACCAGAGCAGAGACAGCTCTGCCTACTTATTAGCAGGCCTGGCACATCATGTTTTTCTTGTGTGTGTGATGAATGTTTGGCGCCTTTCTAAAGAGATATCAAAAATTTCCACAGATATCAGAATTGATGGCACATATTATTTGCCGGTGGTGCCTGTTTGCACAGCGCACCTCGCACACACACAACCAGCTGGATCTGCTTATTACTAAAGTAGTTGATCAATCATAAGATTAGTGCTAGCTCTGCCTTTTTATTAGTACAGTGTGACCTCACTATAGCACACTCCATTATAACACAAATTAAGTTGTGGCAAGGTTTCCCAAATTTCATATACATGAACTTTCCAAAATATACAAATTTTTTTCTTAAAAGTATGAAAAGTAACCTGTAAAAAGTGTATTATCCTTTTTGGGGAAGAGAGAATTCTAATATAAGATGATTGTTGCATGGTGTGGCTTTTGCAATTTCATAATTATATATGTATTTATATTGTACTCGAAAAATATTTTTCTTGCTAAAAGTATGAAAAATAACATGTAAAAATTTATTCAGGGATCACACTGGCTTCACCATTGTCACAAACTCGATTTATTTTCCTCACTTGTGAAAAAATATACCATTTGGTGATTCCCCCCTCCCCTGATATTGTTCGATGTTTAAATTTGTATATATAACTTAGGTTTTGAGTCAAGAAATTCAGAGGCAACATAAAAGGCAGCTGCAAACTTGTTATAAAATGCACTGGAATTTAAATATTGTTATATAAACAAATTTATTTTATTGTTCATATTGACTAAGCACCTCAACAGTGCATTGTTTTTGCACAATCTGCTTATCCTGACATCTGGCCTGAGTACTGTATGCTGTAAGATCTCTGCATATTTTTAAAAACATTTCTGGAAGTAGAGATCAATCACACAAGTCACTATCTTGTAATGGATCTTTTGGATGAAACAGTATTGAATTATTGGATAATCAGCCACTCACTAGTAATTAAATATATATATTTTGACTGACCTTTGTATGTGGATGGTAAGTAAAATTCCTCTTCTTTTCACTTATTTAATCCTTCATAGCATATTTTTCTGTGGTAATCTTTGTCAGTAAAGTTTTTTTGACACATTTTTAGAAATCAGTATCATTCTGACAACAGAAATGTCACCCAATAAAAAAGACAAATAAAAAACATATACTTGTTGGTCTATGCCAGGTCTAGCTACAATCAACCAACTTTTGAAAGTATGGAAAGTAACTGCTACAATTGACCAAACAATGGCTAATTATCTTCAAAGAAAAGTGATCACCTCTGAAGAACTGATCCTTCTGTATAAATACTAAGAAAACAAAAAAATAAAAGCAGTCTCAGTCAATGTTTTTGAGTTATTTAATATTGTTGCTGCAATGTAAAACAGACAAGTTTGGTCTTCCAGAACTGATCCCAACTACCATGTTATAGTGAGGTCATACTTTATACTTATTGATCAATCACCAGAGTAGAGACAGCTCTGCCTACTTATTAGTATACTTGATCAATCACCAGGGTAAAGATATCTCTGCCTGATCAATGGCATAGCAATGTTTGTACAAATCAAAGTCTTTACTATGGTAGAAGATTTTAATTAAAGTAAATGCAGCTATTGCACAAACATAATGTTTCATAAAAATCAGATGAGAAATTTTAAAGTTATGACTATCTGAATTTATATATTATATAGTAACTATCAGGACTGTGTTTGTAACAGCTTCTTCAAATAAAGATTTCAGTCTTGCTGTGGATATGTGATACATCCAGGCAGCATCGGTCTGCTGGCAATCATTAGTAAGAATGTGTCAATGTTTGACAGACAGGAGTTATGATCCATCAGTTATATTTTATCAAAACAATAATCAGACAAAATGTAGTTGCAATGCCAAAGGAAAGTAAATTAAGGATAAACACAACAAATGAATCTACAACAAAATTACTAATATAAGTTTAAACCTATCGAATGATCCACAATTTTCAAATAAGGTCAGTCAATGTTTTTGTCAAAAGAACAATGATCAGTTTTCAAACATGGATGAGTCAATGCTTTTTGTTAATGATCTGTTTTTAAACATGAAAAAATCAATGTTTTTTGTTGCTAACAGGGAATATAGACAAAAAACAGAACTATGTACTAAAGAAGTATCTTCTTCTAATAATGAGCTGGATTCCTCTAGAACATACTCACACATGGTGTGAACTATGTACATGTGGTGCAGCTAAAAATAGGTTAAAAATATCCCTAGTCTGGAGCTAAGTAATCCCCATGCCAACCCCTGCTCTGAAAGCATCAATGGAATTGGCATTGATTAGGGTAGCTGGTAAGGAGTTCCACAGGCAGATTCCTGACTGTGCATTGACTCTGTTGAAGGGGATGAGAAATCAGCATAAATGTCCTCCTGTCCATTGGAGGTTGCTGGGATATCAACTAGCTTGGTATACAATCTGGTACATCATAACAGCTTTTGCCTGCTGGCATCAAGCGTGAAGCTCTTCCCATCCCAAGCGTTTGAGGATGATAGAGTCACTATGGTATTTTGATAATTACCAATAGTAAACCTTGCTGCCTTCGCTGTGCTGCTTCAATATTAGCAAGGTTTTTTTTTATATAATGGGTTCCAAATGATCGACACATACTCCAATTGTGCATGTATTAAGGATTTATAACATGTAGCCTTTACTTATTTGAGGCTGTACACTCTCCAGGAGGAAGAGAAAGGCATATAAGAGCACAAGACAGACAAACAATACAAAGGACTGGGATAAATATCAGCATATGCAAAAAATTACTCAAAGTATTCCAGAATGCTTACAACGAGTATGTAAGTGATATAAGTAACACAAATACCAGCAAGAAATTATACTCTTTCATGAAAAGTAAAACAAGATGTGATGGTTCCAGAGTCTCCACTCTGAAGAATGATGGTGCAATTCATTCCAGTCTAATGACAAGTCAGAAATTTGGAAAGCCCAGTTTTCATCAGTCTATACTACTAAAGACAAACATTCTTGATCTTGGTACTAGCCCCGCTCATGCTGTTTAATTAAAAAGGGGTACTAAAGCACCATCCAAAACCTTAACCCACATAAAGGGACTGGGCCTGACCAGATTTCATCAAATTTCTTCAGAAATAGCACCTTTAATATGTCCAGCTCTAACATTCCTTTTCCAAGCCTCATTAGAGAAGAGCTTCAATCCAGACAACTGGAAATGAATATTCATCAGCCCATTGTTCAAGAAAGGCATCAAAAGCAAAACCTCAAACTACAAGCCAATTTCCCTGACATCAATTTGCTGCCAAGTAATGGAGCATATCATCCATATTCACCGGATGCAGTTCTTTGAAAGTAACAATGTCCTATATGAAAGTCAACATGTGTGAACCAACTTATAATCACATTTCAGGATCTAGGCGCAAGTCTTAGCAAAATACAAGAGACATGAGTGATCCTACTTGACTTAGCTTTCTTTCTTTCATAAAGTCCCACATAAGCACCTTGCAGAATAGCATCATCGCTATAGTGTCCAGGGCAAGACCCTTGAGCAGATAAACTGCTTTTAGATGGAAGAAACCAACATGTTGCACTAGAAGACCAGTACCTATCGCATCAGGCATACCCCAAGGAACGGTCATGGTCTTCTGCTGTTCCCTATCTACATCAATGATTTGCCATTGGGAGTCAATACTCAAGTTAACCATTTTACTGACAACAGCTTGCTGTACAGAGTAATCAATTTTGATCAGGACGCAAAACTGTTACAAGTAGATCTATACCAGCTACAATGATGGGAAAAAGACTGGCAAATGTAAAGTCATCTGAATCACAACAAAAAAAGATCATCCCAGTCATATACACCATTTATGCACTCAGCATTAAGAGGTTAGTGTTAGGATTGGTTGGCCTGGTGTCAGGATAGTGTGACTGGGTGGGACATGATGCTACTTGTCTGTGGCATCATGTCCCAGTGCTGGACATCACTATAAACTGTAACATTGCTGATATTGTAGTGATATGACTAAAAAATTGTTAATGCTATGTTAAAAGCCCATATCTCAAACACACACACACACACACACACACACACACACACATACACACACACACACATATGTCCTTAAAATGAATGTGTGTGTGTGTGTAAAGTTTTATGGCCATCCTCCAAGTTGTTCAGTAGTACTGATATCAAACTTTCACTAACCGATGGATGGATGATGAAAGATGTGCAAATAGCCATCCTATCAGTTCTTTAGGTCTAAGACCTTAAGAGTTTTAAAGAAAAAAATTGACTAATAGTATATAACCACTGCTTGATTTTGAAGTCTAAATTAAAATCTTCCATGAGTTATCACCCTAATAACTGCACTTTAACATCCATTGCCATTTCCATGCAATGGATTAAAATACAGCCCTGAACCTAACAGGACCATGATGGTCTATCATAGCATATGCTTTTTCAAACAAGCTGAGGATATGTTTGTGGTAGAGGGTGTGGTTTTTTCCAGAATTGTATCAATACCAATGGATACAATTTTGTGTTAGTAACAAATTGTAAAACTGTGAAAATCTATCAGCTAATCAGGTCCCAGTAATATTTAAATCCAACATTTTGTATATTCCAAAATAAGACCAAAGTTTCATAAAATGTAAATATTCACAAGACAAATAAGAATATATATTATGCTTTGTCACATACAAAGGAAAATCTGTACCTTCTGTCAGGTACAAGTAAAAATCAGTGTGCTTTGTCAGATACACAATTGCTTTGTCAGATACATAGGAAAATCAAGCTTTGTCATATAGACACGAAAATCTGTATGATTTGTCAGATACACACAAAAATCTGTATGCTTTGTCAGATACACACAAAAATCTGTATGCTTTGTCAGATACACACGAAAATCTGTATGCTTCGTCAGATACATAAGAAAATCTGTATACTTTGTCAGATACAAAAGAAAATCTGTATACTTTGTCATATACACAATAAAATTTGTATACTTTGTCATATACACAAACAAATTTGTATACTTTGTCAGATACAAAAGAAAATCTGTATACTTTGTCAGATACAAAAGAAAATTCTGTATACTTTGTCAAATACACAAAAAAATTTGTATACTTTGTCAGATACACAAGAAAATCTGTATGCTTTGTCAGATTCACAAGAAAATCTGTATGCTTTGTCAGATACACAGGAAAATCTGTATACTTTGTCAGATACACAAGAAATCTGCACCTGGCTTCCAGCTCACATTCATGGAAAATGGATTTTTTTTAAAAAAAACTCCTAATTGCTCTTGGAAAGATACATATATATAAATGCTCTGTCAGAAACAACCTCCTGCTAAATGCAACCAGTGACTACAATGTCTTAGCAAAATATGCATTTTGACACTGCTATGAATGACCACATTGCAAGAAAATGGATCAAGTCCAACAACTTTTATTTAATTTAAAAAAAGAGGCTGTCTACTGCTATCTGAAATGTTGTAGGTATGCTTATTTTTATTTTATATTTTACTTTAAACAAGAAAAAAAGAATAAACATATCCTGGTTACTGGTCTTATCACAGCTACAACAACAATCACCTGAATAGTAAAGTTTGTTCTGATAAAAAAACACACATAAAGAAACCAAACAAAAACCAAAAAACAAAAAAGAAAGAATTCTGGCTTCGGCTTCTGGTTTGTATATAGTAACAGATGGTACAGTCCATAAATCAGGCAAATGTACATGTCACAAATTGCCATTGTAGTGCTGAAATTAAGGTAGCAATCATGTATATTGTCTTTAATCAATATTACCTGGAGGTGAATAAGGTCTTTGTCTATTAAGTGAAAATCATTTGTAGGACAGTGTTAAAGGCTTGTGATGGTTTTATTTGGTTTTTTTTGTTTTCCTGATGTTACTCAGGTTACATCCCAGTAACCAAGCCTTCATCTATTCAAGCTGGAGTGACCTAATTACACACTGCTTATAATGTTATTCCCTCTTTCCTTCTTTGAATCAAGAAATTGACTTTTGTGTCTGAGTAAATTATTCTTTTTTTTTTTGGATGAGATAACTCATTCTTTTTATATCAATAATTGTTAGATACACATGCAATGCATGTGATTTTTCACATTTTCCCAAAGCCAAGTCAAAACCATCTTAACCTTCGATTTTACAACTAAATACTAATAAGTTAACACCTAGTACCTTAATAACAATGGAAGAACCTCCAACTAAAATGAGATAAATTGCAATGGTGGAGAAAAAAAAAATCATTGTAACTGAAAGAAGTAAAAAAGAGCATACCACTCACAAAATAGTGTTTTTCATATCGGTAAAACAAATTTAGGGTACTATAAAAAAGGAGTAAATCAGAAACAATTTAATGTGCATGTAATTTTCAAATGTAAATTCTATTATATGTTTAATAATAGAAGTATATCTATATTTTTATATAAATGCATAAAATACTTTAGCAAGAACTTTTAATAAAGAAGAAAATATGTAGTGATTGTGGTAATTTTTCATTAAATATAGTTTTGAAACTGGACCATGGAAAATAATCATTTTGTACCAACCTGTGATGAGAGACCACTTGTCTTGTTTTTTTTTAACTAGTAGAAGGGACAGTCTCTCATAAGAGGATTTACTGTGCTAGTGTTGGCTACAAGATGAAATTATCAAATATACCATATATACTTGCTTACAAGTCAAATTAAATTGCAACATAATGTGCTGGCAAATCAGGGTCTATGTTCTTTGCTTCACTGATTACTTCTAAAAAACAGCATAGACCAAGATCTACAGGTAAATTAGAAGAGAGATGATCAAGATCTGTGCTGTTTGCTGTTCAACTTATAAACGACTATATATGGTATATGACACTACACTCAGGGTCTCTATGATAAAACTTCCTTGGTATTACATATGCACATGAAAATAAACAATATCAAAATTTTAAAGATGTTGTTTCTGGTGAAGGACACAGTTTTCAGGACTAAATCAAGAAAGATGTCCACATACAAGTAATAGCTACAACAAGCTTTTCAAAACAAACACAAAATGCTTTCAATTTCAGCAAATCAGATTTCAAAACAATTATACATGTCAGATTTCAAGGCCAGCCTCCAAACAAAGCAATAGATAGCAGTAAAAAAAAAAATCCTCAAAATGGCTGCCTGACTGAGGCAATATTGGATATTGCAGGGACACAATTTTCATGTAGGCACAACTCAGGATAAATTTGCATGTAGTCATGACAATTCTCTAAGAAGTTGGGAGGAGTACCAACAAAATATTTTCATGTGTTTCATGGTTCTGAAAATTATGACTCCACTTGAAAATGGGTGGAATGGCATCTTGTCTTTAAGAAGAACAACATCTCAATAGGAATTTCTCATCTCAATTTCTGTGTCAAGTTGCATCATACAAGTGGCTTCACAAGGTGTAGTGGTAACAAGGTATGTGCTAATGAACTGAAGAATGCCAGATACTGGACAATGGACAAGCATCATCCAACAATATGAAACTATCCTTGTGGCTAGTTGAGCTAACAAATTTGTGCAGCTGGCTTCTGAGTTTCCAGTATTCAAATCACAGCAAATTAATGCAATTTTTAACCCAGTTCTAACTGACTATATTTTGCAAAACTCATTGTTATATTAGCTTCCACCATAATTTTGATACTGCAAAGGATATAACTTATAGAATTTATGAAATATTCTTAGGGATAAAGAAACCAAACATCTACTAAATTAAAAAATGCCTGTGATAACAAGGATGAGGGTGTTATAGCTAATACAAACATTTAAATGCAACTTTAAAATAAACCTTTACCTCATATTACAAAACTGCTGACAATAACAATTTTTTCAAAACTTTAGTTTGCTAATAAATTTAACATCTGATTCTAAAGTTCCTGATATGAAGAGGCCCAAGCAAACCTGAGACTAGTCACCTCAATGACATCAACTACTAGCCAATTACAAGTGTGCAGTTGTCAATTAATCCAGTTTATTATAATGCACTGTGTATATTTATTCCTCAAAATCTATTGATTGGTGGCAAGAAAAAGATTTCTGAAGTTTATTCTAATTTTAGTGTTTGCTATATGACATAGCAGCAAAGAAAATATCAGAAGTATTGATACACAGATGTTCTCTGTCAAATTTGGTCAAATTCTGCTAAGAGATCTTATAAAATGACATCGATTGAAGGATTTTCTATTTTAAGAAACAGTCCACAAGCAATTCAGATTGGCATCATTTCTATGTTTCTGAAAGACCTTCATGCCAGGATACAATGTATCAAATGGGTTCAAATAAGTCAACAGATGACTGCATGAGAGATGCTGCTGCTGTTGTTGTTGTAGGGTTTAATGCCATTTTTCAGCACATGATAGGCTATATATGGCAGCCAGTATTAATGGTGGAGGAAGAACCCGGCGAAACCTTGGAAAACCACCAACCCATGAGAAGCTACTGGAAAGCTTTCTCAGGTACAAACATTGATAGAATCCAAGACTAGAACCTACACAGACAGAGGTGAGATGGCAGTGATCCATAATGGAGGGCACTTTAGACCACTAGGCCATTCAGGGGCCCCTGCATGACAGATGCAACATATTGCCAAAAACTCACCAGTGTTTTCAAAATTAACAGTGCAAAAGAAATCTAAATAATCTATGCAAAAAAGTGATAGGAACACCTTCCTTACTCTGACATATTTTGGGACACGCTCTCAGTGTTCACTATAACTCCTGCAGGTGGATCTTTTGTTAGTGCCTGAAGTTCTTTTTGGAGTCTTTTCTGAAAAAAATTTAAAATAAATAGAAGCATAAATTAACCGCACATTTACAAACAATATGAACAAAGCACATCAAGTATTTCATCAAATAATAATATAATAGGAAAAAACTTCTGCATTTTCCTCTATTTAAAACAACAGGTCAATATTTTATGAGGTAATAATAATAAGGTAATATGGCCTATAGTTGTCCAAATCTGATTTTTAAATGTTGAATAGCTTGACAAGAGCTCACAAGAAAATAATGACTGGACATTAAATAACTGATATGGGGAAATTTTAAAAAGCCTTAAACATATACAAATTGTGTATACATTTAGACAATATATGAAACCAACATTCTGGTTATCTGGAACATCTGCAAGTCCTACTTTTCTACAGCAACTTCCATTTTATTCCTTCAGATTTTTCAATATCTAATATACTGATATTCTTTTGTCATCAGTGATGATATTTTGGATGAAGCATTTGTTCCATGCATACTAAAATTGAATTGCTCAGTAATACAATATTGTCTTTGATCACTTTTAGAAAATTCTAAGCATTCCTGCACATTTTACGAATTCCTTGCATACTGTTTAGCTGAAAAGGCATACTGAGAACAGTTTAATAAGGGAACACCGAATTATGTATTTCATTTTAGAATGGTCTCCAAACTATAAGGCAGTCTCACTATATGGTGAGTTCAATATAAGGTGGTAAACTGTGTCTCCCATAGGGTACATTATAGAGAGGAAAAACTGTATCATGCAATTCATTATATGGTAGTATCTATAATATAATATACTATATGACTCCCATCGACAGCAGTGTAATGATAGAGCACCATATCATCTTCATTATAAGGCAATCTTACTATAAGGTGATATACTAAAGGTACTTCATTATAATGTGGTCTCAGGATGGCATTATGATGAGAGAGAATCTGAAAGTCAAGCTCACACCCAAAATGATCATATCCCATAACACAGTATTCATCCCCAGAATTAAATCTTAATCTACCATCACATAAGGAGCCAACAGGTTGAGGTCTAAATTCTTCATTGCAAGCAGTTTTTATGCTGATCTGCTGACACAATCTGCATGACAGATCTGATACTAAGCTTGGCATTTTGTTTGCTAATTATATGTGCTTGGGTTAATATGGTATCAATCAGTTTTGGTATTGGGATATCCCAGGGCAATCTGTTTTATCCATGTACATAATTATCTGTTCATTGATTAACATAGTCAACAATTATCATGACAAATTATCTTTAATCAGTAAAATTTCTACACATGTCTGGGTGAAAGGGGTATAAATAATCCCATGGCACATTGCTTTCTGTATCAGCATATTATTTATTGATTGATTAACCACACAAACAATTATTAGGATAAATTACCCTTGCTGAGTCTTGACTATACATGTCTTACTATTTTTTTATGGTGATAAGCCCATTCCTGATATTAAACTCATTGGATCCCTTTAAAACATTTCAGCAATGTTTTATTTAAGAGCAATTGGTCAATTACAAGTCAACTGCCAACTTTCTAACAACTTTATAAGGAAGCCCTGCCCACTCAAACATTCCCCGTCCTCTCCTTCCTGCATTATCGATAATAGGAGAAATACAGCATATTCTTGCAAGTAAGAAATATCTATATAGGATATATTTTATTGCCTGCCTTAATTTCAAACATTCCAAATAGAATTAATCATCTGTGAATTGTATTCAATACACCAATGGTAATAAACCTGAGTCAATGTAAAGTTATTTTGTTTAATAATTGAAAACTTTTAGAAGTCTGAGCACAGAGAAATGTCAATATTGGAAGTGAATTATGCAAGAAACATTAAATGTTCATTGGAAATTTAAAAAATAAAATCAAGATGAAATAATTAATTACAAAGAGTTATTTAACACAATCATTATTGTCTTTAATCAAACTTATAACTATTTTCCCTAAATAATGACAACCCACTAACACAAGAATGCTAAATCTTGCTTTAAATTGATTTAGTATAACTCCTTGGCTTTTTGATGATTTTTCAGTTGTTTATTTCTTTCAAATCATCTCTCAGCTGGTTTGTTTGTTTGCTTCCTTTTTTTTTTCTGTTGGTTTGTTTGTGGGTTTTTTTTTAAGTAAGTGAGCAATTAAATTCATCCAACTAATACTAAAAAAATATTTAATGTATGTTCAATTACAAAGGCTGTTGTTTTTGAATAGTAAAACTTCATGTGAATAAAACTTGTCTTGTTACATCCTTTGTGGAATATCCCAGCAATCTATATCTTAACTTTTTTTATAGGGAAGATCATCAGCTACAAATCTGTGTACCATAACCATAATTGCACAAAATAATCATCCACTATGCTCTGTTATTGGTTTATTGTTTGAATATGTATTCTCTTCTCTATAACAAAAACAGCAAGTTTAAAACATCAATTACCATATTTACTAATTTAAAAGTTGAGTAATCTGAAAACAACAAAGAAGCTGATCTACCATAACATGATGCACATGCATATTTGGGTCTATGCTGTTTGTTCTACTGATTACTCATGACAAACTGTACAGAGTCAGATCTGCTGGAGCATTATGACATGGCAGTACTGGGTCTGTGAAGTTTGAAGCTGGACTTGAATTATAAGTATATATGGTACATTCAAATGAAAAAATGTTACAATAATAATGAATGAATAATAGATTATTGTCAATTAATGGTAAATGAAAAGAATTTTTTATTTTAAAAAATCCACAAGCATTTTTTCTTTTCTTCACAAGATCACTAACCCCTCACCACTCATGACATTCAATGTAATTTTTAAGCCTTACATTTAACTGGATGTTAATAGTTTTCCCTTTGAATCTCTTTGTATTTTGCATAGAATAGGTAACTTACTCACTACATTAGGAATGTGACAAAGACAAAAAATCATGTTCAGCCTGCTAAGAAGTGAAAACTTCATTCTTCCAGTAGCAGGTGTTATGTTTTTAGGCTCATTCAAAAGTAACAAAGAAATGAGTGAAGCCAACAAGCTTTGTAAAATTTAACAAAATAAGTTATTTCTCTAGAAATAAGGTAAAAATGTGAAAAATATCTAACAGTTTGTGAATATAATCCAAAAATTAATTTTGGAATCTAAAAAATAAGTTCTTTCACTACAAAGTCCTAAATGAATCAAGGTTCAAATCCCAATTAAGTTCTAAGATGGTGGATGATGACATCAGATGAATGCAGTATTGAACAGTTCCTTGTTGAATTTTATGAATCAAGAATAATATTTGGGCTTTAAAATTCTGAATAATTTCCAATAAATGTCTTTGTCTAAGAATTTTTATGAACACAAGTATATTCTAGGGTGAATAAATTATTTTAAATATGAAAAATAATTCAAATGTCAATAACAAGTCAAATACTTTAAGCCCAAAGGTATATATTTATGACTGACCGAAAAACACTGAGAATGAGTATTAAACCCAACTAAGAACGCAATTTCAGACCCGTGTGATGGGTCACAAACTACAAATCAATCATCATGTAGGCTGGTATAGCCTTAGCTAAGAATAAATGATTTCCACAAGAAAAAAGAATTTTAAAAAGTTTGTTTATAACTGAGCTGATGCAAGCCAAGAATGACCTTGATTACAACCAATAATTTTCACTGCATGTTTATGAATTTCTGAACCATGGTCAGGAAAAGCTAAAATTACAATGTAGCAACAGTGTTGTTTACTAGAAGTGAACTGGACTTTCTCAAAACAAGTCAAATCCAGTTAATAAAGTAATCATTACAATAACATAATGAAATAAAAATCAAATAATAGAGAATTTAAAACTAACACACAAGTAATTAAATTGCACATACATAACACAGGGTTTTTAAGTCTGTTGACTCCTCCAAGCTAATTTCACCCTGAGAAAGAAATTCCTTGGTCATACTTCAGTCTCATATTTCTTAGCCACTGGATTTTTAGGACTAGGAGAAAGTGTATGTTTCAGAATTTAGACATCAACTGAACAAAAAATATTGATCTGCCCTTCAATCTCCCTTTAAAAATATTTTGTACATTGTACAATGCAATAATAATTAAATAATACGAAAACTCATAATACTAACTCCAGAAATTATTTTTTGTTTAACTCCAGAAATCATTTTTTGTCTGTCTCTCCATTTAACTTTATCTCTGACAAGGTGGTCCAGTTTGTATCCAAAGTCTGGACAGCCATCAACTTGGACCACTGGATTATTTATAACACCTCATAGAATATTCTGCATTTGGCCTTAAGCTCTCCAGATTACAATGAAAAGGCATTCAATTAACAGCTGTGAACACATAGCCTTTTTAAAGTTATTACTCAGCCATGCATTACAGCAGTGGCATAACATTTCCTGTCCATAGTAGAATGGTTTTTGCTGGTTTCTGTAATGTGGGGATAGAACACTTAAAAAAAATCAATTTAATTTTAAAAAAAGTAACTTGTTTAGCATTAAATTTAAGCCATATAATGGTATTAGTGGTAGAGAGCATCTAAAATGATATTTTGTTCTACCAGCAGTAGAATCACATGTATTCATATCTGTCACTGATAACACTAGCAAATTAGCTGCTGCTGAAGCCTTACTAGATATACAAACAGCATCATTTTCATGTACGGCAAACTAGACACCATTAGAAGACTTTTGATAATAACTCTATGCCAATATGACTATCCATTCAGGAGACTTATTGAAAAGATTTTTAATACGTTCATTGTGGCAGTCACACTGGATATCAGCATGGCACCCTTTTTAATTAGGTTCAGCTACTTATCATAAGCAGTGTTTTGTTGAAAACCCTATGTTAATTTTTGAACATGAATTCTTGAGGAGTGCAATAACATAATTTTTAAAATGGCCATCATGGTGGTCATATCAGATCTGCATCATTTTCATTCTGGATCAACTAGATATTATTAAAAGTCCTCTAATGAAAACTCCATGTCTATATGACTTTCTTTTAATTAAGGAGAATAAGGAACCAGAAGATTTTCATAACAACAGCCATGGCAGCCATATCTGAGGTCAGCTTGACAACCAGTTTAATTCAAGACTAACTAGCTATCATAATCTGTCTCTAAGTGGAATCCTCCAATATCGATTTCACTTAGTTTTTATTTGGATTAGACACCAAAATAGCCATACTTGATGCGAAATAGGCAACAGTTTCTTTCAGAACCAGCCATACATCATAAGAATATAGGGTGAGTATTTCTATGAAAAAACATATCACAATATACTGCAATACAGCATGTTTGTATATATCACAATGCAGCATGTTCGTAAACAATATACTATAATACAGCATGTTTGTATACAATATACTGCAATACACCATGTCTGTATACAATATATTGTAATACAGGATGTTTGTATACAATATACTGCAATACAATATGAGAAAACCTCTGGCAGCAGGTAACAAAAATTTGAATAGTTGCTGTATTTTTTTTACCTGATCAGAAAGGTCATTTGGTCATCAAACTAAAATAATTAAAAGGTTTATATACTGCAGTACTGACAAAAGACAAAAATAAGCATAACTACATAACTAAAATAAATGTAATAAAAAGATCTTCACATTATCAAATGATCTCTTGTGTTGATTTGAAAAATGAATGAATAATATGGTGAACTAATGATTCCAAACCTTAATCCTACTGACATGATATTTATGTTTTTGGGGTCACCATCTTACTGCCGACATAATCCAACTATGTAGCATGTTTCAAGGTCAAACTCTGATATCATTTATCTAATAAAAATTCAAATTCTGACAGAAGCAAATGGAACTGTTTTCAATTTATGTTGACCTTCACTTCAGTTGGCTGAAATGTGATGGAAGAAAGGAATTGCAAAATCAGTTAAAAGGATAATAAGATCTTAAATTAAATGAAGCTATGTAAACACTTTCATCAATTCATATATTTTTATTCATCTCATTAAAGAAACTGACTTCAACTTAATCCAATTTCAGCATTCCCAGCTTCCATCACATTCCATAAAAATGAAATATAGGTCAACAGAACTTGAAAACATGTCTATCTGCTTGTGTGAAAATTTATTAGAAAAAAGACTCAGAATATGTAGAGCAATAGGACTCTAATTTGTAGAAAAGCATCAATATGGACAGCCAAGTGTCAGATATTTCTTAAAATCTGACATCTTATTCTGATGTTAGTCAACTTTGAAACATCCTACACAGTGTCATTATTTCTGCAGTGACCCAATTGAATTAATATCATGATCAATGTCTTACAATGTAAGATTGTCCAAACCTTTCTTGGTTTCAACACGAATGACTAACAACTGTCAGTTGTTAATGCAACTTTAAATGTGAAGGACAAGCATTATTTTCTGTCCTCTTTGACTTGTAAATACATATCTGGGATAGTTTCCTCAGAGAAATTGTCTAGAAAATACATATCATAGATTAAGCACCAATGCCATATTTAAAAATCCTTTTTATTGACACATCTTTGTATAGACGCAAGTCATGAATGATGAAACTGACAATGTCATAAGTGATAGCTGTGGTACTTTGTGATGAAAATTTTTATTTAGTCTGCATACTCACAACCATTGATTGCAGATCTGAAACACTAGGTATGTCTTGACTGGAAACTTTACTGCTTCCTGGGATTGTATCACATTACTGTACAGTGACTGTGGACAGCAAATGAGTGAGAAGTTTGTTATTCCACCTGCGTGTTTGATTTTAGTTTTGCACATGCTACATCATACAGCGATTGTTTTGGCAAGTGTATTGGTAACAAACTCCCTTTCTAGTGAGAAATTGTTCCAAATTGAACTATTGCTCTTGAGTTCTTGAACTAATCAACTCATCTTAGAATCTGCTATGTTAGTAATGACACTTAGGATGATGAAAGACAGTGATCTGCTCAAACTTAGTTCCAGATGGTCTAGTGTAGATGAAGAAATAACCTATGTACTGGTATTAATATACTCATATCATGATATACTGTATTGGTCATTTTGTATTGCAATCCACCTGTATATTGATATATCGTTAGACCCTTAAGAAAAATTCTTCTAGTGAAAACCCAGTTTCAATACCACTTTCCATCTAGAAGAGGTTGTGATAAGACCTTCCAGATAACTACTGTAGTGGCCATACTGGATATCAGATTGGAAAAATTTTTATTTAAGAAAACTTGACAACATAAGTAATTTTCTTATGAAAAACCCCATGCTGACATGACTTTCCATTCAGAAGGAGTTCCAGTGGCAAGATTTTTAAGACCAACCAGAAAAGTCTTTAGTAAAAATTACATTCTGATATTACCATCCATTTAGGAGTAATAATAACAGAATGCAAAAATTTTGTGATTTGTTTAGGTGATTGGCATTTTGAAGACCGAAGGTTTGTTGATACAATGTCATTTCAAAGGGAAGAAACCAGCAGATAATTCTATAACTTATTACACACACACACAAACACACACACACACACACATGTGTGCATTACAACACACTTACCATGTTTTCACTATATTTTTCAGTGTAAGTGTATGCAACTGTATTATTACTCAACAAAATAAAATAAAGTAAAACTATTTCAATTTTGCAGAAAGGTGAATGGGCTGCATTGAAAATATATACTTCCCTATTAAATTAGACCTAACCCAGTCAAAAATAAAAGATTACAAATTTTGGTTCACAGTTAGGAAAATGACAAACGTTTCTTATGTTCAAGACTAGAAGCAAATCGCCCTTGAATACACTGTCTCTCTGTCATATTTAATAAGGTTTTCTGGTCAAGTTTTAAAAAAATCAAAAAGCTATTTTTATCATTCGTTGATACCAACATACCAATATCCTTTCGGGGCCCGAAATATCGGTTTACATTATACCTACATTTACTGTCCGTTACCGTCCACTACTGTTAAAAGTCATGCCTGGCTAAACGGTTGGGGGTTCGAATCTTACCAATGACTCAGGCCAGGTAGGTTACCCTGTAAGCCCCAACTGCATCAACAAAATGTAACATTCATGTGTTGATGTGTCGTAACAAAGAAAGCAACAAAAATTTCACTGAACTAAACCCCTTTCAATCTGAACAAATACTTGCACTGTATCAAACATTTTGACAAAGTCAAGAGATGGTTACATGCACTTCTTATTCACACATTATTAGATACACATCAGAATTTAACACCCTTAAAAGGTTCAGATAGCATTTGATGATATATATAAAACCAGGACAATATTTAAAATAATGAATAAGAAAGTAACCTCCATAGATGTCATGTTGCCATATGTTTACATTTGTCTTCGTATCATGACAATTGATGCCAAGTAACATATTATTGTGAGATTTTAAGACTTTGCTAATTCTTGTCTTTTACATATTCAGTGTACTCGAATTGAGCCAAATTAGACGAAAAAAAAAATGTATTTTATTTAATACGAAACTCTATCTGTAAAACGTGGCACCTATCAGACTGTATTTCATATTTTTTTATTGTTATTATAGACTGGTAGATAATGTAATTTTGTTATCAACGAGATCCCGGAACGGTAAATCCCGGAACGGTAAATTAACGCTCTAAACTTTCCTGAACACGCCTTTTCGTACTCGAATGCATAAAAGGTGAAATTAGGTCATAACTTTTGTACAGTGATTTCCGTTGCTGTTGTTGTTGTTGTATGATTTAGCGCCATTTTTCAGCACAAGATAGGCTATACATGGCGGCCAGTAATAATGGTGGAGGAAGAACCCTGGAAAACCCAGGAAAGAACCACCGACCCACGAAAAGCTACTGGTAGGCGTTCTCTTTTACCCACGTTAGCCGAGTCTGGACTCGAACTCGCCCAGATAGAGGTGAGATTGCAGTGATCCGTAACGGTCAGCTCTTTAGACCACTCGGCCACTCGGCACCCCTACAGTGATTTCCCTAGAAGTTCTATTGGTTAGTAAATACTTAATCCCATTATGTAATATAATTTAAAGCTTAATCGTGATATTGCTTAATAAGATAAATGATAACACTCCTGCAAACAACATGCCTTGAAGATGTTGGATGAACAAAATTATTTTCACTTTTATATAGCATTCATTCAAATTTATAAAATATTTAGAAGCAAGTGCATACATTGGAAGACAAAAGACATCACGGTATCATTAGTTATTGTAGTGATCGTAATGCCATTTTTCAGCATATTGTGTGTGTGTGTATATACATATATATATATATATATATATATATATATATATATATATACATATATATACATACATATATACATATATATATATATAAATATATACATATATATATACATATATATATATATATATATATATATATATATATATATATATATATATACATACATACATACATACATACATACATACATACATACATACATACATACATACATACATACATACATACATACATACATACATACATACATACATACATACATACATACATACATACATACACACACATACACGTACGTGTGTATGCGTGATGCGCGATATTAAAGGGAAATCAGATGATGTTTTCTGATTTCATGTCTGCATTACTATTTTCATTAATTTCAGATTGTTTCTATTTCATCCACAAAAAAGCAATCTAACTTAGCCAGTGCGTTCAATTAAAGAAGTCGAAAGTTTTGCTACAAATTCGACACCGAATCTTGCAGCTCATTGCCTGATTTGTGCTACATTATGGACCCCATTCACCATCAGACTCCACCTGTTACAAAGTAATAAACACTAAAGAGAAGAGAATATCGTTGCATTTTCTCAAGATTCTTGGTGTCTGCCTCACAGCAACGTTATAGAATCACTGAATATCTGTTTCGGTTGTAAATTATAATGACAAGATGAAAGTCATATATGTTCATTTCGCCTTGCCTGTTTAGGAATTCATCTATTCTTTTTTTAAACTGTACTGCTTCTTTACGGACTTCCAAGATTTTCCATGATAAAGTAATATTATACAGGAAATTGTAGAGACACTCGATAGTTGCATTCCAATCAATCTGAGTTCGGTTAAATATCAGAATATATTTGTTTCTTTTTATCAAGATTCTGAAATTTGTATGCAGTATTCAACATGATATGTATGTGGGTTATTATTATTATTGTGAAAAAATTATCTACCAAAATATTAATTTCCAAATTGGCGTGAAAGATTTGTAAGCGGTAAACATAATTTAATTGATGAAGGAAGCTGCTTAACTATATTCCAAGAGTGAATAATTTGATTTGCAGAGAAAATTATAACAGTAATTTTCTTCACAGAGAGATTAATTTCATTCTGATCTGATATAATTTCAACGCTTCGGAGATAGATTTATTTGAGAAGAAAGTATATCTCCCTCTGAAAAAACAATTTTACTCCTGTCGAAAATAGTACCAATAGCATGGAAAACATAAGTGTTATGTGCGGAGAGAATAATGTTTTTGTGACTTAAAGAAATATGGTCTCGTGTGCGACTTACACGTCATGGAAACAAAAATAAGAGTTATTAGAGTACAAGTTTGCATTATTGATCTCAAAGAGCTAAATATAAAGATTTGGGGATTTCATAAATATTACACCAAACAATGAAACATATTTTCTGGAATGATATGAAAAGTTTACCATTTTCTTTATCAGTTAGATAGGCAAAATATATTTTTCCGCAGTGAAAACCACTTGCACAAGTCCCTGTTTCAGGATCGGACTTTGTGCCGTTCTTTTTATTGTAATAATGCTCCCCCATTAAGTACTGCAAATGCTACACTATTTATATAGCGAACATGTTGCCTGTATAGAATCTTTCATATCCTTTCGCTTATTCAAAACATTTGTATAAGAAATGTTAGCGCACTAAAAGCATAATGTCCTACACTAATTTTCTTTTTAACTTGTAGCGTAGTGAACGTGTGTAATAGACTACATATCAGTGTGCGAAATACTTCCACATTTTGGTCTTCGAATTTCTGGTAATCTTTCCACTACAAATAATTTTTGAAAGTAAGTTGAAAGCATATGTGTTTTCTTTTCCAAAATGATATAAAACTTTAATGGTAAAATTGTATTCCTTCATTGAGATGTCACTTCTCAGGTTTAAAATTTGCTTCCACGTTGTTTTATAATTGTTGCACTTACTGACGATCGGAGTTCTAATAAATATGGTTATAATACTGTTCTTTATCAGTCATACAGAAAAGTACATGAAGTCATCCAGAGAATACTTTGTGCTTGTCTTCGCGTTTTATGAAGGAATTAACAGGACATCTAACTATAATAGGAACTACTGACAAAAATTAGCAAAATTTCTTTAATCATGTCAAACGTGGAAGAACTGATATTTGATCTGTCAAATTTTGCCATGCTTTTGATTGAAAGAAAAAAAATATACCGTGTGTGTTGCTTTAAATCTTACTTTTTTGCGGTAATTCTATAACTGATTTCACTGAATAATTATCTATTCTTATCATGAAGTTTATGAAATCATTAATTAGCACCGGAAATAGATACAAAGCGTGAATTTTAGCACAAGTCAAAATGTATTGAACCAAATGGATAGTAGAGTTTTTTTATCTCATGGTCGTTTAATACATTTAAAGAACTGTTAGCAAAATTGCAAAAAGAAGGATAAATCATTTAATGGGTTCATATGCTTTTAAAACTATTTGAACAAACGCCTCTATAGTATGATCATCCATACGTTTCCAATCGAACGCAGAACACAGATTAGTGTAATCTACGTGGTTAGAGCGTCTGCCTCGGATGCTGGAGGTCGCGGGTTCGTTTCCTGGTCGAGTTAAAGCTCGTAGCCCGATGTCAGGATAATACGACTGGGTGGGACATGATGCTACTTGACTGTGTAGCCATTGCTATACACTGCCACACTGCAAACATCGTAGCGATATGATTGACAAATTGTTAAAAGCTACATGAAAAATCCAAAACACAATCACACCCACGAATGTAAGCTGCTAATTTTAAGCAAAATACCTCCAAATAGCATCCAAGCGGGCCTTACCCAACCAAACCGATCATTGGCTGTGTTTCTGGCACATAATAATAACCTGCTCATGTGAAATCAATATTTTTTTTATTAAGAATTATGAATCCACAATATTAAAGTCAACCTTATGAAGGCATGCTCGCGAATTGGGGGATTTTGAGGAAAAGAAACATCAAGTCTGAATCGGGCTTTTATAATCAGAACCTCGATGTCTAAAATAGACCGCATGCAAATCAGATCAATATATAAATTGGGGAAGAAAACAGCTCCGAAAAACTATAACCAAACAATCCAGTAAACAAATAAATAAAATAAAAAGTAATCGAATGGCTAATGTACTTCAAACTATTTAACATTGCACATATGCAATACCCATTCAATGAAAACTCATGTATACACTTGTCTGACTGGGTGAAGAATGAAACCTTTTTCAGAAGACTATATCGGTGTAGACGATACTAGATATGACTCAGGTGTGTCTAATAGTAGATTGTTAAACCCCCTTAATAATGGCAAGAAATGATAGAAAAAAGGAAACGACAGGAGGTGAACAAGTAGGAGACAATATAGAGAAAGGTTGGACTTGCTGTGGCTTCAGGGAAGAAGGAATGCCTCACTCGGCAGCGTCCAGTGCATTTACAAGAGGTTTTCGTCGGTCCATAATGTCTTTTTCAGTTCCAAGCAAGACATTTTTGCTTGCTCTCATGAAAGCTTCCTTGGGGTTTTGTTTATCAATGATGACATTTGGGAGAAATTCTTTGCCTTGCGTCAAAGCGGAATCTTTCAAAGCATGCAATCTTCGTGTCATTATTGGTTTCAAAACGGGAGCCACCAAAAGAAACGTCGATTTTAGTACGGCTCCTAAACCATGTCATCGCTGTCAAGCGACTCTTTGGTACACTGGATACATGACTTACAAATCGTTAGAGACTCGTTTTTGCAAATGGAGTTACACCGTGACTTTCCCTTTGGTGAATGAAATGTTGTGTCCAAGATCTCCTTTTATAGTAATGTTGACAGTGTCTAAAATCGACTTACTGACAGGTAAGTGATAAGGATGTATAAAATCGCGGTAAACGTGATAGGCTTTTCCACCTCCCCCGTCAGCGACCGTGGGAGAATCCACTTTGAAAGGAATGACACGCAGTAAATGTACGGAGGTGTGTCCCACCACATTGTACTCCACCACACTGGAATACACAAAAATCAAATTTAGTCCTTGGTTCAGTTCTAGCGGGTAACGAAATAACTTTGCAAAACTCATGTTGTCGTAAACGATTGTTAATTCGTTATTCTTGATCATCCTCATCTCAACGTCCCCACCCAAAAGTCAAACAATTCAGGACAAAATAAAAGCGACATCACTTTTTGCCCACCCCCATATTTTCTCACTAAGCAGCTAGCTATTTTATGGCACTCGATGGTGACACTTCGATTGGGTTTGTCCAGGATTTAGTCAAACACTTTGAACCTGGGAGAAATCGTGCCCAGCAGATGTTGACCACTAAAATAATGGATTGCAAGAATTACTAATTTATAGTCTTGGGTGTTATGTGTTTTATTATTTTATGGTACATTGGCATTCAATTAGTCTTGCACTTGTTGGTCATGAACTTCGACCGTTAAAAATATGATTTGGAAGGACATTTAGGACTTTTGTAAGCTGAATCATTTCGACCAAAGCCACTTTCCAAGGGGCTTTTTGATCCAACTGGATGGCCTAAGGTAATTTGACCGTGAAGCAGCATAATATATTTTTGAGAAACACATCCATGGAACTGTCACTGGTTAACGTTAAGTAAATTTGGTTGCTCATAATTCCAGAGTTGTGCTGTCACTGGAGGTCAGAGGAGTGCCTCAAGGAAGATTGTTGTTGTTGTTGTTTGGGTGGTGACTGTTGGAAGGGTGAATGAAGTTGAGCGCAAGGCTCCCGTTGTGACCGTTAGAGTATTTTAGGGAATGATTGCGGAGAAAGAAACCGATGCAATTGCTCAGTAAAATGGTTCACAGTTGTTTGTCTTCTTGTTTCAAACTCAAATTGGTAATGACTGCACAAATGACACCATACAAAATAAAACGTTGGCTGACAAAGACGATTTGCGTTTTAGGTACACGTTCTCCACATCACACCCACAAGGGTTGCTTTTGTAGATCTTACACAGATGCAGAAGAACTCCATGAAGGAGTGGTCACTGCTGTAGTGGATGAGGCTTTGCTGAAGGTCATGATGGTCACTTCTTTTAATAGCCGATGACTGGCGAAGCGTCGACCCGAGAGTCAAAACTCGGTGGGTATTCTTTCCAATGTACTTAGACTTCTCTGACACGACGTTTCCCACTTTTCGAGTTCTTAGATCGAGAATGCTTTCGATATCGTACACTTCATTTTCTTGTTTGGTTACGCCTTGTAACTCGGGCAAGCTAAAAGTTCCTTTTAAAACTTCTCCGTTCATGTCTTCCAATTTATAGACGGTACGATGACGGCGGTCACGTATTCGTCCAGTGGCACGAACCAATTCGTTGGTCCAGTTGGTTAAGTAACCTTTGTCGAAAGTGCGTTTGGTCTTTCAAATACGTTCACAATCTGCCGCTGTCAACACTTCATCTTTCTTAAGGACGTACTAAGCAGACGCTCAAAGACAGTCACTTTGTTGTCAGGAGTCGCTTCCTTGGGGGCACATCCGATTATCCTATGCTAAGATTTGTTGTACGCTTTGACCAGGTGCCGTAAGACCTCTACGTACTTGAGTGTCTTGATGCGTAAAATATTTCCAAATGCATTCTTTCAAGGTGCGTTGAAAACGTCCCACGATGCTTGCTTTGGTTTCGGGATTCTCGGTGGTGAAAAAAATTAATGTTTCGTTTTTTTATTATTTTTGGAAAACTTGGTTTAAAACTTCTGTGCATTTGTTGGATTGCTGCCGAAGAAGGCGACAACCACTTTCTTTCAACACCAGTTTGAAGGTTCGCACTGCTTGATTTTTGAAGTCAATGGCACGACCCAGCCAAATTTGGAAAAGACGTCGATGACACAAAACAAATATTTCTAGCCACGATTGTAGGTGGTCAAATGAGACATCTGTTAAATTAGATTGCTATTGATGATGGAAGCCCTCCATTCGGGTCAAATTTCTGGAAGATTTTCGTCGAACTAGCATGTAACCATCGTTGCACTTGAGGTAAACGGACACTTTTGAATTCAAGTTTTGGCACCACGATACAATTACCTACCTCCTCCGTATCCTACAGGATCCAAGAGATCGTAGTAAATACTGTCTAACACATTTTCCATAAGGACCTTTTTAACATATAACCCACTCTTCAGTGATAATACTGTGAATGGCATGAGATGGTGGTTTAGAAACGGCTTTACGTGTCCGATGTGATACACATAGTGGTGGTGTTAATGGAATGGTTTTTCTCTTCTTTTCGTATTTCACTTCTTTTTCCCTTATTTCTTTTTGACTTACGTCGAAGGAGGAGTTGTCATCATCTTTCTATCCCAAGCTTTAAGGTCTTTTCGTTGGGGTGTTGGGAAAGTGATCAGCAAGGACCATGAAATCTTACTAGGGATGGGAGCTGGTAACGGCGTTTGAAAGACTTATGGTGCCTCTTTTTCCTCAGTCTTCCATTAGGTTGTGTCTGTCTTGTTCACTGAGCTAGTGGCAGAGGTGGTGGTAGTGGTGATGGACTTTTCATCAGGACCTTAAAATCTTTGAGAGTCGCTGTTGTGTCTTTCTGGTGAAAGAGCTGAAGTCGTTGCAATGTTTGACCATACCGTTGAGATTTTTCCATTTCTGACAAATCGCTGAAATCCATCAACGATTGCAATTCGTGTTCTAACTTGGACATCTCTGTCAAATGAGGATGGGAGGTAAATGCGTGGAATTCTATCAATCCTTTGTAAGGTACTAAAGTCAGTTTTCGTCCTTCCAACAGATTTCAATAGTCACGTCTCAGATCTTTTGACTCCAGAGACCCTCTTTTGTCTTCTTGTTCCATTTTATCTTTGAGTCATTTGCGAAACAGTAGCTCCCACGAGTCCTGTAATCAGTGGTGAAACTGTGGCTTTCAATATGAGTGCTAAAACAGGTGCACAAATCCTCCGCGTTTTAAAAACATCTTTTTCTTTTAAAGGATTGTTATTTTCTTTTGGACCATTTGGCAAAGAGCATGTCGATGCTTGGCTAATCTTTCTTTCTGATGTTGAGTCAAAGGTATCGTGCCTTTCAAGACATTCAGGCAACATTCGCACACGGTATGGACGACGTCTTTGGAGGTGGCTTGAATGAGTTGTTCTTACGTGGATGGAGAGGTTTTGAACATGATGGACCACACGTTCCAATGTTTCGCTAATGGAGAAGGCACTTGTTTTATTTTCTTTCCTTTGGGGTAGAAGAGGGACGGCTTCCGGGGGTGGGTGAAATCTTTGCTCCGGAGCACACAAAAAATACACTGACTTCTATGACTTGGCAAATATCCTTTTATCTTATTTTTTGCGTGGGTACTTTGATGTGTAACCAGTCTGTTGACGACCTCTTTTTCTATAATATTGCATAACAATCCTTCCTTTGGTTGCTCCTCTTTTTCTTTGGACGACTGTGTCTTTTAAGGGGTAAATGTTGACGCTTGACTAAGCGCTTTTTCGAATGCCGGGTCAAACGACGAGACTGTCCTTTTCTTTTTCCTTTTCCTTTTTGGACAGACGAACAGCGATGGTCATGGTGGTATGCAATTCTGTTAGAAAATCGTTTGGCGTTCAAGATCACAAAAACACTAATACCCATCGTTTGCCTAGTGTCTTTTTATAGTGGAATTCTTCTCCACTGATTGTCTTTACATCGCATCAACTTGATGACAGGCATTACGCGTCGTGGACGGGTTCGCAAAGGATTAAATCGGAACAGTTCTTGCTTGGATAAATCCAGAAACTCTGTAAAATGCCCGTTCTCTCTTGGTCTTTTATTTTGGGAGTATGTACTTGGTGATCAACTGCCGCAGCGTCTAAAGAGGTAGAGGATATCACCGCTGGAAGATAAGTTCCTGGAGACACGAGTTTCCATTGTTTCATGAAATAGGGAAGATCGGGTGTCAAACTGGCTTTGACTGGCATCACTAGTAACGGAGAGGTGGAAGAACTTGAGGCTACTGGAGACGCTAAAGTTCGTGGTTTGCGGGTGTAAGGTTGCGCCCTGGCCGAAATACCTATCGTAGGTAGAAACTGTTTTCTGGGATCTTTTCGTTTTCTTTTTCTGAGGACTTTTCTTTCTTAGGCAGTGACCTGGTCTTGATACCACTGCTCTTTTGTTAAAGTTCGTTTAGGTCGGAGAGTGTGTTTTTTCTTGGGGATGACTTTGAGGGCAATGTGATTACATTTTAAGAGGGAGCGAACGATGAAACCTCCTAGAGAATCACTACTTCGAGGTTTCAAAATGATTTACTTTTTGGTTTGAGTGTCGATGCGGAGATCTGCCAGTTGCGTCAAGGCTACTTTGTTTCTGTCAAAAAAAGCGTTTGGTTTGATGTGGAATGTGAATGATGCCTTGACGTAATTGATTTGCTGTCACCGTAAACCATCTTAAGACTTCTCTGAAAGTGGCTTCTAAGATACGAGCACGTATTTGTACAAGGCATGAATCTATTTGACGGAAAGATAAGACTAAAGGTCAGACTAAAAGTGTCCGAGGCTCTTATAGATTTTTTTTTTAAGTTTACTGGGATGTGTATACAACGTGCCCTCAGTCTTAGCACCAGTGGTGAAACAGATAGGTACGAAATCGTAAATAATAGGGGGGGGGGAATCCACGAGTAAATAGGCTTTAGGGGTCTGAGTGGCATCATCGTACACATGTGTCAGCCAAGGAGTCCCTAACTGTTTGGCTAACACTTGCAATTTATCTTTAGAGCTTCTAAACAAGACCATGTAATAAGCATTGAGACTGATGGTGCGATGGACTTTACTTTGTTGAAACAAATTGTCGGTGATGTAAATGACACTGGCATTACGATGAGGCTCTTATTCATTATAAGTTTAAGTTCTTTTTCGTCTTCTCTTAATATGTCGTCGAAGATGACCAGATGGGTTTAACTGGGGTCAGACATGATTCCGTCGTCGACGAGAGGAATTCCTTCCACAAACACAGTTAAATCGCCTTGACCTTCTCGCAAGAGACTGTACGCCGATTACCACTCTCTGTCACACCACACGATACGCTGAGGTGAATGATTGTTCAAATGATATTTATTTTCAATCAAACGTTTGACAAATTTGATTTTTCCTGAACTGCTCGTTCCAGCAATTAACATGTTAAGGGATGCCGAAGACACAAGGCCTCCCAACTTGCACGATCTAAGTTTTTGTCGATGACATTGCGGTGGAAGAGGGAGCAGAGATAGCAGAGGTAGCCAAGACGTATGGGATATCACTTTTGACACGAACAGAGACAAGACAAGAGTTTCTATAATTTTTTAAAGACACATTTATGTCAAAACATTTTAAAACTGGAACACGAAAGACAAAAATGCTTAAGTACATGGATTCATATCAAAGTGGAATATAAACAAGTCACTGTACAACATTTTTGGTGTGCTGTGGGCAGTGTGTAGTGTTTTTGGAGGCCATACACTTGACACCGTCACACATTGGCCTCTAGGAATGGACTTTGGGGATTGTACCAGTACAAATCGTACCGAGCCCACAAGAAATATGCTGATAAAATATGCCCGACATGGCCCTGATCGCGCCAGCTTGATATGCAAGTGAAATCAGGCTGAATACTGTCCTCTCATTGGTTAAAAGAAAATGACATACTGCATTTGTTTATGGCTTATTTTAAGTTGGCCAATGAGAAGGGAGTATTCCATTCAGCACGCTGTTCTTGCATATTAAGTGATCGCGATCATGGCCATTTTGGGCAGTACCGTGGGAAAATGATCTGGCATTCCTTAAAGATATGATAATAAGCCAAACTTTGAATACGCATACAAAGTCGAATGCCTGAGCTAACCATCGGTACCAAATTTATTACGCTACACGAAATGTTGCTTGAAACACCAGCGTTTATTCTTAAATAGGTCGTGCGAGAAAGAACAGATGTTGTATTTATTATATAGTACATGTATAACGGTAAATTGAAAGCAACGATACGAGCCTGTACGGTGAAATACGTAGTAGTTTACTCCGCTATGGATGACATTTTTTGAGTGGTAGTTGCATGGTTTCACGTGTAGGATGACATTTACAATGAAAACCGGTAAAGTAAAAAAGTACGATAACGAGTGGCATCGCATTCGCATCCATCAGGTTTGACATGCACAGCATAACTTTCCATGGTAGGTCTTGTAGCAGTCATAGCAAAGTTTCCTTGATGTGGTACTGAATGGCTGAGATCATAGCATACGGCATCCCTGCCATCGCAAGGCACAGCATAACACTCCACCCACATGAGAATCAGTGAACGTGAATGGTGTTATCTGTTTAAAAGGATTCATCTTTCTTTGCAGTTACAACGAAATATCGGTCTTGCACGTTCTCCCTTTTTATACCAGTCGTAATGTAGTCTCGAGCGTGTACATCTTTCATATTTTATGTCTGGCTTTCGAAGTCTTCCTTTTGTTAAGCACCTACCACTATCTTGCATGCAATCTGTATATTATATTTACTACCTGTTAGGGTAATGTACACGATGATAATGTTTTGTACGCTCGTAGTTCCAAATCCATTGAAATGACTAATTTCCTGTTAATACAATCCACTACTAATTAAAGATAAACGCTTATATTGCTTGTTTTGTGGAGGGTGGGGGTCTGCTAAAAAGGCAAATTATTTTATTATGGTCAAGTTGAATGTTGTCGGCATTGCTGATTGGGGGTTCTTGAACCATAATAAATTTTTATATTCCCCTTTCTGTTGCATTAGTCCTAATACTACAGAGGGGTTGTGACACATCATAGATCTAAAAACAGTAAAAGAAAAAAGAGCAAGTTCAATACATAAACACAACCCAAACACAAATATCAATATTCAAGTGAGAATAAAATCATTACTTTTTTGTATTATTAAAATTATTCAGACTTACTAAAAATTTTCAAATGATGTGTCAGGCTTCAAAATATTCCTCAATGAATTTCATACAAAGGTATTTAATTGTCAAAATCACAAAAAGAATGGAGCAAAATTGTGTTTTTCTTCTCACTAATGATCTTATCTTCCATATTGAGTATTCTAAGGTTCGAATAACTGCATTCATGTCATGCTATTTAAATTAATATCCATATTGTCTTTGATAGAGTGTCATAAAACTTGGTAATAGACCGCTCCGGTGGCTTACTTAACTGCTTGGTATCCTGCTTATCCTTAGCCCATCTCTATATTTAGACTGCTTCACTAACTTAAATAAAATCTTTATGAATGGGATGCACGTTGAAAAAGTATAAGAACCCGACAATTTTATCCAACATGGCACCTGTAAACGTCAAAATCAACCGGCTTGGAGGGGTGGTTTGTATAGCTGTTGGTTTATGTTTATTTCTGTACTTATTTGATGTACCAGAATGGTTCAAAGAAGAGCAAAGAATAAGTATGAAAGAACTTTTGTCGGTCAGCATTGAATTGGCAAAGCGAGGAGGCGATAAAGTTTGGGAAATCAGGGCAGAAAACACTTTGGCAGGAAAGTCTAAGGGGAAAACTAAAGAAGGAGCAGACGAAATGTTGACAAGAGGAGATTTAGAATCACACAAGACTATTGTACACGGTCTTGCAAAAGCTTTTCCAGGTCTGAAGGTACTCAACAAAACTACAGCAATATGTATTTCAGTCAAATAATTGGAATTTCTTGTTATAGTACCCTGCAGTTTGTACATCCCCCCATTTTACAAACGAAAAGCATCAAATATATAAGAAATGAAAAAGAAAAAAACAACTTAGATATTTCATGACTTGATTTGTAATTTCTAACCTGGTTGTCTCCACGTGGTCCCGTCCCTAATGCTGTTGGCATTTCAACGCAACAAGAAGCTCCGGATGTTCTAAACTTTAACCCTGATGTTTATGTATTGAAGGTCGAGGTCTTACAGCCCAAATAAAGGTGTTATGTAGCTTGTTCTGATGTCGGCTGACATTGGGACGAGAAGATATATCAGGAATCTCACAAACTTGGCAGCCCATATCAACACTTTTGCTAATGATTTAATCAGACTTTACTTACAATGATGTTAATTTTAAAAAATAAATTCAAGGGTGATAATTATCTTGAATGAAACAGAGCTATATAAACATTTTCTTCAATATTTTTGTTCATTCTGTTAAAGAATCATAGTTCAGCCTAATCTGAATTCTGCATTCCCAGCTTCCATCGCATTTCAGACAACTGAAATGTAGACAGTGGAACTTTAAAATAGGTCCATTTCCTTGTGTGAGAATTTGAATCTAAGAGAAAAAAGACGCCAGAGTAAGTAAAGTCAGACTGATTCTGAAACATTATAACTTAAGTTTGTAGAACAGCATCAATAAATGCTGCCAAATGAGATATTCCTGAAAATATTACTTCTCATTATGATGTTAGTCAACATCAGAATAAGCTACATAGCATCTTTATTTAGGCAGTAAGACCTCAACCTCCAAAACATAAATATTGGGGTCAATACAGAATAATTAAGGTTTTTAAAGGTACAAAACTAATCACATCTGTTGCTTGAAAATATGGACTGGCCAAAGCAAATATGGCAACTGCATTCCTTTTGATTTGAAACACCAACAAATTTTGTGTTTTGGACTCCCTTGAAACAGTTAGGTTAGAACATATAAATCAATGAATAAAATGAGTAAGTTTGGTGCATTTATTTTGTCCCTGATGCTTTGTTTTTAAGATCACTAAGCGATACAAACAAATGGGATAGTTTGAGAATACTATAGTTGTAGTGTTGTTGCCTTAGCATGTTCCTTACTTCAGTATTGACTGTAAGAATGGTAGTTCCAAAGTAATATAAAAAAAATTAGCATGAGTCAAATATCAGATAAATTAGCATGACACTATTTCCAAAGTCAAAATCATGTCATATGGTGCAGTATAATCCATAAGTATTTAAATTCTAAATCTTTTTTAAAGTTATAAATGTCATCATTATTAAAATTTTAAACAGTGCATTCTTTTATTTACAAATAAATTTTATACTGAAAAGAAAATTTGTTTAATTTGTTTTGATCATTTTTTGTGAACTTGGTCATAATGTAAATAATACAGTGAGACTACTCTGCAGAATAGGCTTGCAACACAATTTGTCACAATGACAGTCTCCTTACAGCCATGCTACCATTGCAGATGGATGATTTTGCATTAATTCTGTTAGGCACTGTATGATTTGTAGAAATATTTAGAATGAGTTTTTTAAAAAAATCAGTGAATATTTATATTGCACTGCCACACATGGAAAGGAAAACTCTTGCTAACTTTGCTTTTTAAATATAGGTATATCCATATCAAATCTTTTATTCCATTTTTCCTCTAATATTTTGATATTTCTTACTATAGTTATATAATTTCAAAGGCTTGTGATCAGTCACAATAAAGAAATATATTCTTTTCTGTCTCAGTCTTGGACACAACCTGCCAGTGATGACTATTTCATCCTTCCAACTCCAAAGACTCAGAAAGTTGGTTACACTTCTGAGGAGAAGAATATATCTCCTAACATTGTGTGGTGATTCTGTGACCTTGAACCAAATAACAGAAAAGACCAAAAATACCCAAGTTTAGTAAAATTAAAGAAATAATTTATTTCACTAGGGTACAAAGTGAAAAGTCAAAATAACTTATAGTATTGTGAAATAAGTCCCAAATAGTCCTAAAAGTTCTATTACAAGTCCAAAATTTTACAGTTTCAAATGAATTCCAGTGATTATCTGAAGGAATTCCAATTTTGAATGTGTTGATGTACCAATAGCCTAGAATGTGGTAATGTGTCTTCATTTATCACAGGGGTTTAATCCGAAATGTCCTTAAATGAATTCACATTATTCCCAAAACAGTTGTTTTCCAAAAAGTATTAAGGAGTAATTTGTAATTCTAGTGAATAGATTAATTAAATTCTTTCAACAGAAACACAACCAAAATTGATTTCTCTGAAGACTGATGATAAAGTACACTGCTGAACCCAGCACTAATACACTGCTGACCCAATACTAATACTCTCCTGAATCCAGTACTAATTCCATGCACATAGAACCCACTACATCAGATCCATGTGCCACTGACCCTGGTGCAAAATCCTGGTACTACTAAACAAACTGCATCAACTTCAGATTCTTTAGCCCCAATTCAAGATCCAGACATTATAACAGTTTCCACACCTGATCTAAGGACAAGAGTTTTGGCAGCAGTGCACCCAGCATAATGGGCTATTTCTGCAGATCTAGCAGAAATAACTTCATATTGATGATGGACCCTTTAAGTTACTTTGATCATACTTGTTCTGTACTGTTTTCTATGCTGTTGTATTATGTCAGTGAAAAGGAAAGTTAAAGTCAAATACTTTCTTCTTGGATTTTTCATGTACATTGGTGAATATGTATAAATTAATGAACCAGATTTTATCATTATTTATAATACTTATATTTTATGTGATCATGTTTATATTACATGATTGATAAGAGGTATTACACAGATTACCTGAAAATATAAAGTAATATATGTAATGCATGTTTGCATTACACATTTAACATTTATGCTACCAGTAACACAAATATGCATTTAGTATTGCACTATTAGTTTCTGGGTCAGGTAATACCCTTAGTTGTAAGGCTTGGAAGCAGGAATATCAATGGCATGTCATTGATCTAATTTAACTTTTTTCATGTGCTTCATTTGGGCAAGCAGTTGGTCAAATGCCTATTGGACCACCTATGCAGCTTGTACTATAAAACTTATACAGTTTCAGATCAGTTGCTTTTTCCTGATATTTTCACCATATATTTAACAGGCATTATTTTCTCAGAACTATATCATCAGTGTTCTATCAAGACAGCATATTTAAAAACATGAAGACCCAACATGATTTATGAGCATCAGAAACTCAATATTGAATCAAAGAGAAAATCTGAAGTTCTTTTGTTAACCATATTTTTGCAGTTAAAGACTATACAAGTGATATTTCTAATAAAATCATACAGTGAGATATCCCCATGAATTTAAACATAGTATTTTTCTGTTTTTTGGGGGGAAGGCAGTGCTTGAGGAGAAACTTGAATCAAGAAATGTTGTTTCTGCTTTAAGTAAACTCTGCTACTTTTGATGCAGTTGAAGTACAGTGTTTACAGTAAGCTTTTCTTTGTCAATACACTGTACCATAAAACTGACTTTTTATTAGCAGGTGTTGTAATTAATAATTGAGTGATATAAAATATTACTAATGTGATACTGTTCATTAATTCATATTCAGGCATGGTGGGTGGTTGCAAATTGCAAAATATGCAGTTTTTGTCAGCTCTTAATTTGTGGATTTGGAAATGGTTTCTCTTGTTTCAATAGAAGGATCTTGGTTTATTGGATGTTGAAGTTAGTGGTTTAAGCAAGCCAAAAGTCCATGAATATTGTTACATCTTGAAAAATTGTTGAGTTAATAGGAACTGTCAAATTTTGAAGGTTATCTCAGAGGAACATGAGAGCCAGCCTGTTGATTTCAAGAGAGTTCCAGAAGTAAACAAGAAAATTCCAGAAGTAGAACCCCTCAGTGACCAATCAATTATTGCCAAGGACGTGACAATGTGGATAGATCCCCTTGATGCAACACAGGAATATACAGGTCAATAATCAAGATATATAACCTGATTTTAGTCTGCTGATAACAGCGGTCAAGCTAGACTTGAATTTTAGGGAGAAGTGACTTCTCCTTTTGTACAGAACAAGGAAGTGAGAACTCAACAGGGAGAAGTTGACATGAAGTGAGAAACACAATATATATATATATATATATATATATATATATATATATATATATATATATATATATATATATATATATATATATATATATATATATATATATAATGTGTTCTCTTATTTGAAGTATGCCCTCTATTTTCCAGAATTCATTTTTGCATTTAACATTGGAATTAATCAATACTTTATTTTTAAGTAGAAAATATTCAGAGTTATTTTGGCTATATGACTTTAAAATAGATTAATAGATACTACATTGTAACAGTTTTTAACTGAATAATCAGATTACATTATTGCAATTGCACGTTAGTAATTAGCTACCTGTACTAATTTTTTTCTTCATCTTTCATCTTTTGGTATTTTATATATATATATATATATATATATATATATATATATATATATATATATATATATATATATATATACTTTCTGAAAATTTACAATAATGGCAGTTTCAAAGATTTCTAAATGCGTTTGAAACAGATCACACTGTTTATGCTTTTTCCTTTCTTGCAGATAAAACATTACCTATTTATGCAAAACACTTAAAATCTGTACAATTACCAACATGGCTCCTTCATAGTCAGTATATAAATTAAACCCTTCTTTCCAACTGAATCAACACTAACATGAGTGCATCTGTTGTTTTAAGGAGAAGTTTTCATAAATGTAATCACTCACTTTATATAGCTTCATTACAACAGTCAATGATAGGATTGCAAATATATGGTATATTTATTTGTCTACATACTAATATTCATTTTAGGCATTGATTAAATATTTCCTGCTTCACAGCTTTTTTCTGTTTTTTCATAAATATGAGCCAGGTTAGAAAACAACTTTGACCTAACATTTACAATGCTTATCACGAATTCCACAACATAGCATTGTCCCAACGTTTCTGACCTATATAATTGCATTTTAAAGTTAAATAAATAACATAATACCTAGGCTTTTCTTTCTAGGAATTATATATTTTTCTGAATGTATTTACCTGACAATTTATGAAAACACAGATTTAATAAACTTGTACTTCCCAGAAATAGCAATGCCTGCCATTATTTCACCGATACTGATACACTTAGTTTCAAACTAATTTTTTGACAAAATAATGCACAAGAGTCAGCTAAAAATATCCAGATTACCGGTTATATTCTTACAACACAAGCTGCTACTTACATACTATTTTGATAAAGTTGCGAAACACAAGTTTGTGTGTTTTTATAATAAAAGGACAACATGCATAAATTGGGTAGTGATAGGGGCCTAGTTGCTAACTTACTGGGGAAATGGATAATAGTCAAACAGCTATCAGAAAACATGTGCCTGTGAATGTGCAAGAGTTTGTCAGTGTAATGGGATATCAAAACTAGGCTAGCTACTGATGGTTTGATGAATACCTTTTGTTACAACACTAGAACTGAACTGGCTAAAGTGAGGGGGGCATCTCAAGTGGCATGGTTAGTAAACGTACCACTAGCAAAATCACAGGGCGAAGCATGACCCTTGGTGATGGAACATAATCTGTTGCAGAAGTGTTACGTTAAATGTCATTTCAATCATAAAGTTTGCTTTATATCATTTAATTTCAGATTCCTGACATATTCTCACTTTATTGCATAGCACTGTATTAAAAATGTATCTACTTTTATATTCTGAATGGTTGTTTTACCCTTATAAAGTTTAGTTTATTGACATATCCCACTTCATTCATTTTAATGGCAATGGTGGTGCAATATCATAGTAATTCTGAGTTAGTTTTTTCAATTTAAATGAATTGGTCTGACTTAATGAATTTTCAGGGCAAACAGTGCGTGCACATATGACATGCCCACATATATACCCTGCATAAATTTACTAATCATGTAAAAACATGCTTAGTATCTCCCACTTGCATTTATGTTCAGCATAAACCCAAATATAATCTCACATGGACTGATGAAGATACATGTAGAGTACTAAATCATGTATTGCAAAATTAATAGAGATTTTAAAGGACAAGGAGTCCGATGAGTGCTTTCTTGTATATGACAGTAGTTGCAGCAGCATGAATGAACTTTATAAAAAAGTATTTTAGTATTTCTCTTAAAAACCAATGTGTTGGACAATTAGTATAACAGTAATGAAGAATATAAGGTATGTGTAATAATAAAATAATATAATTTTGTACTTGAATTGGTGTTACTTTTAATTATGTAAAAAAGCAGCATAATGGAAGTTCTAATATTGATTGATTTCTTTAATAGACACAAGAGTGCTGCTATAAAATATATATCATTAATTACACAGAAACACAATTTTTGTGTATCAGAACTATAATTCCCTTGCACGAACTCTGGGATATTGAATATAAACTACAATTGCAAATAATTATAGACATCCATATGATTTGGAGAGTGGGTGAGCTGGTATTGTCTTTTGAGACAGGATTTTTTGAAGATAATTTGTTACTTGTTTGTTGGATGGGTGGGTGGGTAACAAAATGGATATTTCTATCAAGTGGAGGTAAGCCACTACTTGTTATCAGTATCTGTATTGATAACAGCATATACATAAGTACATGCTCAATTAATAACAACCATCCTTTCTTCCAAGTTTTGAGTAGATTTCATAGCACCTATACTCTAGGGAGGGAACTAAATTGCTGCAAATATGTACATTCTTGGTTAAGCTTTTGCTCTTAAGTCAAGGTTTTGTTGTGTGCACAACATATAAATACCATAATACCTGGAATTGTGAAAGTTGGTGATAGGGCGCATATTGATGAATGTGATACCCCTATCACATATATAGGTCACTATGACATGTATTTCATATTTCACTGATTTTAAATTTTATAGTCGACATTTGTTTCTCAAACTCTTTTCATGATAGAATCATCAAACTGTGATTATATATATCTTGCCACAATGGAAGGATGTTATGACATACCTTTCACATTTTACTGGCTTGGGGAAAGTTTTTGCACTTAGCACCCAACATATATAATGGTGTACTTAGATTCATGAAAGTTGGTGAAGGGCTGCATCTCGATGAATAATACACCTTCATCACAGAAGTATGCTACTATGACCAATATTTCATGCTTAACTGACTGGTTATATTTTGTGTTTATCTTTCAAGCTCTTATTAATGCTAGAATCATCAAACTTGCATAACCAGAAAGAATTTTAGCACCCTTAAGGTATATACTCTTGTAGAGAACTGCACCATTACCACAAAAGAATGTCACTATCACCTACATTTGGATGTTTTACTAGCTTAAGCTAAACATTTGCATTTTGTTACAATTCCATGGTCATAAACTAAGTAATAGAAAGAAGGTAAACCAAGTTTTGTAAAACTTAACAAATAACTTAATTATCAAAGTTACCAAATGAAAATTTAAAAAGGAACTTACAGTATTATGAAATGAATCCAGAATAATCTTGAGAACAAGGTTGCTACAAGTTTAGAAGAATCAAATATTCTGAATGAATTTTAGATCCTTGAATGCACTGATCTGGCAACAGTCCTGATATATCAAAATGGCTTTTTCCAGAATTCATATGAATAATTCACATTTATCCTAGAATAATATTTTATTCTAATACTCATTTTGTAGTTCCATTGAATAGTCTTAACAAATGTTTCCTCTCAAAAAATACCCAAACAAAATGTTAAATTTGTCTGCAGGCTTATGTTATAACAAGAGCACAATAAGAATGATATATTTGTCTAACTCTGCATAATTATATACAAGCATAAGTGGTGACACTTTGCAAATATCCCATATAGTAAGAGAACCCTTTTGAGTAACCCCTCCAGTGAGAAATAACCTATTACTTCTAAGAACTCAACTAACTCCATCAAGCATCGAGAAATTACCCAAAACTTGTCAACAGGTTTTTTTATTACTATTGATATTAATAATCATAAACACCTATTTCAACAACTATTTATCAATTCTGTGCATTCTACACCCTTAATATCTTCAAATAGAACCTTATACCCCTGTAAAAAATTTAGCTACCTAATATCTCGATTTGTAGATGATCATTAAAATTAGTCAGCAGAAATTACACATAATACAGACACAGTTGTGTACCAGGAGTTATAAAAATATAGATACATTATAATTTATTTCTGACCAATGATTTTAGCAATTTTTAGGTAAGTAATGTTATTATAATGTTGTTATTAATGGAATTTTGCACTGTGACATTTTTTTTTTACACTGTGACCTACATTTTGACATTTTTTATTATGTTAGATTAAGTTTTACATTTCGCTCATGACAACAAAGGTTTCAGCACATTATACATATGCTATTATATTTAGATTCGTAAAACTAGTTAATGAAATACATTTTGATCTGAACTGCACCCTCTTATCACAAGGGTATACCACTGTAACTGGTACTTGTTGCTTGATTGAAAAAATTGTGTTTTTAAGGGGTTTTTTTGCAAGCTCTATGTCATGATTGTATGTATCTCTATTGTTTGTAAACATGTACCATTAAAGAATGTCACTGTGTCCTACATTTCATGCTTTACTGGCTTAGTTCAGGCATTATTACCCACAGTCTTTGTGGTCTCAAGTGTCGGATTTGTCCAAAGCACTCACCATACAGATCATAGTCATCTCACTCCTCTTTGTGGGTGATCAAGTCTCAGGCTTGGCTAATGTGGGTATGTGAGAAAGTTTGCCTGTTGTTCTCATGGGTTGGTGGTTCTTTTCCAGAGCTCTTGATTTCTTGGGGCTGGCCATGAAAATAGCTTTTCAAGCAGATTTTCAGAACATGTATTAAAAAATATGAATACAAAAATAACGTCAATCTGTTTATTATTATCTTATTACTTCTACATTCATTTGATAGAAGATAAAGTGGGTTTTGTTGTTTTTGTAAATATTTTACTGTCTCATAGGTAGACGTAAGACAGTTGGTTTCACATTATCTCAGCACATTACTAGCCATATAGTGCCAATTTAAAAGTACAAATTTTAAATTTTTAAATAATTAAATCTTCAAAGATAAGATATTGTAAAAAAAATCTATAATTGGAAAAGGGGTCAGGTTGTGGCTTTAGTTTGAATTTATTTATGACAATGTTTAGAATGACAACTGAATATTACTGAAAGTGCAGGTGAGCTATATAATCATTGATTACACTCGTTTTCTACAAATCATAGCAAGACTATTTTTCGAAGCAATTTGAAGGTCATAATTTTATTTCTCAAAACTATGCCAGGTACAACCCTGCATTCATTTGTAATCTCTGATTTATGCAGCATAAAATTTAACCATTGGTTGCATCAATATCTGCAGTTGTTTAATTAATTCACACTTTGTTGACAGATGATCTGACTCAATATGTGACAACAATGGTGTGTGTGGCAGTAAAAGGCCAGCCTACAATAGGTGTTATTCATAAACCATTTTTAAATAGTGGAAAAGGAGAAACATGTAAGTAATGCTCATTCTAACATGTAAGTAATGCTCATCATAACATGTAATCCCCATTACACCATGTAAGTAATACTCATCACAAATGTTCATTACACTGTAAATAATGCTCATTATATGCCAGTAATGCTCATTACATGTAAATAGTGATCATCACTATATGTAAGTAATGCTCATCACATTATAAGTAATGCTCATCACAGCATGTAAGTAATGCTAAGTACACCAAGTAAGCAATGCTCATTACAAAATGTAAGTAAAGGTCATAACATCTAAGTAAATGCTTATCATAACATGTAGTGCTCATTAGAGCATGTAAGGAATGGTCATTACAAGTAATTAATGCTCATCATAACAAGTAAGTAATTATCATCATAGCATGTAATACCCATCTTAACATGTAATTTAAATGCTCATGACAACATGAAAGTAATGCTCACTAAAACATGTAAGCAATTCTCATCATAACTTCCAAGTAATGCTTGTCATAAAATGTAAGTAATGCTCAACACAACATATTAATAATGCTCATAATAATAACATATAAGTAATGGTCATAATAACATGTAAGTAATGGTCATAATAACTTGAAAAAATTTCTTAATAACATGTAATGTTCATAATATGTAAAAAATGTTCATAATAACATGTAAGTAATGTTCATAATAACATGTAAATAATGGTCATAATAACTTGTAAGTAATGGTCATAATAACATGTAAGTAATGGTCATAATAACATGTAATGGTTATAAAATAATGTTCATAATAACATGTAAGTAATGGTCATAATTACATGTAAGTAATGTTCATAATAACATGTAAGTAATGGTCATAATATAATGGTCATAATTACATGTAAATAATGGTCATAATAACATGTAAGTAATGTTCATAATAACATGTAAGTAATGGTCATAATAACATGTAAGTAATTTTCATAATAACATGTATGTAATGGTCATAATAACATATAAATAATAGTCATAATAACATGTAAGTAATGGTTATAATAACATAAAATATAATGGTCCTAATAACATGTAAGTAATGGTCATAATAACATGCAAGTAATGGTCATAATATAATGGTCATAATTACATGTAAATAATGGTCATAATAACATGTAAGTAATGTTCATAATAACATGTAAGTAATGGTCATAATAACATGTAAGTAATTTTCATAATGACATGTAAGTAATGGTCATAATAACATATAAATAATGGTCATAATAACATGTAAGTAATGGTCATAATAACATAAAATATAATGGTCATAATAACATGTAAGTAATGGTCATAATAACATGCAAGTAATGGTCATAATATAATGGTCATAATTACATGTAAATAATGGTCATAATAACATGTAAGTAATGTTCATAATAACATGTAAGTAATGGTCATAATAACATGTAAGTAATTTTCATAATAACATGTAAGTAATGGTCATAATAACATATAAATAATGGTCATAATAACATGTAAGTAATGGTCATAATAACATATAAATAATGGTCATAATAACATGTAAGTAATGGTCATAATTACATGTAAGCAATGTTCATAATAGAATGTAAGCAATGTTTATCATAATGTATCTCATCACAATCTCATGTTAGAGCAAATTTCAAGTCTTCAGATATACAGTTCCAAGATTTGGGAAATTCTAGGTGTAATAACTCAATCTGGCCATATATTCCAATGAGCTTTCAGTGTGGCCATATGTCTGTTGTCTGTCATCAATATTTTTTTCTTACCACTTTGTAATTCATGGGGTTTTTTTTACCATACTCAGGATAGAACTTTATATTATCAGTGTTTCCAACAAGTTTGAACATTAGCAAGAGTTTTGCATTTTAATTGTTTGAATTTGCATCTGATTGGCTGAGCTTTTGGCCATATTCAGATATGAGTTTGACTAATCTTGGAATATTTGCTTGTATTAAGTTCTTGTGCAGGTTAAGTGATGTGCAGGATACAATTTATATTACCATATTTACCATATACCTTTATAGGGGCCCCAAGTGATCTAAAGCGCTTTCTGTTACGGATCACTACCATCTCACCTCTGTCTGTGTGGGTTCAAGTCTAAGATTCGGCAAATGTAGATATGTGAGAAAGCTTACCAGTAGCTTCTCGTGGGTTGGTGGTTCTTTCCGTGGATTTTCCATTTTCATCCTCCACCATTAATACTGGCTGCCATGTATAGTTTATCTTGTGCTGAAAAATGGCATTAAGCCCCAGAACAACAACAAATATATCTTTGTACATGATAAAATGCATGATTTTTGTTTCAATTTTCAGAACTTATCATGAAACTTTCTCTCAACTCAGTCATATGTCCGAATGTCCGAAGACAAGGGAAACAAAATAAATTTGTGTTAAATTTGCACACATCCCCAACACACACACACAAACACACACACACACACACACACACACACACACACTACATCTTCCAGTGAAATAGATAAACAAATGCTTATTTGATAATAGATAAAAGAAACAAACCTTCTATTGTTGTAAATTTTTCCTCTTCTTTTTATATCAAAAAATATATCCATGATTTCCGTGTACATATAGTGTATACATCCATCCTGCAGTGTATTTGGTTGTACTCAGAGGTTTGCATATGTTATCAGACTGAAAACTGGATGCAGCAAAATCACAAAAGAGAGAGGGAGGGAGTAATATCAACTGGCTTCTTGAAGGCACATGCCATTCATACATGAAATTGTGTAAGGTGCAAAATAACCAAGATTGTATTATAGCCAGGTTAACTATATCACAGTATCTTGCAAATAAAAATCTTTATATGAAAATGTTTCCTGTGAATGCTGTTTTCAAATTTTTTCACTGGCATGGATTACATAAAGTATTATTAAAGCAAGCTAATACTTCTATTTACCCTGGAAACATCAATGCCAGCTTGTATCAATTATGATTACAATTGGCAAAGATATAGAAGACCAGGTGGTGAATAATTACAAATGGTAGTAAGCAATGAACTCATTGAACAAAATATCAAATACAAAGGTTACTTTAAAAAATTGCAGTTCAACCCTGGAAGCAGAGTTTGGATTCTTTCAAGTGTGCTGATGTGTGGTTGTGGTTTATATATATATATATATATATATATATATATATATATATATATATATATATATATATATATATATATATATATATATATATATATATACACACACACACACACACACACACACACTAAAAATAAAATAGCTTTCAAAGTGTTGGTGTAAAGCAAATTGATATACCAATACTATTGGTGTATCAAATTGTGATCTGCCTATGGCACAATAATACGAATGTATAAATATTCATTCAACTGCAGATCTGTTGATCAATGATGAATTTCCACTCATTGATCATTAATGATGTATGAAAATAACAATAAAAAGTATTACTACTCAACATTTGCTACATGAATTTAACATGGTACACAATTTTGTCAGTCATTTCTTATTTCTGTTCCACTCTCCCCTATCATGCAATCTATGCAACATATGCAGAAATATGGAGTGAGAGTGAAAAACAATTTGGGCTGGATGAAAACCTTAAAACTGAACTTGTACCATGTAACCTACAAGAATATGGTTCATCGTAACAGTATGTTTAAACTTTCCTTTTGACACTGTAAGTTAAATTTGTTTATTATGAAGCACATATACTGTAATGTATTTATTGCTTTGTTGTTGTTTCTTAAATCTATTATAATGTCAAATTATTAATTAAATATGAGAAAGTCCAAATGGCCCACCACCTTTCTGTTTCTCTCTCTTTTTCTGGACCATCATAGCTAGATACAAGCGTAAATCCATGGAAATGCAAGCTTTGGGTATTTTAACATGTGTCATATGTTGATCTTTCTGGATCTATCAATGATCATAATGTTAACTGTCCAAAGGGGGGTGAATTTTATGTTAGTAGTAATGTTAATTACAGCAAAATAATAATTTAGATCAACTATAAATATATTAAAATGTTTTAATTACCTCTTGTTGGTTTGTCCTTTCACTTAGTTTCTATTCCACACTAATTTCCATATGCCAGTATGTGAATATCTACGCGATGAGTGTATACAAAAGACAAATGTGTTCATAGTGCTCTACTTATTTCATAAAAACAATCTTTCATGGGGCTTTGAGTGGCCGAGTGAACTAATGTGCTCAATGTTATGGATCACTGCATGGTTTCGACTCTGAGGCTTGGACAGTGTAAATATGTGAGAAAGCTTGGGTCATAACATAGAAACTGTTCATAGCCACACAGTTAAAGTATATCTGCATGTACTTGGAATTACAAGAGATATTAAATTCTGCAGTCAGTCTTGGCCATTGGGTACATTGTTACCTAAATACCCCAACCCCTTTAAAATTCCCTGGGATCATATCTCTGAAACCATTCATACTCTCTTCCTAAATCTACATACACATTTGGTAGGGGGAAAAAACTTACAGAAAGGCATTGGCTGGAGCAGAAAAAAGTTGAGATAGTGTAATTTCTGAGACCATGTATCTTATGTATTTCAGCTAATAATATTTGTTGAATTTGATACATGAGGTATAAGGAGTGGCAGAACCCCCACCCCAATCACATCAACAAAGTCTTTCACTTTATAATGGTCGATGATTATATATTATATATCATCATCAAAACTGTTGGATTTAGTCTTCTGTTTATCAACTTTATCATCATGATTGGAATATAGGTTCACTAAGTTGACGTGTGAGCCCAGAAATAATTCTTAGGCCAAAGATCAAAGGTTTCAAATGTTTTTCATGTTTCTTTTATTTTATTTCTTTTCTTTAAATTCAGACTGGGGCTGGGTGGGACATGGACAATCCAGCAGTTTAAAAAAATCAGAAGAATCCAAAAGGGATGAAAATTCTCCCCATAAAATCATTGTATCACGATCCCACCAAGGGCAGGTGGAAAAAGTATCAAGAGAACTGCTAGGTGAGAAGGCAGAGATTACAGCAGCTGGAGGGGCAGGTAAGGAGTAAATAACCAAGTCAGGTGATTTTGGAAAATAGACCAAAGACAGTGGTCAGGATTGTTTTATTAGGGTAAAAAAAATCAGAGACCTGTGCTTCTCATTTGAATATATTCCCCAATTGCATGACATTAGGAATTTTAGTCTACCTTGTGGAACCAATACTAAAAGATGGAAATTATGTTTGTTTTTTTTTCTTTCTGTGTGTGTGTGTACATACATACATACATACATACATACATACATACATACATACATACATACATACATACATACATACATACATACATACATACATACATACATACATACATACATACATACATACATACATACATACATACATACATACATACATACATACATACATACATACATACATACATACATACATACATACATACATACATACATACATACATACATACATACATACATACATACATACATACATACATACATACATACATACATACATACATACATACATAAATGGTAATAACTCTTGCCCATTACTCCCCTTGGTACCACAAGGTGTTGCTAGTTTTAGCTTCACTGCTGGACTGGATAACATGGTCCAGTTTATTCTCCTACTATTCAAGCCATTTTTGTGTTCAGATTGACTCATCCGATGTTCCTTTTGCATTTATTGTGTGGATTAATTATTCTGCTGCTGGTCGTATGCATTCTTTTTACAATTTCTGCCATATTTGAGTGATTTTGTCACTTTTGTCCTTTATAAACCATGTCACCCATGGTATTGTTGACCTCTGCAAGGTCATTGCAGGTTAGCATGAATAACTCTTTTGCACACTCCATTTGTAATGGAGTTGGTATGAGTGAGTTTTTGTCACGGTATGAGTGAGTTTTTGTCACGCTACATTGCTAATTTATGCTTGGTTTTTCCCTTTATTTGTAGTTTCAGTAGGTAAACTAATTACTTGAAATTTATTAGTTAAAAGCATAGTTGATAAGGTTCAAATGCAACACTGACTTTTTTGATTGTTGTTTTTTTGTGTTGTTTCAGCACAATGTCATTTAAATGCTATTTATGCCACTTAATAGCATGAAAATGTACCATGACTTTTCTTTTGTTTATACTAAGTAATACAATATTATATGCAGTATATGTAATATGTGGTTAGAGGATGTCTGAACTATCATATTGGCTAATTAGTCAATTACTAATTTGCTAATCTTTGCTTTTAGCTAATTAGTCACATACTGATTTGCTAAACTATGCTATATTCTCTTCTTGTATAGTTTCAGGAGAAATGTTTACTAGATGTATGAAATTCATGATCATAGCTATAGTCCATTTAGCATTGAAGGGAAGGAATGATGGAATAAGTGAAGTAAGACAATCTATGGGGTTTTTTTGTTAATGATACCAGCTCATTGGAGAGTATTCCCCAATTTTAGGAAGTCCACTGGGTGTAAGTCCCACTGCATGTTCAGGCATGGCCCTCAGGCCTGTAAGTCAGGGCACATGGGGTTAATATCAAATTAGTTGAATCCACCTCCTTATACCACTGCATAGTTACCAGCAGTCTAGCTGTCCAGCTGTCACTGACTGCAACTAGCAAGGACTGTCCAGCACAGGAGACCTGTTGAGAAGATGGCCTAGCCAGCTCCATTGCATTGGGGCAGTGTTCCCCAATGTTTAGGAGCCCAGTGAGCATATACCCCCCATGTCCAAATATGGCCTTAGGGCCTGTAAGTCTGGACTCATGGGGTTTGTATCAGATCTATTGGATCTAATGCATAATAAGACTGCCATTTAATTTTAAAGGTATTTTGTTGCTCCTCTTGAATGGATTGTCATGTTGACATAGGGTTTTCATCTGAGTGGTCCTAAATAAGAATATAGTATTGTTATACTGTTAGTAAGGTCACCATGATGGCCATCAGAAAGATCTTGTTATTGCTACTCATCCTGTTTTCATCAAAAGACTGCTTAATTGTGGTTGGTTTTAAATGAAAGTATCGCCAGTCTCCTACTCATTGTGGTTGCCAGATGGTTTTGACAAACTGCAGTTAATAAGAGGAAACAGTCTTAATATGGATTGATGGAAATTCTTTTCAGCGAACAGCGTATCAACCCCTTCAAGGGACTGTTGTTATATTTTGTTCCTAATTCTGAGATTCCAGAGGGTTATGCCAGTTATAAAAATAACAATATGATAAACTTTGTTTCTTTCTCATACAGTAATGTAAAAGTAGGACCCTTGATGTCTTAGTCAAACCATTTAATAACGGAATACATACAGAACTTTGGCTTCCTCAATTATATTAGGGTTATAATAGAATCTCATGATAGGCACTTTATAGTACACATTCAATAGAGCTCTTGATGATGTCCTGCTAATGGACTCCCACAGGAATATGTTCTTTTGCAAAGTCTGTTCAATGTTTGTATCAACGACTTGTCTGAAACACAGATGCATAAGTTCATGTACGCAGATGACATTGCTCTTTGGACCCAAAGTCACTTGTTTACTGGGCTTGAAAAAGGACCTGGACAATATGATGGACTTCTTTAAGAAATAGTGCCATGAACAAAGCAAAACAAAGACAGTCTCCAACATCTTCCACCTCAACAATGCAAATGCAAACTAAGATTTGCATCCTCTCAGTGGGTAGCACATAAAACATGACCCGAAATCACAATACCTTGGCGTGACTTGACTTTGGACAGATCACTGACATTTTACAAACACATGAAGAAAACTGCAGCAAAACTGAGCACATGAAACAACCTATTCCGCAAACTGGCTGGCTCAACCAAGGGCACTAGTCTCAGATACTCAAGAATCTGCACTGACCCATTGTTATTCAACAGCCGAGTATTGTGCTTCTGTCTGGGTTATATTGTCCCATAATTTATATCCAGCTCAACACAACAATGTGCATAATCTCTGGAACACTATGTCCTACTCCTTTACCATGGCCACTAGTACTCAGCAATGTTCCTCCTCCACATCTCTGTCACAAGGAAGCAACCACAATATATGATATGACAGTTATTTTGGCATGGAGTTATGAGTAGTCTTCAACAGATATTGTAAACCAATCCCTCATAGCTGAACCATCTGTCTGCCCTCCTGGCTTCAACCTTTCACAACATCTGTGAACCATGCTGAACCATTTTCTGACAGGACAGAATAATTAGTCTGCCAGCCTTTTCTGATGGGGCCAGACCACTGACTCTTCCTGTAGTTGTAGAGCTGTACAGAGCATGTCACACATTGTGAACAACTGTCCACTGACATTGTTCTCCGATCAACTGCAGGCTTTGCACCTGCTGGTGATGATGCTGTTAAATGACTGTGTATGCACTGCACATGATAAATAATAAATAAAATACAGAACAATCTGTGCTTCAGATGTAATTAGTTTTCACTTAAGTTTCAGCAAACAAATTTCTGGGTAAATTAAAAGAAATTAGCCATTGTTTGGTCAATTGTCATTGTTCCTATTCCATCTTTCAAAAGTGATTATAGCTAGTCCAGTTGCAGCATATATTGCTTATGTCAGATATCAGCATATTTAATAAGAGGATTCTGATATAACATTACACTGTTGAGATTGTTTGTCAATATGAACAAAGGATTTATTTTGTAACAATATAATTAATGGTTTGTCAATATGAACAAAGAATTTATTTTGTAACAAGATAGAGATTTTAGTGTAATTTATATCCAATTTTGCAGCTTCATTTTATGGTGCATTTGAATTTCTCCAAACCCAAGCCTATATACAAGTTGAAACAGTTGACATTGTTGCCACACAAAAAAATCCAGATGGTATATTTTGTCACCAATATGGGAACAAAAAGCAGTTTGTAACATCATTGGTGAAAATAGACTGTTATTTTTCATTGTTTAAAGAAAGATATGTTTCTTGTATGAGATAAATACATGTATACAAAATATCAGGAGCATGACAAGATCATCTTATATTACAATTTATATATGATCTATTCCCCAAAAATGATGGTAAGCAATTACATGCATATGATTGGTTGAGTCTTATCACTTGGAAGACTGTATTTCTGACCCAGCTTTAATAAATCTTGGTAAATAAGCTAGTGTTGTCCAAATGTTGGAAGATTTTTATTACTAGTGAGACTCTAGATATAATATTATGGATAGGAGTTTGATCCACCTTGATAAAAAGGCCTGTGGCATCAAACTTTTGGTTAGGTATGAATGAGATTCATGTCTAATAATGATGTGACCTTGCATCTGATTGGTTGAGCTTGTCAAAACTGGCAACAAGATTTTTGATTAGATTTTGTATAAAGTTTTACACTGCCTCATGTTAGCAAAATGTTGGAAAAATTTAATTATAAGCTAGATTTGTGCACATTAATAAGGCAATCATGTATTTAATTGGATAAGCTAGATAACTTGTAACTGAATTTCAGACATATTTGGTAAATAAAATTATTTTATCACTGTCGGATTGGTTCTCTAATATATATGAAATCTGTAGAAGCATTATATCTGATATGCTGAATTTGTTACCTCTCTAGATTTTGAGACTAAATTTATCATATTATTGCCATTAAACTTGATAAATGAGTTTACATTATCACAATCATGTATGACTTCTAAAGTGACTTCATTAATGATCCAGAGACTTATTTTGTCTTCATCTTGGATGACTTCTTTCATGAGCAAAAGAGTATATTATTGATCACTTTATCTTTGATGACTTCATTTATGAGCAAGAGACTGTATATATTTTATGTCTTTTTCTTTCATAACTTCATTTATGAGCTGGAGACTGCATATTTTTTATGTCATTCACTTTAGAAACTGTTTATCAGGATATTGTAAAATAAATGAAACATCAGCAGGATTCAATGTTTTGGGTATGGTTTACATAGGATGTCTTCTTACACTATCGCATAAGCATGATTGGTGAAATGAACATCAGTTAAATTCTTTCCTTATCACATGAATGATTTCATGCCCATTTGGGCATGTTTTCAGTCTTAAACAGATAAAACATTCGTAATTTAAGGATTGAAAACTTTCAGTTCAAATAATTTGTATTCCGAACATGATTGGCCATCTTTTGGTGATTTGTTTTTTTTAATCCAACAATCAAAATTTTACTTGTTGATCAATAAAACACAAGTATCCATCTGTGATAAAACCTAAGGGGAGGCAACTCCAGTGCTCACTAACTGTGACATTGACAGTGAAAATAGGGGTGGACTATAGACTGTTATTTTAACTGATCACTTTGATTGATGAAACCAAAAAAATTGTCAAAGTTTTAAGAGATACAATGACCAATGTCACTAATTCAGAATTTACATTAAAGTCCTAAACTTCACACATTAACACAAGAAGACTGATTTTCAAAATTAATAAATTTGGATGTGTTTTTAATGTTTTTAAGTATTGTTATGACATTAGATTGATATTATTAAAGTTACAAGAATTCATATGTGAAGTTGAAGTGGCTTGGTGGTAAACATGCTGGACTTGCAACTGAAAGAGTGTGGGTTTAAATATTATGATCCAATCAACTGCCCTGGTGTGTCCTTGGCAAGTTACTTTTTTTCCAGTTGACATAACACTAAATAACCTACTTATTGTATTTTTGTGCCATAAATACCAGCTTTTGCAGTTATTAAATTCAACATTTAAGTCAATAAAAATTATATTCATACATATGGTTTTTATTTCTTCAGGCTACAAAACATTGGAGGTTATCACGGGAAACTCTGATGCCTATGTACACATTACGTTAATCAAAAAGTGGGATATTTGTGCTGGCAATGCCATTATAAGCTCTCTTGATGGCAAGATGACGACATTAAAGGGAGAGCCCATTGACTACTCATTTGATTCCAACCCCAAGAATGAAGATGGACTTCTCACAACTCTTTACAACCATGATTTTTACCTCAAGAGATTAGCTCCAGCTGCACATGAACATAAGAAAAGTAGCTATGACTGATTTGTCATTGCCAGTTATGTTTTGTGATTTTTTTTTAATTTGTTTTTTTTTAGAGATTACAGGGCATAGATATCAGATTTGTATTCATTTTCTTAAAATCATGATGCATTTACTCAAAATTATTGCATCACATATCCCTTAGTTTTCATAACCGTACACTGTATCAGTAACTGACAAAAGACCAAGACATATTTGGAGATTTATTTATTGCTACTCAAAATTCACCAATTTGTGTAATAATAATAATAATAATAATAATAATAATAATAATAATAATAATAATAATAATAATAATAATTGAATTTTCTGCAGGTTTTACATTTAACTGAAGTTTAACAGATCTGGCTCTTAAACTAAAAGTAATAAAGATATTTTGTGTATACTGAAGATAAGCATTTCTTTCAATTCAGGATACATGTAATATACTGCAGGTCAACATTTCCTTTAGTACAGGATACATGTACTGTACATCAACATTTTCCTTGAGTTTAGGATACATCTACCCTGATACCTGCTTTAATTCAGATCAATAGCAAAGTGTACACAGATCAGCCACCGCATTATACACCCTCAGATCTGGGTCTGTGCAGTGTGTTAGGACCAATCAATAGAACAAATAACAGATCTTGATCTGCTGGTATATTGTGTGATAGCAGATGAAGGTCTGTGGTGTATATAGTTACTAAAAAGTGAGTATATACAGTACATCTATATGTGAAATATGATCATAAATAGTAGTTTTCACTGGATTCAGGTGCTCAACAAAGTAGTCAAACCAATTATAGCTGGATAAGGATTAAAAGCCTGATTAATGCAAAGGCTAAAATCTAAATTGACACTGGCTATATACACACTTGTCATTAAAGGTAAAAGTGATCATACTGGTTTCAAGTGAATATTTTGGGTGAAAGTGAATGTATTGAGTGAAAGTGAACATTTTGCAGATGAACAATGACTTCCAAACTTCACTTGTAAATATTCCCACTTCATGGAAAAATCTCAAGAATTGAACAAAACTAAGGCATAATTTGACTCCGTTTATGATCTTGTTGCATCCCAGTCCCAACTTTTTGCATGACATGAATATGAATTTATTTCTGTTTTTGTACAGATTTGTTTATTTTGCGTTAGTGTTACAAATTATCTCTTACATCAGGATGATGTTTTGGAAGTGAGTGTTTGGTGTAATTAGTTTGGTATGTTTCCTTTGGCTTTGTGTCATAAGCATAAAAATGTTGAAGTTTTGAATTTAAGGTTTTAAGGTGAGTAGCAGTGGTTATACTGATAGGAATATGGATGCAATCAAACATCAGGTTCTGTCAAACATTCTTCAGTTCAAGTAATGCTTGATTAATGTGCTTTAGTTTTAAGGGCAAATATGAAAAAAATAATTTGCACCACTCTTTTCATGCCATCACTGGCACCATGCACAGTGACTCGTGAATCTCACAAACATACATTTACATTAATTTCACTTTAAGCCATAACCACAGGAATGCAAGTTTGCTGTAAATCTAGTGTCACTGGTATTGCATTGATTTAATGTACATAATGATACACAGTTACTCACTTCCAATTACATTTTGAATGTAAATTAATAATGTAAATTAATTACATTTTTGAATGTAAATTAATAAGCTAGATAGAACCACACTTTTCTGATTTGATAACTTTGCCACTGCTGGATTTTGTTCACATTTTTAACTTATGTACACAAAGTACAGATAGTTTGTGCTTATTCTGAGAATACAAACATTTCATTTGCTAGTCATGATTCTGTTATTTATTACATTGCATCATATATGTGTTGATTAAAATAAATACATAAATGTGTTCAGTCATGATAGTTTTGTTTGTGGATCACAATATTAGATGTGACTAGCTTTATCCAAAAGCTTCAAACAAAGATTGCTATGCCATTATTTAATTTTATTAATGTTCAGTGAATGAGGATAAAAGAACGTAATAAATTATGTTCATATACATTTCTCTCCCTTTGCAAAATAAGCTTGTTCTTTTTTATCATGGTAATTACCATCTGTTTCTATGTATTGGTATACACAAGTGTTTTACACTAAAGGTTGTAACCTTTGATATATGACAGTACATAGCAAAAATTATCAAAAGTCACATATCTGTTTAGGTTAGCATGAATTGTTATTGCTATTGAGGCTGCAGTGTTAATTATCAACAAAAGTCAAAAGCAGTTTGAAACCAGCTGTAAATTGTTGTTCTGCTTCATAAATCTGAGATTCATTTATTATTATTGCTATTTAGGCTGCAGTATTAGTTATCAACAAAAGTCAAAAGTAGTTTGAAACCAACCATACAATGTTGTTCTACTTGATAAATCTGAGATTCATTTATTGTTATGACTAATGAGGCTGAAGTATTTGTTATCAACAAAAGTGAAAAGCAGTTTGAAACCAGCTGTAAAATGTTCCGCTTGATAAATCTGAGATTCTTTTATTGTTATGGCTAGTGATGCTGCAATATTATCAACAAAAGTCAAAGGCAGTTTGAAATCATTCATAAAATATTCTGTTTGATAAATCTGAGATGCATTTATGCTTAAGACATTTTCCAAAATTTGCATTCTTTTTATTATTAAGTGCTTAATATGTAATTAGTTAATTCTGTTATCTGGCCTTTTAAGCAACCCATTATGAATATGGTTCTCCCAAACATGTCTTGGAATCTGAAGGAGACGAGGTGAAAACAGTTTCTCCAGGACTCTTTAAATATATTTATTAATCCAGATTCCTGATCAATTCAGATTAAATGGAGTGGAAGCAGAAATGTCAAAATTATCTTGCTTTCTTCATATAGAACACAAATGTTGTAGAATGGTTTCTTATTACATCTCATCATATTAATAATAAGCACTATGTAAGAAACATATTTTTGGATCATGTAACACTGGATCATTATTTTTGCCATTAAAAATTATGTTGATATCTTTTTGTTACTGTTGTGGTTGTTGTTTTGATGCTTATCGATGAATTAATTTTGACTTTTGATGACCATGTACATAACCATCTGTTGTATAACAAAAAGAGGACATTCTGAAAATAAATAAAGTTTATCATTGAAGTTAGCCACTGAATCATTCTTTGATTTAGATGGCTTATTTGATTTATTTCATTTACCACATTGTCTTTGTGCAATTCACATCACATATAAAGGTTTATTGATTTATTTTGTTTTATGATATTTTCATAGTGCAATTCTCATCACAGACAAGGGTTTAATGATTTATTTCATTTTACCACATTGTCTTAGTTTATTTTCCATTACAGATAAGGGTTTAATGGTTAAATGATTCATATGTCATATCCCATCTCAATCATAATCTAGCTTTTTAGTATTTATGTTGGTTGCTATGGCATTTGTTTGTATCCCAATTACATATACAGTGGTCTCCCTCTTATATGAACACCCCTTCTGCACGGGGAAAGTGGCCTTATAAGACAGATGGCCTTTGACATAGAAAATTTGCATTTATTTTTTGGTGAAAGTGTTTTATTTGTTCTTATATGTAAAACAGAAATTTTCAAAATGTTTTATACCTGGTATACATGGATTTTGATAGCATTAAATTTAGCATTAAAAGGACAAAATGACATGTGTATCCATTTTGACTAAACAAATTTCATGTAGTCATTATTCTACGAAACATTTGTATTAGTTGAAGTAATTATTTTGTCTCACTGATGTACATGTATTAGCCATTCACATATTTGCATGCAATTCATCTGGTCATGATCTTCCATGAGTGTTTATAGGGTCTTACCATTGGATGCTACAAATTGCTTATTGCAAGCAGAGGGTTGTTTTTTGATAACTTATTATCCACTGAGTATCTATATTTCATGTTTGATAAATGTGTGAGGTACTATTTATCATATAACTGCAAAGAATATGTATTACAATCTGTACACACTTATAAGTAAAGTCAAACTGAGGACAACAGATCAAGATCTGCCATAGCATAATGTGCCTGCAGATCAGGGTCTATGTTTCTTCTGATGATTACTACTAACCAACTGCATAGACCCAGATCTGCTGGTGCATTATGCAGTGTCAGATCTGGTTCTGTGCAAATTGCAGTTGGACTCATAAGTGAGTATATACTATGCATTGTGGCGTTAGATATCAGTGTGAGATTCTATTGTCAAATAAGTGCAAATGATACAGGTTTTGTTGCTATGTGGTGAGAGATATTAGTGTGACATGTACAAATCTTATGATGTTAGTAAATATTCATAGTATATGATTAACACATTTTTTCAGGTTCAAGTATTTAATTGTGCATTATTTCTGTAAATGCTTTTTACATGCAGAAAACGTATTATATGATATTAAATTGTTATATCAATATGTAGTACCAAATTACTTATAGTAAAGACATAATTGGTGCCCCATTTCCACCTCTCTCTCTCATTGGTACATTGTCTATAGTATTTTGTCTCATTTGTCACATTACACTCAGTTGTAAACTCTTTTGTATGTACCATATATACTATTGTATAAGTTGAACCCAGCTGTAAACTGACCCAGATATCCCTTCACGTCATGTGCTGGCAGATCTATCAAGTTTGGAAGATATAACCAGTACAACCAACAATACTGACCCTAATATGCTGGTGCATTATGTGGTGGCAGATCAAAGTCTAGGTTGTTTGCAATTGGACCTGAGAATGGCACTACACATCTCATGTTTCCAAGGAGATTTCGCTTGTTTGACATGAATTTATTTTATGATCTAAAGAACCATATTCCAAGTCATGTAACTAACTGGTCTACTTTTCATGCATAATTTTACTGTATTTACCCATGGTGCAGCCACAGAAAGTTTTTGTTATATAGCCAACCAAACCCATTTTTGGGGATGATGCAATAAATTGTTCACTTATTATCATCAGGCACATGTTGGGTGTTGTGAGACACAAGTTGAACCCAATAAACATTGTAGTAATGTAGTTACTACATAACATGATGTCACATCGGGTATATATCAGGATGCAGTTGCATGTAAAATCAAACTGTCACATAATGTACTATAAAAAAATGTACTTAAAAATTACTAAAACAGTATTTCTCTCAAGCAACTATATATCCACTTTATTTTTTAAGAAGTTAATTAAATACTATTTATTATTTTAGCATTGGGGGCTTATAATATCTAAATGATATTATTTGTTTTGTTGGAAATTGATGTTTCACCTGAAGTACATGAGGGTCACAAGCTCGTCACATTGTACTTCATCTTGGTCACAATATGCAACAGTACAGTGTAATCTGTAAATGATCATACATTATGGTCTATATTATAATGTAAGAATACTAATATATTAAAATCTACATTGTGATCTGAAAATACTTGGACATTGTGGTCTTCATTGCAATTTATAAGTATTTGTACATTAGGGTCTACATTGTAATCTATAAATACACAGTGTAATCTGTAAATGATCATACATTATGGTCTATATTATAATGTAAGAATATTAATATATTAATATCTACATTGTGATCTGAAAATACTTGGACGTTGTGGTCTTCATTGCAATTTATAAGTACTTGTACATTAGGGTCTTCATTGTAATCTATAAATACACTTACGTTAAGATCTACATTGTAATCTATAAATACCTGTACATTAAGGTCTATATTGAGTCTATAGGCTTCCGATAATTAATATGTACCAACCCTTCTGACATCAGTGGTAATTTTTGATAATATCTTTTTGGAAAGGTGCCAAACATTCATCACACACACATGAGGGTCTACATTGTAATCTAAAAATACTTCTTCTTCATGGTCTATTTTGCAATCTATACATATTGGTACATTATGGTGTTCATTGTAATCTATAAATACTGGTATGTCAGGGTCTACAATGTAATCTATAAAACTTGTATAACAGGGTTTGAACAGCAAGTATCCTGAACTGTTGGGGTTTTTCAGCAAGATGTGTTCCTTGAATTTTTCCTCTTTCATTTGCTTTATTGTTGATGACATTTTCTCAGCTAGAAAACCAGCTTGATGGAATTGGAACTTTAGTCTAGATGCCTTTTTATGACAAGTAAATTAACCACAAATGTCACAAATAGTTAACAATGTGCCAGACTGGTTGTGATGGTGGTTATCTAGTTAGTGGAATTTAATATTTACATTTTTTTGCAAGTATAGATGTCAGACCCATTCACTTCTTAAATAATATCATGTGTTTGACCAAAGTTTTTCATATTCGAAGAAGCACAAATAATTATATTAGAAGAAGTTGATCATGGAGGTCCACATTATATTTCCAAGAACTACTGTTATATACAGAGGCAAACTGTCAAAAATATCTTGTCCCTCTGGGCATGAACAAATTTCATACTATTATATTTCAAAAGGTTGGCATTTTTTTGATTTTGACAGTAATTTTGTCTTCACCAGAAAATCTCATCTATTGTTAGACTGAGATTTTATCTCTTTGTTATCTGCCTAAATAAAACAAAATAGTCTTTCTTTGTTTACAAATGTATTTATTCCTTGGCAATGTAAACAGGGAGTAACTATTGAATTAATTGTGATAATCATGGAAGAAATTAAAATAGACTTCATGTAGATAAGAATGACTCAATACATGCCTTGGATAGCATTAAACCAAAAAGGTAAGGCTAAATGTTCTTTTATAATATAGTAATTGTCACTGAGATTGTCTTTGTATCTTCCAACTTCATTGATCTGATGTGTACTGTTACTAGGTTCACATCTTATGATGTTAAAACATTATAAATTATGATATTTTCACACAAGGAACCTCTTAATCTATATACTCAAGTAAAAGTTGAGTCAATCTGCAAACAACAAAGATTCTGATCTGCCATAGCATAATGCACCTGCAGATGAGGACATATCATTTGTGTTCTTCTGATTACCCCTAACAAGCTGCACAGACCAGATCTACCAGCGCTTTATGTGATGGCAGATCTGGGTATGTGCAGTTTGTGGTTGGAATCCTCTTGTAAGAGAGCATATATGGTAATTAGTTTATTACCAGGTGCTAAAGTATAATTCTCACTGCAGGTTGTTATGTAAAAGCATATCTATTAGTTTTGAAGCAACCAAACATTTCACATGTCTGCCATGTTAAAGTCTGCAATAGGATAAAAAAAAATGTAAGCTGAATACATTTATTTGTATGCTAAAGTTACACTGACAGAATAAGAGTGCAAAATTGCCCAGGATTTAGTGAACCCTTTGATTTGTGATATTTTACTGGACAAATTGATATTTAAAGGTTTTGTGAAGATCATTATGCTAGAAGCTTAACAAGGAAACAACCATTTAATATTACCAACCCCTACAAGATTATATCTATGCAGCTGTGGAGCAAAGCTTTACATGTGTGCATGATGAATTTTATTCTTATTTAATTATTTTTAATAAATAATTAAATTTTTTAGAATGGAGAAGGATTTTGTTGAAGGTATATTTGCATAAAAATGAACTTGTGTGGTATATTTGTTATTTATATCTGGTAGGTAAATATAGATTTTGAATTATTCAGTGTAACTAGACCAAGGGTTTAGTTACCAGTATGCATGAGTTGAAGAATGAATTTATCCAGATTTATAAAATTATTTCATTTGTAAGAACTTGAACTTGATTTTGTTGGTGTATTTTTTCTCTTGTTTTTGTTTTCTATCATTTGCATGATAATGGGTAAGTACATTTTATGTAGGGTATGTTTGTTTTTATTCTCCACCACAATATTGTAATGTGTGTGTGTGGTCTTAAATTTGTGTCATTTAGGCCTGGTGGGGTATATATTCCATGAAAACATTTATAGTTTTTAAACAAAATTTGTAGATGGATTTCAATGGTGGCATATGAATTTTTTTCATGTAAATTCTTGAGGTTGTTACAATTATTTGTTAAAATAAACAGCTTTCATTTAAACATTTGTTTACTTTTTAATTCTACATTTGTGATAGACTAACTGATCAACATCAATATGAGTGGTATATCAGCACCATCTAGGTCACTCAATACCAGGATGGGGCAACTGACCTTAGGACAACTGTCAGTACTTTACAGTTTATCAGTAATTAAACCCTTAGCCACTTGAGAGTCTTATTTGTCAGACACTTGTGAATGGGGGATCAGACACCTAGAGAGATTTTACTATATTTACATATAAAAAAAAATGTAATATATTTTAGCAAAAACTTTGTGCCAAAATGTGCAGTGTTATAATCAGTAAAGTGTGTATGTATATATATATATATATATATATATATATATATATATATATATATATATATATATATATATATATATATATATATATATATATATATATATATATATGAACATTCTTTAATAACTCAGAAGTTATGCTAAGAAGAAACTAAGTCAATAGGTCAGTTTTCAAATTCACTACCTTAATCCAAAAATGACAAAACTGACTCACAAGTTCCCTCATCTAGATTAGATCTTGCTATGTTGAGTGAAATTCTGCCTTACAGGCTTGGACTGCAGAAGTGTTCTGCCCACTTTCATCAAAGTTCATTTCTCCTCATCACCTGCAGGATCTACAGTTTCAACTCGGGTGATCATTGTCTATGGAATCTACTTTCATTTGCTTACAAATTGAAAAAAAGTTAATGACACAGTTTTGTACCACTTGCATCATCAGGTACAAGTCCCAGTTTGTTATGGACCTTTTTCGTCACTGATCCCTTCAATCAGTTTTCAGATACCCATCAGCTGATTCGTATCGTCGTGTCCATAGAATCAATGTTGCAACAAATATCTATGGAAACTTTTAGATATGCGGAAAACGTTTAATTTCTTCCACTCCGATTTCACTGGACGTATGTGGGTGCATGTTATAGAATGGCCCACTATAGAGGCCCAACATAATATGGTCATGGACGTAACAGCAGCTATGGACTTACAGCAGGTGGAACGAGATGCTGCTCTCTACCTCAATTGTTATTAAAGATAATCCTGCGTGGAAGGAGTCGAAGCGAAGGCGATCGTTTTCACCAGCATTTCTACGAGACTCTCGTCATTTCAGTAACATACATTCACGCCCCGCTTATCACATATCCTTTTAGAAAGAAGGCTTCAATCTTTCGATGCATAATGGGAAGATTTAATATAACACGTCGACACCTGACGAGTGGTTTCGGAGGATTCAGGATCACGTTCATCGCACCTCCAAAGCCTTCACCCAGAGTTCCTCAGCTACAAACGCAGTTCTCATCAGGTGGTTGTCAACCTAAGTGCATTCAATTGACTCTTTTACGTTCTTGGTTTCATGATGGTATGTAATACAGCAACGGGTTATAAACGCCGTCCGTTGTAGAGACTATGCAATTAGTGAGGACTTGCAATAGGCATGGCTTTACGTCCCCACTCACTAGGGTGCTGTGATTCGCCTGCAAAAACAACAGGCTACAAAATATTAGGCTAGTGATATTTTGGAGCAAGACATGATTTCACGTGTCACCCTTGTTCTCAGTCTTCTTCTTAATAAGAAATCTACGGCCTTTTTTCCCTTTAAAGATTTAGTCAATAGCGGACGTCTTAGTCCTAGATCGCTCCCATCACAATGATTCAGTGGATTAAATGTAGGCCGAACCTTGACCAACTTTCACAATCTGCCTGCCAAATGAGGCCGCATCTCGAAGACAAAACAACACTGGACTCTCGTCGGGATGCCTCTACGAGAACAACCTCCGCCAGTCACTATCGGTCACGATCGGTACAGATGTGAGTAAAGAGAACTATGGGAGCAAATCTCGTACCGTTTCAGGATGCCATAAGAATGTGGCCCCAGTCCGGATCATTATTTACATATGAACATTATGGAGCTGAAAACAGTTTTGAAAGCTTTTCAGTGATGCCTGGAGTTTTCGGTCTATTGGAAAATACTCGTGTCTCTTCTCAAACAACAAAGCCGGACCAAGTATCCAGGCATTTGTATTCTTGTTTGGGGATTGTTTAAACAGGTATCCCCAGTGATAAATCCACGTCCAATTTTGATATATCCTATGATGGCTAAGGAATTGTCGGACTCTCTGTCTTTCAAAAAAAATGAACTAATACAAACGAAATGGTCTCTTCATCCCACGTTGTTTATTCAATAGATGCTCTGTTAGATAGACGATTGATATACTTATTGTCGAGGTGATGGAATGCCAAATTCCCAACCTGTGACTCGCCAATCCTGGATTTAAGAAACCTGGATAATAAATTAAATTTCTGTTGATTGTAACGGCCAAAATTTAGACTTCAACATCTCAGGTTCCTAAGTTGATACAGGTAGCAAAAGAATCTGAGGATCTTACCCTGATTACTCCACTAAACTGGGACATTTTGGATAAATCTCATCGATCTAACAATAGAGTCACCAGGAATTGAGATATTGCCTCGTCTGCTTTTAGCAGCCAAGATGGCATGTTGTTTGTTTTGTTTTTTTCAACCCAGAGTTGCTGAACCTTAAAATTTGGATCTTAAGGAGAAAAGAAAACCCTCAAGAACAAACATTTGTCACAAGAAATGGTGGAGAATTCCTTAAGCGAGAAGGACATCGACCTTAAAGGCGTACGAAAGCAATGAAATATATTTTCAGTGGTGCGCACTCAACAAGAACCAGCAAGAGTCAAAATTAAAAACACGCCGTTCCACGATCATTGGCACACTGCGTTATCATGGAAGAGAGGATATCGAAAAAACGAAAGTCCTTGTCCGACCTTCTGGAAACGGACAAATTACCTGTCTAACGTTGAAATCGGATAGATTTGAAGATTACATAATTTCAGGATTATGTTCTTTGTAGTAATTCTTTGCAAGGTTTGTTTACTCTCTCGTACTCGATTTGATTCATTTTCTGTGGGATTGGTGATATTAGATAACTTGATATTTATTTGGGTGTTTGTTTTTTATGTTTCTTTAAAGTAAATTTTTGTAAATAAGAAATTTTTAAAAATATGAATTTGTTCTTTTATTCAACTGATATACACACCATAATCTTAGAGATCTTCCTCAACTATCTTGTTTCATTTTTTTTTTTGTTGTCTTTTGTCTACAAGCAAGATGTGAACTTTTGATCGTATAGCACAACTTGAATCATTAATCAATATTCCACTTGATAACGCCCATCTGTGAAATACTAGTCATTGGACCCATACGGCTTAGCCGCGGATAACAAGAATTTAGAACACCGGAAACATCCGATTAGAAAGCCACGCTTATATAATAATGTAACTGGATTATCCAAGTTCACTCATCTGTTAAATGTATTGCAAACACCAAAACGTATTTATCACCAGTAATTGATGTTTCGAAGACCCGATTAGCTATTCATTTTTTTCAAGGGCTAATAGTTTTCTTCAAAGTTTAAAGCCAGAAGACTATAATATGTAAACCTTACTTTTGACAGGCATTTACCCACGCGATTGGAATATATTCGTGCTTATCATTGTATTCGTAAAATATATGGTTATCCCCGGTGCCTATATACCTATACAACAAAGTCTTGTGTTAGGGATGTTTCCAGTTACTAAAAAAATACGACTTGATTATACTGAACTTTAGTAGGTTCGAACTTCCCGCTTTCTATCCATGTACAACATGGAAGAATTCACGTTATGCTCTGTCTTTAGGAAAAGTTAATAGACGTATAAGAAAATATATTGATAACACAACGATATTTGGGCGAAAGCGATATGAAACGGAACGTAATTCCAAAACAAGCTCAGGTAGTATTGTAATAGCTTAAAAACTGTCAGTTTCGAGTAAAGCCTATATATGACCATCTTCCCTAGCTTAGGCTCCGATATGATAACCCTATCAACAATAAAGCATTCTACTGTATGTTTGTTGTGTATTCGTACAAAGCCACAAGGATCAGAATATTAAGTCAGATTTATACAGGGATTATTTCACTTTTCTTTCCTATGTCTATTTAAAAATGGCAATTGTTTTTTGGGAATCCCTCTCTACTCAAATGTTTACGTCAAAATCTGGTTGAGTCAGGGAAGTAGTAAATACTTGACCATGGTAAAAGTAACATTCACTCTCATGGTTTAGCACAGTGATTCTTAACCCATGGGTTGCGACCCAAAAGTGGGTCACCGTGCTGTTTTTAGTGGTTAGCCGAGATCAACTTTAATAACTTGAAGTTTTACTACCAGAGTGGGGTAGCATTTGATGGGTCGTGAGGCTAACACCAAAAACCTGAAAAGGGTTAAGAACCACTGGCTTAGCAGAAGACGCCAATGTCCGTTTTTATTGTTTCATAGTCGTTAAAAAGACAGTCATCACGTTGGACATATTTGTCACATCCTAGTATAACAAATTCCGAAGAGATCTGTAGTGTGTGTGTGTGCGTGTGTGTGTGTGTGTGTGTGCTTTTATTAGCTCTTCGCCACATTTACCTATTTATATTGGGGCTTGGCTGGAAGTTGGGTTGAGGATATCAATAAAAGTCACGTAGACAAAGCAAAGACGATGTGTTTGATACCTTTATTAATGTCGACAAATATTCAAGTCCTATTCAAAATAAAATCAATAAATATTCTTATCAGATCTAGCCACCTCTGCCTTGCAATTATTTGCATGAATATTAGCACTGTAAGGGATATGACACAAGGTAAGTTGATAACTTGTTTTCCGAACCCAATGTCATGATTATGACATAATAGTTGCAACGAGTCATCTAACACTTTTGCTCTCTTCCTTTTGGTTTTCGACATTGGTTTCTTTTATTGGATGGGGTCCTTGTTTTCATTATGCATATTTTCCTTGTATTTGCTGCGTTCAAAAAAGTTTGCTCTATTGTCTGATGTGCATTTTCTTTTCGTCGAATTTTTGTTCTTTGTAAGCATCGTCTTCCTCTGCAACCCGATAAAGAATCGATCATTTAGACAACGTTAAGGCAACAATTATGACGCAAAGTAATCAAATTCATGTTTTTGACGTCACGGCATCCATGACGTGTTACTCTATTAAACATGGAATAGAGTTTTCAGTTAGATTCTGACTCCATCCTTTACTGCGTAGAGCTGTGAGAAACATTATGAAACCTGGTTGAAAATCTATCCAACTAACGCAGTATTTTATTAGGCTTGCGACCGCAATGGATCTGTCAATTTTTAAAGTGTTACAAAGTGAGAATATCGGACAGGTAATTTTTGTAGTAAATATTTGTGTTTGCGATTATGGATGTCCTTCTATCTTTCTTGCATCTTCCCATATTTTGCTAATCACTGCTATCATTTTGCATAAAGAGTATCCAATTTAAATTCTAAATTAACAAATTGATGGATGTTATCGTTTTCTATTACAGAAAACTATCCAAAATAGTAAACAAAGAAAAGTTTAATGTCATCAAGTTGGGGATGTTTAGGAACTGGATAGTACATCAGAGCTACCCCGACATATTTATCTGAAGTTGTACGTTTGTGAAATTTTTGTGCCAGTAGGCAAAATTGTATCAGATATAGGACCAAGCATTATTGCTACCCAGAATTTTTAAAGAATACTACAAGAAACTTACAGATACCTGGTTTTAAGGTTTTCCAAAAAGTCTTTATTACAAGATGCAATAGTGTGCAAGTTTGATACTTTTTTGAAGTATAAGAATTATAGACTGATTAAGAAAGATTCAAAAACAGGCGAGTGAGAAAATGAAGCCATATAAAATGCCGCTTCTCCAAGGTATAAACTAGTACATTGACAACTGCCATTTGGGATAAATGTTGTCAATGTGACAAATTTTTGAGGTGGCACCAATACCTGCAAGCATTTAGCGTTTGCTTTTGGTTCGAGTACAGTTCATCCAATCTTGTTTAATTTGTATCAACAAAAAAAACAAAATAAGATTCTCATACAAAGCAGATATCCTCGTTGATATTTTGCAACTAACGAGAAAAATTAGAAGTAAAACACGGGGCTATAACCTGCTTCAATTTAGCTGGAAATGGCAGAATTATAACTTGTCATTATTTGTCTTAACTTAAAATCTCATACCAAATATATTTCACATCCACCGAGTCCTGAAAAGGGTAATGAACAGTAATGCAATTAATGGGCAACATCACAAACCCACGCAACAGCGATAAAATTACAACCACACCACCACCCACCGTTACACGAAGCGATATATAGAAACAAGTCCAGGTAGCAGGCAGACCACTTTCGTGATTTTGATTTCTCCAGAAAAGGTGAAGTGTGTGATTTTAGTGGATTTATAATTGAAATGCCATTAGAAAGGTTTGGGAACCAGGAAACCTGCCTCCAAAGTTTTTTTGGCCACACTGTTATAAATACCAGTACTTTATCACATATATCTTTACTGTACATTTTGTAGATAAAAAAGCGATTGTCCTGAAAAATCAAAAAAAGATCTTAAGAAGATTAATTATTATAAACATGAACTGAAAATGTTTTCAAAGCTTTTTTCACAACTTTGAGTCTACATCAATTTTCCACCTAGATTTCTGCTTTCCATATAGTATCTCAGACATAGTGTCAGGCGTGTTTCACTTGTATTATCTGGAAGTTAGTGTTTCACGTTGTATTATCTGAAAACTAGTGCTTCACGTTGTATTATCTGAAAATTAGTGTCTCACATTGTATTATCTGAAAACTAGTATTTCACGTTGTATTATCTGAAAACTAGTGTTTTAGGTTATATTATCTGAAAACTAAAAAACTTGTGTTTCACGTTGCATTATTTGAAAACTAGTGTCACGTTATGTTATCAGAAAACCTTCAAAGGTCCAATTAAAGTGATAAAAATATAATTTGAACTGCATAAAATAACAAATTGAGACCTCTTGAAAAAAATAATTATAATTATGTTCAGTCCTCGCTTGTGTTCCTTTACAGGAGTCATTATTCTTATAGTTCATGCATTATCTTTACTTATTCAGTTACTCTTGATACTTGAAGCCGGATGTAACATAAACTGCAGAAATGAGCGATCCGAGTCTCTCTTGTTGGCGTCATTGATTCATCTACATGAACCGGAAGGAAGACTAACCGTAGTGCGCAAACTCATTGACCTAGGTGCCGATGTAAATGCACAGAATAACCGCGGACAAACGCCCCTTATGTATGCTTGTATCTTGCACCAGTGCGACACATTTAGTACTCTCTTACACTGTGTAAGTACCCCACTTTCATATTTCACAATTCTAATTTTATAATCGGTTTGAGAAAAAGGTACTCCATGGACTTTAGGTGACATTAAGTGTCCGGCGGACTTTGATTCAGTTAAAAAGAAAATTTTATCTTACTACTTACATTGTGAGCTGCTATGTCATCGCTTTTTCATGTACGTATATCTATATTGATGCACGTATCTTTAAGACATTTTTGGCAAATTTTGCAAGTGGAGAGAGAGAGAGAGAGAGAGAGAGAGAGAGAGAGAGAGAGAGAGAGAGAGAGAGAGAGAGCATTCGGATGCACTTCAGCTATTTCTGAGAGACAAAATTATAGTCCTTATCATTGACCTCGAAGTTGCGAATTGATCTGGGGTTGAGTTTGTGCTGCGAACTACCTATTATGTCCAACATTGATTGAATTTTTTTTACAAATATAGTCGCTGATGAAGAAAAGTAGAAACCTGAAGAAAACCTAACTCATCAAACATACATCACAATGTCAACGCCATTTTGTTGGTATCACATGACAACGGCGATGATACGTGCTCTCAACGTGATGAATATGACTTTTTCAAAGTTGCTGCAAGAAATATAGGTTTCTGGACGGTCCCGGAATGAATGTGTTGAGAATTATGTGCCATATCTTTATTTTAACGAAATTTGCTTAATTTTTAATTTATTATTCTACATCACTTGAACAACAACTTTGGAAACGTTTTGACATTGATATCATTGACATTTAGTATGCGAGATTTGGGTCATGTAACTACCAATGTAAATGGTGAAGATAGAACAAATTTCCTCAACGTTGTAGCTGCGTCTCGTTTGTCAATTGATTAAAGACACAACGAATGCTATATTTGCAATCAATTTCTGAGAAGATAAGTAATTTTCAAACCAATTTCATGCAGGCAGGTCTCAATATATGTCGTTTAAGGTTGCTAGGTGCGGTAATAATCGGTTACCCTGTGCTGAATTTCGAAAGATAATGCCTCCTGACCACACGCCTAACATAAATATCACAATATCTAGAATGGGATGGGGTGGCTAAGTGGAATATCGGACTAAACAGTATCCTGCCGAAAAGTGTCTAAATTAGTCACGTGTTGTTCTTTTCACAATAAAGTTAAAGGAAAGCAAGGCATGCTTGTGGCAGAGGTGGCGCTCACCAGTACTCTACTTTTGAGAGAGTGATGTTTGTAAGATGAATTTGTTTGCATTTTAAACATGCATAGTGAAGAGAATGTTGACATACCTATATACTACTTTCATGTAATGTGTCTGAAATTTCTTTGGATATTGTACTTTTGGAAATTTTAAATGATATTAGGACACTGCTAACTAAAATGACTGATCCCTTGTGCTCCAAAAATCAACCTGAATTTGTCTAAAGTACACTATTCTTGGCAGCTTTTAAAATATGGAAAATAAATTTTGCCAAACTAGACAATACCAGCTTTTAAATGTGCAATGAATGAATTACAAAATACATAAAATGTAAAAAAAAAGGTCATCGGCTCTAGTTTTTACAATTTAACTCTGAAGTTCGAGAAGTGAAAATGAGCAAGTAGAGCTAGCACTTTTTTGAAAGATGCACATCTGGAGTAAGGCCAAGCTTTATACTTTCTAACCCATATTACACCCATCAATCATACATCAAAAAAAGGGAATTAAAGGTTCATTGAACAATACCTAAGATATACAAAGTCTCTTTTAAATAGCCAGTATAACTAGTGAGGGAACCCGGGAAACTCTTTTTCTTTAAAATTCTAACCCATGCTAAATACGAAACTGTAGAGCGCCACCAGAATATGAAACGAACATTATCATCATTCACAGTGTGGAGGACTAATAGAAGGCGTCATATGCATCGTACGTCTGGGTGTCAGAATTTTGCATCAGACCGATTTTGATCCCGAAGATGGAAGTTTTCGATCCATCCTACATTGAGGAATAATGATGAATTCTTTTTCTCACATTTCTGAAAGAACAACGATAGCGTCAGTCAAATTGTCAATCGTGAATCATCAGCATATTTTGTTTGATAAATTAGAGACAACTGTTCATGTACTTGATATTAAATTTGTCATTAGTATGCATAAATTGCTTGCAGAGCAAATATTTTATGAATTAATATAACAACGTCAGGAATGTGCACTTTTAGCCAATTATTGTACATTTGTCTTAAAATTGGACATTTGCAAGAAAATTGGCGACCAAAAAATATTCCTGCCAGATTGCTTCTCAAAATATTTCGCTGAAGAAAACAAAAACCATGAAAAACGGGTTTACAATAGGTTAGTAATATATGACACGCTGGTATATATTATATTTTAAGAAAATTTCACACAGGGATGCAATGTCAGGAAAACATCTAAAAAGTCTGCATAATATTTTTATATGGCGAGCATTTTCTGAATGTGTATCTACAGTTTAAACTCTGATTATTGTAGCGGTGGGAAGAGTTTGTAAAACTAGAAATCCAAACCCAAGTTTGAGCATATCTTTATCACCCCAGCCCTGCATTTTCGAAATCTGAAATAAACAAGGAAAGGGAAACTAGCATTTGTCAATAACTTTTTTCTTTGAAGCAGTTGATATAATACTGTAAATCGAATACAAGATTTAGGCTTGTATGAAAACGTTTGACGATGATAAATTTCTGTTTTCTTGCAGAAATCGGTGGATCCAAACATACAGGATAATGAAGGAAACACGTGCCTTATGTATGCTTGCGCTCTTGGAAATGTTCTGGCCGTGAGGATTCTAATCGGCTCTGTGACAACCAGTGTAATTGATTTAAAATATAACCTTTGTAATAACCAGGGTTACACTGCTTTGCAATTTGCCATTGATGATGATAGGTCAGAGGTCATCGATATCTTGACATCCGCTTTCAAGAATGCCACTGTGAACTCTAACAGCAGCAACAACGATTATACTTTCATGCGAAAAAAGCGAAAAAGGAAACGATCCGGGGATAGCGAAAAGTTGATCCAAGTAATGGCTAGAGATGTAGAGTCATTAACAAAACTAGAGGTTAATCCTTTTACTTTGGTTGAACCAAAAGAAGAACAAAACGCAGAGCAACCTGACCAGCAGCTTACGTTTAAGTCAGGCGATATTGTTGGTCCAGACGGTGATTCAGATTCTCGCAGTAGAGATTCCAGCAAACGTCCAGATAGTGGGGATGTTGTGGGGTCCAAAGCGTGCATGGACACCTCGGTGAGCAGACTGAAAATGGAAGTGCCTCCATTCATGATTATAGACGTGTTTCCAGTCGGGAAAAAATCCATCTTGGCGGAGGAAACTCTTTTGTATGATGAGGCCGGTGATTCCGAAAATAAACTTCGCGATGATGCTGGTGAAGCTAGACCGCCACAGGAAAGCAAGTCCTCAACTACGTCAAAGGGACGCAGCCGGCTGCGAAGTAGGAATAGAAACAGTTTACTCAAGTCAAATGGCGACATCTCGGGAACTCGAACTTCTAGGACTGGGGAAACATGTTCAGATATACAGCATGGAGTCATCGAGTTTGGCGACGAGTTTGCGTTCTGCAATAGAATTTATGGTGCAGATCTCTGGCCATCTTTGACTGACACCTCATCCAGAGATAGCATCTTAAATTACAAAGACAAATCAGAAATCTCGTCCATTCAGGAAATTACGCACCGGCCTTTCTTTTTAAGGCGAGACAAAAATGATTTTAACACAACTGCTCGTCTGAATTGTTTCAATATGAGTTCCGAACACAAAGCCAGAATCATGAGTCGCCCTGTATGGTCTGTATATGGAGATCCTCTTCCTGCGATTCCACTTAGTACTCTGACCATCACAAGGTCCATGAAGAACTTTAATGACCTCAGAAGATATTTAGCACAGTCTAAGTTTGAATCGAGTCGTCTGCTCAGGCTTGATCCAGAGCTCTGGTGCATCATTGAAAGCATTCGGCGAAAGACTGAGAAAGAAAGGCGGTACTCGAACGAATTATAATTTTAAAACAAGGCTCTTGTTATGACTGTTTAAATGCTTTGTTTTACACAGGCAATAAAGTTTTTTCCTCAAAACCTTCCATTTCCTTTAGTTTTTACGTGATTGTAGTAGATTTAGTTCGTAAGCATTCCTTTTAGTGCACAAATATTGATAATATAAATATCAATAAAACTAGAATCACGAAGTCTATTAAAAAGTACAGAAGCAAATATGTAACGTCAGGCGTAAATAAGTCATTACTCGCTTTAACATTTATAACATTTTCTCAATTTTCTATTATTTTTTTTACAATTATGGGCTAACCTGATATTTTTATATGCAACATTCTTATACATATTGCTGTATAATTGTTCCAGAATTATTTTAAAGTGTTGTAAAAGTTTTGCTTTGTATTTCAACAGTTTACAAAGAAGCACCTTGGAGGAATAAGCACACGGGTGTATCTCAATAGATATAACAACAAAAAGTCAGAATGTGATTGGCTGCCTTTGAAGTTAACGTTTCATGATAGGGATGGGGTTATACAGTTGGTCCTGACCATTGCACAAATTTACCCACGTCAAGATCATGATTTTTATCGTTAGGTTGTTTATTTCCTGTCTTTGATATTCTTTATGAATTTACTTCCAGTTGTGCTGGATGCATTTAGCAATTATGTTAACAAAGAAACCAAACTGTTAAACTTTCAGTTTATAAATTATAACATTCACATGTCTGAGTTTGAACTTTCATTTCAAATCGAGTAAGCTTCACAACTGTTAGGTCGCTCGTTCTCTTTAAATGCTTTAAAAACGTTATTGGCAAAGTACATTAAGAATACTGTACATTTTAATTCCCAAATTTTGTTTGGTGTCAAGCTCCTGTAAATCACAAAATTCCAGTAAATATCATAAAATTACACAAACCGGCTTTACGCAGAGTCTATGGCGCCGCATGTTTAAATAAACAAATCAATGATTGGCGTTTACAGTTATGGTGTCTTTGTCTACCGTCGGTCACAGACATATCTTTTGTGATATTTTACGGACAGGATATATAGTATTCGACAAATTGTCGTGAGTGCGACTGAGCGAAGAGGTAATGATTTTTTTATTGATTGCACTTTAGCATTTAATTAAACCAAAGTTCAGCTTTATTTTCCCAGCCTGCCAAATGTTATGCTAGTATGACCAATGCAAACCGGAGACACCGCTGACAAGAGGAGGGGGCAATTGAGGATATATCCCAGGTCCGTAACGATACGCGGGCCGAACAAAACGTTTTAATTTTATAAAAGAAAAATTTTGTTTGAACAAGAACTATGAGAGGCACGGGTGTTTGTTACCCCCAGGCAAGCGACTGGAGAATCTGCTAAGGAAAAGTTATCCCCGTCCCCCTCCCGCCCACCCCCGACGAATGAACAAACAAATTATTGGGCAACATTTGTTAATTTTATGTTTCTTATGGGACGATGCTAACCTATAAGAAGTCCCCAGCTATGAGCAATCAGGCCCTGGTTTCAATAAATATTTTCTATTTTCTTCATCTAGTAGAAACATTTTAGTATCTTTCATACTGCTTGGTTAGTATCAGTTTCTAAATTTGTCCTATATACAGATAAATACAGGTATAATAACCTTTCTCTTCCAGAACTTGGTTTTGTCGTTTCACTGAGAAAATATTAAAGATTTCTTCAGATCGGACAAATTCCTTAGCTGGTTTGTCACGAATAAAATAATTCCTATGTGTAAAATCTTTGGAACTAAGGAGTCATTGCATTCCTTGTTATATTTTACCTCTCACAAAACATTTCAGCAATGTCATACATAGCATATGAAAGACAATACAAATCCTGAGTCTGATTAAATATTTTGAGAAATTTAGCGGTACCAGGACTTGGGAATCCTGTCAGATTTCGTTAAGAGTAAGATGGTAGATATGCAAACCAGTCAAACACTCTGCCATCCAAGCTATCATGATTCCCGTTTTCAATACACTTTATTTTTTGGTCTCTTGTATAAACTTTGGGATGAAATTTGTATGCAGTTTTCACATATAAATCATTGTGGGAAATTTGTGGATACCATATGAATTTATCTTGTTTTACAATGAATTTTACCGTTACAAAAATATTCATGAAGTTTATTGTTGTACAGAAATATAAATGATTATATTGTACAATTTACTAGTTGTGTTTTGAGCGACAAGTAAATAAATCATGTGATAATTATTAAATTTTAGTATATGCCCGTCTTAAAGATATTGCGTTATTGTAGATACACATTGCAATTGTTCTAATGGGGTTTGTCTGATAAAGACATTGAGGGAGGAACTGCCACTGGTGGTGTGGTAAGATGTTGTAATGTCAAATTATAAGGCTTTGACAGTGGATAACACTTGGATAGGGGTGGTGTAAATGTATCTTCAAATTGAGATGCAGAACTGGGGATTATGCAAAAGACTGTTATTAGCTTTCTTGCTGTTTCATGGGGCTTGTTGAAAGAGGGGGGATGAACAGAACTATTCTTATTGGTTGGCATTGGCAGCAGAGCCAACCAAATTATATAATCTTACGTACCATTGCAGGATCATATAGAGTACCATGTGATCAGTCACTTCTCTGGTTTTTCAAAGGTACAGACAACGAATGTAGAGTTTCACTTCGCTGGCTTTTCAAAGGTACAAAAATGGATTTTGAATATCTGCATCAGACTTTTCTTATGAGTTTGTGTTGACCCGCCATCACCCCGGTTTTCCGCCAATTAATGAATACAGCATGGGTCGTTCCCTTATGATATTCATGCGCGTGGGGATACCATGGGATAGAATAATTTTTACCGCAATCGGATACTCATAAGCTATACTAATAATGTAAAGGTCACGCTCATTAAATTTATTTTACGATTATAAATAGGAAACATAAAAATATTTGCTTCATGCAGGGATCAGCATAGTTTTACTCCACGAATCTGAGATCAACCAGAATACACTCTTATGCGGTGATCAGCCTAGCATAGACATGATTAAGATGGGATCAATCCAGAATACATTAGCATGCTGATATCAGCCTAGCACGTAGTCTACTTAAGTTTGTATCAGCCCAGAAGACGCTTGAATGCTGTTATCAACCTATCACAGATTTTACTTTAGCTGGGATCAGCCTAGCACCAATTCTACTTGATATGGGATCAGCTCAGAATACATAGTAATGCCCGGATTAGCCTAGCAAAAATTGGAAATCAGTCTTAAACAGTGAGCTGGGATCAGCCTAGCACCAATTCTACTTGAGCTGAGATCAGCCCACACAATAATGCTTGGATTAGCCAGGCACTGACTGGGGATAATTCTTCTACATTCATATTCTAGCCCATTAGTAGCCCCCACAGAGAGAGCCAAATATTTTTTGAAATATTTAAATTAAGTATTGATGTTATTTTAGTTATAAGTTTGTTGTTGTAGAATATTAGCAATAATGAATAGTGGCATGTTTGAGAGAGAGAGAGAGAGAGAGAGAGAGAGAGAGAGAGAGAGAGAGAGAGAGAGAGAGAGAGAGAGAGAGAGAGAGAGAGAGAGAGAGAGAAGCGGAAAGACTTTAAACAGAGCAAAGGAATTAGACTGGTAGAGGATGTGACGAAGATGAATACTGAACTTATTAAAAAATTATCCAGGCATCAGGAGATTGATAGTGCATGGTACTTTAAAGGAAATTAGAGTATAAGTGCCATATACAACTATATATAATCCTACAAAAAAGCCATATAGGTATGTGAACATTTCTTTTGGATACTCCCATTTCTGTTCTGATTTGTTTTATTTTTTTTAAGTTATTTCTTTCCTTCATCAGTCTTGTTATTAATTAATAGATTTATTACTGACTCATCAAATATATCAAATCTCCCCTAATCAATTCATCCACTAATTCATAAATCTTTCACCCATATTCAAATCTACTTACTCAGTTGTTTGTTCATCATATTCAACACTACTATTCAATGCTCCAGCTCTCCCCTTCCTGCTCAGTCATTCAGTCACTATATTCATTTATCCTCTTCCTTCATATTTTCTACCCCTCCCTTCACCCCTTTGTTTTCTCTCATTCAATTTATAATTTATACTCTAATTAATCTCTGCCTATTGGAAATATGCCAAAGGTGATTAAGACTTATCATAAATCGAGCTGTTTCACTTGTTGTCTATCGTTCACGGTATCAATGTTAATTGTAGCCAAATCTACAGCATATATTGCAACACCATGGATGTTTTTATTATAGATGTTTGTATTCTGCGTGTGTATGTATGTGAGTGTGGATGTGAAAGTCATGCATATGATAAATTCAAGGTGATAATAATTACTTCATACATTCCTGTACAAGAATATGTATACATAAATTTTTTTCCATTCTCATGGATAATAACGTAAAAATTATATCTATGAATGTTAGAAGCCTGCATGGTTCAGTCTTTAAACGAAGGGACACTTTCCACTGGGTAAAACAAAAGAATGTATCGATAGTATGTTTGCAAGAAACTCATAGTACAAAGAATGATGAAATATATTGGGCAGCTGAATGGGAATACAAATGTATATTTAGCCACTGCTCTACTAATAGTGCTGGGGTTGCAATATTTTTTAGAAATACGTTCGAATTTGTAATTCATAGAGAAAGATGTGACAGTCAAGGAAGGTTTATTTTTTTAGATATTACAATTAATGGCAACAGAATAACCCTCGTGAATTTGTATGGTTATAATGATGAAGATCATAGATTCATTAGAAAATGAAAGGAGGAGATTTTATTTCTTGAGAACTCATCAATTATAATTGTGCGGAGACTGGAATACTGTTCAGGACTTAAACATGGATACTTATAATATTTTTATATGACAAACACAAACAGTCTAGAGCAGTGATCCAAGACCTAAAAAACTAATTGGAACTAATTGACCCCTGGCGAAATTTGAATCAAGAGTTAAGGATGTATACCTGGAGGCAAAATTCTCCCTTGAAACAAAGTAGATTAGATTACGTTCTTGTATCTGAATACATTCATGATTACAGTTGATGCGTGTATTTTACCTGGATATAAGTCTGATCATTCAGCTATTGCACTGAGTGTGGCTTTCTTAACGTGTTCAAGGGTAAAAGGATATTGGAAATTTAATGCCCAACTGTTGAAGAACATTGAGTATACTGATTTAGTCAAAAAGTATATAGTTGACACTGTAAATGAATATTATGTAGAGGAAATAAAGATGACTTCTTCCATGTTTCCCTTTCCTGTAATGATCAATTGTTCTTAGAAATATTGAAGATGAAAATAAGATCTGAAACTATATGTTTCTCTATTAACATAACAAAATAGAAACGGGAAATGTTTTAAAAAATTTAACAAGAAATAATAAAAATGTATGAAGAACTGTTGAATAACACAGACGGGGATACTCTAGAAAAGTTAGAGGAAAATAAAGCAGCATTTAGAGGAATCAAGGAAAATGTACATAGAGGGCGTTTTCGAAAGATCTAAAGCCAGATGTTATGAATTTGGAGAAAAAAGCACAAGGTACATTTCAAATCTTGAAAAAAAGAAAATACGTCAATAAGACAATAAAGGAAATTATTTTAGATGATGGGACAAAATTATCTGATCAAATATAAATTTTAGAAGCCCAAAAACAGTTTTATATGGAATTGTATACAAAAGTAAATTTGGTCAGCTTAATGACAAGGAGACTCAAGAAACTCAGAATAGATTATCTAACCAAAATAGATTTTTGAATCACTATATTAAACTCAGTCAAGAGGAAAGAGAATCGTGTGAGGGTGTGCTTAAATTTAATGAATGTGGTTTGTCTCTAAAACGGATGGGAAACGGAAAAAAGTCCTGGCTCAGATGGATTCACTGTAGAGTTCTACAAATTCTTCTGAAGTCTCTTGGGAGATTCCTTTGTAGATCAATAAATTATGGATACACTGTAGGAAAACTTTCAGATTTTCAGACTCAAGGAGTCATAACATGTCTAGCAAAGGAAGAAAGAGATAGATTTTTCAAAAATTGGAGACCTATATCACTTTTAAATATTGACTATAAGATTGCTTCGGGAGCCATTGCTGCCAGGATCAAAAAGATTCTTCACTCAGTAATCAGTGATACCCAAAAAGGATTTATGAAGGGTAGATTTATTGGAGAAAATACCTGGCTACTGTACGATATCATGAATCAACTTGAAAATGAAAATAGATATGGTTTATTATTACTAATTGACTTTGAAAAAGCCTTTGACTCAATTGAATGGACCTTTGTGGAAGAAGCTGTTACAATCTTTCAACTTTGGTGATTCTATTTGTAAGTGTTTTAGGCTGTTTTGTAATGACTCTACAAGTTGAGTTATAAATAATGGGCATATGTCATCTTTCTTTATGCTAGAAAGAGTATGTCGTCAAAGAGATCCCCTTGTACCTTGTTTATTATTGGGGGTTGATATTTTAGCTATAACTTTAAAGCAAAATGTAAATGTACGGAGACCTTTGGTGTCAATGAATATAAATTGGGTCAGTATGCCGACGACGCTTTTATTCTTCTTGATGGATTTCAACTTTCTCTTAAAGCAGCTATGAAAATCTTGCAAGGTGTTTATCTGGGTTTAAATGTAACATTACAAAAGCAAAAGTCATTTGGATCGGAAACAATAAATTTTCTAATGAAAGCATATGTCCCGATAAGGGCCTAATTTGGTCCTCCTCTAACTTTGCACTCCTTGGCATAGATTTTTCGCCAAATTTACAACAAATGGTATAAATTAATTATATGAAGAAACTAACAAAGGCAAAACGAATATTGGCAAGCTCTAGTCGAATACATCTGTCATTTGTTGGTAAGGTAATTGTTGTAAAACCCTTGTTCTTCCCATATTTATACATCTTTTCTCAGCACTTCCAAATGCACCAGCCAAAGTTGAATCAGAACTAAATCGTTCATTTAAATTTGTATGGGGTGGAAAAGTATAGAGAATTAAACGCGATATATTAGTAGCCCCAGAGAACGAGGGAAGACTCAATATGATACATATATTCTCATTTATTATGTATATTAAGATAGGGTGGGTAACAAATTTGCTGGAAAATGAAAATTGGGCTTGGCAGAACTTAGTCAATACATCTATACTCAGAAATGGAAAGGATATTTGGAACTTAAGGAGAAAGAAATTAGAAGAATTTAGGCAGCTCATTAAAAACAGTTTTTGGAGAGATGTCATTTTGGCAGTATCTTATTAGAAAGAGGAGCTGCAAAGTGCAAACGAGTTCTTATCCATTAGTATTTTTAATTTTATCCCCCTAGAATGTTCTATTAATACAAATCCTGGACAGAAGCCGGTTTTGAAATTTTGAATGTATAACAGACGATCATGGCATTTTATTACCTTTAGAAATGATAAAACAATAAACTAGAAGTGGTGACTTCTTCAATTACTTCTCCTTAATATCCGAAATTGCAAAAGTATGGAAAGACGCCATAAAAAAAACCAAACATTTAGCACATAAATATTTTGATAGGCAGAAGGATAAAATAATGGACCTGCAAAAACATAATTCACTCAAGTTTGTTTACAAAGATCTTTTAAAAGGGCCAAAAAGCAAGATCTGCTAAGCAAGAATCTTGGATGAAAGTATTAAATACAAATATAAGAAATGACGTGTGGTCTGATATTTATAGCCGGCCGATATTTTGTACCAAGGATACAAAGTTGATCTCTTTTAATTTTAAATTAATCCACAGAATAATCGCTACTAACTATTTTTAGAAAAGAACATATTGGACGACAACAGAGAGAGAATGAAAGTATTGAACATCTCTTCTATGATTACAATATTACTTCACAGTTTTGGTACAGTTTTATTGAACACTTTCACCTTCTTGCCCAAATGTTGTACATTTGTCAAAAAAGAAAAAACACTTTTAGGAAGTGAACAACTGGATAGTTTGTGTAATTTCTTGCTTATTTTGGGAAATATTACATTTATACTTGCAGATTCAATATGCAAATCCTTCCATTTATGCTTTTAAGCAGAGAGGTGTAATGTATAAGACCGTTGAAAAAATATGCTGCTAAGGTAAACAAAAAAGAGGACCAATTTCTTTTAAAAAAGGGACCTCAACAGATGAATAAATAACTAGTATCTGATTGGATGGTAAACAGGAACAAAACACTATTTTCAAAATCCTATGTCACCTACATGTATTCGTCTATTTACAATGAGTATCTAAAGAGATTGTGTGCCATATCCATGTGTGCATGAGTGTGTGTGTGTTGTCTTTTTTTCTTTTTCTTTTAATATACATTATATTTACTATCCCTAGTTTATCTGGAATCAAGAAATGTTTGATTGTAAAGTGACCTTGGGATGGTTCCCGATCCAATGTTCAACCTATTTCGGGGATAATAAAAAAGAGAGAGATTGGTGAATGCATATACTCATGTATCCTTTTTTTTACAATGCATGTATTAAATAATTTCTCATACAATGTAGTATTATTTTGTTGTGCAAAAATTGAAAAAAGAAAATATATGTCATCTGGGAACTTTTAATCATAGTTCTACCGGTGTGTATATTTTTAAAAAGTTGGAAATAATCATTTGCATTTAAGGATCTAAGGTTACATTCCTGGATTCTTTAATTGTGATTGGATTAATCATATTGATTTGTCATGTTTTGTTTTTTTTTCGTTTTTTTTTGCTTATTAGATATTGTTTCTAGGCATTTCTTGATGGTACCTCCTCTTTGATTACATTAACATTTACTGTAGGTTCTGTAGTCTTGACACATTATAAGTTCCCTTTATATTGATTTTCAGAGAGAGAGAGAGAGAGAGAGAGAGAGAGAGAGAGAGAGAGAGAGAGAGAGAGAGAGAGAGAGAGAGAGAGAGAGAGAGAGAGAGCAAAACCAAGTAAATAGTATTAAATATAGAAATACAGGTTTGAATGACATACAAACCGGCAAAAATATTTCGTAGCGGAAAAAGAAAGTAGTTCCAAAAAAGATATCGCAGCTTTGGCGATACAATCTTTGTCCGACTGATATCTTTTGATCTCATCATAAACATATAGTAAAATATAATTTTATTTTATGCCTTAAACCAGATGACGGATGGTGAACCAATGCATTTACCAAATTCAAGATCCTTCTATAATAATAATAATAATAATAATAATAATAATAATAATAATAATAATAATAATAATAATAATAATAATAATAATAATAATAATAATAATGTGAAGGATAATTTATTTAAAAATACTTTAAAAAAAATATTTTGTTGAGTGTGTAGTGTGCAGTTGTTGTTTTAGTTGTTGTGGCCGGTTTAACGTCATTTTTCAGCGCTTGAAAGGCTATACATGGCGGTCAGTATAACTGATGGCGGAACGATCAGGGAAATACAAGGTAAGAACCACCGACCGAAGGGAAGATACTGGAAAGCTTTTATAAAATTCCCACATTCCCTGAACTCAAGACTCGAACCTTGTGGACAGTGATCTGTAAAGACTTGCGCTGCCATCATGTACTCTGGTATGCATCACATATGCTTGGACCAGAAGATGAAAATCAGTTTGCGTATGAAATCCATACATTATCTCCAGTTTTATTTGGAAATGGACAAGAGCTCATTTATAACTTCAAGAAATATACAGACCCAGAAAGCAAATAAGTGTCAAATCGAATTCTAAATTTACAAAAGGGGTTCCAGTTTTTATAAGCAGGCCTTAAATTCCTTACTTCCCGGAAATTGTGGCTTACGTGCTTAAGTCAGAGAACCTTGTAATTTTATTATTAGTTATTCACTTTATTCTAAAATATTAAAAATTGCATTAATAAATAAAAATTATTTATTTATTATTTATTTAATTAAAAGAGTTGAAGAAAAATAGTTCTAATAATTTTACTATGATTCGTGCTAATTGCCGTCATCATATATTTTGTTAACAAGATTGTCAAGGAAAATTATCTCGACTGCATAGCACGCTCCCACAGCTCACACTCTTTCACAATAAACTACTGTCCTAACGCTGTTTTGATTCATCTGAACTTGTGTACATTGTCTATACTCATTAGTACACGAACATTTTGACTGGATTCTACCCTATATATATTTTCAGAGCTGTAATTCAATCAGAAGCAAAGGCAATAAATCAGGCTGTATGGTGGCTCAGATGAAAATCAGTTACTTATTCCCGATTCAAATATAATGCTACATACATTTGGCTATTCATTCTTTTTTCACAGTTCAATAAGTAATTGGTTATAACTTACTTATTGAAGATTAAAAGTTCTTCATGGCGTGCATTGGTGTTGTTTTAACCCAGTTAGAGAAATACTAGTGTTCTTTGGTACCGGTTATATAAAGCAGACTACATAAAAATTCCGGACTGTGTAGGAAGGTGTTAGCATATTGGTGGGCAAACATAATTATTAATTTGAGATAATATTAATTAGTTGTGTTAGATGTTTAGGTCGCGTCCTGCTGTGCATGGTGCGAATTAATTGTTTTCGGATTCGTTAAGCTTACTAATGACTAATGACGTGAAACCAGAAAAAACACACAAATGTGAAATTAGAGATTTCACTTTCGTGTTCATAATGTGCATAGAGAAGAATTATTTCAAGTATGCTTTAAGAAGCCTTCAGTTGACATCGACTGTTGTCTTGATGTCCTTGAAACTGGGCAAACTAGGATACAGGCAGGTTTATGAAACACGCTTTTAGTGGATCAAATTTATGAATAATTAGTACAAATTAAACCCGTACCTAAACGATGTTGATTGCAACGTCTGATTTCTATTCAGGAATCCGTTCCAACAGAACCCAAAATCATTATAAAAATAAAATTCGTTTAACCGATTTTCAAAAATTATGACTATATAAAGAAAGGAGGCGAGAGTATATCTTACTTATGTATGTGGACAAATTCCTATTCTCTTTAATAAGTTGTGACATGGACCTTTCTCTGACATTTTATCTTTTTGGGATAGTGTCGACTCACAAAAGAAGTCCTGACGAATCACATCCAGAGGAATCAGCGAAGAAAGGGACAATCTACGAGCACCGGGTATGAAAAGACGCACAATTTGGATCGATTGAAAATACTATAATTATTGAACCACTAACCAAAAGATATTGATTTCAACGCCTCTTGGACAATATCTAGTCAACAAATTGCAACCAAACTTTGCGATGCTTGAACCCTAACTCAAGAGAAGTTTTTTTTTTCAACACCTGTTTTAAATTTCCTAAAGACCTATCCCAACAGAAGGAAACCTTAAAAGAAAAAAACATACGAATTCGCTGTTAGATAAAAGGTTGGGCACAACCCATGCAATCAGAAGATGATACCGAACGTATATAGATGGGCTTCTATGATTCCTCTTTAAAGCTTTCTGACTTTGGACCTTCTGATATTTTCTCTCTGTGCGATAGAGACCATCCACAAAGGAAGTCCTGACGAATAACGTCTATAAGTAACAACGATGGGTAACGGGTATGAAAAACACTAAAATGCTATAGATTGCATCAAAATTGTGCACTAATTGAACCTCTACTAAGAGGATTTTGATTGTAACGCCTCTTGGATATTATCTAAATAACAATATGAAAAAGTGGAAAAACAAAATGGAGCTAAGAGCGATAAATTTCTGGCTAGACAAAGTTAGTAGAGCACAACAAGACGTAAGACATTATACTACGTTTACATTTCGGCTAATATGTACACAGATTTTACATAAATAAATTTTGATATTTTAATAAATTTTGGAGTATCCGCCATTTGCTTATAGCTCTACATATTCTCAGCTAGACTAATTAGTCAGTTGGAAGGAGCAAACGTCACAGTTTTGTTGAGATTCCAGGATGGCATGGTTTAATTTTATAGGGAATTCAGGACAGTCTAGCTAAGAAGCCACTATTGAAACCTAACCGTTTCGAAAAGATTATGCGAGTTCATATGCAAAATTTGTAATAGGAGACTGCATGTTAAATTGTATAATAGAGTAATTAAGAACCAACGGTTACGTTGTCTGTAGACCGCATTGTAATATTCATATGAAGGTAGATATGGTTCATGGTTACAGGCGTAATGAGGATTTAAAGACTGATTTGACTGGGCTGAGGTAGCAGGAAAAAGAGTCCCGATAACGTGGTGTTAGAGTTGTAGATTTCCAAGGCGTTAAATAGAACTGGTACCTGAAGCAAATGTAAATAGTAGAATAAACCTTCTGCTTGCTACATTCCGGTGTAAACAGCCAAATAAAGGGCGCCTTAGGGGCACCGGCTATGAAAAACGCGCAAATGTTATTCATATGTATCAATAGTTTGATCTCATGGAAATGTTACTTGGACAATTTTGATTTCAGTGCCTCTTGTATAGTATCGACACAGGACTCCTTTCTAACAACAGAAACAGTTTAAAGGAAATTCGTCGAGCCGATTTCGAGAAACTTTTGACTAAACATCCTCTAAGTTGGAGTACAATCAGTACAAACTAGTGATACAATCATTAACATATGCGTGTTTTTCATACCAGGTACCCGTACGGCGTCCATTATTTCGCTGTTTCCTTTCGACGAAATTCATGAGGACTTCCTTTGTTGGTTGTCTCTATCTCCAAGATATAAAATATCAAAGAAGTGTCAATGTCAAAACTCAATGAAAAGGTGACGTAATGTCCAAAATGTAATATAATCTTACGACATGTGTTGTACTCGATCTCCATGAGTACAAACTATTGATACAACCTATGAATATCTGTGTGTTTTCTCACACCCGGTAGATGTCTGACACCTCTTATTTCGCTCTTACCATGTGACGAAATCCGTCAGAAATTTCTTTGTGGATGCGCTCCATTCCCTAGAGATAAAATGTTAAAGAAGGGTCCATATCAAAACTCATGTTGTACTTGACTTCCTTTCTCTAGCAACGAATTTCTCGAAATTGGCTCAGCAATTTTTCTTCAAACGTTTCCTGCTGTTAGAATTCGGCCCTATTTAGATACTGTATGAAAGTCATTGAAGCCAGAATCCTCTAGGCAAGGGGTCAATGTGTACAATCTATTGATGCAATTTATTAACATTTGCGTGTTTTTCATACCAGGCACCCATCTTACGTTCCTTATGTCCTCTCGATGAAATTCGTCGTGACTTCTTTCGTTGATGGACTCAATCCCCTATAGATAAAATGTCAAAGTAGTGTCGTATCATACATTATAAAGAAATACAATTTTTTGTACGGAATGTGTTGTTCTAGACCGCCTTTGTGTGGCTGCGACTTTCTCTAAATTGACTCGAAGTATTTTTTTAAATGTTTACTTTTAGCACGGGTGCCTAACAAAATACTGTCCAAAAGGCGTTGAAATCGAAATCCACTAATTTAAGGTTCGATTAATACAAACTCTTGATTCAGTCTGTTTGCCTATCGGACGCCCCTTATATCGCGGTTTGCTATCGACGAAATTCGTGAGGACTTTCTTAGAAATGTATCCCCTAGAGATAAAATATCAAAGAAGGTTCCAGGTCAAAACTAAAAAGCTATAATGTTCTTACAGCATGTGCCTTACGCGACCTCCATCTAGTCGTAGATTTCTCGAAATCGCCTCGATGAATTCTTTTAAAAACCTTTTGTACTGTTAGAACGTGGACCTAGTTATTTACTGTGCAAGAGACGTTGAAATCAAAATCCTTATAGCAGGTGTTCAGTTAATGCAAGCTATCGATACAATCTATTAACATATGCCTGGTGTTGTGGTTGTTTTTGTTTGTTTGGGGGTTTTTCGCGGAGGTGGGGTGCAATACCAGATATCTATAGGGAGTCCCTTATTTCGCTGTTTCCTCTCGATGAAATTCGTCAAGACATTTTTCGTGGATGGACCTCTATCCCATAGAGATAAAATGTCAAAGAAGTGTTAAAGTTTTAAAGTCTTCTTACGGCATGTATCGTACTACACCTCCGTCATCTTGCTAATATCTCGAAATTAGCTCAACAAAATTCCTCAGGACTTCTTTCGTGACTACACTATTCTCTATAAATAACATGTTCAGAAGGGGCCTTGACAAATCCCTTTAAGGGTGATATTTAACGAACAAATTGTATAAGTCAGATATAACCTTCTTGGGGCATGTGCTTTACCTGCCCTGCATTCCCCTTTATGTAACCCTAATTTCAGAAAACTGATTACAAGTATGCTAAGTTCCCCAGTTTCAAGGACTTTAAGACAATATTCAAAGTCATTTGAAGGCTTCTTAAACTCAAAAATACTCCACATAATTCTCCTCTAAGTACATGACGACCACACAAGAGAAATCTCCAATTTCATACTTGTATTGTTTTATGTGGTTTTCCCCATTTGAGTTAGTCATTAGTAAGCTTTTCGAGCCCTAATAATAATTCTTAACGCCATGCATACAAGACAATACATAAATGCCTTGCATACAAGACAATACATAAATGCCTAACACAATCCTATATCAAATTTCTAAACACATATTCCTATCAATATCATAAAGCATCCATGTGTATCGTCCATGATCTGTCTATATTCAGCTTAATATAACACTCGTATTTCTCCGATCCGGTTAGAATTACATTATTGCATGCCATAAAGAGCTTTCATCTGCATTAACTAAGTGGTAACCAATTACACACTAAATTGGGAATAATTCATAAATAAAAATCTCGGTGTGAATAAGGAATAATTATTCAAATGTATGTGGAAATATCTGAATCGGGAATAAGTAACTGGTTACTTATCGGGAATAAGGAATAAGTAATCAACTTGATTTCAGTGCAACAACCCCAGTATCAAGAGATTACGTGCATTTATTTACAAGCCAAGATGGATAAAATTCAATCCAAAACTAGTAGTGTTTGAAACATAATATCTTCGACAATATAAATATTTATTGGTTGACACAAGGCTTAACAAATTTGTCCAGCAATGATTTTAAATGATTAAGATTTACAAATTGCATCTAATGATGCAGAGATAAGCATCATCAATCCATATAGCTAAACTGCTGAAACAGAACAATATAAATAACGAATGAATTCAGTATTTAATGTGAATAAATGTACAATGTTTTTTTGGGCTTAATTTTAAAAACTTACGAGAGCTCGTAAACCGGACAAGTTGAATCTAGAACCAGTAAATAAGAAAGACACATAATTTATGGAGAAAAAACAACAACAGCCCATTCCTCCAACTCGAATAAAAACAGTACATGGTAAATCAGTATATTATGTAGCTGATTTTGAGTCAACCATAAATCTAAAATTAATCATACCTTTGAAGACTTGAAGAAATGTTTCATAAAACTGCAAACGAAATTAACTTGTCCATTGATGTCAGCTTGGCTTGTTGATAAAGCCCAAAAGAAAACATACCAAGTGTAAATTTATTCCCTTGATATTTTATACCGTTTTAGATGATTGAAAAATAACAATAATAAAAGTATTATTGCTTCATCATAAAGTGCAGTTGTTTTTACAATATCAACCGTGAGAAGCAATTAAAATGGATAAATATAAAATGAAATACTGAACAATAGTTAACTGAGCAAGCCACCAACATATTACACAAGCATGAAGTAAAAGGTTTCCCTAGAAACGAACCTTTGCATAACACATATCATAATTTTTTACACGCAGTATTTAAAAAATATAATGGTAGATAAAGGTAAATTTTTGACATTGATATTTTCTCAAAATAAGTTTGGGCAAGAAAAATACAAAATGGAAGAAGACACGATACTTTCAGAAAAATCTTCAAAGACAGAACGCCTAATAAAAGATACGCAAAACTAATTTATGGATACAATAACATCTACCATACATCAATAGACATGACACTCAAGCGAGCAAGGAAAAGCTCAATCTATTCGGTTATGTAGCAAGTGATACATTTAGAACTCCTAATTTCCAACCAGTTCAGCCTGTCAGAATATCGAAATATTTACCTAATATTTGCAAAAGTTTACATTATTAATCTTACCGAGGTAATATTCAGATATACAACTGAAGGATAGGATACAGAAGACAAGTCTTGCGAACACGAGTAATACCTATATGACAAATAAGAAGACATATACAGATTTTAAAAGATCTTGAACATCATAGAAATAAAAAGTTAAAAAGTTATTTTCTTGCTGAAGGAAAATGAAATTATTCGTTTAAAGTTGTGAGCCAGCGTTAAACATTATTCTATAAAACAAAAAGTTGTGTGCCGAAGATTGGCCTTCTTGATGGAGGCGGGTGGTGTCAAGTGGTGACATTTGTCTACTGTTAAGTTAACCTGTAGAACTGGGTTTCTTATGTATCACACAATAAATATGGTTTTCAAGTCCCTGGTTTTCTGCTCTTTCCATGGACTGGAGTTAATCAGTTCTTTGCTTGAAACGTTGAATTTCGTATTTGTCATTCTGCTGGATACACCAGACTAGTTGAGTTTTCTACTTCACTCTCGTTTTAGATAGTCGCTTGCACACGCTTCGCACGCATCAGTGCTGTAGCTTGGTTTGACCTGTGGTCAAGGAACGTTAGTATTTGGACAAAAATCATTCACCGTTGAAGACATTATTGTGGTGGTCATTATTTTGGCAGTAAAAAGTACCGCAAAGGATTAAGGATGAAAGGGTCATTTGGAATACACAAGAACGGAATTTCGATCGATGAAGGCAAAGTAGTATCAGAATGTACATGTTTGTAGGGAGTCACATTAACATTCATGTCAAAAGGATTCACTTCGAAAGCAGGCAAGGTCTTGCTTGAATTATATATGGCTTTAGTAAAGAGTTAAACTGGATAATGACTTGACTGTATACGGATCAGAAACGCTTGATCAGAAATTTTGCTTGGGTGTATTTAGTCCTTCCAGTTCAAAAAGGAAAACGAATGAGGGAAATAAATCGTCACTTTATCTCAGACGAACGAATAGGATTATCATCAAACTACCAAACTGTTTTCTCATCCCATATAGTCCCTCATACAGTGTAATTTTCATGCCTAAATACCAAACATTGTATGTCGAATACCCAAATTTAATTCCGCCTTTTGGCATACGTATTCATCCTCACCTGGAAACAGCCAACAATTATGTCAGAAATACTGTAACATTCTATGTTTCAAATATTACCACCTTGGATATTACTACCCACCAACCTCAAAAATATTTTATCTTTTTCAGTTCATAAGATCCTCAACAAAATACGTTTGTTTTCAGAGTAAAATCAATTAAATTCAAGCCTCCAATCTTAGCAAAAGGGTCCTGCATGCAGACTACATAAGTTTTCTGGAAACCAAGAATGAAAGTAGAAACGTTTTCTTGTAATGCAAAAACTGCATAAGTACTTCTTTCAAGATATCAAATATTTTGTAACTATCTCAAATAAATAAAATATAAAATTAAAATGTAAAGGGACAAAAGTTTATGAACAAAAAAGGAAAGTTAAAATGTTATTTAACTTAATGAAAATTAGGTTATCAAGGAAGACGACGTGAATAGACAAAGACACATATTATACAATAAATACTGCATACACACATGCTATAATCAACAGTGACGTCAACTAGGAACATGTATAGAGATAATGTATGTGAACCACAACAGATATTATTAGATTGTTTCGTTAGGTTTATCTTTTCATGAGCTAATAAAAATGATCGAAGAAGCATTAAATTATGTGAGTCATTATATTTTGCGACAATCACTACCTAATTTGATTAGATACCAAACGACAGAATCTGAAGCAGACAAGGTAGTGGAAAATGAGCTCAAAACGAATGTACGGCTTTTTCCAATGTAGCAAATGTAATGCCAATTGGGAAAGTTCTCATGTCTACAGCAAGGGATCCGTAAGTTATGTTTGTTACTTTAAAAAATACACACGCCTACTGTAAGAATAAAAATTTGCACTTCCTTTCTCTTTCTTATACAATAATCACGGAGAATGGCTTTTCACATTTACTACACCTCCTTCAAATATTTATCCAGTTGTTTTCTATCCCTCCCTTTTCTACTAATATATGACTTTAATAACAGAGAGAGAGAGAGAGAGAGAGAGAGAGAGAGAGAGAGAGAGAGAGAGAGAAAAGATGCATACCTCCAGAAATAAAGACATGCATTCCTTCAGAAATAAAAACAGCTGAATTCTCATCAAGATGACAGATATACATTTTCCATACAAGCTTGACAACTTTTTTTCACATAGAAGTCTACTATTAAATGTGATAGTCAAGTAGGGTCCACAAAACGGTAATTTGCACCTAATGTCTTATGTTTTAAAGGTTCAAATTGTGACTCTACAAGGTCATTCGGCAGAACTAGTCTCCATATGGAAACATACTTCATATGGAAACGTACTTCTGATACGATGCTAATACCTGTTTTGATGTATGAACAGATTTTCTGTCGTACATCTCCATGCCAACACTGAATATGCTAAACGACTGCAATGATGTGCGCTGGAAATAATTGTGTTTATGAGTATCTGACAAACTTCAGGACTTGCACTGGTCAGATCATCGTCGTAATAATCAAATGTATGTTGTTGATCAAATTTAGAGGGACACAGATACCTAATGGTGGGTACATGTTCCCTGTGATCGCTCGTGATAGATCACTGCTGACCGTTTTCCTCAGCACCGTGGAAATCCCAAAAAGGGTCCTCTCACAAGAAAAATGGAGTAGAGAAGGGGTGGAGAGGGACGAGGTTAATAGGCAATATTTCGCTTACCATCTGGATGCAAAAATATATCCTGTCCCGAGGAATACTTTATTTCAGTTAGTTGAAGTACAACCACCTTCGCCACCTGCCCGACTCTACTCTATGTCCAAAACATTGAGTGTCTTCTGGAATAGAAGTAAAAACTAACAGATACTTCGATTCTTATAATCCTCTCTCTCTCTCTCTCTCTCTCTCTCTCTCTCTCTCTCTCTCTCTCTCTCTCTCTCTCTCTCTCTCTCTCTCTCTCTCTCTCTCTCTCTCTCTCTCTCTCTCTCTCTCTCTCTCATAATTTTTGTAACAGTAGGGGTATAACAGGCCACTTACTAATCAGAATCGCCGACATCTTTTATATTTTTTGCGCCCTTTTCCCTTTTTATATAGGACTAAATTGCATATAAAATTGATTACAAAACTTTTATACGTTTCAGCTCAGCAAGACAATAACAATTTAATTTCATTATCTGTATATGAGGCACCGTAAAGGACAATAGCTGGTTCAATGAGAACGTTGCAGTTGAAATGTCAATGTTTTATGTCGAGAAATAAAATTTCTCGTGTTGAATCAAACTGTTTTTCCTTACAAATACTGCGTTATTTTTAGATATGAAAGATTCCCATTGATTGATTTTGATGAGAGACAATACAATTAAATATCTACTTATATTTATTATCTTACTGCTCTTGATTGACGAAAATATAACCAGTGAGATGTAGGACTACATTTTACTGTGAAAGATATTCCTTTGTTTTGTTTTATTATACCTTTTTCAAAATATGGCGCTTTTTGACCTCTCTCGTGTATTTTATTTTATTTTTTTAATTTTTATATTAGTCAGGTGTATGCAGCTTTAAATGTATGCATAAAAACTGTCCCTTGCACTCATAGTTATTTCCCCAATGACTTAATCAGCAGTCATATTTGTGTTATGCTGGCAAATTTACCGTTGATTTTATATGGTGTTTGAAAGTTGAAATAAATTCATTGAATCTGACGATGCTGTTACAAATCATAAATACATAAATAAAACGAAATCAGGATTTCTGTTAGTATCTATCTAATGCTGGACTCTCTAAGTTGATTTTGCTACAGTTTCGGCTTGTTCAAAATTGTCCGTTTTGGTGGTCGCATATAGGATAAACTGCCAGGTTGCCCATCGCCCAGGTAAAATTGGCAGAATACCGTCTGCTAGTGACCTTATCAGGAATCATCTATAGGAATGGTTTTGGTTATACTGGGTTACAAACAGGGAAAATAATCTGCAGACATCTGAGTTTTAGCTAATTACATTTTTTGGGCTGGGAGAAACGTGGCGGAGGAGTGTCACTCAAAAGAATGCAAAACAAGTTTTAAAACATTATGTTATGGCTTTATTAATATTGACACATATTCGAATTCTATCTGAAAACTATTCTTCAAAACAATTTGCGTACACTTCAGAAATTTAGTTGCAACAAGGGCGCGTATCATTTAACTAAAGAGACTACTCATTTCGTCCTTAACTGCAGACAACCAATCAAATATGTTGACGCTTGACTCTACTGCCCTTCTACCCTCATTTAACAGCTAGCAGCTGAATCCAATCCAGTCGTGTCGGCTGCTAGATTCGTTAGAATGTCACCGAACATACTATTCAGTTTTACCCGCCTTGTTTATCGAAGTAATTGCAAGAATTTCAATGTCATTAAAAACAGATAGAATTAAGTCAGACAGTACATTATTGTTTGTCAAAGAGCAAGATCAATAATTTAGGCAGAGATATAATCGTATTTATAAGAGAAACGAGCGACGACAAGCAACCTTCTTGTTTAATATGCGCCGTTCTACAAGAGCAATCTCTAGCGAGGAAAGTCATAGTATTTATCGACCTGTGAATGGTAACTTTCATACTGTAGATGCATAAAAGGTAATGGCACCTCATAACTGAATACACGAATGATCACTGGTTAATATTTCTTCAAGGTGGTATTCTGGTTGTGTAATGTAAGTTTTAATACAAACATAACATTTCACTATATAAAAATAACAATTCTGACAAGCACATTGAAAAGTCAATCCACCACTGTGTAACTCAACAGATTCAGTCTATAAACTCGACATACGAAATGGAACTTTGAGCACAATGAACGTGAATCAACATGTTCAATTGAAATTCATGGCATATACTTTAATATTTCAACAACCGCTGTGTAATTCAAAAGACACAATCTAAAAGCTCAAAACTGGACATCAAAACTACAATAAACGATGAATAATTCAACAAATGAAATATATAATAATAATAATAATAATAATAATAATAATAATAATAATAATAATAATAATAATAATAATAATAATAATAATAATAAATGCAGACTTCAGTGACAGGAGTAAACTCAGTTACAGAAACTAATCTACCTTGAGGTCTTTTTATATGTGCAGTTTATACAGCACATAAAGAATAATGTTATAAATGTTTGTAACGCTAAATTATTAAGTTGCAAGCCCATAATACACGTACACGCATTTGTGAATAAAAAATTCGATAAAAAAAATAAAAATCGATAAAATCGATTGTATTGAAAATGTACGTAAGAAAAATGTATAAGCAGAAAAGCGGAAAGTACTTGTATTAATTGTCACGATATATTTGTATTCCATGTTAATGATGGATATAATTAGTGATTTATTTTCTAGAAATTAGAATAACATAAGTTCTCTCCTTTCCACCACCACCACCAGTCTAAATGAAAGTGAAAGTCGAAAGAGTAAAGTCTGTTAAACAAGGCATGTTATCATTCGAAATACTGATCTCTTTCTATCGTATGGACTTTAGTATCTGATAAAGATGTGTATTCATATGATATTTACAGTTCAATGAGTATGTTGTATGATAAATTAGCGTCACAGCGATTTTTGGCAACATACCAACTTTTAGTTCGCGATGATTTATTGCAGACGACATAAATGTTCCCCCCAAAAAAGTACCGTAATATCTCATGGTGGTTTCTTCCTTATTCAAAACTTTCATTTTAAAGATAAACACCTGCTATGCAACTTGCTGCTGCATGAATGAACACCGATATAGTTTCCAAAAAGAAACGTTTACTTTCATCATCCAGTTTAAACAGCACATGTCCGGTGTTTCTCAAAACCGATCACTTTTATTTAGGCATTATGGGATTGAGAACAACAATCAAGACTTACTTCCGAACTAGAAGAGCGTACAGCATGCAAACCTACGCACCTTCCACATGAAGATTTTACAGCGGAAGTACTCCAATAAGCATCGGCAATTTCACACTTTACAAAAACATATTAACACATTTTTGAAAGAATTGTTCTTAGTTTAATATTACTTACAAGAGTCATACAGGATTAACTTCAGGAAGTCATGAAAATTAACAAAGTAAATGGAGAGACGTTTTTGGAACTAATTTGTTGCTCTTAACATAACCTCGGAGCTGGTCGTCCTACGGATAATATCCAAAACTGGATAGTAAATCGCCAGATAGCAGAGTCGCTAATTTAGCGGCTAAGACGCAGACAGCATCCAGTTTACACAAAAATGACGTTTATGGTATGGCGTCAAACAACAATGATTGCTGATCTACACACTATTTTAAAATACAATAATGAATATCACTGTTTCCAAACAATGTCCGTACCCCATGTTCTCAAATATAATTGACCTCTTCATAAAATCGCTATCACTCTAGCAAATCGATTAACCAGTTTGTCGCCTGATAATATCCAGTTCTGACTTTAATACTTTTAACTGAAACAACGGATGTTGTTTAAACAGCCTGAGGCCAACAGTTACTTCCATGTTCATGTTGGTGATCCATTCTCAGCGACAATTTCGGCGCTACCTCCTCCCCCGTTTCAGGTGGTTAGTGACGCATTTCTTTAATTCTCTTTGTTGGACAGCACAGGTGGCAAATGAGGGCCATTGAAGAAGCATCCATTTTTCATGTTGATTTATACGTTTTGAAACATATACATCAATTTCTAACATTTTGACAAGTATACGCCATCGTAAATTTGGTATTACCTGAGTAACTCCCTTTTCATGATCTTGAACTACATGGATGTCTCCTTGTTGGTTGTTTCCTGCCGTCATATGAGTTTAACCGGATATTAAATGCATTTTAAAATAAAGCAAAAAAAACAACAAAAAAAAACAACAACAACAACAATAGACATACATACTATCTGGAAGGTCAGTGGTTTTATTTACTTGTTCACCTATCGCAAACATTAATATCCACGATACCACATCACTTTAAATCTTGTTCGAGAATAGTAAAAATATTAGAAAATGATTACTCAAGGAAATGCTGGTGAAATATTATTGTTTGACTGTCGTTCGGTAACTAATTCCGCAATGGTAAAATACGGGTGATTCAATTTCCTGTTTAAACAAATTAAATCTCTGTATGAAGAATTCTATACGAATCAAATTATACATCAAATATAATCGGAATGTTATTACTATCAAACCATAATAATTCAAATTTTTATGAATTGACTGCGTTTATTACGTTTTGATTGGATGTAAATGGTCACGTGATACTGATCTGGAATTTTTTACACATCGATAAATTATGCGGACTTTTTTTGGTTCCATGTGTCCAGATCATTTGATGTGAAGTTTTATCTATATCAACGCTTTACACCCTAATAATAACAACTAGCTCCCATCCACTCACTCGTGTGATTTCCTAACAAAAATGACAAGTCACAGATTAAAAATCGACCATTTGATGTTAAAACAATATTATTGCACAGTCCTTCCACCACTCCAACACTCACCCCTTTCGCCGAAGAAGGCATATGGCAGGCAGGAAGCCAACAAAGGGATTTCAGTAAAAATGGGCACGATTTTACTTTTGAAAGATCGAAATACTTAGAAAGTAAGCACGACGTTGCTATAAAACAACAAGTGCTATATGCAAGCGTAATTTTCGAAAAAATAGAAAAATTCGAGGTACATAAAAGTGAATGTTTTGTTGATTTTAAGGATTAATCTGCCTATCTGATGTTAGAAAGAAAGCAAATTAGAATTATAAGGATTAAATGATCGTGGTTATGTATTTATCGATGTGTAAATTTTTCCTAATCATTTACAAAGTAAATAAAGTCTGAAGGACTTTATGTACACTTTGTGTGATTAGGCAAAATTTGCACATCGATAAATACCCAACCATGATCAGTTAAACCTATAATGAATCTCGTTTTAATTTCAGTATCCAAATTAAACAATTTCGACCTGTAACTGGTTTTGTGAGGTTACCACTTACAAAGATTGGCAGTGGTAACAGCAGTGGCGTCACTAGGGATGGAGTCACCCGGTGCAGTAACACAAGGTGTTACCTCCATGGACCCCCTTCCGTAACAGACCATACAATAATTTTATAGACAGTCATTTTGGTGTCACCCCCTCTGATGGTGTCACCCGGTGAGGTCGCATTAGCTCAGTAGTTAACGCGCTCAATTCATGAGCAGAAGGGTTTGTGTTTGAATCATAACTAGACCAAATCAGGTCGGCTAACGTGGTGTGTCTCTGAGCAAAACGCTCTATTCCAGTTCCTTTGGCATGATATAGCCTTTTATGTATTGATGTATTGCTAAATGCCAGTCAGCAATTCAACCTTATTTCACGATCAAAATTGAGAGAGGTCACCATTTCTTAGATGGGTTTTTTTTATTCTTCTATCATGTAACTCTTAGATTGCTTGGGAGAGTGTGATGAACTTGGGTAGTATTACTATGATGAGAAAAAGTCTGATTGGATGTTTGGACGTTTTCTATCATAACCTTCTTCTCGTGTCTAATTACGAGAAGGAAGAAAGTTCAGCATTCTTAAGAATAAGGTGTCACGTATGATGGTGTAGATACGGTTACATCTTTCTGTGGCGAAGCTTTGGCTACGAGAAGATACCAAGAATCTGTAAGAAATAGACATGACACTCTTCTGAGCTTGGAATTTCACTGAGATCAAAGCAGCTCAAAGCCTTTTATATATTCTGGAAGCTGCTTGATCATGAGTATTTTCATTCAAGGTCAAAAGAGGTCTGTCTAATGCATCTAAAACGTCACGCGTGTTTCTTGCGTGCTAGTCAAGGACAACTTTAACTTTATATCAAGTTTAGGGGGGAGATAGAGTGTGAGTGTGTGGTCAGTATTTTTCCTAAGTAAGCGGTCATTCACATTACGAACTCTCAAACTAATTTCTTTGATTATCAATTACTTTGTTCCCAGCATCACAACGCAATTTAATAAGGTTTTATTGACCGAGCCGCGAGATAACACGCCACTCGCGGCTTTTATCTGTTGTTGAACTATCGAACCGGCTTATTAATTAGGTTTTTTCCATTACCAAGTCAAGCTTTGGAAACAAAGATAATGTTTAATCTGAATTCATTTAAATGTCCTATTATATTCAGGATATGAATTATTGATTGGGCCATGCATCTCTTACAATCCAAATCAATATCATAGCACTCTCTTAAATTTGCAGGTTTTTGTTTTTCAATAACTTATAAACTTCAATATATTATACACAAGTTACTGTTATCGTTTCTTTCTTTTAAAATTGGTATCTTGATAGTATATCAAAATTTGTGTCTTTACGGAACAAGGACACATACCAAATTACTTACCTATAATTTTTGATGCAGTTAAATTTGAAGCACACATGAAACTTCGTGCATACATTAGTATATATCACTACCAGGTAATGAGCTATGCTTCAATAATGGTCATTGACCTTCAACACATGTGGCGATGGAAAAGGTTTGGCATATACTCAGTGAATTTGCTTGTTTTGATGGTGTTATTGTTTTAGTAGTAGTAGCAGTAGTAGTAGTGGTGGAGGTGGTAGTAGTTGTTGTTGTTGTAAATCATGAATAATATAACTTGCGTCATTGTCAATACTAATATTCGTATAACTTTCGAAAGTTTGAAAGAAATTTAAAAAAAAGAAAAACATCCGATAACACTTGCATAAATTCATTCCACTAAAACTGCCTGCAAAGTTTGAACGCCTACTCGAACAAAAGTCAGACAGTTCTCCTGTAAACTTTTCATAAATTTTAGGCTTGTTCTGTTAATATTCTCAGAAACAGCTCAACCTACATCAGTAAACAGAATCCACTTATCAAAATCTTTGTCGTTGCAAAATTAATTCCGATCCACAATTAAATCTTGCTGAAATTAAAAGACAGTAAAACTAAATAATATCTAAAATCATTCAATTCATTTACACAAATATAAAGAGACGTGCCATGGTATAAAGTTCATTTGAATTTGAGTTAATGTCGATGTAATACGCTTCCATATCCTAATCAAACAAACAATAAATAATGTTTATAACATACGTCTAAATTATAAGCGAATATTTCTCTAAAGCAGCTCTGGTTGTGACTAAATTTTATCCGATGGTCTTAGAAATGAGAGAGAGAGAGAGAGAGAGAGAGAGAGAGAGAGAGAGAGAGAGAGAGAGAGAGAATTTTCAATAATGATGCTTTTACAACTGATATCAACATAATTAATTGATGAAATTTCGAAACTGTTTTATTTAGGCTACATATTTTGACTCGAAACATATAAGCATATTTGTAACAAGGCGTTTTATGTGTACGATCAATACAGCATATACAACCGATTCAAATCAATATAGTCAAAGCCGTCTTGACTTATAATCTTCTTCTTTGAAGAATTACGTGATAGGGTACTACAACAGTTGGTCTGGTAAGGAGGTAGGTGATGTGACGTGTGTAAGTTAGATTCGAATGCAGGAAGATTCGCAGTCACCCTGATCTCTCATACACGCCTGTCTGAATCCAGTGGCATGACAATGTCGAGATCTCTGAAGACAAATGCAGATGTAGTGGATGGTCATCAAATCTTCTTAATGCACCTGAACTTACGTCCTGCACTATACAAACAGCTATTGGCATTTGCCGTCACATGACTTTTCAGATGAAGTCAGGTGTAACTGTCCACACTTGGACAACAGTCATATGTATTGCCATCTACTATTACTTACGATTGTAGGTAGAGCCTGACTTATTAAGTCATTAGGAACATATCCAATGATGAGTGCACCACAGTGTGCACGTATAAAGAAAAGATAATACAAGATGGGCAAAACGCTTCAACATCATTTACAATCTATACAATCAACAGTCATTTATTAGTGATAAGGTAACTGACTAACTGCCCAAAGTGGAAATCACCATATCACTTTCTGGTCCTGCAACGCTGACCGAAACTGAGACAACAATTGACATGCGGTCTAATTACAAAACATCTGTGAGCAGATGCTATTCCAGAAAAAGTTTACAAGACTGGAGGCTCACACATGATTCCAAACCTGACTGAACTTTTCCAGTCAATGCGCTATTCATCGGGTATTTGAGGATGGATTCTTGGTCTTCTTGTACAATCCGATGAGCAAATCGTGGGAATTTCTGGAAGTTCATGGCAACATTTGGTTGCCCAGTGAAATTAACCATAAGAGCTCCGTTATTGTATGACTATTATTATATGATGGCATGAGCTCTCACTTTGTGCACATCGGTGAGACTTTTGAACCGTTCCCAGCCATCAATGGAGTCAGGCAAAGCTGTGTATTGACTGATGACATGCTCTTCAATTTGAGGAGACTACGGGCGAAGACGAAGTTTACAAAAAGGGATTGTTCGTGACACCCTATTTGCTGACGAATATTCTCTAAATGCGAAATCCGAGTCCAACTTGCAACAGAGTATGGACCATTTCCCATCAGCTTGTAAGAATTGTGTATCAAGAAGACAGAGGTGACGTTGTACCAAACGGATCTATGAAGTCCTGATGTGAAGCATATCACCAAACCTCAGACAGTGGACAAGTACACCCATTCAACAGTACACTGTCGCGTGCAGTGCCGGGGTACTCGACCAGATATACTTGCCGCCTATTAAGAATGGCAAATTGCATTCAACCCCTAAAAACCAAACCAAACTGGCCATAGCATATAAATTGCTGACACTTTCTAAATGTACAGCATGAAAATAGGAATTTATATGTCTGACCCACATTTGCAAGTGGGTAGGTGCGAGTGAGGATGATGTCATGATAAATGGGACTTATCCCCTCGGTCTTATTGAATAATTTTTAGAGATTTCCATTCTATACCAAATATATACAAGTTGTCGAAGAGAAAAACACGACGCAGAGTCGAATCAGTAACAAATGGGCATCACACTCTTCAAAAGTACAATGTTGCATCCATACACTAAAATTACATATAAAATGCATTATATAAATACAAATATACCCAATAGGACAAAATGCACATTCGCAGCTGACATTGGTTCATGAATCCATCCTTCACCTCAGGTGCCTAAGTCAGAAGGCTAACATTTAGGATTTGTTTTAAACAAACATAATTATTTTAATTTTTTTTATTTTATTTTATAAATTTCATTTTCTCATGTTTGCTTCTAATGTTATTACAATTAGGTTTACTACCAACAAGAATGTAAAAGTTGCCGTATAGCAGTCAGTCCCTACAAGGTTGAGCCCATCATATGCTCAAGGTGCGAACAACAAAACTGCGAATGCACCAAAGAAGACCGGAAGAAGCGCAATATTAATCCCAACAAACCTCACCGCAGTGACCTCTGTGAGAAATGCAAGAATGGGTCCTTGTGCAACGGCGGATGCTGATCAACACACTTTTAACTCCCTCGACCGCACCACTCCGAACACCTAAAAATACGAACAGTTGGCTGATGCAAGAGGTGTTATCGGTATATAGTCAGGGTTGCATACAGAAGTCAAAAATGACGAATTTAGATTGTTGATATACTCTTAATTTATTAGTGATTAAATCATGCATCCATTGAATACATTTACCATATAAAAAATTGCAGATCTCTAATTAAAATTTATGTGATATGTAATTCCATTATATTTTATGTTTAATTGTTATTCCAAATGTTGGTAGGGTACTTTTGTTAATGTAATTGTATCATTTCATTTTTCTTTGGAATGATTTGAATGGTCGTTTTTAGTATAAAGTGCTGAAGTTAGACATTTGATTCCCAAATTATATTTGTTGTCTGGTTTGTCACTTTATTTTCTTTATCTCATATTTGTAATTACCATTGCAGACATTATCTCATATTTGTAATTACCATTGCAAATATTATCTCATATGCAGATAATATCTTATATTTATAATTATCATAGCAGATATTTTTTGCATATGTAATTATCATTGCAGATATGACAGATGATTAACTTTACATTATCAGAATCGTTCAGTATTTTACGATCACACACTCGCACACAATTTCATATTGAAATCGCATATTCCCAGTAGTGCATTAGGAACTACTTTGTAAGCAAATCATGTACACTCTTGTAGTAGACGCTCTATATTTTGGTTGATTAAATTTGTTTCTGAATGAACTAAATAAGATGTTTCGTGGACTGTCACATGACAGCTACTTCGGCACATTCTGCGTTAACTTTTTTGATACAATGTTTAGAAATTAGGTTAGCTATAGATGCCAAACATGGTCCTTACAAATAACATGCAAGTGTCAAGGCATAAACTGTCTTCTTTAGCTGGTAATAAGAATGGCAAAAATTATACTAACAGTTTTACATCCTGAATTTCCTCAGAATGTTCCTTCTTAGTTCTGCAAATCCAAATTGTATGAACCATGTCATGGGTTCTCAAGCCTGACTACACATTTCGAATTATATTGTGATTTCGACTAGATTTTCAAAAGGAAATTAACATTAAATTCCATAGCGTGTTTTCGATAATTGAACTTGAAAGACTTCATGTTTCCCTCGTTATGATTTCAAATATTCAATAACAGAACATAAACTCTCTTGCAGATGTCAACAAGCTTCTCACTCGCTTCTTAAATGCTATCTATTTCATGACTGGTACATATGCTGCTGAAATTCGATGTACTTCATGTAGATAAATCCGGTTCATAATCACAAAATTTCGTGGAATCGACAAAAATACCCAAATCTATTAATTCCATATCAAATAGAAAAGTTGTTTTAATGCGCATTCATGCACAATAGGTCGCCAAATTTACATTTTAAATAGACCAAAACGCCATTATTTTTCGAAAGTTATGTCTAGCGCTCGACTAAATTCAAATTGATCTGTGCGAATTTAGGTGCGCATTAATAATGTTGTTATTGTGTAATGACGAATCTGTGTTTGTGCATTTTGTTTGGAATACAGAATAAATTCAGTTACTTTGTTTCTTGCAGTGTATTTTTGTTTGTATAATTAATGATACATGAATAAGTGTACGATCAAAATGCAAGGAAACAATGAAAATAAATAATCGTATAGCTAAGATATTAAAAGCTTGACACACAATCTAGTGTACGCAAACATAGTGAGTACAAAATTTCGATCCCTGAGCTTAGAAAAATATCTGTGATAATAAATGTGGGCTTCCAACACCTACATGAAATTAGCTGTGGGCAGTAGTAAGATGTATACTTTTCTCTACTACTGGTACTGCAGCAGTAACAATGACATTTTTGAAGAATGTACAGCCAGCTGACACGATAATAATAGTAGTTTGGTTATTGTTTTGCAAGATGGCACCAGAGAAAGGTTATATAAACCCGATGTAATTTGAGTAAACTGCCTTCCCACAGCAACATCACGGCAACTGTACAGCACTCATCCATAGTAGAATTCGAACACGAGTCCGGATCGCGAGCAGTTGAATAATTCCGACTTCTGCAAAGGAGAAGTTATCTGAGCTCAGAGAAAAAACAAAATGTTCTAACCGAATATAATATTTAAGTTCGATACACTAAATTAAATGTCTATAATAATATTTTCTAATAAAGGCCTCACTATCTAAAAGGTACAAAAAAATTACAACACGATAGATTTCGAAAAATATACAAGAGTTCCGTTCGTCCAATCGTTGTTGACATCGGGATTTCCCAGATAAGTGATGTTGATCAGGTGAGAGGTTACCGACCTCAATTACATCTGTTCATGAAGATACAAACCAGTAAACCAGGAACGTGTACTGGAACTTAGACTGGAATATGTGCTGTGCTGTCACATAGACTGGAACTTGTGCTTGAATATAGATTGGAACATAGGCTGGATCATGTGCTGATACTTAGGCTGGAATGTGCCTGTCCGCTTTTCGAGAAAACAGAAAGGCGGCAATGACGTTTTTTTGTTCACCTGTTCCTGCTCACTGTTTTTTTTTAAATTATTTTATTATTTTAAACATGTGATCAATACGGATAAAGATTATCCTAATCTGAAAGATAAAACCCTGTCCAAAATCTCATTCCATTTCGATTATATATAATGTTCCTTCAACTCTGTCCGAAATCTGTTGGAATTATAAATTAAAAGAACTGTACCAAACTTAAATTTTAATCCATATATTCTTACATCTGACAATGACCTCCACAGTTCTGCTGTTTTGGCATTTCCAGATCCGCTGAATGCATTCTTAACTAGTTTTCATTCATTTATTTAAATCCTATTCTCTTCATAAACTCTATTTGTTCTATTTCTACTTGCAATGTTCATTTTAAGTTTGTCCTCTTCTTCTTGTTAGAGAACTGTTTAGCTCTTGTGTCCATAACTGTTATTCAATAACCTTTCTTTATTCAATCTATTAAAATATAGATAAAATGACAATAGCTGGTGGAGTGGAATAATCCTCCATGCTAAGAAGTCTTTAATGATCTTAAGAGGAATCAAGATATGTAATGAGTCAGGTGCTGATTAGTTTAAATCATGGATTTAAATGCAACAAAGGTGAAATTAAACATGGCTTGGGTTAAGATCATTGTAAATTTAGTTGCAGGACACAAACACAGCAAACTACTATTAGTTCTTTAAATCTGAATTCCATATTTTAAAAAAAATTATTTAAGTTAATTATTCTATTTTTATGAAACCATAGTAGCACAATTAAAATCTTAATCGCATGATCTCAAAATTTTATGCCGTATACAAAACATAATTGTTATCTAAACTTCATTGCAAAGGTTCTAATTTTGACGTTTTCATTTCTTTAGAAATGTATTCGTATATATTTCTTTCAAACAAGACTGTAAGAAAGTCATTTTATCGTTAACTGCACGTATTAAATTTATGTTGCAGATTGTTGTTTGGACTGTGGCTATCTCTTCTCTTCCAGCTTGAATGGGCTCTGCTGGCATCTTGTCAATGCCGACAGACTTTCCTTTTTTAGTGACCTAATTGCAATTTCTACTTCTTCACGAAGAATATGGTTGTTATTAATTTCTTTTGCCTTAGGGCAGTTTAGTACTGATGGATCTCCTTGTGTCTTATAATTGTACAATTCTGAGCAGTATTCTGTCCATCACTTGAGGATCTATTGATCTTCTATGATGTATTTTCCTGATTTGTCTTTGATTGTAGTAGTTTTCCCTTGTTTATGGGTTTGAGATCTTTCACCAGAAGATACGCCATTTTGCTGCCATTTCTACTCAGTATCTTCGATTTTACAGCATTGTGTTTCTATCCAGGATTCCTTTGCCATTCTCATGATTTTCCTGATCATGTTTATCTCTCTGTATTTTCTAGCTCCTTCCTGATCCATATTCCCATTATTGATTTTCTTATTTTGTCGCATAGTTCAAAGATATCTGTTGTGATCCAGTGTTTCTTTGTTCGACAATATTGACCAATGATATCGCTAGCTGTGCTAGTCATAGCTGTGTTGAATGTGGTTGTTAATGACTTTTAGGTCGGTATTTTGGCTGTCCAGATTTATCAAAGGTGCAAATTTACCATCTATCATTGCTTGGAAAGCTTCTGCCACTTTTGGATCTTTCAATTTTTCAAGGTCAAATTTAATTCTTGGTTGATTTTGCTTTATGATCATTTTCAGGTGAAGGCAAAACGTTGTCTTTAATAAGTCATGGTCACTTTCAATATCTGCTCCTGGAAAACTTCGGGCTATGGCGACATTCAGTCCTTTTCAGAATCGTTTTCTTCACCAAGATGTAGTCAATCTTGTTGAGATGTTGTCCATCTGGACTGTGCCAAGTCCATACTTTAGATACTTTATGAGGCCCAAAATGTGTTGGCTAGTACCAGATTGTTGTAGGATGCAAATTCCAAGAACATGAGTCCTCTTTCAATTGTTTCTGCATTGAATAAGGGTTCACAGGTGCCTTGACAGTTTGTCTGTTACTCAACTCCCGGATACATTGACTCATATTAGCACTGATAGTGCTTTAGATGTTAGGGCATCGAAAGTAGAATCGAACACATTTGCTCATGTTAATATTGGTAATGCCCTGGATGATAAACAAGCACTGAGTGATACGTCTTTGTAAATGTTAAAGACGTGGTAACATATAATTACGACTCTATGGTCTAAACAATGTAACAGAAAAAACGAAACCAACAAATTTTGCTAAAGTCGGGTAATGGGGAACCCTAGCAGAGAAGAGACTAGGCCTTTTTATTGAATATATTAACTTCGATTTATTGGATAGTCAAGGTTTAGCTAACCATGCCACACCAGATAACAAATGGTTAACAAACATTAACGACTTGAATGGAATATCAGAGTCAAACATGAGCATGTGAAACTAAAGAAAGCGAATTGGCGCAATGGTTTATGTAGTAACTCACCAAGAAACTTCTTTTCTCAATGTCACATTCAACTAGTAATGTGCGTGTGATTTAGCTTTAAAAAATTTTGTCATATTGCTGCGATGTCTGCAGTGTGACAATTTATAGTAATGTCTAGCACTGGAGCATTATGCCACAGACATGTGGCATGATGTCCCACTCAGTCAGATTATTCTGACAGCAGGCTGATCAGTTCTAGCACTAACCTCTTAATGCTGAACGCCAAGCGAGGCAGGTGTTAGTACTATTTTTTAAGTCTTTGGTATTAATCGGTTGGGGTTCGAACCCGCGATTTCCCGCAACAGAGGCGGCCGCTCTTACTACTAGGCCAACAAATCGGTCAAAGTTTTTTTTGCGTCTTTCATCTGTTTGAAGTTACTTTTGACATTTATTTGTCTGGTGTTCTTCTCATAATTTTGTGTCTAATTTTGTTTCCTGGACCCCATTAAGATCTAAAAGATTGTTACTTCCTGTACATATTATACCGTTAGCTACGGCCCCTCCAATTAATGCTGCTTTTCTGGAAATTTATTGTATTAACTACACATTTTGAAGCTGTTATCGGGTTTAATAAAAACTTTTAGTATGAGTTCTACGAGCTCAAAACACATAGCACATGGGACATAATGCCAAAAAGGTTCAATCGTTGAAACTAAAAACTAGCAAAATAAGCTGACGGTGTCATTTGTTCTTTGCTGTGATGTTGAATGTATTAATGAGCCGACACGCACTGTTAAAGAGGACCCAAATATATCGTGCACAATAGAAACAGCAAAACACACGTCAATCGTATTTTACTTTGCCTTAAATAAACCCGAAAGAAATATCAACCCATACTTTATATAAGAAAAGACTATATGGTCAAATTTATAAATATCTGGGATCCATTCCAAAAACTGTTAATCAAGAAATAATATCAAATAACACAGCGTAAATTATTCTAAGTAGCAAGTATTAAAAGTATTATAACTCTTATAGTAAATGTCATAAATGTGAAAGGAAGGTAGTATCCGACGAAGTCAAGTGCGAACGAATAGATCGTGACAACCTAACTGCAAAATGTGGGTGTTCTGCATATATACATTGTTACGACGCTATGGTCATAAAGTAACAGAAAGGAGCAAAACCAAGAAGTTTTATAATACTGAATACATCGTTTAAATGTTGTAGTTATAGATGAAAATGTGACATGAACCTACATTACTATAAAGTGAATCCAAAATAATCCTGAAAACATTCCATGAAAGTCAAGATGAATAAAACTTTCTGTATAACTTTCAAAGCCGAGAATGTATTGGTCCCACCAAACTAGTGATGTAGTCAAAATGGCGTTGTCCAGAACTCATTTGAATAATTCGCAACAGTGCTAGAATAATATTATAGTGCAAATAATTACCAATTTCTATTTCCACTGAACAGTCCAAACAAATATTTTCCTCTCTAACAATATATAAATTCAACATAGAACACGTCTGTAGATTGATAACAGGAACGTAAATAATGAGGATGACTCCAAGATATGAATGAATCTGCTTGTTCAATTCTCTGCTTATATACTACGACTTTGTTTCACAACACATCCGACTTGAGGGATCTTACAACTCAATTTGTTTTTAAATTGACTTACTCATGTGACCTAGCTCAACCAATGGGAAATTACTGAATTCTTTTAGAACCGTCCAAACTCTCTCTGCCAATGAGAAATTAACCCAAAGTCGTTATTACGTCTTATCATTAAGATTATTATTAGCAACTGTGACACATGCTTAATCATCTAGCTATGGATCTTGTGAAATTTTACCCTCATAAAAGACCATAGTTATGTATACAAAATCTGACTAAAGTTGAACTGGGTCTCACTCCGGTTCTATTCCTGTAGTCATCAATCCCCAGTAACATCAAGGTTTTGCTATCTCTCTCAGCATACTAAAGATATTGGGTACCGGTGGAATCAGTGAAAACCGATACATCACCAACTTTAATTTTTTTTACTCATCTCTACCTCTAAATCAAAACATTTTCAACAAAATGTAGAACCGGGAAAATAAAAAGCAGTAGTCGTGTGAGAGCCGATTTCACCAACGAAGAATAGAGTTTTCATCGTCGTAGCTTGTCAGCTATGATGTTCTTGTTTTTTTTTCCAAAACCAGTCTTCTTCATTTGCATGTTTGTTTTTTATTTTCAAATTTAGTGCTTCGACTGACTTGTGAAAGGGCGGTCTATATAAGAAGCGAGATATCCGTTAGCTTTAAGATATCTTTTTATGCTATTTTTTTATAAAATCTAAAGAGCATGGCTCATAGTCACAACCAAAAATGTTCCACTCTATCTATGGTATACATCGAATTTGGTCATTTTTCCATAATTATCAATATCAAAACTTGAATGATAAACTATTGAGTTGGATTGGTTAGTGATTATGAAGGAAAATTATCTTTCGTATTTATTCTCTTTTTCTCTTATATAAAAACTTGGATGATATCTCGTATGTCAAAAAATAGTTATTTGAAGAAAGATTTATATTAGATGAAGTTGGGCTAACTTACTTATGGATAAATTAAAGTTCTGTATAAGTTAAATGGTTAACATATTCTGTAGAAGAACGACTAAAAATATCAATACATAGAAGTTTGGGCAGCTAACAGCAATAAGTCATCTAATAGTCTAAATTAAAACTGGTCTGGATTTAGAAATATTTAAGTTTCATTTTCGAAAAGTATATCTAAATTTAATTAAATTTAGAACTGCAAACCATTGGTTTCCTGTTTAACTTGGTAGGTGGGCTAATGTTCCCTGTAACGAAAGTTATTGCACACTTTGTCAGCCTCAATAAATAGGGGATGAATATCATTATTTTCAGTAATGTTTTTTTTTTCACGATGAAAGACAAAAACGTCTACCTCATTTGTACACTCACACTACTAACGTTTATGAATATCAACTAGTGAATACAGGTAACGTACGACTCTTAAAAATATTTCCAGATGTTTAGATTATCTTGTCTTATGGTATGGAATTCCATTGTTTGTCTCCAAAAAACCAACACTCACTCTTCTTATAAAACTGAGTTTTGGTTTAGGTAAATATAAATTGTTGTTTGAGATAGATCTTAGATCATACATATGTACATTTTCAAAAAAATTAAAGTTACATTTAATATAAAAAGAAGCCAGACAATGTATGGATTTTTAGACTAGTATACCCTTTTGAAAGTGATTTCTCTGCTGTTACGAGTTTCAAAAGATTTGTTGATGCTGCATCTAAATCAGCACTCTAGCTTCTAGTCCATCTTGATGCTTTTACCACTTGTAGCCCCAGACAACATAACAATATTCTAGGTGCTACATAATATATGCATTGTAGCATATCTTTCTCTACTTTTTAGGGAGATGCGATTTTTTATTATATTCAAGAGATAAAACAGTGAGTTAGCATTTTTAATAACCTTATCATCTTACATTTTCCAGAACAAGATATTGCCTATCTTGATGCCAGGTAGTTTATCGTTTTCAGGCTGTTGTATATCTTTTCCTTTTATCATTACCTTGAAAATTATTTGTCTCGGCTTTTACTCGTCCTCGACTACCTATTATCGTGGCTTTTGATTTGGCTGCATTAATTTTCATACCATTGTGTTCGCGTTAGTTATTTATTTTTAAATCATGATTTCATTTAGTGGTCATCTCATGGCCTGTTGATCCAATGTTAAATAATGTCGTGTCATCTGCAAACATGTTGCTGGTGGTTAGCTCAATGTGATGTGGTAAATTATTGAAGAACAGTAAAAAGAGTAATGGTCTAAGAACTGATCCTTGTGGTGCATCTGACAATATCAATTTCTTATCGGAACATTATTTAAAATAGAAAACTGATGTTGTCTGTCTTAAAGATAGCTTTGAAAGATTTGAAACCAAGGTAAACTCTTTTTGTTAACTTGACATACGGCGAGCTTTTCAAGCAGGATTTTGTTATTTACAAGGTCAAAAGCACTTGCAAGATCAATAAACAATGTACATAGAAGTTACCTTGATCTAATGCTTTTAACCAATCATCCTCTACATTAGGTAGTGTTTTCTAGAAATAATGCCCTTCACGGAAGCCTGATTGTCGCAACTATAGCAAACTAAAGGATTCCAGCTAATTTTTAAATTCATTGCAATCAAGTCTTTCTAATATCTTTGAAAGTGATGATAAAACTTATATAGGTCTATAGTTATTCATATCAGAAAGATCTCCCTTTTTATGTATTAGAGTTACTACCGCCATTTTAGCCTGTTTGGAAAAACTACTTGTGAAATTACTTAAATTGAAGATATACATAAGTGAATGTGTAATCACTTTTCAGATCAGAGTTTTAGGAATTTAGCACTACTAATATATAGACCTGCTGGAGTATTGAAATCAAGTTGGTTTAATTCATTTAAAATGAATTCAAGACTTATTTTGAAGCATTCTTCTTTGTAAGTTTTAAGAAAATATGCTCATTTAAGTCATCACTAAGAGATCCACAAGTTTTTCGTTTATATTCATAAATTTATCGTTGAGGTTCTTGCAGAATATCACCATTTTCATCACTAATACATGTAAATGGCAGGTTATTGGCAGATTCGCCCTTCAAGTCATTGTTATTTACAGCTGTAGCCGCCTCTGCTTGTAATTCTTTTCTAGTTGTTTCTGCAGTTAGTTGCTCTGCTTTCTTGCATCTTATATGGTGGTGTAGCACATGTTTGTAATCATTTATCTTCAGCTTACCTCTGGTGACACATCTTTTCCTTTGGATATAGTCGGTTACTCCTGTTGTTGACTACGTATATTTTCTATTACACTTTCATTTCAATCTCGTTGTCGTTGCTTGATAATATTTCTTTGCACATATATATTATGGATACATCTATTGTCATTTCACATCGATAAAAACCGTTCTGGGTGACTACTTGTTAGAGCGTCCGCCTCGGATGTGGAAGGTCTCGGGTTCAAACCCAGGCCAAATCAAACAAAAGACTTGTACAATGGTACTAACTGCTGCATCGTTTTGTTCAGTATTAAGAGGTCAGTGTTAGGACTGGTCGGCCTGATGTCAAGATAATGTGCCTGAGTCGGACATCATGCTGCATGTCTTCGGCATGATGCCCAAGTGGGGCATGATTCCCCAGTGCTAGACATCGCAATAAGCTGTCACACTGCAGACATCGTAGCGATGTGACTGAAAAATTGTTAAAGCTAAGCTAAAAATCCAAAGCACACACAACACATTGATGATATTTCCTGTTGATAATGCACTCCTTGCGCCATGTTTTAATAAGGAAACGATAAAACAGAAAAGATTTTTTTGCCCCTTTTATATTCCTGAAATGTTTGCACTTCCTATTCGCAGTACGTTTGCATCTTAACACCGTATACGTTCATTAAAACTTATGTTGAAACTTTACAAATGTGTTTCAGTTGGTATACTGGAAATATGTATCTCTTCCAGTTTTTCCGTTATTTTACTTTGTATTGAGACAGCTCCACATTATTTCCATTAATACGAATAGGTCCAGATGGGAATGGTGGTTGTTCTTCTTGGGGAGTAGAATGTGTAATCCCGTCATGACGCTATCACTTAGCGCTTGTACGGGTGAAAAAATTCTTCTCTTCTGTAGGTCCGTCACATATCTGCTATTTTAGACCATTATTCTGGTGGCAATTCTGATACATCGATTCACTATGACCTGCTTGACGAATGGCCACGATTACTCTTCCCCTTTTCGGTCCTTTCCGTGGCTGTAGTGAAACAATCTTTAATACTGACATTGTTTGTAATACTTGTTCCTATATTACAGTTATTAGTCATTGTATATTTTTGTGATTCTCGATAGTAAGTCCGTGCAAGGCTGATTAACATACATGGTAATCTATGCTCACGTTTTCCTGGTTACATTGCGGAACAATAATAATATTCCTGTTTCCTGTTTCTTGACCTGTCCTCTATGCTTGCAGGCAGTATTTTTACTTTTTTTTTAGTGCTGGCAATAATCAGTGGCATTGTCCTCCTTGAAGACGAGTTTGATTGGTTTTCATAGTGTCTGTACGTTCCATTTCAATAATAAGCTTAACTGTGAGACAACAAACAACATTTAATGATTCCATTTATATAACATAAATTATGTACATATGAATAGTAAAAATGTCTTTTATGACTATAAAATCATGACCTGCTTTTCCTCTAGCCTTCAATTATTAAAAGATTCATCATATCCATTTAATTTTACCAGTACATATTTTGGCATTCTTTTGTATTTATTTTTCTTTATTTATTTTTTTACTTTCTAAAATTCTATTATCTTGAAGACGTCAACTTACATGGAGATAACTCCTCCTCATGAAATAAAATTTCCATAATATTACCTCCCTTTACTTCCTTATTACTGAACAGGATCTCTGCAAATAACTTCAAAGATTATAAACTCCTCATCCGTAAAATTTAGAAGATAGTCTATCGCACAAATGGGCATTTATTTTGAGATTATCACTCGCTTTTTTCGGACGGGTGGGTGGGTTGAAGGCATCTCTAAGCATCCGTTGTCAGATAGCCAAAAAAGTGAATCCATACTTTAGAAACTATGATTGACACTCGATTGCTCAGTTGCTGACATGGCTAAGGATCGGTGGTATTTTTTATTGTTTCCATCAATAAGTCTTTGTAACATATCTACCCATTTTCTGGTTTCATTATTAGCAAGGTGCTGTCTAGTCTGGATAGTTCGATTAAATATTTCCACTACATTCGCTCTTTTTATCTGAGTAAGTGAAAGAGAACTATCTTATTTCTCCAATACATCCTTTCTCTTCATCGACCTGAATTTTCACTGGTTTTCTCTCCACAAACATTTCGCTAAAGGCATAATATATGTCATCTCCCTCCTTTATATTTACTTTTTCTTAGATTAAGCATATTTTCAAAAGACATTTGTAGCTGTCAAAACATCTCTAAAACTATTACTAAAATTTTAATATGCTGGTAACCAACCATGTCTATCTGGCGATAAACCAAGTCTATCTGGTGATAAACAATGTCTATCTGGAGATTAACTATGTCTATATGGAGATTATCCATGTCAATCTGGAGATCAGCCATATATATTTGGAGATCAACCATATCTATCTTGAGATGAAAATTTGGGTGCTAACATAAAACTCATCTGCATGGAAATCTTTCTTGACTTACTTTCCAATTTGTAAGTACAGTAGATTGTTTTGTAAGTATATTGTTTTGCTTGTCTGGATGATCAGTATATTGTTATTAGACTTAAGATTTATTTGCTATAAAGTTTAATTTGCTCTCTGTGCGAAATCTTTGCACCTATTTCTTTTAAGACAATTTACATCTGTTGCAATAATGCCTTTTCACTTGTTTACCAAAAGCTATTTGAATTTGATTTATCAAAGTGTATACTAAAATCTTGTATTAGGGATGATAATTTTTCATACGGCTACTTTATTTTTTTAAAACATAGTAAATATATTTATCTAAGTGATAATTAAACTGGATAAACTTTTCAGACTAGTTAATCTCTTGGATAGTCAGAACTAGGGGTTAAATCTCCATTGATTGTCTTGATCAAGTAAAACTCATATTAGTGTGTAAGCCTTTATAATAGACTGCATTAATATACCTATTATTAATACAAAATAAACAGTTTTAAACTCACCAAGCTAACAGTCAGAAAAGTGTTGCTTCTGACCTTAGAAACCCTTCAGAATGGAAATTTCCTATTAGTTGACAAGGTATTTTCAGAAACTAGTAATTGCGACCTAGGTCACGTAGTGGGGTATATAATCGTGTTTAAATTATGATTATTCATTCTTAACTTAACATCTGAAGCGTTATGAGTCTTATTGTTGTGTTCAGTTTTCAATTTGGTTAGTTATATTTTTTTAAATTATTATTCACTTGAATTACAACGTCTTCAATACAATTCTTGGGCTAAAACATTAATTGGAAATATAGTGAAATAAGACAAAGACATTATGAATTGTATAATTTGTGATGCATCAGACGACTGTTAGCACATTCGAAACTACGGACCACATTCAACGTTGAAAATTAAAGGGAATACCACTGGAATAAAATTGGAACTTTATATATTTGGACTTGGGATAAAACTTTTATGAGCATTAGGGATTTAATTAACAATACAGTAAATTCTTAAATACTCACTTTTTATTCTATGGAAATATATTATTTGTTTAATTTTAACAAAGGTGCTGGTTAGCTTTTTTGTTGCCCTTTTCTGTTATTTAGTTTAAGGCAGTTGAGTCATAACACTCTAATGCTAAATTCGCACATAAAATAGATCGAACCTTACAAGGAGCGTGGGGTGAAATTTACATCAATGGAGGTCGCTTCATGACGAGATAAAAATAACGACCAGGTATATTATCTCAATTTGCACCTGTTTTGCGCTGATTTGTGTACCGAGTTTGTATATGAAGAGGCACCCCAGAGAGTGCAAAAGTTACCTAAGAATGTGTATTCGTTTGGCTGCGAGGACTGCAACTACAAGTGAACAGTACAGTTTGAAGAAAGTTCAGTATCGTACCACGTCTTGGGGGTTGATTGCTGTATAGTTCTTAGTCTTATATATTGCCACAAATTGCAAGGACTCTCCTAAAATCAAACAGTGTCATGCCTAAAACCTAAACTAAACTCGCTAGAGCAGAAGGGGTCTTACAAATGTTATCCTAACTACAACCTCTGGCATGCATGCTTAGATTGTATATTCAGTCAATGATAACATAAGCTCTTATAGATGTTCTGTAAAATACTCCAGATTAGATAATGCAGTGCAAATTCTTCAGAAAGTAGACCCTGAGTTCTACTAGCAAAATCAAATATTAAATTAGCTTTCGTCATTTACCTGTCTGCCTTAGATTTTTTTATGCTGCTTGGAATTGATTAAAAATACTATTTCATAAATGTCTCTCCTTGTACCTAAACTAATGCACATACGAATTAGGAACTCCATGACTGACGGAAAGAGCACTCTCACTACTTTGGTTTTCCAGACACTGCAGACTGATTCCTCTTGCCGGATTGCCTAGACACATCACTATATATCGATACGCCCATATACCCAGATGGGATACTACTTGTTCATTTATTTTAATGGGTCAAATATTACTCCCTACCAACTTGCTGCAGTTCTCCAAGCGAGCGTTAAATTTTGTAAGAGGAAAAAAAGGGATGGGAGATTCAGCACAGACAGAACGTTGAATAATTGGCTAACATATCCTAGCGACCAAATTGTTCAGAAGTTCGACTACAGAAATCAGCTTCACTACCAATAAGAAATTAGGATGTTGAACCAAAAATGTGAGCCGTCTTCTAACATGTAAAATGTGTGTCACCCAATACTGTTATGGATATCTGATTTGTCGGCTTTTTTAATGACCATGTTTTATATGACCATATATATATATATATATATATATATATATATATATATATATATATATATATATATATATATATATATATATATATATATATATATATATATATATATTGTTCTTGACCGTGTGCAAAATCACGTTCATGTTGTATCTGACCAATAACATTTATTTTGTAAACAACAGAATACATAGCAAATGTTTCTCTATGATTGTGTATTAAATATTCAGATCAGTATTAATGTAAACATGTTTGCCTGAATTTGAGTTAACAGACTGATTCTGACCCTAGAATCTTCTAGAATGGAAAGTTTTCTAAAGTGACATAGTATTTTCACAAAATAGTAATTGGGTCGCAGGTCAAGTATGGTCTTGTTTGTCTAAAATTACTCATTGCTACACTAACATCTGAAGCAGAATCAATCTTGTTGCTCATATTCAATTTTTTATTTGGGTGAATTAATTTATTGAAAGGACATTTTTGGATTATATTATTGTGATGCATTCAAAGACTTATGACACTGACGCATTTTGTTCGAGACTAAAGGCACATCAACATACTCAAAATTCGAACTTATTTGGAATATCACTGCAATTTACTTAGAACTTCATACGTTAGGTCTTCTGTTAGGACTTTAGGACTATTTGTGACTTATTTCACAGTGCTGTAAGTTCTTTTTAAATTTTCACTACGTATTCTAGGGAAACTAATTATTTTTTGAGCTTTACAAAACAAGTTGGCTCTCGCTCTTTTCTGTTATATTGTTTAACACCATAGAGTCGTAGAACTACGCAGCTTTGTGATAAGTTTTATCAAATTACTCAGGTAAATATTCCGTAATTATTTAAATGTATTATTATTATTGTTATTGTTGTTGTTGTTGTTGTTGTTGTTGTTGTTGTTGTTCATGAGACCCTTTAACCGTTCTCACGACATATTTCCTTAATCGCCTTTATGCATACCTTTACCGTAATATAATTTCTTTTGCAAATTTTGTACATAGATTCTAGGTTCACCGCGCAGTTTTTGATCTTTGTCTACAGTGTGAAATTACGTCCAAACATTTTTCGTTCTCAGTGAGATAGGAACGATAATTCCTCCTTTGATTTTTGTTAAACACCTCATCAGAGACTACGGCAGCACAAAACAAACATGTAGTTTATCCGTTTTAAGACTTTAAGTACTTCTTTCATTCTTCTATTTCTTATCTATAAAAGGTGTCCATACATGAAGTGAGGCTTTGTTGAAAAATGCCGGTATTTTTCATTGATTAGGTGTATACCTAGGGCATCTTATATGTTAGATGACACTGATATACAAAGACAATATCATTATCCGTGTATGCGAGTAAATATGGTTGTAAGGTCGTTTAAAATACGTTCTGCGGATGTAAAACTTTTACCTTTAAATCATATTGCATGAATTTGTATTGTGCTTCTATAAGAATATATGTAGAAATTTTTCAAGCCATGTAATGACGCGGTTAGATGTCTGGTAAAACAATGCAATTAGACTTTTAATGGGCTATGATAGGCACGATAGTGTGTTAGGAATGTCTGTAAGCAACAATGTCAATAGGCTTTGCGTTTTGTTAAGAAAGACAGTGTACTCAATTAGAAGTAGATAAGGTAATAATAATTTTTAAAAAATCTTCAAAGAAGTGTTTCTTTTTGCTTGGTGTCCTAATACTTCAGTAAGTACTCGTTGGAGCAAATTATATTAATATTGTTTTAGTAATTTTTGCTTTCCTATCTCTTTTGAATTTGCTGGGTTTATTGTATATGGACTTAAGGATGAAACAAAGTTTTATTATTGTTATTATTATTATTATTATTATTATTATTATTATTATTATTATTATTATTATTATTATTATTATTATTATTATTATTATCTTCTGTTTTGCTTGTAGATCTCGCCTTGAAACTTGTTTTGAAAATGTAGGTTGTTTCTTCCCCTGGCGAAGAGTTTGAGAATTTGTTTGGCCCGAAATGTAGGGAAATTGTAAACGCACGTAGAGAATTCTCATCCAGCCCAGCACCGGACTAATATTTAATATTTTGTCCTGCAGGAAATCAATGGATCTTAGAGAGGACATTGCAACTATCAATGTTATGACTTTCCTTGCCCATTCCTCACGCTGAAGTGATAATTATTCATCTTCTCCCACATTAATAGGGAAGCCACGGTGGCACAGTCATTAGCGTGCCGGACTCACGAACTGGGGGAGGGGGACTAAATCCTACCATTGAACCAGCCTGGGTCAACTTCCGAGATGTGTTTTAAAACAAGGCACTTTACTCCGATTGACACGAAACTGAATAGCCGAATTGTGTTAAATTTTGCCGTAAAGCACCAACCAAACCTACGCTAATACTAGCACAATGCAGAGCTACCATCTTACCTCTGTTTACGTGGGTTAGAGTCTCGATCTCGGCCAATGTGAGTATGGGGAGATGTTGGCACTCCGTATCTACCAGTTATAATGGCCACCATCTCTAGCAATTTTGTAGAGTAAGTTTTCTATCCAATAATTGTAAAGTAGCAAATTTGTATGTCGATCGCTGTTTTGTTGTTGATGATTTCTCAAGTGTATGTCCGAGGCGGAGAATTGGATCCGACCAACTCTCAAACATGTAAGGCAGGGGGATACAGTCAGCTCCTATTGGATACAACGAAGGAGGGAAGTAACCACAACTAGAACAAGATGGCGGATTCAACAAACAAGCAGAGGGATGATGCGGGTCCAGCCCAAATCCGACAACCCCAGGAAGCAATACCAGCACTACCCTGAGGGTAGAATGAAAAGATTATAAATTTTTATTGCCAATAAAGAAAAGCACAAAATTGCCTTTCAATCCAAAAGGGATAGTTAGTCCGCTCCAGCTAACATCCCAAAAGCCCAACCCAGCACACACACAAACAGACTACACTTCAAAACAAATCAAGAGACCAGGCAGTACTAACCACCTCCCTACTACTGTCTCAAAACCCCAACCCTGGTACGGACAACGATCAGCGATAAAGAGTCCGGGCCGCGCGGCCAACTGTTCGAAACGAAAAACCTACAACTTATGTCTTCACTTTGGCTCTGAGGACCTACGGCTCAAGCAAGATCTTTTGGCAAGGCGGTCAAAATTACACAACCATACAAACCAAAGCGATGATAAATCTAATAAATAGGCGGCAAACGCCTAAAGATTGGTAATTTTTTTACAAACATTATAAGTACGCCAAGTACGCAAAATTCCAATTACAAATATTTATTCCAAATTCACAACTCAGGCTCATTAGGACAATTGCACAGGTGGCTTACACAACATTGATATAGGGATACCAATAGGAAAAACTGGTATATATTTGACAAAAAATCCACCCAATTGAAATAAAATTGGGTGGATAATAACTTGGGGACTTTGGTGGTGCGGGAGTGGCGGACTGGGTTGGAGAGTGGATTGCGGTTCTGTCATTTCTGGAGCTTAAGATTGGGAATCACAATAGATACGATACGGGTCTTTTTTTGAGGTCCCTGATCTCTAGGGGTCAAGAAAAGGCCTAGCACCAAAGGCCAAGCGTCCTCCAGGGGGGACCACAGACCACGCCCGGGACTGTGGCATACTCCCCAGAGGGACTGCAGTCCATGCCCGGGACTGTAAGCAGTCGTATAAGCCTCAGGGCAGCAAGCGACTTAAACGAGAATACAATACAATACAATGCCATTTTGTGACTTTAATTGGCATCTAATTTTTTTCATTTGCACAAGACAATCAATCACCACTTTATGCATGTCTGTCATTTCCACATTAAGTTCACCTCAAACATATTAATATTAAGCATGTTTAGAAACCATCAATATTAACAAAACCGATTTATGTATGTACTGTTTGTTTACAACAATTATAATTATGTTTATACAGCAACTTAGGACAAGATTTCCAAGATTTTAACGCCGCAAATTGATCGATGACGCCATTGAAGTCAGTTTTAAGATAGACATCTTTTCACTGAAAATATTGTCCATGCGATTGTATCGATCGATGTCTGGATCCCTCTCACTTGCTGTGATGCAAAGGAGAATTTAAGGATTGTTGGGGGCGCCGATGAATAGAACAGCAGTTTGTTCATGAAACAGATGCTGGCAGCAGAGATGAGTTTGAAAGATATTGTTATACGTGTGCGTTGTGTAGTTTGCTGAAAGATCGTGATTCAAGAGTAAAAAATTTAGAAACACAATTTTGGTCATTTTTGAAAACTCAAATTTATCTGCTGGTTTGGCTCCCTCCATCTTCCCGTCAGTAGGCTACTGAATAGATAATGGTAAATTAGATGGAATATGTATGAAAACTGTGATTATATATATATATATATATATATATATATATATATATATATATATATATATATATATATATATATATATATATATATATATATATATATATTACAAAGTTACAAATATGCAACAGCAGAAAGTGCTATCCCTGATACTACAGGAGGATGCATAAAATATAAAGAGCAAGAATATTATCATAAGGTTAAAAACATTTTTAATTTATTAGTTATTGAGGACTGAGATCGGGTTCGTGGGTTACGACACCCTTTGAATTGCCTGCACGAACTAACAACCCACCCACCCCAAGCGCCACAATTAGAGCGCTAACACAAGGCGGTTGTCATCGTAACTCTCAAACCTTGATTCAAACATCAGTAGACGACGAATTAAATCATTTTAACACTTATAAGGTTTTATAGTTTTTGAATTTACACAACGAAACTGTAGAGAAAATAAAATATAAACGTTTAAATACAATTTATGCAACCATTGTTATCTCAGTATTTTTATAAACATATAGAAATGAAAAAATTATTGCAGTAATTTTTTTACCATCATCAATCTGATATTTATCCAAACTGTGCATGGATAATGGTATCTTGCATTATAATAATATTTCAAATAAATGCATTGTACATAAATCCGTATTTGCCACCTAATTCCCAGTTCCCCATTAGAATCCTACTAAAATAATATTTTCTAGCCATGACCTTAATGTCGTTGGAATGATTACTCTTATTTACGGAATGATCAACGCACCTTTGCATATTATTGTTTAGAGGGCAGTCATTTCAATAGCATGAACAGGGTATCGTCTTCGATAGATATGAAATGATGTTAAATTTACATAGAACTCGTTACACCCAATAATAAATCACACTTATCGGTCTCTACGATTCGAAGAGTGTACAAAGCTGACCTTCTCTATGATTAATAAATTTTGGACAGATCAGAACGAATTGAATACTAACTGCGTAACTTCAGTATAAAGGATGGTTAATAGATCGAAGAAATTTAACAATGGGTGTGAACATATTTTGTAACTGTGAGAAACCCAACGTCAACCCCACGCATATCTTGTCAAACTGCATGTAATGCTTTCGATCCAGTGACATCAAACTGTTTTATCTCTATAGTTTTGACCTATGCACCTGGTTTTTTTTAAAAAAAAGTTATATTTACACAACGTTCTTATCACCCACGCAAACGCAAAGTTCTAAGTTTAAACCCCGAATGTCCCCGCCTTCGCCCCACCTAAACCCCGTGAGCACTTTATTATTAATGTATATAGCGATGTTGCTGATCAATCGTTATCAGAGGGCGGTGGTTCGGCATACCTTGGCTGGCTAGGTAACCAAATAGTGCTTATCCCTCGCTTCAGAATTTTTCAATGAAAAAAATTCTTTAGATATCTGGAGAAGCTATCAGAAGAACTGACACATTTAAAATTGCGAGTCTTGATTTAAGCTGACCAAAGCTTTTGTAGATATCAACAAGTAGCTGGCTACAGAGTCGCCGCTGATGTTTTAAAAAATCTGGAAATAATGAAATTGGAAGTATTTATTATTGTATGCTCGTTATGGGTAAGTAGTTTCATCTTTATTTGGTGAATAATTTCCTCTCAAATCATTTTCTTAGTCGCAAGCCATGATAAATTGAGAGAGGTGGAAACATAGTTCAGAAATGTAAAAAAATTGTCAAATCTTTAAATCTAGTCATTAGCGTTGCTCATTACAAGAGACATGCATTACACAATACAGTCCAATACCTTTTTTGAACAAAATATTTATTTACCCGATATTACCAATGTCTTTTTTAAATAAAATATTCAATTACACAGTATTCCACAATGCCTTTTTTAAACAAAATATGCAATTACCCATTATTATGCAAATCCTTTTTAAACAAAACATTAAATTATCCAACAAAATATTCAGTTACCCAGAATTAGAAAATACCATTTTCAAAGCACAATATTCGTTTACCCTGTATTACACAATGCCTTTTTACAACTTAAAATATTAGAGAACTTAAAAATTAAGCATATATAAACAAACCGGTTTGTACGATTTTTAAGAAAATGTTTAATAACATTGATAGGAGATATAATTGATCTATTATCCCAATTGTAGACATGACTTACTTAACATTCGTGTTCCCTTCTGCCATTTTGAATTTATAGAAAGATAGACATTTGCTTTTCATTGTTTTATATAAATGCGTTGATTATGATTAACTATTATACTGTCGGGCACATATCTTGCATTACTAAATAGAAATCAGTGCGTGTATGTATGTATGTATGTATGTATGTATGTATGTATGTATGTATGTATGTATGTATGTATGTATGTATGTATGTATGTATGTATGTATGTATGTATGTATGTATGTATGTATGTATGTATGTATGTATGTGGGAGGTGTTGGGGTGTACCTTCGACCTTTTTCCATTCTTTTGGCGAATAAACGCATCGCCGTGTTGGCTGGGGGGTGTTTGTACATCAGAGCTTAACGATTGTTGCCGTTAATCGCGACATGGGATGGTTTCAATTTTGGAATGGTTTGGTTTGGTGCTTTACGCAGCGGCAGCACAAATAGATTTTTTGTGCCAAGGCTACATATGACATGGTAGCTAACCCAAACTGATCTGATGGTAGGATTCGAACCCACGTCTTTTCGGTCGTGCGGTCGGTACCCTAACCAATGAGCAACCACGGCTCCTGTTTGAAATGGATTATAGCTCTTGATTTGTCCATCATGAAACGATCATGTTATTTCTATATTTCTTGTTAAGCAAACGCCTTGCTCTAGGAGAGTGGCTCTGCATAGTAGATAGGAATGTATGAAAATGGTTAAATTGATTAGATACATATTTTTTTTCTTTACCCTCATCATTAGTGTGATTTGCATTTGTTAAACAGCAGGTCTCTATTTTGTTCCTGGACATCAGATTCATGCTCATCTGTCATTTCCTTTTGACTTGAATATTAAATATTAGTCTTAGTGTCATAGTGTCCTATCAATGGCACATGGTCTACAGCTAATTGTGAATTGGTGTTGATGAAGCCTTTCAGTAAGATATTGCTTTTTATTGTTATCAGTCAAGGATCTATTAAGTGCTTACGCCGAATTAGACAGTTTGTAACTTAGTCATAATTTTGATGTCTTGCTAGAACTTAAAATATTTTTTTTAAATGCCTGAAATACAAACCTGTAAGAGTTGTACAGAACTGAATGGAAACCAAAATCGATGGCAGAAACCGTCTGTTGTTATTTGATCGCTGCATTGAAAGTGCCAACTGCTTGACTAAATCATTTAATCAAAGCTTCTAATGAAAAAAAGATAGCACCTGTATATAATCCCTTCGAACAGATGTTGTTCGGATATAGGTGTTGTTCATTTCTTATGAGCATCCTTCTCATACAGACTTTTTCAGGGCGGGGTTTGCTGTTGTGTTTTTTACATTTTAGTTACAAAATTTTAAATTTAGGCCTCTAAAGTGTTAAATTTAACAGAATATTTTCTTGAAATAATAATGCGAATGACAAACATAGAGGCATACTTCATTAATCTTACTAAATCTTTCGAAGTTCCAAAGTAAATACCCAACGTATTTGGCTCACTCCTGCATGGCGTTTTGATAGTTGCTATGTTTATGCCATGATTCATTAATCGCTCTGCAAAGTTTAACCACATTATGAGAAACTTGGGTACATGTATTTTAGCATTTCAGTCTTAGTTCATTCATGGCATTACAACTTATGATTTTACTGATTGGAAGTGACCATTGGTTCATTTGAATAAACGACGAGTAGCTCGACATTTATCTTGATCGATTCTTCGACTTGAATGATAAATACAATCGTAAAAACAATGGTAATTATACCATTAGAACATACGTAATACATGAAACGTTTCTTCATTTAGTCATCTAAATTTCCAAGTGTTTGTTTCCTAATTTTTAAAATGTAATTAAGGTAATATATTTTTAAAGAGAACTGAAGGTCTGATTATTCCAAAAGTCTACACCTATTTGAAATGAGTCAGACAACTCATGTTAAATTTATGGATTTAATTTGAATAAATGCTTTATGCGCTTGGCTGTATGTTTAAATAAATTAGCTTTTAAAAATATAGTTCATACAGATTAAAATTCTTGCGAATGTTTTTTTTTTTAAATTAAAAATTAATGAAATAAAATGTTGCGTATATTGGGGATGTATGCAACTTTCTTCTTAGATTGAAACAAAACAGGTACATTCTTTGCCTTTTCCTTTTGCCTTTTCCTGCCTTACTGTTTATAATGATAAACTAATGATACAGTGTGTATAAGCTGCAAGGATAATCAAATTTGACATATTGTTATCGAAATGTACATTGTTTGCTGACTTTTGAACATGTCAACAGAGGAATTTGACATTACCTACTATGGAAATAATTCTGTTAATTTTCATATATATCTTGTGGAATTCTTTATTCACTGAGAACAAAAATGCCTGTATGTTTTAATGTCAATACAGAAGGCCTTCGAGTCATTAGTGTGTTCCAATGTCAGTATGGATGGCAGTCGAGTCATTAGTCTGTCCCAATGTCAGTATGGAATGCCTTTGAGTCATTAGTCTGTTCTAATGTCAACATGGAAAAACCTTCGAGTCCCTAATCTGTTCCAAGGTCAGTAAAAAGACCTTCGAGTAATTAGTGTGTTTAAATGTCAGTATGGAAGGCCTTCGAATCATTAATCTGTTCCAATGTCAGTATGGAAGGCCTTCAAGTCATTTGTCTGTTCCAATGTTAGCATGTGAGACCTTCGATTCATTAATCTTTTCCAATGACAGAATGGAAGACCTTCTAGTAATTAGTGTGTTCTAATGTCAGTATGGAAGGCCTTCGAGTCATTAGTCTGTTCTAATGTCAACGTGGAAGACCTTCGAGTCATTAGTTTGTTCCAATGTCAGTATGGAAGGCCTTCGAGTCATTAGCATTTTCTAATTGAGTCGGCACCTATTGTGACACATATGGACCTGAAATATTTACATCTTCGACCGGATAAAGAAACAATAATATCAAATGTTAGAATGCCTTTGTTGGATTTTCACTTAATCTTATTTCAGTATTTACGTTTTCAGTATAGGAGGGTTGAATGTGTTTACGTACTTTACAAACTTGACGGCAGAGGGGTAGTGATTGACATTGTCACATGATCAAACTGAAGCATGCCATAAGAGTGTTACCTTTTTAATGATAAAATGTGACGTCCTTTTGACGATTTGGGGTATTTGTGGAGAATAAAATCCAGTGCCTAAATTAGCTTGAAAAAATATCCAGAATCAAATCTATAAAAATGAACTAATTATATCCATTATTAGTTTTGTTTTTTTTTTTTTAAATAATTATCGTGCAGTGAACCCCTCCCCAATAATGGTTCGAAAGAAAATCATATCCTCCACTCCACCCCGACCCCAATGATATTGTCCTTCGATAAGAAAACAAACTGAACTCCTATTTATTTTGCTCTGCCATCAGTAAGGATGTTTAAAAATCGTGAAAATTAGGATATAAAATTTAATGTTTCGATTTGATAGCTCTTCACATGAAAAAAGGAGAAGTAAACATACAGTCCAATGAAGTCAGCTTGAAATTCTTTCACTGTCCAGAGACCTGTTCAGAGATTAGACATGTACTTATACTAGACATGTACCAGCAAAATTTTAATGCTCTGAATTTGTTGGCGCGATAATAATTCACATTTGGTTAGCCTGTCTTGACGTCGTTGGTTATGATATAATAATGTCATTGCACAGACCCCAAAAACAACAGATGTAAAATGGGCAGAGTGGACTTATATTTAATTTTAATTTATGCAAAGAAGCAATGTCAACAGACGGTAGCCAGTTTTATTTCTATTGGTTCGTTTTCGTTAATGGACAATGCCATATCTGGTTGATTAGTTCTTAATTAAAATCAACACATTAGGCTAGGGCATCTAGCTAAATTAAGCACTTATAAATGCCGTTGAAAATGCATTGTCTCCATGCTATACCATTTTCCCAGTATATCATATCTTTAAAGAAAAGTATCCGCACCTTTCTTCATGTAATATGTTCTCAAATAATGTCAAGAAACAATAGATAAAAAATGACTCCCGAAAACTAGATCATGGACAATGATTGGTATCAACTTAAACAAATCTATGCGATATGTTTCTGAAGAAATCAAGTGGCCATACTTTTTTCGCCCTGTCTGACCAGGATTTCACCGATACTTTTAATTATAGGTCTAGATTCCAACAGTTCACCAACATATTTTAAACTTTGAATCTAAGATGAAGAAATTTCATATGTCCAGCTTACGTACGTCTCAAAGTTCATCCTGTCTCATGGCTGAAATCAGGACTTGATCAGGTCCAATGTTGGGGGTAGGGAAGGTGGCTCTAAAATTCAAAATTGCTTTCCTTCAAAGGGCACCAAGCAAACCTCTGAGTTCGTTTACTCAAAGTGTGCACAATACATAACAAACATACGCAAGAATAATACAATGGTTAAATTTGAAGTGAAAAATAACTTTACGTGTGTGTGTGTGTGTGTGTGTGTGTGTGTGTGTGTGAATGAATGAAAGTTTAGTCTGAGCTGACATAAAAAGTTCAGTTTGTTACATTATGAGCCATAAGTTACCTCCCAATTTACTCCTCACAGTATCGTATGCTTGCTGTACGTGAAGTCAAATAATTAAATGTATATTCCTTCTGGCCAATAAGTATTGATGGAGCGTTGGACGTTATAGCTTATTCCAAAATACAATCATATGTGTTTGGTTTCTATCTTTCAAGAAATACTGGTCTGCGCAGAAATCGTTCGATACCAACTCCGTTGGTTATTCTATTTAACTTTGCTATGCTCAATCCTTGACTTTTCATTTTGACAGTCTGTCACAATATTAATAGTTAATACTTTTGGTTGGTTTTAAAGACACTTATATTTTAAATACTGTCTTGGATATTTCATGTCTAGTATATAGGAGCTAAATGCCTTTAAAAATGTAATACGACTACTTTTATATTTTCACTAGATTAGCCCAAAATTTTCTACTGATTTGTTTTTTTGTTTTTTTTTTTTTTTCATTTTTAATTTCTTTAAAAACTAATTGCTGAAATACCAAAGTTGTTAAAGGGAAATTATATGTACTCCTCGTCGCGTTATAATGACGATGACGAGAAGGGCTACTACTCTAACGATCTTTGTTTGTATACGGACACTTTTAGGAATACTATTTTTATTATCGTCTCCAGATAACAACTGTGTTTGGAACTGGCACCATCAAAGTGACTTTATTCGAGTATTGGAATCCAACTGCCCTCAAGTACGACGGCGCGTGTTGTGACGGGGCCATCCCCGGATGTCCCTTGGACCAATGTGACCATCACTTTGACATCTGTTTAAGCGACAATACGAGGTAAAAAAAAAAAAAAAAAAGAATCAGCCGAATATACCTTATTACGATATGCTCAATTTTTTTCTCTGTTAACGTTACATTGTCAGAAACGTGCAGTATTTTATATAGTAATGATAACGATGTTTACGAGTTCACTGTGTCACAAATTAAACTTTCAAACAAGCAATCGAATGTACGTGATATTCGCAATGTCCGCAAGCAATCGAATGAACGTGATAGTCGCAATGTTCGCAATATCCACGGCGAACACAACACAAGAGACGCAGAAACTGAAATTACTATTTTGATCATTTAAAGTGTTTACTTACTTTTCTTACTCACCGACAGAACAGAAACACGTGCAGTTGATTTAGTTATTCAAATTATATGTACATAGAACGGAATTGCCCCCAATACATTCAGTTTAATGCAAGTAGAAAAGCAGAATTGAATTGAATTGATAGAAAAACAAATCCATCTATTCCAGACCAAATGGAAAGGTGTTTCAATGCGCATTCATTCACAATATTACTCTAAATTTTAATTTAATTTTAAATTGGATAAAATGAGATTTTTTTTAAATTAATGAGGAGCACTGGACCGAGCTCAAAGGTCTCTGGACGGTGCCATGTGCGCATTAATATTGCATTGATGAATCTACGGTTGTGGATTTTTTTGGAAAACAACATAAATTCCCAAATTATTTTGTTTCTTGTAATGTGTTATGTTTCCTCTTAAGCTTAAGGTGCAAAAAAACGAAATGAATACATAATAAAAAGGTTACTTAAAGTAGGACAGTGGGGATCTGATTTTAATAACATATTGTCATCAGAACAAGTTTAGAGTCAGAATATATAGTGTATTTTTTACATTTAAGTTGCATTTTAATCATATTCACGTTAATATTGTATTTGTTCATCAACATACGTATAAAGTTTGAGAAATTTTATATTTAGACATGATATATCATGTGGTTGCATCGCAGTATAATTTACTTCCTTGGGTAATCATATCGTTTTGACCTTTTTGTACAAATATGTTTTTTCTAATTAAACAGATAGGAACTGTAAAACTCGTGCAAATGACATTTTATGTTGTATCAAATATTTAATGGCTGAAAGTGTATCGTAATCGGACAGGCATGTTCGAACAAGCATATTATTAAGGGGGGGGGCAGAAGGTCATATCTAAATGTTAGGTTGTCCATTGCATTTATTTCTTTGTTATATTTTCGCACGTTAGAAAAAAAAATAAGTTACAAACTACATACACACAGTCATTCTATGTACTTTTGTCATTCAAAACTCATTACCAAGTTTAACATTTTGAGACCTACGCGGTATTGTATTGATAACAAATAAACTTAATTAACGAGTTGACCAATGTGTCAGGGCTGAATGTTATGCATGGCATAATTATATTATTTCAATAGTTTCCTATATTTTATAGCAAGTCATTATGTGCTACTGACCCGTTTATCACTTAACTTGACTCGACATGCACTGATAAGAGTTGTTGATGGGGTACGATACCATATTGTATGCCACAATATTTATGATGTCATGTTATGATATTATAGCCCACAATCTACGTGATTAAGTACTTTGCACCACAAACTGCTCTTTAACATGCACGCCCACTTCTAACCATTTAGGTGGGAGATATTAGCGGGAACCAGTCCAAATTTATAGAGCCATCTAATCAGTGGTAATAAAATGATATAAGCCAACGAGGAATGAGTTTACTTTTTCTTCTTCAATCAAATCAAGATTAGCGCTGACCAGAAATAAATTCAAAGAAAAACATATTGGACTGTTAAAAATATGAATTGTTTTACAAATGGTATCAGTGCCGGATTAAACTCTGTGGAGACCCCCCTCATAAATTCTCTTCTTTATACGTTTTGAATTTTACCAATCCTAAAAGGCTTGGGGCCCATAGGCCGATGCTTACTCTGCCTGTTTGGTAATCCGGCACTGAATAGTATGAACTTCAACCTGCTAAAATCTCACACGCCACGTAACAATTGTCCTGATCCGCATATGTCAGCGGCGAACCCAGCACACATCACCCTGCCCCTTAGCTTGCAAAGGCTTCGCACTATGGGCACCCATTGCGGGTTTTGTTCCACAGACTATTCGCCTATTTGATTTATGCTTGCAGTCCTCCCTTCTCCGCCGCGAGAACTATATTTCCGGATCCGCCCCTGTGGGTGGTTATGGCACTTATGTTATGCAGACCCCCTCCAATCCATCCCCCTAATAAAACAACACAAAACAAAACAACAACAACAACAACAAACAAAACAACAACATCCCAACGATTGATTCAATGAAAACTGTGCATACAAAAGGGTGAAGTTGGCCTTGCGTAGTTATAACTTATTTTCTTAACCCCATGAGTCAAAGCCACCTTGACAAAAAAAAACCAGGTCTATCTCGTTAAGAAAGTCAATGTATGATATACAGCGATTGAAAGATATATTTTGAGTAATTGCATCATATATATATGGATTGTTTTGTTGTCTTACAGATTATGTCAATAAGTTCACACGTCGCAGATGATTATAACACTAATTACATGAAATTAATTTATATTGTGTCACCTTCGATTTTCGTATATTTCTTTGTAAAACTTTTCTAAAAGTTGAGATTTTAAGTTGAATACCTTTCGTGGCTTTATACGTTTTCTAGCTTTAAGTTAACTGAACTGCACTTCGCACACACATTAATATTTTCATTTGAATTACAATTATATTGCGCCCCAGAGAGAGATGATATTTATGTCTGACGCTATTTATGTCTTCGGTGGGAGCTTAGTTCTTGGAAATATTTTGGTCTCTACGAAAATAAGCAACTATCAATCGGAACCGCTCCTGTCGCTTATTGGTTAGAGCTTCCGCCTCAAATGCAGGAGGTCGTTGGTTCGATCCCCGGCTGAGTCATACTAAAGACTTACAAAAATGGTACTGTAGTATCTTCTCCACCAAATTGATGTAGGGTGTCAAACTGTATGTAGTTGTCATGTGTGGGTGGGTGGCAGCTGCTTTGAAGAATTAGCTGGTAGAGCAAACAAAACAAATGTATAGGCTACAAATTTCTTAAATGGTTGCTCTTCACTGTCTCCAATATTCCCGCCACCTTCAAATTCAAAAACTCAGTATATATCTTAGTCCTATCGGACTTCACAGGAGATACTGATATCTTATTTCTATAACTGGCTTGATTATTTCTGAAACACATAATCTGTGTTTCTAACATTAAACTAAACATGTCATATCTCACTAATGAGTTGTCCAGAAATTGATTTGAAAACATAAATAATTATAATATATCTGATCAGACTCGCACTCACTTTCAAATTCTCATTCAAAATATAAATCTTAAATAAATGAAGTTTATATGTAAGTGTTGACAGAGAGTGTCAGAATTCAAGTATTAAATATCTATATCCTTCAAAACAGTATACAAATTAGTCTTGCTAGTTAGAGAAACTTAATTTACTATCTTGTCTCTAATATCATCAACATTTTCAAAATATAAAACCAATCTTGATAAATGGTGGGTGGGTTGGTGGGTGATTTGGATTTTTAACGTAGCTTTAACAATATTTCAGTCATGTTGCTACAGTGTGCTACAGTGTTAGTGTATAGTGATGTCTAGTACTGTGGCATCATGCTGCCGAGCATGATGTCCCACCCAGTGACATTATCCTGACAACAACTGACAACAAACCAGTCTTGTAAATAATCATTTAATTAATTTGCATAAACACAACCATCTGCCTTCTCACTACCTAGACCATGGAGCTAGACTGTTAAACCAAATGATTAATGTCCCTAACGCCATGGGGTGAGCTTGCTGTAAAGATTCTACTTGTATTGTTTTTAGACTGCAGAAGCGTAACATTTTTTGAAAAGTGGATTCTATGCAATATGGCTATGTACAAGACCAGAAAATTGGAAAACAGTTGAATCATATAAAATGTCCCTACTACAGTACTAACAGATACCTCGCAAGGCGCTCAGCATTAAAAGATTAGTGTTAGGACTGGTAGGCCTGGTGTCAAAATAATGTCACTGGGTGGGACATCATGCTCGGCAGCATGATGCCACAGTGCTAGACATCACTATACACTGCCACACTGTAGCAACATGACTGAAATATTGTTAAAGCTACGTTAAAAATCCAAATTACCCACCAACCCACCCACCATTTATCAATCGAAAGGGACCTTTGGCAATATTAAGTGCAGGGTGTGGGTGTGGTGAGGTGCAGAACTCCTCAGCAAACGAGTTTTTAATAGGTAGTGGTAAACAGAATTAAGTCTTGTGAAGGGGAGAGGGGAAGAATTTCTTGCTACGCCAATTCATCTTACCATGTCAACTGTACTAGTGTATTCATTTCAAAACAGCAAGAAAAATTTGGTAATCTCTCTCTCTCTCTCTCTCTCTCTCTCTCTCTCTCTCTCTCTCTCTCTCTCTCTCTCTCTCTCTCTCTCTCTCTCTCTCTCTCTCTCTCTCTCTCTCTCTCTCTCTCTCTCAGATGGCACACGTCATGTAATTAGAACTTAAAATGTTTGGTAATGTTTCTAACCGCTGCATTCCATTTTGGGCCATGAATGTTCTAACTAGCAAGTGGACGTATTTAATTAATATCCAAAAGATAATGTGATATGTTTCAAGAAATAAAAATAAATAAATATATATCAGAATTGACATTTTAATTTGATCGTAATTCAGTACAAGTTTAATTAAGTAATATTGTTCTTTCTTCACGAAAATGACTGTTTATGTGTACGTGACCATTGTACATTCGATAAGTTTTTGGTTGTATACTATATTCCCCAGTAAATGGTCATGAGCCATATACATGTTAATTTACAAATTACATATTAGGGTAAAAGCTAATATGACATGCCTACGTAACTGGGAGAAGCGGAAACTAATTGAGTATTATCCCTATACCTAACATTATAAATAAAGTGAAAACACGAATGCGCAGTTACAATACGTTTCTACTGGTAACTTGACATTTCGATTTCATAAACTCCTTACATAATCATTACACTAGTCCGCCACGTAATCACTACACAAATAAAATGTTAGACACTCAGTAATTGGATATTCTCATCCCTTGGCAATAATAATATTGACAAAAGTTAGGAGAGAAAAAAAAAACGTAATGCATTTGCCATGATTTCCATCTTGCTAATTCAAGACGCGTATAAAACTCACGTCAAATCAGTAAACCAAGTTGAGAGTCGTTAGCATGTATATAAAAGCATAAAATCTGGTAAGATATGGTGCTACAGATAATAATAATAATAATAATAATAATAATAATAATAATAATAATAATAATAATAATAATAATAATAATAATTATTAATAATATTATTATTAATAATTATTGTAATTATTATTATTATTATTATTATTATTATTATTATTATTATTATTATTATTATTATTAAACATAACGCGACAAATATATCAATTATACAGATAAATAAATTATATTTTTATTTAATAAAGTTGGAGCAAGGAATAGAATTTGTTCTATCAAAAAGATCTGGGATGGGAACGAACTGGTGGTAAGATTATAATAGCATCAAAAGCTGGACCAGTAAATAAATCGATTATTGTTTTCCAACCAAAACTTAATTATCGTATTCGGACCTTTGTAAAAAAAAAAAAAAAAAAGCTGGATGAGTAAATAAATCGATTATTGTTTTCCAACCAAAAGTTAATTATCGTAATCGGACCTTTGTAAAAAAAAAAAAAAAGCTGGACGAGTAAATAAATCGATTTTTGTTTTCCAACCAAAACTTAATTATCGTATTCGAACCTTTGAAAAAAAAAAAAAAAAAAAAAGCTGGACGAGTAAGAAAAAAAAACGATTATTGTTTTCCAACCAAAACTTAATTATCGTATTCGGACCTTTGTAAAAAAAAAAAAAAGCTGGACGAGTAAATAAATCGATTATTGTTTTCCAACCAAAACTTAATTATCATATTCGGCTCTTTGTAAAAAAAAAAAAAAGCTGGACGAGTAAATAAATCGATTATTGTTTTCCAACCAAAACTTAATTATCGTATTCGGCCCTTTATAGAACAAAACTGTTTAATCAATACTGTATTCAGCCAAATCCAGACTTCATATACTTGATCTTTTATATGGTTGTACATAAATTTGATGAACAGATTTTATTACAAAGTTTTTTTTTAAATAGTGAAGTTTTCATATATATTGCCGAAGTCTCGTTTACTTGTAATTAAAAATATAAATAGTATTAGTAAGAGTCTTAGTTTTCAATGGATAATCCAATTATACATTTTCTGTATATCTTCAGTGAGGATAAGACTCTTAAGCAAACAAATATTTGCTGTCTATGTATTTTATATATCCTCTTGTAATGGGTAGGGCACTGCAAATGTCTTTCAGATGTCTTATCGGTAATAAATTTTATTTACATCAATCCTTGAGAAATGCTTATGAAAATAAAATCTGAGTGACGTGAAATTTAAACTCCATATTGATACTGATAGGAACATTTATCTTGTCTATCGATAGTGCATCACATGTGGGTAGTCGACAAAATTAAAATTTTCTGGCGGTATTCCAGAAAATTTACATTTTGGATCTTTAACATTGGAGTACAACAATAAATCTCCCCGCCAATTTTGTTTGTCTTGAAAGATTTTAGTTGCCAATATGAATACTGAGAGAAATATAAATGTAGAACTGTATGTGTTTGCCCTCTTCTGTCACATAATGCGCCCATAAAGTCTGGGTACATAATTTTATGACGTTCATATACATTAAGGTGTCTATAATTGTAGAATTGTTTATGCATTTTGCAGTACTCAAACAAACAAGAACATTTTTCATGGCCAGTTAAATAACAACGAGAAAAAAGATAGAAAAATGACCAGAAAAGCAATAAAACTCAAAATTTACGATTTTCTTTTAAAATATTTTTCTATATATATACACCAATGTGGAATTTAATTTTAAGAATAAAAAAACAAGCATTTGATTATGAGATAGTGTTTATGTCTGCTAGCCTGATATGAACAAATACTTTAAGCAGTTATTAAATAGTTTTTCTCTTTTCTGTCGCCTTTTTATTGATTATCCATTTTGGCTGCCTATACTCTTTTGATATATGTATTAAAAATGTATGTGAATAACAAAGCTGATATAAACTAAAATATAATTAAGAACAATCTCACTAAAACACACACACACACACATACACACTTTGTTTTATGATTCTTAATTACTCTTTGACAATAGCAGTTTATAATGCACATGCTGCACATACTGCCCAATTCGTTGTTACGTATATATAATTTAATTACTTATGTGCTAGTTTAAAATTTTTGCTTTATTTTTATTTCATTATATGTTATTGAAATGATAACTTTATTCACTGAATTCGACATTTTTCCTGAAAATTCAGTTCAGTTCTGTTTTTACCTAGTATATACCAGTATTGCTACACTGTATTTTTAGATGACCTAGTTCCTGACCTATTTTCAGAATTGGTAAACAAAATTTTTTTATTTCTTTCCTAGAGTGAAAATGATTGGTCGTAATCAAAATTATACTTTGCTTGCGTGTCAATTCAATTTTAATTTCAATCTTATAGATTTGTTTAGCAGAATCAAGTTCATCTATGGCGCACGTGACAGTCGGCCTGTGCTGTTACTGCACCATTCAGATTAAGCGACCACGTGACCCCATCACGTGATATAAAATTGCGCTTAAATCTAACGGTTTTTAATGATTTAATTCAGTCATAATTCATACCGTTGGATCTCGAAGGTATTTTTTTTTGTTGCCAATTGATGTTTTTTTTTCTTTTATTTTTCGGAATTGATAATTAATTTCTCTGGAAAACATATATATAAGTGCTCATCAGACTTCTTGGACAAAGACATTTATTACAAATTATTCGGAGTTCTAAAGCCGGAATATTAACTTTAGTAATTCAACTAGGAACTGTTGACACGACAACACAAAACAGGTTATAGAAGACATCAAATCCTTCAATCTTGGAACTTCATCGAGATCTGAACTCTGATTCATTTAGAATTTTTTAGTAATAGGACATATATTATACAGTCTATGATTAATTTTGTATTAGATTCACAAACCGTAATTCCTTTTCGTATTTTTACCTTGTTTTCTAGGTAAAGAGATTATGTATTTAAATTTTACAAAGCTTGTTGGCTTCACTCTTTTCTTTGTTACTTTTGTACGAGCCTAGACACGTAACACCGTAAACTTGCAAACTTGCATTGCAATATAGATATCAACATACATCCTCTATCTTATGCGTGTGTGTGTGTGTGTGTGTGTGTGTGTGTGTGTGTGTGTCTAGACCAAATGGGAAGCAAGATATAGCAACCGCTTTTTCGACAGCGGAGCAATGTTGAGCTGTAATAAGTTTCTGCTGCCAGGCTTTTTATTGATGGACTTTATGTGCTCTCTGGGGCAACTAGTGGCCGAGTTGTCTAAGGCGCTCGCCTTTAATGTTCACTGCCATCTCACCTCTATCCGCTTGGGTTTGAGTCTCAGACTACAATAAACACTCTCAGACACTCTCTTCTAATGACTACAGCAAACACCGACAGTCTCTACGTTATGACCACAGCAAACTCTGAACCGCTCCGGTGGCCTTGTGGTTAGAGCGTCCGCCTCGGATGCGGGAGGTTTTGGGTTCGATTCTCGGTCGAGTCAAACCAAAGACTTATAAAATTGGTACTAACAGCTGCCGCGCTAGACGCTCAGCATTAAGAGGGCAGTGTTAGGACTGGTCGACCTGGTGTCAGGATAACGTGACTGGGTGGAACATCATGCTACATGTCTGCAGCATGATGCCCAGTGCTAAACATCTCTATAAACTGCCACACTGCAGACATCGTAGCGATATATGACTGAAATTTTTTTTAAAGCTACGTTAAAAATCATAATCATCATAATCACAGCAAACAGACACTCACTACTTAATTACTACAGCAAACACTATCATTCTCTACATAATTACTTCAGCATGGTCAGACATTCACTGACATTAATGTGTGTATATCTAATGTGTGTCTTAAGACAGCACAACAATTACGTAATTACTACAGCCAACACTCCGACACAATGTAATTACTACAACAAATGCTGTCAGACACATAATTATTATTCTCCTCCTCTTGGCAAAAACAAAATTGACAACAGTAGAAATATTTTAAAATTAGTGGATAATTTGCCAGGTTTTAGAACGAATGTGGATTCATGCTAATTCAAAGAGTTTTTAAAACTCTAACAATTAATCTAATTTGTCTCATGTCAACAACAGAAATAAAAATAGCAATTTGCGAATCGCTTTCACTTGGATACAAGTATATGTAACCATTGCCAGATTAAGGCCTTTGAGAGCCCTAAGAACACTGAAAATATTATGGTGCACCCTCACCCCCATAAAATGAAAGACTATTAAAAAACAAATATTTAAAGCTCAAAATAAATAATCAAAATACTCGTGCATGCAGATTTGAAATGGTCATATATAATTCATTCAATTTTTTCATCAACAATTAATTTGAATTTTTTTCTGGTGCCCCTTTTGGGCTGGTGCCCGAAGGGCGTGCTTTGTGTGTTTAATGAGTATGATATTATTGTATGTAACAAAAAATATTTAGGAAAGTACTACGGTTGATATAAATATGATTAATGAAACTATTGATTACACAGAGAAATAAATTCCAAATTTTGTTAGGTAACAGGAGCAAGGATTAAAATTTGTTCTGGAAAAGAAGTGTGGGTGTGGGTGGGGCGTAATGTGAAAAATAATCGATTGATCCCAACGAACCAAAGATTAGTTATCTTCTTTCGACATTTCTACAATTTTCTTCAGCATAAACAATTATGTATTAAATTAATGTCTGAAGACAACACGACAACTTTACCTTGAAAATATACAAAATCTAAGAGTTAACATGCACGCTGTACGTGATCTCTGACGTGCGTATTATTAATTTAACGTTTAGATTTTTGGAGCCAGCTTTTTTACCCTTTCGTACGTTTACATATCAGATTTAAGTTTTGAAGGATTAACTCTCTTTATGTACTGCGGGACAGAAGAAAATTATAATCACCTTGGCATATGACTACGATAATTGCACTTCATACCGACTTAAATATTAAGAAAGTTTTATTTTTGTCATCTTAAAAAGATGTAAACTTTATTAGCACAGGTCTAACTTTTCATGAGATAATCGAAGTGTGCATTTCTCTTTAGATCTTCAGTGAGGATAAGACTCTTAAGCAAACAAATATTTGCTGTCTATGTATTTTATATATCCTCTTGTAAAGGGTAGAGTACTGTAAATGTCTTTCAGATGTCTTATCGGTAACAAAGTTTCTTTGCAACAGTCTTCAAGAATAGCTGTCATGAAAGTAAAATCTGGGTGACGTGATTTAAAGCCCATGTTGATATGGATGCTCAAAATAACAATATCGAGTGTCCTTGCTAACACCGATGCCTTATTCCAATTCTCTCTCTCTCTCTCTCTCTCTCTCTCTCTCTCTCTCTCTCTCTCTCTCTCTCTCTCTCTCTCTCTCTCTCTCTCTCTCTCTCTCTCATACACATAACACTCTCCCATATGCCATACTCAAACTTAGACTACAATTTGGCTAGTGCACGCCATGACATGCACTCTCAGCTTGATTGATGAAAGTGTATCGCATGCGGATGTTCAACATGAACCGAACTGCCTAAACGTATTCAGAAAAACACATTTCGGATCTAAGACACTCGAATGCAACAATAACCCACTCATCGGTTGTGTTTATTTTAAGAGGTATATGGTGGAAATTTGCCAAAATACAAAACAATAGTCAACGTGGAGTACTGAGAGAAATTTAGGACTGTACGAGTAAGATCCATCTGACACGTAAAGCTTCGACGGGGTCAGGGGACATAATTTTATTGAGTGAATTATCATGTTAGCGTTTCTTTTTTTTTTCAGAATTGATCATGCATTTTCTAGCAGTCCAACACGTCGAGTTACTTTCGTATTAAACAACAAAACATTATAAAAATATCGAAAAAGTAAGGGGAAAAAAACAAACAACAACAACAAAATGCCAAGTTGTTCTATTTTTTAAAAACTATTGCCAATATTGTCACATATTTGGAATTAATTTTATTTAACACAAAAAGCCTCTGTTTATGAAATATTTTCTGCTTTCTTGCCTGGCTAGAGAAAATAAACAATACTGTCTTTGACATGGATGATCATGCAGTTTTAGCTGTCTACAATTCTTGTAATATGTCTATAAAGAAGTATTCGAAAAAAAAACACTGATACAAGATAAAATGGAATCAAAAACAGCAAAAAAAAAAAAAAAAAAATACCACACACACACTTTTGTTATGTGGTTCTTATTTACTTGTATTCACTAGAAACTGTCCAAACAATATCATAATTCAGCTTTTACACATTTGTCCAAAATCGGAAACGTATACGACCTATAGCTGGACAAAAGTTTTATAATGTGTGTGTGTTTTTGTCCAGTCTATATTAGCTGGAAGCAAACCAAAGAAGACAACTTTCTATCGACAGTGGCTGCGCTAAATTTTAATACCTTTAGGCACACTCTAAAAGAGTATTCTCATCGCCTTGGCAAAACACGAACAACAGTAATGAAAAATGTAAAGTCTATTCGACGATTTACCAAGTGTGAGAACTAGTTTGGACTCTCTCATGTCATCAGTAAACGGACAAAAATACATTTTCATTTTGATCAAGATATAATACATAGCAGAGAATCTATCAAGGTAATGTACTACAGTTGATAATAATGACATTAATCAAAATATTATTGTGTATATATTAAATACTAAAAACACAGCGAAATAAAATGTTATTTAATAATAAATAAATGGAGACTAGAATTAATTTCTGAAAAAAAGAAGCGAGCGCGCGCGCGCGTGTGTGTGTGTGTGTGTTGGGGGTGGGCTAGAAGACTAATAGCGCTACAAATGTCAAAGGAGAAAATTAATCGAACGATGCCGTTGGACATTATGTTAATCATTTTATTTTGACATTCCTATAACTTACATTAGTAATTCTATACAATACATCGTTCACACACACACACACACACACACACACACACACACACACACACACACACACTGATGTATCACCTCTGTCGGCGTGGTTTCGAGTTTCAGGTTCGGCCAACATGGATATGTGATAAAGATTGCCAGTAGCTTCCCGTGGGTCGATGGTTTATCTTGGGGTTTTTCAGGATTCTTTTTCCACCAAATATACTTACCGCCATGTATTTTCATGTACTGAAATAAAGAGGTTAAACCCATTCGAAAGGTGAATGCTAATTGACAACTCGATAAATTCATAATGAAAATGATCAAAGCCAATAGATTGCATTTTATGATGCTCTTAATATTTTACACGTCCGTGCCGGATTCAAGGTTAAGTAACTGAAACATTTACTCCAGGGCCCCAGCAACGTACTGACATGGTACTTTATCAGGGCGGGGCGCATCGTTACTTTGCTCCATGACATTCATTCACATTAACATGGCTTTAGCAATAATATAATTCACGTATATATGTTCTGAAAGTTTTATGAGTTTAACATCTCAAATTTTGTTTACCCGAACATTTGTTAGTGGCATTTTGCCAAATTTCACAACATTTGCCAATACATTTTTTGGGGTGGGGGTAATCTACGCTCCTTGGACTACGTATCAAAGTAAATCTCCCCATTATTTGAATATTGCAAATGATATACGACTTAAAATATTCAGTGATAACTTGTATGATTTAGCCCCAGTGCGTGAGCGTACACGGTGCTTATAGTTCGACATAACATATTGCGTTTCGTATTTGGTCAATCCCATGCTGTTGGTTAGCTCGACACAGCAAAATTTTTCGGCAGAGCGACATTTGTTAAGTTTTGGGTTAAAGTGTTTAATTTGCACATGAATGCAGTCTCATGTGGTTCATTCACTTACCTCTTACTAGAAAGGTTCAAGGTTCTAGAAAGTTCTGGTTACATTTTTTTTTTTTTGTGCATTTCCTAATGTTTCCTAATCCCCATCATACACGGCATTACCAGTTATGAAGCTACGGCAATTCATTCGACGATGCTTGCTGAACCATACAATTTAGGGATAAATAAATAACAAATGTAATTCTTTTACATGTCTAATACATCAGTTTCTTGTATTGCATTGATGTAGTATGTTGGTACATTCTTTTTCAAGATTGTTTTCATTGATTTCAGTGGTACAGGTTGTACCTATGGTTTGCAATCTGTGACAGGACCAGACAACAAAAATGAGATATTTTTTCCCAACATTAGCAGTCCTTCTGTGGTCAATTTTAAATTTGAAACATGGCTGGTAAGTAAATCTAATCATCAAGAGAAACTGCATCACTGAATAATTTACCTGCTTGTTATATGAATATCATAATTTTGATAGTTGTTGTTGTTGTTATTATTATTATTATTATTATTATTATTATTATTATTATTATTATTATTATTATTATTATTATTATTATCACAGCAAAATTATGCTTTTTTTGGCAGGCCTCCTCTTTGCTTCTAAAATATATGTTGTCTGATCATAATACAGTATGTTATGAGTAACTGATATATATATATATATATATATATATATATATATATATATATATATATATATATATATATATATATATATATATATATATGTGTGTGTGTGTGTGTGTGGTGTGATTACTCTTATTTGACTTCTATCTTATGTGGGCAGATAATTTTTAGATTTTTAGCACTTTTGCTGCTAAGAACAAGCTTGGGAGACAGAGATTTCTGAGGTAGTGGTTTCACTCCTATTGTATTTATTGATCAGGTAAGTGGTATTGAAGAAACATATTTTTTAATCCAAAATTTGTATTTTGAGGGGGATGTCCATTTGCTGTGAGCTTAGAACTCAAAGACTTTGTGTGGACTTTTACTAATCTTATTCTCCCAAGGGGTGCCACTTCCTCTATTATGTCTGACTTCAATGGTATTTCAAGTTTTATTTTTATGAGTTTCATAATGTGCCAGCAGATCTTGGTCTGTGCAATTTAAGAGGAGTAATCAGCAGGACAATACATTGTGACTTATAAGTGAGTTAAATATGATTATAACTGATTATATAGGTAAGAGTATCCCAAAAAAGGCATGAGTCAGATTTCTCTGAAAAGATTTTTTTTTTTTAAAAAATGTCCAGCAGCAAATACATTGGAGCTATGAACAAGTCTCAGAAGGGACTTCAGAACAAGTTTGTTAAGGTCAAAGAAAAGTTGTTACCAAATTGGCTAGAGAAATTTCATTGACTAAGAAAGAAAGAGAATGGTGTCAGTGATACAAGTGTTGTTTGTTTTCCATGTTCAGAATGCAGAATGATGAACTTTTTTATTAATTGAAGTGCTAATTTGCAATTTTCTGCATTTAACCAGCATGAGATTAGCTCTGATCAGGTACATTTTCTGACTATCTTTAATTTGAAAGCCTAACTTGAAAAAAATCCAGTAATATATGTAGCTTGTGAGAGAGGCTTTTTCTCACAGAACTGTGTACAAGTTAAATCTTTAACCAGTCTTAGACATGAGAGTTTCACTAAATTAACTCCTGTAATGGAGGAGACATATAAATTAATACAGTTTGACCTTAAAAGCCAACATGGTTCTTTTCTGCCTCTCAAATGCAGACAACTTTCTCTGTGGAACACAACATAGAAATAATTGTGCACTACAATACAAATAACTTATATTGTTATTTTTTATAATAAAAGTGTAAACTTTTGTATGGCATAAAAGTATGGCTTGTGTCATATTGAATTATTGCTCTGGTGCTGGCATTTCATTATTTGGTCAGGGACTCCCCAGATTTTCCAAGAAACACCCCAATATTGGAGCAAGGAGTCATGAACTCTCAACTTAAAAAATCAAGAGTTATCCCTGAAAGTATTCTGAATACATTTAGTACTAGGAATTCGGTCAAACCATATATGATGATCTGATATTAAAAATTATTAGTAACATATTCATCATTACTTGTATTGACAAATGTGTCTCAGGACCTTGTAAATGTTCGCTTAAAAAGTCACAAATCTGGAGATTAACAAAACATATTTTGGCTCCAGCTCATTTTAATTAATAACTAGTAGAAGTCACCTTGTTTATTGCTTAAAAACCTAAAGGTATCTTCCTTTCAAATGAACAAATAATTTGAAAAGGAATAGATTAGTTTCTACAAACTCATTTAATATTCCACAGGTATATCCCCTGAAAGATTCCATGAGCTGTTAATTAAAATGTATAGTGTAGGAAAAAGTGACTTGAATATGGAAAGAGAATTTATATCTTGCAAGAGCTTTATGTCAAATTAGCAAACTTTTAAGAGTTCAATTATCAGTTCTGTTCATAGATACATATAGGTACTGAATCATTTTTTACTGGTAAATGTATTTGATATTTGAACAGGGAAACTCATTGGTAAGGATTAATGTAACAGATGTGGACAGTGATGGAAGTCAATTGGTGGATTATTTTGCCCTGAATCACTCACAGATTGCAGGATATAATTTCAGCATTACATCACAAACAGTATATAATATCACTGGTACTAGAGATAGGACTGCTACACGGTGAGTCCCTACATTTTCCTTTTGTTTTTAAACATTGCATTTGAAATTTCCAACCTTCTTATATTTCAGTCTTACAAATAGACAATAAAAATACTGTTGTCAAGGTATAGATACTGTTGTCAAGATATATTGTTGCCAATGTATAAATAGTGTTGTCATAGTAGGAATCTTGTTGTCAAGGTAGAAAAATTATTGCCAAGGTAGAAATATTGTTGTCAAGATATAAATATTGTTGCCAGAATAGAAATATTGTTATAGAAATATTGTTGCCAGAATAGAAATATTGTTGCCAGAATAGAAATATTGTTATAGAAATATTGTTGCCAGAATAGAAATATTGTTGCCAGAATAGAAATATTGTTGCCAGAATAGAAATATTGTTGCCAGAATAGAAATATTGTTGCCAAGATTGATATAGCTGGCATAATATGATTCCTAAGCTTCTGAGATATAAAATAATAAAGAACTGCAATTTAAATTTCAAAATCGTAGGGCAGTATTACCAGACATTTCAGATTCAATTTAATTTAATGACAGTCTTCTAAAGTAATCAAAATTTTGTATATTAGTATGGTCAAAATAACTAGGGTAAAACATTATAAATTGGTGTTTTATGTAAATGTTACAAATGAATCCAATTGTCGGTTATGTGGGAGCCTATCATACAGTGCCTGACAAATGGCCATTTTTTTTACTTTATGTCATGCCTGTCTTAAGTAGCTATAATTTCAAAGTGGTACAAGTAGCCACTTAATGCAGGTGGTTGCTCAACAGATATTCAATTACTTTATAATAATTCTTTAATGAAGTTATAAAAAGTGGTTGTTAAAGACAGATGCTTAACTGAGTTGTCGTTTCAAACAGGTTTAATTGGATCTCAATAAGTTATGATTAGCTGTTCACACTTTGAGAAAAAAAACAGCACAATTTTATATAAATCTTATATCTGACGGTTTGTTTTTGTTCTGTTTAGAATTCTATTAGGGATTGCTGTGTATTGTGATCAACATTACTACGGACCTCAGTGTGCAATTAAATGTGTAGGCCAGAATGATTGTAATGGACATTATGTATGTGATGAACAGGGTCATAAGAAATGCTCACCTGGATGGGATGGCATAAACTGTACTATCCAGATCTCTGGGGGAGAGGCAGATTGCAGTGTATATGAAGGTAACACTATTCTTATATAAGCAGGATAAATCTATTATTGATCTTTAATACAAAGTTGAAATTTATTCAAAGGAATGACCATAAAAGGTTAGTACCTAAGTTGATAGCATTTATAACAAACCTTATAGTATATTTTCAACTGACAAATTGCCTGAGCTGAGTATGTATGCATGTACATAGGATCGGATTGCATCACATCATAATATGGGTTATATAACAAAGGATAAATGTTAAAGTATATAATATATAAACATTACAATTTATGAAAATTTTTTGAAACATTAACCTTCCACTAAGGGCTACCTATATTACCTCAAAAATAAAAAGTAAAGATGTTAAGATTAGGCATACAGAATACAGGTAAAAAATTAATTACTTAGAATAAAATGTAAAGATGTTAAGATTAGGCATTACAGAATACAGGTAAAACTAAAATATGTTAAATAAAATATAAAGATATTAAGATTAGGTATAAAGAATACAGGCAAAAATAAAATACTTAAAGATGTTAAGATTAGGTATTACAGAATACAGGTAAAAATAAAATATTTAGAATAAAAGGTAAAGATGTTAAAATTAGGCATTACAGAATACAGATAAAAATAAAATAATTAGAATAAAAGGTAAAGATGTTAATATTAGGCATTACAGAATACAGGTAAAAATTAAATATGTAAAAAAGAAGGTAAGATGTGACGATTAGGCATTACAGAATACAGGTAAAAATTAAATATTTAAAATAAGAGGTAAAGATGTTAAGATTAGGCATACAGTACAGAATGCAGGTAAAAATAAAATACTTAAAATATAAGGTCAAATACACTGTAGATCTGGTAAGATACCCAAATTAATTTTTATTCATCAGCATAGTTATTTATGTAAAACTGAAATTTTTTGTGTTTCTGTAGTAAAAAATTCATATAACTTAATTCAGAAAAAATTTAAGTTATTAATTAATTAATTTATGCTTACTTTGTGGTAAAGAATGTTTTAAATTGTTTAGGCTTTGAACCATTAGGTTATGTTACAACTCTAGGTCTTAAACTAAGTAACAGAAAGGAAGTATAACACAATAATTGTATCATTCTTGCTTTGATTTGTTCTACTGTCCTGAGGAGGGCAAAAAAAAGCATCCAGTAAAATTTGCAGCAACCTGGGATGAGATGAAAATGTTGTGGTGCAAGTAAATCTCTTTTTTGCAATCATGCTGTAGGGAAGGCAAGAAAAATAAGTCATTCACAATCTGCCCAGTTCAATTACCTAATTATAGAGTTAGTTTTTATGATAGGCAATCTCTTTCTGTAATCAAAAGATTTTCAGCAGACTTTTTAGTGCAAATAGCAGGGAACATGATTTGCATGTTAGCACTAAATAAAATACTCCTTCACTATTAGGTATCTCACTATCAGGTGGTCTCTTTTAGGCCCCATTTCAATATTGTAATATTAGGTACAAGACCTTAAGGTAAAATGGTCCCTTTTCAGTGTTGTAACATTATGTATACAATACTGATATGTATATTTAATTTAATTGTTTGTTTGTTAGTTTAATTTTTTTTTAAATTTCATTAAATGCTATTGTAATGTAACATTGTATGCTGGACTTGACCTTGTCCAAACTTGAGCTCATTTCTACTTGATTTGATTGACTTTTATATTTTATTCATTGTAAACACTGATGCATTGCTAAATTATTCTCTTTGTATGAGCTTAATATTAGGATCATTATTAATAGAAAGGTAAATATGTTTATTAGGGTCAAAATTTTGGTGTTTTCTAAGTAAATTTTACTTGATCTTTTTAAATGTGTAGTCAACATTAGATCATTCTAGAAGGTTATTTTCCATTAGATAATGTTTTTATTTTAGAAAATGCTAATTGTGACCTGAGGTCAAATAGAGAACTATATAATCTTGTGATTGCAAGGACTTGGTCATTCATACTTTAACATCAAGCACTTTCAAACTGTATTATGTTGTGACCAGTTTTGCTGAATTTTATTTTCTTAAAATTATTTAATTCAAGTGATTATTTTCTCTGGAAATACAAAAGTGCTCTGATAAAATGACATTCACTAAAATTTATGGTATATTCCATCCTGGAATTATATTTCTGTGATTCAACTAAATACTGTTTGCCTATCAACACATCATCAACTTCTGTTTTGGGATTTTTTCTTAACTTTTACTGAATTTTATTCATGACTTTAAATTACTAAAATTTGTGTCTATAACTCATGGATTATTGTATGACTTAATTCACAATACTGTAAGTTGTTTTTTTCTATATTCACTTTGTATTCTTGGGAAATACATGTAAATTTATGTGTTTAATTTTACAAACATTTTTTTCGTACTCTTTTCTATTATTATTTTATGAGCATATACTCATAATGATACCTTATTATAATGTGGTCCATTTTAGGTCCTATTTCAGTTTTGTAATATTATTTATGCCTTGCCTCAGTATACAGGTAACCACCTCTGAAGCTGTCCACTTTATGTCTGACATAAGCAGTGTTATGTGAGAGTACTGTAGTTACATATCTAGGTCATAGGGGCATTCACAGATGAGAGATTTAATGTCTCTGCTCCTGTACAATAAATTATACCTCTGCATTGGGCTGTGAACATCTTCTAATGATCACCTTTTCTGTCTGTATCTCCACATTTCCAGCATTGCTAGGCTTGGACATAATCTGATACCATTTGATTGGTACACTTCTTTATGCATAAAAATATACTTCTTACAGGTTTCATTATTTCAGCTCTATTTATGACAGAGATGCAGATCTGTTGTTTAGACTAGTTTGGATTTTCATGTTAAAATTGGTCAGTTGATCTAACATGAGACTGCATTTATGAAGATTGCCTTCAGAAATATGGTTCTGATTGCTAAAAATAGAAAACCTTCAATCAAATTCTAGGATATTGCTAAATACACTTTTGACAGAAATTGTCCTATCATAAAGATCTTCTTATTTTTTACAAGTAAAGCATATCTAGCATCAGGTATGACTGTCATGACTACATAAAGGTTTATCTGTCATGACTACATAAAGGTATGACTGTCATGACTACATAAAGGTATGACTGTCATGACTACATAAAGGTATGACTCATGACTACATAAAGGTATGACTGTCATGACTACATAAAGGTATGACTGTCATGACTACATAAAGGTATAACTGTCATGACTACATAAAGGTATGACTGTCATGACTACATAAAGGTATGACTATCATGACTACATAAAGGTATGACTGTCATGACTGCATAAAGGTATCACTCATGACTACATAAAGGTATCACTGTCATGACTACATAAAGGTATGAATCATGACTACATAAAGGTATGATTGTCATGACTATATAAAGGATAACCTTTAAGTTCCTTATTCTGAAGAATAACTTGTCAGATTTAATAAAATGTGACACAAAACATCAATGATTAATGTCAAAAAAATTGATGCACTCAAATATTGTCACCTTAAAAACACAGGAGAAACTGATGACATTGCAAAAACTAATAAACAGAATTAGATCAAAATTGATAAAAAAATCATCTTTGCTAGAAAGCCTTTCAAGTTTTTGCAAAATGATGCTAATCTGCCTTCCAATTTGACAGCATTAATGAAAACAAAACTTATAACAATTTCTCAAAAACTGTTCAACAGAATCTGACAAAGTGCCTTTGCATAAATAATAAATTCCCTTTCAAGTGATTCTAGTCTATTTTTCAATAAGGCCAGCATTGTAAATAGAAACAATCCTAAATGACTTCTGAAACAAAAATCTTACAGGCAGATGGCCTTCCAAGTTTGCGAAGAAATGATACTAATGAGTAATGACTGACATTACTAAAAATCTAAAAACATTAAATGTCAGAAAGCAGGTTACTAACACAGATTTCTTAACCATGTGACCAAACATGGATTTAAGGTAGTTCTCTCAGGCTCATTTGGGATTCTTGTAACCATAACACACAATAGGAACCATCCATAACAATAGGAACCATTCAATATCAAGATACAATTTAGTGCTAAATCTTGATTTTAAAAGTGGATGTTCATCTTAAGAGTTTTGTGACTGAAGATCAGGGTCTATGTTGTTTGTTTTACTAATTACTGCTAACAAACTGCCCAGATTCAGATCTGCAGGTGCAATATGTGATGGCAGATTTGGGTCTGTGTAGTTTGCAGTTGGACTTGTCTTATAAGTGGGTATATATGGTAGTTCTGAAACCATTTAGTATGTCCAGATCCAAGATGCAAAATTTCCTAGTAGGATTATCATCTCTTCTGCTTTATTTTTGAGTTGTGGGCCTTCTTGATAACTATTCGACACTGTGCTTTAATGTGGATTCCTTTGAAATTCTGTTGCTCAGATTTAAAATGAATTTTTCTGTTTCAAGGGGAGGTTACTGCAGTCTCATGATGTAGGCAAAGAGTAACTTAACTAACAGCTTGTAAAGTTAAGACTATGGTGAATGAGGAGAGAGCTCGAAATAAGCTAGGATTGTTGCTCAATCTTCTAAAATTCTTTATTGATTTTATGAATTTACCCGATGATGTCTGCAACAAATTTTTTAAAATTAACAGCTTTTAATCAGCTGGGCTGTTGAAAGTGATAACACTTTTGGTTCTTTAAGAAAAATTAAGAATAAAATTGATGAGAAGTGTCAATTAATCTCTCACAGGTCAAGTTCTTCATTTTTTTCTGCACAACCTAATTAGTGCCTGTCTTTGGAAAATGAGTCTTTTTGAAATTTTTCTCATGACCCATTATATTCTTTTACAGACCAGAGGGAATTCATTCCAAGTGAGTGGACTGGTAAATACAGTTGTCCATTACAGGCTAATGTTTCTCTAACACTCAATGTGACGAAGTCTGAAAATAGAATCGAAGTAGCAGGAAGTCTTATGTTTTTTGCATTCAACCTACCTTTCTCTGGCACTTATGCAAGTGTTGCCAAATTCCTCACAGTGCAAACCGCAGGAAATATTATCAGTATAGATGGAAAAAACTACTCATCCGTAGAGCTGAATTTGTTTCTTAAGGATTCTGTCACCATGAATGGGTCCATTGTGTTCCTTGGGCCTATGCAGATGACATGTGCTCTCTATCTAATCCGTCAAGCAGGTAAGTTACTTTGATGAAGCATGAATAATGCATATTTTTGATAGTTCATATAGAAAAGCCATCCCAAACATACAGCATAGCACATATCATTGATTAACCATTTGAAGCATACAGGTCATACAGTATAGCATTTGCCATTAATCAGCTTCCATTCCTAGCATTTGCATCATATAGCATAGCATTGATATAATGATCAACCATTTGAAGCATACAGGTCATACAGTATAGCATTTGCCATTAATCAGCTTCCATTCCTAGCATTTGTGTCAGCACAGCACATATCATTGACGAGTCATCCCAAGGAATGAGTATGACAATACAGAATGGTGTATGAGTTAATTATGCTGCATATAGTCATTTTTCATATGCCAACATTCCACATATTCAAAGTGTGTTAAAAAGGGTCAAGTACATAAAGATAAAAACTGCAGACTATGAGAGTAGGACTGAAGTAATTAAGTTATACATTATGTATTTGGATGGTATATGTTTGTCATGGGACTTTTGCTTTCAACTTTGAAGGTTTCACCGACAATTAAGTCTACCAGAGAAATTAACCAGAATTGATAATCCATATTAAGTTTATGCTGTAGATCAGTCTGTGATTGATATTTTATCGTCTCACCTTTTTATAGAAGGCACAAGAAATAGGATCATGTCATCAGTGTCTCTGCCTTTTGGAAAGTTTTTGTGCAAGCTCTTAATTCTGCCAAAAAGGTGATGCCATGTTTTGTAGGATCTTTTCCACTTCAAGAAGGGCTTATGCATTAAACATTTTTTATTTTTGTTTTGTTTTAGTAACTATACAAATAGCAAAATTGTAATGTTTGTGTTATTGTTCTTTGCAAGCCAGTTTACTCCCACAGATGATCAATTTTAACACCTAATTGTCATATTCAATCTTGCATCACTTGGATTTTATTTCAGGGGCACAAACCATAAATGAACTTTTGGCAATAAACAAATTTTGGCATGCTTGGAGAAACAATGGCTCACAAATGATTTATAGAGTTTATTACCATTTTTCAACAATGAATGAATTAAGTATATATACTTGAATGCTTTCCATGGCGATTTTAATCATCTCCTACAATGCTATAATTCAAGCCTTAGAATTCTCTTTCTGACAATATTATAATGCAAGCATTAAAATTCAATTTAAACACAGGTTGATGATACCTACATTTCTACAAGTACTAATGATTTGTCATTATTTCAACATATTTTTTGCCGTCAGGGATAATATCTGGTTTTTGTAGAAAACAACAATAGAATCAACAAAATATGTGCATCATCCTTTGATTTGCATATTCTTCTTATTGTTGTGCTCATTTTCTTGTCAGTAAAACTGAAACTTATATATCACTCATGATAACTGTCATTCTTTACAATTTCTATTGGTTGTTATTCAGCTGATGTCACTCTGAAAAATTCTTTAAAACACACAAAAATTGCAGTATTTTTTAAAGCTATCAAAATCTAATGATGCCATATTTTTTTGTAAGCAAAACTAATCCAATGTCACTTCATTGGCAACAGTAATCAATAAAGTTACATCATAATATGACCCTTTTATAAAATCCAGTACATCTATATTTTCTCTATAGCTTTAATTTGGTACATGACAAAAATAATTTGATAATGTGTAGCCAAAATTTATTATATGAAAATGTTTAACTACAGGTTAAAAAAAATCAAAAACATTATTTTTAGTCTAATACCAGGGTTCCTGCAGGTCATGGAATCCTGGAAAGGTTTTGGATATTTAAAAATAAATTTCAAGGGCCTTGAAAAGTAATGAAATTTGTTAAAACCTTGCAAAGTTTTGGAAAAGTCATGGAATTTCTGACAATGAAGTTAAGAAATTGATTTCTTCAAATTTCATAGAGCACAGATTAAATAAAACATAAAATTACGATTGATAAATGTCACACAGTACTAATTGTATTGAACAATGGGGACCAGCCTAGAAATGGTTGACTTTAAATAGAGTATATACGTGTTCGGTTGAGCAGGATTGATTAATAATGTAAGTTATGTTTTAGGAAGAATAATCTTTTGAGACCTTATCCAAGTTGAAAGTGAAAAATAAAAAATAGAGACACCGTTTTATTGATGGAATTTTAGTTCTTTAGCAATCTTGAATTTGGAACACTCATTACTAAAATTAGCACCTCACTCTTTGGTGCAGAATTGCAACCACATGTTTCAAAGACATGCAGCTCCAGAAAATGCCACAGCTCATATCCTTTCCTCTGCACAGAAGCTGAATTCCAGATTTTATCTATACTAATAAATATAAGTTTGGTTATGAGCATTCTAAAATTTTAAGTTATTGAATTTTTAATATCAAGGTGTCTGCATAGATTTACGATGGGAACCTTGATTCCTAAATGGTTTCATTTCCTATAAAAAGAACAAGAGCCCCTAACGGTAGTATCACATGATTTCCGGTGTAGTTCAATTGGAAAAATCAAATGGTCAGTTGCGTTGCTTTGAGCAATTATCACTTGACCATTTGTCAAGACGAAATTAATTTCATCTGAAAAGTGTGTTATTTCTTTGATCTAACATATCTTAAGTACTAATTTAGTTTCATTTATATTTCTCTCTTCATTTTGTATAAACAGAGTAAGTTCCCCTAATAGTAGATTTTACTTGATATCCAGTGTAGTTCGATAGAAATTTTTAAGTTTTTTGTCGCGTCGCTTTGAGTAATTACCACTTGACGATCTGTCAAAACGAAACGAAGTTAATTTCTTCCAAAAAAGTGAGCTATTTCGTCTATCTAATGTACAAGGTAAGTACTAATTTGGTTTAGTTTATATTTCTCTCTTTTTTTCTGGTCTGTCATGCGGCATCGTCATTCATTTTTTATGTCGTATGGTACGATACAACATAATTATAATCATTATTGTCGATTTATTATTCTCGTTTTGGTCTGTTACTTAAGTTTTTGTTTTAGAATATAAAAATTTGTAGTTTTCTTTCGAAAGCCGTTTTTAAATAACCTGCCAACCATACTGAAAAAAAATTCAGAGAATCATTTAATATTAGACATTTTCTCAGTCTCCTAATTAAAATCTCCCGATTTTCAAAACTCTCAAATAAATAAATATATAAATAAATACTATAAAATATCATGTATTAAAGAAAGAAAACTATTTGAATTTAGTATTTTAAAAATCTGCAAGAAGGAATAGATCAAAATTCCAGTAATATTACAGTGTGGGAATTTTGACTTCCATTTTTCAAGAAGGTTGTCAGGTTAGGATGAAACATGTTTACTGCTAATATAGTTTAACTTTAATCAAACATAATTCTGGTAAACTTTGATGGACTTTTTATTATAGATGTTAATAGTATATTTAATGAAATGTTTTTTTTAAGTTAGAGAAAAGAATTGTCATTGTCTAAAAATTACATTTAATTTTAAATCTCTGGGACTCTACAGGTTTGTAAAAATGATGCAGATTCACCATAAGTTATCACCCCAAATAACAAAAATAGAAAATTCTTTAAACAGTTTCTACTTCAAAAACCATTATTCAGAATCTAATGAAATTTGATAGAAAGTATATGACCAACATTATTCAAGAAAGTGAGACATTAAGAATTTTATTCTCCCCCATCCACCCACCCCAAAAATGAACAGACTTTGACCAAATTTGTTAGAATGCATCCTGGCTTTAAAGCCTTTCAATAATAATCAATTTTGGGTAAATTGTGCTGACGTACCATCAAATATTGATGAAGATATCATAAATAGAGATGCATTGAAAATGTTCTTTTCATAGTCCAGGAACAGCATTGGATTAAATTTGTACAGAAAGCGTTCATCTGACCCACCGATTCAGTGTCCAACTACTCTTGGAATTAATTATAATGCAGATGTCAGACAGGTGAGTGATGCCAGGCCCACATGGTTTTCTTGATTTTTTTCAGTGTATTTTGGAGGCTGCAATTTGCAGGGAACATGTATTAGATATGGACCAAGCAAGAACCAGTACTTTTGTTGCTGCAATGATGGTGAGTTATTACTTTTTAAATTTCCACTGAACCTTATTTTCTACATACAGTACAACATTCATTAAAAAGACTTAATGTGAGCTATAAATTTGTTTAGATGGATACTTGTCATGATATAAATTATAACTTTTATACAAATTTCCTGTGCTTAAGGAACAACTGTTAGTCCATATAATTGAAAAGGCCAGGTAATAGATGTATTGTTAAATAATTATTAAATTCATTGGCATTTTATGGGTCATCTTTTATCCCTCCCACAAAACATTTGTGGCAAAAGTTGTTAAATGAAGAAATCAATGATAACCAAGAGTCAGTTTGTCTTTCAAATACAAAATAGTTATTCAAGATTTTATGTGGAAAATCGTAGTATTGTTTCATAATAGAGCCAAAATGAATACCAAATTTTCATATTTGAATATTCAATTAATGTATTCAAAAAGGATTGGACTATTCATCAGTGTTAATAAAGGTATCAACTCTATGAACTAAGTCATCTAAATCTAATCACATGAAATTGCAGAAGTCTTGAGTTTGTTTTTTGTGCTTTCAAATGAAAAATAAATAAATGAATGTCTTATTTTTCCCTGTTTATCTTCAAACTCAGTACAAACATAAATGTTCCTTTAATGGTGAAGATGGATGGCACAATGCAGAAACTCGATTATCTGTTTTGATATGTGGGAGGTTTTTTATAGTATTTTTCTAGGCTGTGTCTTTGTTCCTATTAGCACAGTGTAGTTTTAAATGGTTTACATAAATATTTTTATAACTCATGAAATGCATACACACAATTACCATCTAAATTGTTTTAAAATATGAAAAGTTAAACAAATGCTGATATTAATTAAATATCAAGTTTAAATTACCAAGAAACATAGTATTTTACTGTATTTTTCATTTTATTGTAAGAAATGATACATCAATTATATATCTTTTATGAATGCTACAAAAGGTCAGATATATCATGCATCAACTCACAACTGCTCACTTGTATTGTCTGGCATGTTTCCATTCACAATTACTATTTGAAGCTTCTCAACAACCACTTGACATAATTTGAGTAAACTTGACACAGTCTGAGTAAACTTGACACAGTTTCTTGACACAGTTTGAGTAAACTTTACACAGTTTGAGTAAACTTGATAGAAAGCATCCTGGTATGAAGATCTCACATTCACATGAGCAAATCTGTGAGCTGCCATTGCTAAAAATATGAAAATGTTTATATAATTTATTCTCAAACACAGTTCAACAGAAATTAACCATATTGGACAGAAATAATACTGGCATGAAGGTCTTTCAGATTTGTTCAAATGAAATTCATTGTCAAACATGGCCACCATGACATAAAATAGAACACCTTTTAAATGACTTATTAAAATCCATAAATAGAACACCTTTTTAATGACTTATTAAAATCCATATATAGAACACCTTTTTAATGACTTATTAAAATCCACTCAATAGATTTTGAACACATTTGACAGGAAGAATCCTGGTATAGATGATTTTTAGTTTTAAACATATGATACCAATTGACCATCAGATATGGGTGCAATTAATAAAACTTGAAAAGTTTTAAAATGTCTCAAGGACTGCTCAGTGTAATTTGGTCATATTTGAAAGAAAGCAGCCCTGGTATGAAGACCTTTTAAATTTATACAAATCATGTCAAATCTGCTTTGAGATATGTTCACCATTGCTAAATCAGAAAATATTTTTCAAAGACATCTAAAAACCATTGGGTGGAATTGAATTAAACTTGATAGGAAGCATTCTTTACCTGCCACTTTGTCTAGTTTAGCAAGAGAAGTAACCTGTCCTTAGGAATACTCAGAATAAAAGTTTTTGAGTTCTCCCCATTGCTAAAAAAATAAAACATTTTCAAAAATAATTTCTGAATACTTGATGCACAAATTGAAATAAAACAAGTTAGAAAAATTAGAAAAATAATACTCCTTGAAATCTGAGCACTCTGTAATTTCAGCTTAAGAAAAAATATAAAATTTAAATATAACAAGCAACCAACAAGTAGGTAAAATGATTTATGAAAAAGATTAGTTTTGAAAAGAATGGTGTGCATTCTTGTAAATGAATTTGACATATTGTCCTCTTCACCTAGACCAGCAATTCAGATGGTAGAGTATTCGACTGATAATCTGAGGGTTGCAGGTTTGATACCTCCTTGAGCCAGGCAAAGTTGGCTGTCTCAGTGTCTATCTAGAAAGAGCACTTATCTTTAATTTTCTCAATGTGATATAGTCACTAAGGAGTTAAAAATGCAATTTAAAGAAGACAAAAAAATTAAAGGTTTGCAAGACACTTTGCTCTAACTGATAAAAGAAACTCTGGACCAAAACCACTAAACACTTTAAAATGTAATTTTTATATTAAAATGCTTGAATGATTTGTCATTTTTAATGGTAATACTTACATTATGGCATTTTATATATTCAGGAACATTATTTACAAATATTTTATATTTTTATTTTGATTTTTCACTTTATAAACAAAACAAATAGCAGCAAAATAACCAATATACTTTCTCTGAAACACTTTTACATTTAAATGCTACGAGCAAAAGAAACCCATTTCCATAAATAAAGAAAGAAATTCTGAGAAATTTGGCAGCACATCAAGGCTGAGCCAGTGGTAGGAATACATCCACACTTTCTAGTCACATGTCCAGTGCCTTTATTACTGAGCATGACTACAGATCTCGGTGGTTTCCAAGTAATGATGGGAGGGGGGAGGGATATGCTTTGAAATTAAATGCTAATAAGAGGTCAAGTTCACAGTAGAAGTTTGGTAAAATTGCACGTGGGTGGTCAGTGGTTAAAATTATTGAATCCATCAGTATAATATTTTGGGATCTGATGTTAAAGACAGTTCAGTTGGACATAATTTGGGGGAAGAAACCCTGTGTGCATGTGTGTGTTTGTGTGTGTGTGTGTGTGTGTGTGTGTGTGTTTTAGCATCAGAGCTTTATCCAGTTTCACTGCTATACATAGAGCATCCTTGCAAATGCCAGATCAAAGGGCAAAAGGACAGTATAATAGATATAATTCACTTTTTTTGTTGTTGGCATACATTTTTGTCAGTTGTATGATGTCACTATATTTTCTGTTTCCATAACTAGATTGGTGACATATTTGGCACAGAAGCTTAATAGTAAAGATTACACACCACTAGCAAAGAGGTGCATTGGGGTTAGGTGGGTGGAAATCAAAGTTCAATGTTCATATGGATTATTTGGTATTTTTTCTAAGACCATGGCAACATAACTAAACATCATAATAACAAATTTCATGCTCTGGAAGGTGTGAAAATAAAAAACAGTTTTGTTTAGTGGTATGACATTTATGGATGGAGGGATAGGTGGATTTATGGAAAGTATTTGTGTTTAAAATTAGTAGTGCAATTTATTCCAGGTTTTATTGGTCAACATTGTGAGGTATCCACTGCAACAACCTCCATAGTTACAAGCTCCAGTACAAAAACAACTTCAAATACCATCCGTACATCTGCAAGAACTACTAAGACAACAAACTTGACAATGCCAGCTTTGTCTGGATCTACAAAAACTACACCCAGTACACCACATAACACTACTCCAAAGACAACCATTCAAATAAATACTGCACCAACAAACCCTAATATCACAAGTGCACCAAGCACAATTAGTACAGCACATTTGACAGTTAGCAATATTACAACATCAAGCACAACACCAACAACCACAAATTCAATAACAAGTGCCACAACAATAATTCCTAGTACTACAACAAAATCACCAACATCAACAGCCACATCAGTAACAACAATCATAACAGCACATACACCATCTACTTCCCTGCAACCAAATACAACATATAGCACTAAATCAACAATTCATTCATCTCAACCACCAAGCACAATTAGTACAGCACAAACAACAACTCAACCAACACCAACAAAACTAGTCACTACATCAATGCAGAGCACATCAAAACCAAGTACTGCATCAACAAGTACCACATCAACAACTTTCACCACTACCCCATCCATAACATCAACAACTTTACTAACAACTACAACACCAGCTGAGGTAGCAGTGAAAGGAAAAAACTACAGCTTCCATGTTGAACTTGTGAAAGAGGAGTATAACCAGAACAGTTTCCTGACTATAATTAGTAATGCGTGGATCAAAGCTAATGCTGGTAAGTTACAGGGAAATTGTAAAATTTCTCAAATCTATAAATTTTCACAAATTTTATGTAAAAATGCAATTGATAAAAGTAGTTTTCCTGGAAAAAAGTAGAATACACTGATATGATTAAAATAAATTGGTGATATACACTGATATGATTAATATAAATTGATAATATACACTGATATGATTAATTTAAATTGGTAATATAAACTATGAATATAAATTAGCAGTATTATACTACTTTGATTATTATAAATTGGTAGTACACACTTAATATATATGATTAATATAAATTTGTACTATACACTGATATGATTAATATAAATTGGTAATACCGGTATACACTGATATGATTAATTTAATTTGGCAATATACACTATGAATATAAATTAGAAGTATTATAATGCTTTGATTAATATAAATTGGTAGTAGACACTGATATCATTAATATAAATTTGTACTATGCACTGATATGACTAATATAAATTAGTACTATACACTGAAATGAATAATATAAATTTGTACTATACACTGATATGATTAATATAAATTGGTGAACATTTAATGTTGCAACAATATTATCTTTAGTATATGTATTACAATGGATTTTACTTCTGACAATGCCAATATGTTTTTCTTGGTCGACTTCTTTGTTCTGCTGGTGATAGGCCAGGAAATCTTATGGGATGGTTTGCTGTCTGATTGTCTGGCTGTCTGTCAGCAGAAGTTTGTTATCACAACTCTTCCTCATAAACAGCTTAGAAAATCACCACAAAACTTTACATATACACTCACCCCATGGTCCAGTTGGTACTAAATAAAAAGGTGTTGCTCTGACATACAGTATGGTCACCACATTGTCCATCTTAAAAATCATATTATTGCTACCTCTCCTGAATGGATGGTCTTACCAAATGGGGTTTTCACTGACAGACTTCGCATGATGTTTAGTTGATCCTAAATAAAAAGGTGTAACTTAGACATCCATCATGGCTGTCATAGTAGCCATATTGATAATCTTATCGATACTTATACTGAATGAATATCAACACAAATTTTTCACAGAACTACATTTTATGATAATAGTGCTGATCTGACCAACAAAATGCCCAGCTTTGAAAATCATTTTATCCCTAGTTGTACATGGCTGGTATGATTGACATGTTATATTGAATGGCTAGTCATATTGATATGGGATTTTCACCAAAAAACTTCTAATGGTTTACTTGGTCCAAAATGACAATCAAGCAAATATACATCAAATATGGCAACCACAGCATCTGTCTTTCGAAAATGTCGCTATCACTGAAAAATATCATCAATACTTTCAACATTCCAATGCAGTTAAAAAAAGAAATGGTCTTATTTTGAATCCCTGGAAATTCTTTTCAGCTAGTAAAGTGTCAGTCATTTGAGGGACTCTTGGTTGGATGAGAGGTTTTACTGAAGTTGAGTTGACAAAAAAAAAGAAACAAGTTATATCTTTAAGTTTTGTCTGTTCCTTGAAAATCATTGTGTTACACTGTTACCATTCAGTGGAGTTTATATTCCACCAGGATGCTGACAAAACTTAATCAGGTGAAGCTGAAATTAAGTTTATCATCTTTATAGTGTCTGATTACACTTGAAATCCACTGCAAAAGGGATAGATTTAAGTTAATCAACACATTACTTTTCTGCTGGGGGTTGTGGTGGAGAGATGGGGAGGTTTACAATATTTCTAACTGTCCAAAAGCTTGAAGTTTGAAAAGAGTTATTATTGTTCAGATTTATGTCCAAGAAAAGGTCCATATTACATTGACTTGACTAGTTGGAAAATATTTACTATTTTGAGGTAAAAGAAAAAAACAATATTCTGACTCAAAGAAAATCCTAGCCCCTCCACAAGTTGTAAATTATTGGGGACTGATGTATTTGTGTATGAATTGTACTTATCTTGTGTTCCATAGAATCACTTGATTAATTTCATAATTCTTATTCCATGTTTGAATTTCCTTACAGGATTACATTTGAATTCCTCAGTCTTAGAAGTGAACATTTCATCATGGGATGCTCTAATAGACAGAGAAGGGTAAGTCATTGCTAATAATCTAAATTCATCTACGGTCATAATAAATAGAAAATTTTTAAAAACATGCTGCAACTATGTACATTGTGTATGTACACTGCAAACATAGCAAGACAATGATATGGAAGGTTAGTGAATTTTTACTTTAAGTTGTGAGGCATTTGTCAAATCAAACAGGTTTCACTTTTTATTCCTTGAATCAGATTATAGTTATATTTTTGCTTTTCTACTTTCTTTTGGTATTCTGAAAAGTCTTTGAAATGTGCTTGAATTTCCCAATGAAATATCTGAAAGAACCATGTTTACATCATTACCTTGAAAGGCATAGAAACTCAGTCTTGAGACCACTCTGGTGGTCTAGTGGTTAGAGCATTCACCTCAGATGTGGGAGGTTGCAGGTTCAAACCCTGATTGAGTCATACCAAAGACTTTAAAAAATGGTACTAATAGCTGCCTCACTTAGTGCTCAGCATTAAGAAGTTATTGTAGGACTGGTCAACCTGGTGTCAAGATAACCTGACTAGGTGGGACATCATGCTAGATGTTGGCGGCATGATGCCCTAAAGCTACACATCTCTATAAACTGCTGCAATAGATATGATATCTATATGACTAAAAAATTGTATACACTATGTTAAAATCACATTCATGAACAAAATCACACATTCATAAACATCTATCTACATCCTTTTTTCTGGCATTAAATCAACCAGACCTGTTTATTGCCAACAAATATTGTGTACTCAGATAATCAGAGTCGATTTGGTTTTGATAGTACTGAAACTCACATCTTTAGGCAGTCATAGAAATGCACTGTTCTATACTTGAATATACCATATAAATTCACTTGTATGTTGACTAAAACTGCAAACAACAATGATCCCAATCTACCATTGCATAATTTGCCTGTGAATCAGGGTCTATGTTGTTAATTCTACTGATTACTCCTAGAAAAAACTACAAGACCCAGATCTGCCAGCACATTATGCGATGGCAGATCTGGGTCTGTGCAGTTTGCAGTTGGACTCATCTTATAAGTGAGTCAAGACAGTATATGCCATAAATGAGTGATGAAAAAATATATATTCATCTGTGAACTTATCTATTTGTTAAGTTTGGAACTTGATATACTGAGATCGTTGTTGATTTTGCAAGCACTTATCAGAAATACTTTTGTTCTTTTTTACTTTTTGAATGCCTTTGCTTGGATTTGCTCAACAAGGATGTCTAATTTTGTAGTTATAATTGGCTCCAATATTCTTTAAAATGTGTATCTCATTCCTTGTAACTTTACATACTTGTCATTGTTTTTGTAAGATGTGCATATGTGGGTCTTTTATTCTGTAAAAATATGTCAAAATTTAAATGCTTGAAGAAGTAGATACAGTAGTATAGTTCCTAACATCTATTGACTGGCAATAGTCTATCCTTCTGACTAATATATTAGTTTCTATCACACAGATAAATCTACTTATAATCATTATATAAAAGTATATTTCTTATCACAAAAAAGTCAGTCTCTACCACACAGGTGAATCTACATATAATAATCAGAAAAAGTCTACATTAGTTTTTAACACACAGGTAAATCTACCTATAATATAATGCTTATAAAAAGTCTAAGTGAGTTCTAACACACAGGTAAATGCACCTATAAAGGTAAATCTGCTTACAATGGGCTGCTGTGTTCTGCTTATAGAATACACTCAAATTTCAAGAAACTCTTCTTTTTAAATAGACGCTAAGTTCTAAGAAAAACCTTTGAACACCTACAGCTTAAACTATTTTTACTTGTCTCCGTGTCTTGCAAGGCTAGTGACTTAGAACTTATACTTGTCCTGGATCAATTTTATTCATCTTGCACAGTGCATATTACTGAATCAACTTATATTACAACATGGCCAGTAGCATCTTTGAAAAGTGATTTAATTGTCCTCATTCACACCCTAGAAATATCAGAAACATGAGGGAGATTTTCAGGTTCTTATAATGAATCATTTTGTTGATGATCAATATTGTTGCTGATGATGAATTATCATGCTGATGATGAACCGTATTTCTGATGATCAACCATATTGCTGATGATCAATCATATTTTGGATGATGAATTATCATGCTGATGATCAACCATATTGCAGATGATCAACCATATTGCTTATGATCAACCATATTGCTGATGATCAATCATTTCGGATGATGAATTATCATGCGAATGATCAACCATATTGCTGATGATCAACCATATTGCTTATGATCAACCATATTGCTGATGATCAACCATATTGCTTATGATCAACTATATTGCTGATGATCAACAATATTGCTTATGATCAACCATATTGCTGATGATCAACCATATTGCTGATGATCAACCATTTTGCTGATGATCAATCATATTTCTGATGATCAATCATGTTGCTGATGATGAACCGTATTTCTGATGATCAACCATATTGCTGATGATCAATCATTTCGGATGATGAATTATCATGCTGATGATCAACCATATTGCTGATGATCAACCATATTGCTTATGATCAACCATATTGCTTATGATCAACCATATTGCTTATGATCAACCATATTGCTGATGATCAACCATATTGCTGATGATCAATCATTTCGGATGATGAATTATTATGCTGATGATCAACCATATTGCTGATGATCAACAATATTGCTTATGATCAACCATATTGCTGATGATCAACCATATTGATGATGATCAATCATTTCGGATGATGAATTATTATGCTGATGATCAACCATATTGCTGATGATCAACCATATTGCTTATGATCAACCATATTGCTGATGATCAACCATATTGCTGATACCATATTCCTGATGATCAACCATATTGCTGATGATCAATCATTTCGGATGATGAATTATTATGCTGATGATCAACAATATTGCTTATGATCAACCATATTGCTTATGATCAACCATATTGCTGATGATCAACCATATTGCTGATGATCAATCATTTCGGATGATGAATTATCATGCTGATGTTCAATTATATTGCTGATGATCAACCATATTGCTTATGATCAACCATATTGCTGATGATAAACCATATTGCTGATGATCAACCATATTGCTGATGATCAACCATATTGCTTATGATCAACCATATTGCTGATGATCAACCATATTGCTGATGATCAATCATTTCGGATGATGAATTATCATGCTGATGATCAACCATATTGCTGATGATCAACCATATTGCTTATGATTAACCATATTGCTGATGATCAACCATATTGCCGATGATCAAACATATTGCTGACGATCAACCATATTGCTGATGATCAATCATTTCGGATGATGAATTATCATGCTGATGATCAACCATATTGCTTATGATCAACCATATTGCTTATGATCAACCATATTGCTGATGATCAACCATATTGCTGATGATCAATCATATTTCTGATAATCAATCATGTTGCTGCTGATGAATTATCATGCTGATGATGAATCGTATTTCTGATGATCAACCATATTGCTGATGATCAATCATTTTGGATGATGAATTATCATGCTTATGATCAACCATATTGCTGATGATCAATCATTTCAGATCATGAATTATCATGCTGATGATCAACCATATTGCTGATGATCAACCATATTGCTTATGATCAACCATATTGCTGATGATCAACAATATTGCTTATGATCAACCATATTGCTGATGATCAACCATTTTGCTGATGATGATTAATCATATTTCTGATGATCAATCATGTTGCTGATGATGAACCGTATTTCTGATGATCCACCATATTGCTGATGATCAATCATTTCGGATGATGAATTATCATGCTGATGATCAACCATATTGCTGATGATCAACCATATTGCTGATGATCAACAATATTGCTTATGATCAACCATATTGCTGATGATCAACCATATTGCTGATGATCAATCATAGTTCTGATGATCAGTCATGTTGCTGATAATGAATTATCATGCTGATGATGAACCATATTGCTGATGATCAATCATAGTTCTGATGATCAATCATGTTGCTGATGATGAATTATCATGCTGATGATGAACCATATTGCTGATGATCAATCATATTTTGAATGATGAATTTTTATGCTGATGATCAACCATATTTCTGATGATCAACCATATTGCTTATGATCAACCATATTGCTGATGATCAACCATATTGCTGATGATCAACCATATTGCTTATGATCAACCATATTGCTGATGATCAACCATATTGCTGATGATCAACAATATTGCTTATGATCAACCATATTGCTTATGATCAACCATATTGCTGATGATCAACCATATTGCTGATGATCAATCATTTCGGATGATGAATTATTATGCTGATGATCAACCATATTGCTGATGATCAACCATATTGCTTATGATCAACCATATTGCTGATGATCAACCATATTGCTGATGATCAATCATTTCGGATGATGAATTATCATGCTGATGTTCAACCATATTGCTGATGATCAACCATATTGCTTATGATCAACCATATTGCTGATGATCAGCCATATTGCTGATGATCAATCATATTTCTGATGATCAATCATGTTGCTGATGATGAATTATCATGCTGATGATCAACCATATTGCTGATGATCAATCATTTCGGATGAACAATTATCATGCTGATGATCAACCATATTGCTGATGATCAACCATATTGCTTATGATCAACCATATTGCTTATGATCAACCATATTGCTGATGATCAACCATATTGCTGATGATCAATCATATTTCTGATGATCAATCATGTTGCTGCTGATGAATTATCATGCTGATGATGAACCGTATTTCTGATGATCAACCATATTGCTGATGATCAATCATTTTGGATGATAAATTATCATGCTGATGATCAACCATATTGCTGATGATCAACCATATTGCTGATAATCAATCATATTTCTGATGATCAATCATGTTGCTGATGATGAATTATCATGCTGATGATGAACCGTATTTCTGATGATCAACCATATTGCTGATGATCAATCATATTTTGGATGATGAATTATCATGCTGATGATCAACCATATTGCTGATGATCAATCATATTTTGGATGATGAATTATCATGTTGATGATCAACCATATTGCTGATGATCAACCATATTTCTGATAATCAATCATGTTGCTGATGATGTATCATATTTTTCATGCTTTAGTTTAAAATTTTCTGTTTGTAATGAATTCCACATGCATTGGGGTGCCTGAATTTATTTTGTCCAGATGCTGGTGTTGAAAAGAAAGAAAAAAAACTAGTGCAAACAAGCATTTTTCTTATAAATTGGAACTCAAGTTTGATTCAAAATCTCCACATTTGCAATTGAGCCTGACCACTTGACCTTGGAAGTTGGTTCTACTACCAGATAAATCCACTGAATTTTTCTTTGGTCATACATAGGTAGTTTTGTCTTGGGGCATACATCAATAGTTCTGTCTGGTCGCATCAAGCAGAGGTAGATGAGTATTGCTATAGAAACAGTAGAATTAGGATAAATGGCAGTACTACAAACCCTAGGTTTTTGTCAGTAATAGATACTTTAATTTTTTTTTTCATGGTCAAAAGGCAATAATTTGGAACTGAGCAAATCATTTGAAGGAATACAAGTATTTGACTAAAGGATACTTGAGTTTTAACAGTTTTTAAGTATATCTGACATGCACTTTTCTATATCAATTAATTTGTCTTGCTATAACAAGGACAAAAATTTGTCATAAACTTTTCTCATACTGTAAGTAGATTTTTTTAAGGTGTCTCAATTTCTATGCTTTTACAAAAAAATTACATTTTTAACACTATGTAAACTTGTGGATTAGGGGAAATGACCTGTTGTTTTCATTGTTGGATGTTTGAATTAATTATTTGTTGTGACCACAAAGTATATTAAATTGTGTATCGCACCAAAAATAGAGAATCCACATTAATATAAATGAATCCCACAAGAAATAGAGAATCTACAGTAATTCAAATGAATCCCACCATAAAAAGAGAATCCACAGTAATATAAATGAATTTTATGACTCATAATTTAGACATGTAGGTCAAATGTTTACAGATGTAATTGTTTATTTCCTTTGTTGGATGAAGGCAGGGGCTTATGACATTTTTTTATCTTTCACAGAGTGGAAATTCTTGGAATATTTTATACTGTTCAAGTGCATGTGAACTGGAACAAGTCTCTTGTAGTCCCTGGCCATGCAATAATGGAACAAGAAGTGCAGGCTTCTTACAACTCCCAAGTATACAGAGGGCAGATAGAATCCCTGATTTCTCTTGAATTCAGCTTTCATATTAACATCGAAGGACCTGGACTCGCTGAAGAAGAAAAGGCAAGAGTGGAGAGGGCGATAAATACAACATGGGCAACTAATAGCAGTAAGAAGTTTTCATCATTTTGTAGGTTACACTGATTGTAAGGGGAACATTTCAGTTATGATAAATTTTGTTGTTACATAAGACAAAGACCCTCAGATTTATTCCAATATAATATATATTAATTGAATCAGCTTTTTTCAAATTTTACAAAATTCTGTCTTAAAAATGAGTAGAATATAATAAAGAGGAAATGTAAAGAATGCACAATAAAATGAAGAAAGAAACCTCTAATTGGCTCAGATTTATGGGCCAGAGTAAGAAATTTTTCAAAGGTTACAAGAGTAACCTTTCATTAAATAATGATTCCTTTAGAAGCTACTTGCCAAAATGTTGTGAATGCATTGATCAGGAAAGGAATAGTACTACAGTGGAACATGTCTTGAAAAACCACCCAATCTGCCCAAAAAGAATGGTCTCTCAAGACAGGTGGTCCCTCATAACAGGACATAACACTACATAGTAAATCTGTGCATGGAGATCCTGGTCTCTAAAAACAAGTGGTCGTTCATAATGGTGGCCTCACAAGAAAGGTTTTTATGTACCATCATCATGACCTAGATAAAATGAATAAAGAATATTACAAGGTAACTAAAGCAGTGAATGAAGACATTCATTTAGAAAAACCCTCTGAATTAAGTTTTGACTCTAAGTGGAAAGATTTCTAAAATTTAGTTATGTTGTTAAAGCTGTTAAAAGCATTTTGTTTTCTCACCAAGAATATGTCACAGAACACTTTACATTTTGTATCCAAAATTACAATGATATCTATATAGTATTCAAATATTACAAACAAATTTGTATATTGTTACTCATTTTCCATGACATTCTTATTAGAATGCACTTGCTATAATTTGATGCTATTCATGAAAAAAAGCAATCACCATATCCACCAATCAATCATCGGTGTGGGTTGATTGGCTTTTTGAGTCCTAATTTAACTTATACAATCATTATGTATCTTCAGTTCTAATAACTTCTGTTAGAAAGCAATTGTGTATTTATTATTGATCAGTGCTAATTTAAACCTTTTCTAGGCATGCTGGCTGTCACAATTTTGAAGATGGAGGAGTATGTCGGTGAAGATGGGTAAGAAGACTATTTAATAATAGTGCACATAGAGCTGATTATGAAAGATATCATAATTATACTAGAAGAATATGAACAAAAATGTCACAGGGACAAAGGGAACATGAGGGAATTTGCCAAGATAAATAATATTGAATTATGATGATCTGTGACAGATTCATTATGTTCATCTCAGTTTATTGATATTTAAATCCAAAGATGTGATTGGCACCAAAATGATGTGATTGCCACACTGGGAAAATGAATCTAACATTGCTTTGATATCACATCGATGATCTGGATTTTCATGTTATAAGTGATTTCCAAATTCCAATTATTGGGGGAAATGCCATTTCATTGGTCAATTCATTGATGTGATAATTAATACCATGCAAATTAGTAAACATGCATTTGTCATAATATTGTGGTTATTATTACCATATGTTCTTGCTTATTAGACAAGTCCAACAGCAAACTGCACTGACCAAGATCTACCAGCACGATTTGCACTGTCAGATCTGGGTCTGTGCAATATGTTAGGAGTAATCAGTAGAACAAACAACATAAACCCAGATCTGCAAGTACATTATGCTATCGCAGATCAGGATCTTTGTTTTAGCAGTTTAAATTGACTTATTTGTGTGTATATACGGATTATGATCCAACAATGGTGGTTATATTGTTGCTGTTGCTGACAAGAGTGATGTGATAATAAGACATTGATCAAATGCTTTGAAATAGGAAGATGGTAAAAAAGTACAAACAAAAGAATGATAATGACAATCTGAAGATATCTATGGATAATTTCATAATACTTCATTTACTGTATATGTTTTATGTGTATCATGTATGAATTCTACCTATTTTTCAAAACTTTTATTTATTTACATAAACAACTTCTTTACATATCAGAGTTTTTTTAGCAGTAAAGTTTTAAGTTCATTTAAATTTACAATGCAATTGAATAACCTCTCAGTTCAGAAGAACTACCTGTAATCTATAATTTTATTTTACCCTTTAAATTATCATACATCATTAATCCATATTGTTCTTCTTCTTCCTGAAATTTGTGTATAGAACACATTTGTATTCTTATGCAATAAGATCGCAAGATTTGTTTTTTCTAAGTAGCTGAACATTATAATAATTAATAGTTTACTTAAATTCATACATCCAAAATATAGTTAATATGAAGTGTGCAAAAATTGACAGAAATATAACAGTAATTGTTGCAAATTATTTTGTTTCCTTCTTTGCAAAATATTTTTGTTTCCTTTTTGTAGGCAAGAGGTCACTAAGATATACTACTTTATTTCCAAAAAACAAATTTATCTGCATCCTACATCCGTTACTTTACCCAATCAAGGCATCTTGGAGACCAACATCAGGAATGAAGTTTCCACAATAAAATTCTATTCTGGCACACTTCTGTGGAGATACAGGTTCCACTATAGTCTATATGTGGAGGAACATGTCTACACAGAGAATTTGCAGCACTTTTCATTGGCTGTTTCTCAGCTGTGGGCAGCCAGTTCCTCAGGTAGTTCTTTATCGGGAACAAATTACACATGTTACAATATTTGAGGAATTTTGACTGAATCTTAATTCCAACATCCTTTGTAATCCAGTATGGATAACATTTTATGAACTTACAATCACAAAGTGTATTCAAGCTTGAAAACCTAATTGTTTGCATTAACTATTTCAGTAGCTTTTTGTACAAGATATAAGGCATGATACATGTCAAGACCTAATAGGTTAGAGAATTGTATGTCTGGTCAGAGGAGCTACAGTAGGTCAGTTACTAGTGTGTTAGATTTACAATACATGAATCACACTTTCCATTTCTGCCCAGGCCAGCCTATGTTAGCTGTCTCAGCATACCTTGTAATGTGTTATAAGTGCCATCAAAATCTACAAAAATAATTGTCTTCTGAACTTAATGTTTAACATTATTTCTTTGTTATGACAACCTGTTGAAAAATTACCCAATATATGGATTAGGTATAGGTTATTGTTATAGGGCAAATAAGAAGCAAGTCAATCTAAATATCTTTGTATAATGTTATATCTTTTAATTATAATATTTTTAAAACACTTGTTAATATTTAGTTTCAGTTTGTTCAGTTGGTGGCTGTATTGTCAACATTTCCAGGACTGAGAAATATCTCACTTATGATGGGTAAGACAGTTTGACCAAATAGCAGTTGAGATAAAAATAGTATGAAATAATTGTAATGCTCATAAATCCCCTTACATTCCTATAGGAAATCTTTCATTCCCACAGGAGAATGCCTTCATTCCCACATTAACACTTATTCCCTCCCACACCCCCTTCTAAGTGGCATGAGAAACAGTGATTTACTGTGTGATGCTGAAGATCATCTAGTATTATGAATATGACCTGCTTATCCAATTCTTGTCTTCCTTTTAAGTTTTCACAGTATTCCTCAGTGTCATGACTAATTTTTCACAGGCTATATATCTACATATAAGCACATGAAATTCTTTTCATCTTTTTATTTCTCTTATCCATGGAAGTAGTTATACAACACTTAAAACAGTCACTAGGAATCAGTGAAATGTATTCCTTAAATTTAAAAGCAGATTAAAATCAGTAATTGAAGCAGATTATATTCTCATTACTTTAGTCTAATTACTAGGCTGCATTTGTAATCTTAAAGTAGGATTTCCATGGGTAAAGTTGCCTAAAATGTATGTAAAATTTTATCACAAAGACACCTGGAATTTCCTTCAATAAAGAATATTTAAAAAAATTAAAATATGGGTCTTAATTGGCAAAAATGGTACTAAACAGCATAGAATATTGGAGTATCTTTCCTATACAGCTTAGATCTTTAAAATTGTTATAATTTTCTTGCTTTCAGGAACACAGTGGTGGAGATACTCTATTTTGTCCATAAAGGTGGAAATATTTTCAGCCCATTTTTAGTGGCCACAAAGGGTCCAGACAGCCAGCAATTGAGAAATATTAGAGTTATCTCCCCTAAATCAAACAGTTCATATATAATATATATCAGAACTGGCATCCTCTACAGATTAAGCTTCAGTCAAGAACTTTACATTCAGGGTCGAGTTGATGTCAAAGATACACAGAAAATTATGACCAGTCTTACACAGGCCTGGACCAGTCATTTAATTGGTAAAGATTACATGTGTTTTTTTTATCTTATATTCATTTCTGCTTCATATACTTTACAGAATTGTAATTCATTAAACTAACAAATTCAGTGTCATCTTAATTTTTTATTCTAGTAGTTAATAGTACTCTGCACATCAGCACTTGGCCTTAATGAATATAATTCAAAGTAAATTCTTGGTATGGAGATAAGTTCTGTAATTCTTTCTAGCATTTATTTTATGTTTAAGTTTCCACCTCACTATTGACTTAGTGTGATACTTGACACATTTTGCCTGTAAATGTTTTGTTATGTTTTATTCTAATCACAGGTAACTTCTGGCAGGATAAGTGGTGGGGCATGTAAGATGTTTAGACAATAATAAGATTATCACTTCATCTGCATCACCAGTATGAAGTGTCAGCCAGACTACACTTCTGAAACATATACTCTTTTAATGGAGGACAGATGTGTGATAATTTTGGGCAAATAAATTTCCTGCACAAATCGAATAATCAGAAAAGGGCTGTGGATGCTATTAGCCTTACTATTGCTAGCTCAGTAGCAAATTAGTTGATGTCACAATCACTCATGGCCAAAGAAGTTATCAAAGACAATTAAAGCTGGTCATTCTTTACTACTTTCTTTACCATCACAACTCTAGTATCATTGCCAAACATCTCTCCTGGTCATACCAGCACTGAATAGGTTTCTGGGCCATTCCCAACTACAGCTACAGTGACCACTGTGGACAAGCACTCAAAATCTTCATATAACATGTACATCTCTGGGACTGTCCATGGTACTTTATAACTAGATAACCAGTACTAGACTCCAGGACCTAATATTAGCCCATTATGTGCCCTTTCACTCTAGTGCTGGCATCATCTCAACTTTGCCAAGTGTAACTGACTGGGTATAGTGAGCCACCTTCCTGACATGCTTGGTCCAGGAGACATGAAGTCAACAGGCCCTGAGATCCAGCAGCTCCATGTAGCCCAGGTTTTTCATGGACACTCAGCAAAACTGTCACCATATTTGGTAATTGAACCTCTCATACTATCCAGTGCTAGATAGCCAAAAGCTAAATGGACCAGCAAAGGACCATCCCATTGCCAGTCCTGACCTGTCACAACTTATATGTTGTACTGTCCAGGGAAAATTTAGTATTTTGTGCCTCCAGCTACTGTCCCCTTCCTTGCTCAACATTTAGTTATCTTTCTTCAATTACCCTCTTAACAAATCCTGCAAATGCTCATATTTTAATGAAGAAAACTCAGCCTATCTTCAGATGATTAACAGTCTGGTTGAGTTGCTATTATCCTTCAAGACCCAAGCATCATGGGATTGAATCCTGCCATCTTGGTTTGTCCTTGGGCAAGGTACTTTACTTAGGGCCATAGAGACTGATCACAGTCCTTGGGGTAATAAACACCCGGGCCTATCATAGTTCTTGTTCAAAAAAAATTTTCTTTTATAAATATAGAATGTGTTGTTCAGCCCCATCATGGGCCCGGGACCAAGGAATGAATATTGGTTCATGAGGTTAGGATAGTCACTACCAACCTAGTGTTTGAGTCCAACTGCTCTCTGACCAACATAAATTAAGCCATCACCTGGTGGTCTGAATGACTATTAACAGCTTCTTTGTGGGAGACCTGTCATCTCAAAGGGATTATCTGACCAGGTAGGGCTTATATCAACAACATGATTGGCTACTTTCCCATGTACCTAAGGACCTTTGTCTCAATGCTGGTTGGTCTTATACTGGCAGCATGATTGGCTACTTTCCCATGTCCCTAAGGACCTTTGTCTCAATGCTGGTTGGTCTTATACAGGCAGCATGACTGCTACCGTCACATGTCCCTAATGACTTTTGTAATATTCTAGTTGGTCTTATACTGGCAGCATGATTGGCTACTTTCCCATGTCCCTAAGGACCTTTGTCTCAATGCTGGTTGGTCTTATACTGGCAGCATGATTGGCTACTTTCCCATGTCCCTAAGGACCTTTGTCTCAATGCTGGTTGGTCTTATACAGGCAGCATGACTGCTACCGTCACATGTACCTAATGACTTTTGTAATATTCTAGTTGGTCTTATACTGGCAGCATGATTGGCTACCTTCCCATGTCCCTAAGGACCTTTGTAACAATGCTGGTTGGTCTTATACTGGCAGCATGATTGGCTACTTTCCCGTGTCCCTAAGAACCTTTGTCTCAATGCTGGTTGGTCTTATACTGGCAGCATGACTTGCTACTTTTCCATGTCCCAATGACCTTTGTCTCAATGCTGGTTGGTCTTATACTGGCAACATGATTGGCTACTTTCCTATGTCCCCAAGGACCTTTGTCTCAATGCTGGTTGGTCTTATACAGGCAGCATGATTGGCTACTTTCCTATGTCCCAAAGGACCTTTGTCTCAATGCTGGTTGGTCTTATACAAGCAGCATGATTGGCTACTTTCCCATGCCCCTAAGAACCTTTGTCTCAATGCTGGTTGGTCTTATACTGGCAACATGATTGGCTACCTTTTCATGTACCTAAGGACCTTTGTAACAATGCTGGTTGGTCTTATACTGGCAGCATGATTGGCTACTTTCCCATGTCCCTAAGGACCTTTGTCTCAATGCTGGTTGGTCTTATACTGGCAACATGATTGGCTACCTTTTCATGTACCTAAGGACCTTTGTAACAATGCTGGTTGGTCTTATACTGGCAGCATGACTTGCTACTTTTCCATGTCCAAATGACCTTTGTCTCAATGCTGGTTGGTCTTATACTGGCAACATGATTGGCTACTTTCCTATGTCCCCAAGGATCTTTGTCTCAATGCTGGTTGGTCTTATAGGGGCAGCATGATTGGCTACTTTCCCGTGTCCCTAAGAACCTTTGTCTCAATGCTGGTTGGTCTTTTACAGGCAGCATGATTGGCTACTTTCCCATGTCCCTAAGGACCTTTGTCTCAATGCTGGTTGGTCTTATACAGGCAGCTTGACTGGCTACCTTCCCATGTCCCTAAGGACCTTTTTAATAATGCTGGTTGGTCTTATACTGGCAGCATAACTTGCTACCTTCCCATGCTGAGGGGAGGGAACAATTTTGTTTCCTGAATCTTATTATTGATCTGTGATATTCTTTGTATTAGACACACGACTCAAAGTTGCTGTTCATACTTCAGGAATCAAGACGAACAAAAGGGTAATGGAATGGATTTGAAGAAAAAAAAACAAATGTTTTGAATAAAATACATTTCTTTGATCACATTTATCATATATTTATTTATCAAATGGGCACAAACTTGCAAGCTCTCAATTCACATTCCTGGTTGAGTGTGCACTTCCACCCTTGTAATAACAGATAATGGATGGGATTTGTCACCAATTTCTCTTTTTAATTGGATATCACTGTTCTGACTTCCATCTTGGTAAGCAGATGGTGTTGTAGTACGTTTATTACTAAAACTGGTCAAAAGACCTGGTTAACATCTTTTTGTGGGTAGGCTATATTTGTGAGGACATGAAAAGTCCCCTAACATATTATAATTGGATAAGTATTATCAGAGAAGATTATTTTGCTCCTAAAATTTGTGTCTGCATTTTGCCTTTTTCACAATAATCAATGTTTAAATTCTTCTTTCAATGGTATTATAAATTTTTCTGAGAATTCAGCCCCTCACCCCCCATATTTTAATTATTTTTAAAAGAACCTTTTTTATCCAAGTGAAGATTATTTAGATCTTTTTGTTGTTTCTTACTTAGGTTTTTCAATGCAGTTGCACTTCATTAGAGTGGAACTTTGTTTGGATAGCCAAGGGTAAGTCTGTTGATTTATTGACTGTTTTCTACAGTAATGTAAAACAAGAATGAAAGCTTCTTTGTTATTTTATCTAAATGCTGTAGAAAAGGGCAGGAATAGTTTGATACATATTTAAATGCTTCATATTTTAGACATCACACTTATGCTTTCACTTTCAAAAATTTAAGATATTTAATATTAAGGGAAGAAACTTTGATAGTTTATGATCTTATATTACATTGAAGAATTTCTAATTGCAGTGTTTAATACCACAAATGAACCACAAAAATAGAAAATTACTTGCTGTTTTTGTTGTTGTTGTTGGGCTTAACACCATTTTTCAGCACACGATAGGCTATTCATGGCGGCCAGTATTAATGGTGGAGGAAGAAACCAGGAAATCACCGGAAAGAACCACCGACCCACGAGAAACTACTGGCAAGCTTTCTCATATATCCACATTAGCTGAATCCTAGACTCGAACACACGCAGACAGAGGTAAGATGGCAGTGATCTGTAATGGACAGCGCTTTAGACCACTCGGCCACTAGGGGCCCCTGCTGTTTTTGTCATCTTATTCCCCATGAAAACATTTCCATAATATTTTTTTCATTACAGGTCTGAAGTATCTAGAATAATCTATTTCCTTATGAATGGAGGTCATATCCAAGATGGCCGATCTATGAATTCTCCAACTATTAACTGGCTGGACACCTGGTTCAGAAACACAACTCATATGGTCATCACAGGAAGTGGTCAGGCATATAATGTATATACTGAGAAGACAGATCAAGTGCTTAGGAAAACTCAGTATTTCACTGTGTTTATTAATGGCTATACATGGGCAGAAGATAAAAATGTTCTTCAGAATATAATACAGAGAGCATGGACAGAAAAATATACAGGTAAGTTGCTTGAAGATTTGTGTGTAGTTTGAAAATAGTCAAGGATAAAAAAATAATTCTAAATTAATTGATTTAAAATGTCATGAAATTTAAATACAAGAATGTATTTACTGATGTTATTTGATGTTAGATTTAATATCACACTCTCAAAAAAGTTTCCATTGGCTGCAGTTTCATTTGGTCATTACTTAGTAAGCATGTATCTTTTATGTTCTCAGTGAACCAGAAAAATATATCTATACATGTCTCTTTTCTGTCTAGTTAAATCAATAATCAGCTGTGATAATTTATTTTCAATGACACTTGTACTCATACTGGTCATAGTTGTTGTGCAGTTTTATAGTAATCCTTTCTTTGAGAACAAATTAGGTGAAATAATTATTTTCAATGTGATTAATGAGTCATCTTTATATTTTTTTGGATATAAATTTTCTGTTACAATTGTAAAGGAGGAAATTTCCTATACATCCCATATTTAATGGGTTTTTTTTGGACCCTTTAATTTTTTGTACACCATCAAGCCTTAGAAATAATAATTAATTAGAGCTATGGTATTTTTTGTAAACAAAACTTCACATTTTTTTGGTCAACCTATTTTATTTTTCCTACTTAAAACAATGTATCACTTAGATATGCAAAATCACCAATTTATTCTTTGCCAAGTAAATTTGGTAAAATTCAACATGAGGATATAAATATCTGTTTCTTCAATGAAACAAAAACCCAATTATCTGATATCTTCATGTAACTGAGGCATCTAATAATGAAAAAGAAATAAGCAACCACTGGTAAATTGTTTTTGTTGTTGTTGGGTTTAACGCCATTTTTCAGCACACGATAGGCTATTCATGGCGGCCAGTATTAATGGTGGAGGAAGAAACCGGGAAATCACCGGAAAGAACCACTGACCCACGAGAAGCTACTGGCAAGCTTTCTTACATATCCACATTCGCTGAATCCTAGACTCGAACACATGCAGACAGAGGTGAGATGGCAGTGATCCGTAACAGACAGCGCTTTAGACCACTCGGCCACTCGGGGCCCCACCAACCACTGGTAAAGAAATATTCACCAATTATAAGTGTGTACAAAGCCATTTGCTCAACTTATTTGGAAAGGGTGACTGTTTTGTTAACTGGGAATCTATTTGCATTCATCATATTGCCCTTCTTTGTCTTTTGTATTAGGGAGAAAATAAAATGATTGATGTTTTTCTGTTGTCATTACAATTTATACCACTATTCATTAAAAGCTGGACAACATTGTTAATGAGTGCTCTTTTTTATGTCAGTATGTAGCCATGCAACACACACATTTGAAAACCAATTCTGAAGCTATTTGAGTTTACTTATCCTGTAAATATAATATCTCAGTAGAGGATGAAATGAAGACCACAGACCACTGGGCAATTAATCTTCTTGATTGGATATAGTAATGCAGTATAAACTATAAAAACCCAGTTTGAATCATAAATGCAAAAGTCATTGACTGCATAAGATCAATTTAAATATAGGTAATATCCAACATAGGATCACAAATTTAGTCCTTGAAAATAACATGTAGTGTTTATAATATTAAAGTGTATTTTGATACATGTTGCTTTGTTGCTCTCTCTCTCTTTTTAGTACAGTCATTACCACAAAATGATAATTATTTATTTTGCATATAATTTTTCGTAAACCAAAATTAATTATTTTTTCATATACAAAAAATAACATTAAATGTGGTACTTTCGGAGTGATTAATAATTTATCTTAATATTTTTTAGGATATAACTTTTCTGTTACCATAGTAAAGGAGGAAATTTCCTATACATCAGAAGGGTAAGTAGTGTTTTCTTTTATACTTGGAAGAATTAAGAAAGCAATATTTGTGAACATTTTTCTCTAAAACTTAAATGCAAATGCAGATTTCAAGCACAGTTTCTCATTTTTACGATGTAGATACAAATCTTGTTTCTGATTTCAAATTGTCAATTTAATTGTAACAATTTCAAATGGTGAGTGTAATTGAAATAATTTTAAATGGTCAGTTTTATTGTTAGAAAGCTCCATGTTCTTGGCCTACAGAAAAATGTGAACTTCAGGAAAATTTTCAAAAAGTGATAGCACATTGTTTTCCTAATCCTCTGAGGTCATCTTGAATACAAAATTTCATGTAAATGACAAAATGAATACATTACACTAATTTGGGGAAGATGGTCTCTTATCAAGGGAAGGTAAAACTTTTACAAATGACAGTATTCTCAGGAAAACAGGACCTGTTCAGAATACATTGATTTTAGGTAATTCTGAAAGTTAAGTCAATTTCTGACTTGTGGGCCAGATTAATGGATTAGGATGGGGTTGCCATGTTATAAGACAGGGGTTAACCTATAAATTAGAAGGAGGGTACCTTATTATCAAATATTGGCCCAGCCAAATGAATTAGCTGGGGTTTGACTCATTCTCAGAGGGCCAGCCCAATAAATTAGTTGAGGTTGTCTAAAATTGTTGTCAGACAATGAGCAGGCCTATATGAATTAAATAGGATTGCCCTGTTATTGAAAGGCCAGTGTAATGAATTAGCTGGGGTTTACCTTAATATCAGACATTGGGCCAGCCAAATTAATTAGAAGAGGGTTGCCTTGTTACAATGGAGCAGTCTAATGAACTAGTAGGGGGTTGAATTGTTATCAGAAAACTGACCAGTTTAATAAATTAGTAGGGGGTTGACTTGTGATCAGATAAAGGGCCAGGCTAATGAATTAGTTGGGGATTGCCTTTTTATCAGGCAAAGATATTTTTTGTAAATATCTTCTAAAATCCTCTAAAATTGAAGGTAGGATTACCCTTTAAGCATGAGCTATTATTCCATAAATACAGTAATGTTTCTCTCTTTTTCTGACAGGGATGTAGTAACTGCTTTTGTGTACAGACTGTCAACACACTTTTTTGTTGACCCCGAGCTTGAATACAGGTTCAACAGAACTGTTGTCTTGACAACCATAGAAAGAATCTTGGTCCAAGGAACAAACTTGAAGCAGTCCTACAGCTTATATGACTTCAGAGAGGCAATCTACACTGCTGACAGCTGCTTCAGCCTGACTTTCTCCACCAAACTGGCTATAGTGGACTTCATACATATCCAGACTGCACTAAATACCTCACTCAGTCTCAAATGGAAAGGTAGTCATGTAGATTTTGCTGCAGGTTTTCTTTCTCTGACATTATTGCCTGTAAAGATTAGGTGAGGCTTGGGTTTCACTTTTCTGACTGCCTAATTGTCTTTATCAACATTGAGGAGGTAAGATAGTCTGCCTCAAGGTGAGGAAGTTTTATTTAAAATAAGCTGCCTCATCAAATACTTGTCATAATCATTATATTATGATGTCATTTTACATCACATACAATTTTACCTAGGCTGATGGTAGCACTATGGATTGTGGGAGAGACTGGATTTACAATGGTATGGGTTGTAACCATGGTCTCTTAAGTATGAAGCTTCTGGAAATCTTAAGCAACTTACAAACTGACTCACAGGCTGTTGCCATGAATCAACCTCACAGGCTGTTGTTATAAATCAACCTCTCAGGCTGTTGCCATTAATCAACCTCACAGGCTGTTGCCATGAATCGACCTCAAAGGTTGTTGCCATAAATCAATCTCACATTCTGTTGTCATAAATTAACCTCTCAGGCTGTTGCCATAAATCAACTTCACAGACTTTCTGCTGTGGAAAACTCCATAACTGGGTCATAATGACAAAATATTCATTGACCCTTTTCTTTGTGTATTGATTGGAGGAGTCTGATCTTCAACTTGTGTAAATTAGATGATTTTGTTTAAATTCTCATTTAGCTATTATATTTGTAATTACCCTTTATGGAGATTTAGCTATTATATTTGTAATTACCCTTTATGGAGATTTAGCTATTATATTTGTAATTACCCTTTATGGAGATTTAGCTATTATATTTGTAATTACCCTTTATGGAGATTTAGCTATTATATTTGTAATTCCCCATTATGGGGATTTAGCTATTATGCTTGTAATTACAATTTTGTGGTGATAGATATTCCATGAGGAATAGTACAAGACAATGAATACCATCCTAGACATTTTAAAGTGAATTAGCAAATGCAGTTGCCATTTTTATCTGGGAACAAATTAAACCAGTTTACAGTTCTTTGCTGTGCAAAAAGCATGATGGTATAGGTTATTCAAAATCAAAGCAATGTAGATGTTTCTTTACTTGCAACTTAAGCAACTCACTACCTTTAAAACCTGTAAATTGATATAATTGATTTCTCAACAGTATTGTTGTAGGACCCCAACACTGGTCATCCGGATTACTGGGATTGTGTTGGGTATGAAAACAGCATTGCCACCTCTTTTTCATAGAATGTATATTAAATATATTGTCTATGATTACATCAGTTCATTTGTTCATTAATTATTAATCATTTTCCACCCTATAACAATTAAGCTATGTAATAGTTAATATACTGTTGTATTGTTATAATCAGGTGTGTCTCATTCTTAGCAATTCAACAATACAGAATTAACCTGGATAACATCCTACTACATATCATAATTGAGGTGACCAACAGCAGCAAACATTTTGCACTGGGATGAGTCTTGTTTGGATCTTAATGTTATGACCATCTCTGACCCTTTAAAAAAATTGTGGTTTGTATGAAAAAAAAATTACTTTGAATTTGAAGGATTTTAGTCTTTTGCCTTAATCTTTATTTGTAATGCCTTTCCTTGGAACACCTAAACTTGCTCAGTACTATGTAGTCAGGATTGTTCTGATGGGCTATTAAATCCAGTTCATTCATATGTTACAACTTTATGATTAAACTAGTAACAGAAAGAAGCAATACCAATAAGTTTTGTACAACTTAACAAATAATTGAATTTTCAAATTTTTAAAATGAAAATAATGAGATGAACTTTTGGAATTATGAATTGAATCCAAAAGAATCATACAAAGCTATATTCTAGTTCAAAAGAAACAAGTGTTCCAAATGTATTTCAGATCATGGAATGCACTGGGCTATCTTATACCAAAGAGCACCTTTAGTTCCAATGAATAATCTAAACAAATGTTTTCTCTCAAATAATATCTAAACATAACAATAAATACTTCTGAAGACTGATGCTACAAAAAGAATGTAAGAAATCAGACTGAAATAAATTGTCCAGCTCCACTTATATACAAGCACAAAGCTGGAAATGCATTTTGCTGCTACTAGCAATGTGACTTTCTGCAAATATCCCCCATTTGTAAAAGAACCCTCCAGACCTAATCCATCCAACAGAAAATAACTTAATTCTTCTAAGAACACTCCTGACCCTACCAGTCAATGAAGAATTACCATAAGTTGTCAATGGGTTTTATTATTAATAATAATGTTAATGGTTGTAAACACCTATGCCCTATTTATAGATCCTATCAATCTACACTCTTAATATCTTAAAATAGAATTTTATACCTGGGTGCAAAAATGAACCATCTAATATCTTGACTATAAGTGATTATTACAATTTACAGACTCAAACAAACATTACACACAATACAGACACTATCATGCACCAAGAGGTACACATAATATAGATAGACATATATATGCATACATACCACTTAGGAATACATCTCAAAGTTCAAGGTTACATATCAGCATTTTAAATTTTTCATCACACTTTTGGTTATGTTTGATATTAAGGGATGAAACTTTGATAATTAACATGTGGAACATAATAAAACCCAGTCTGCCACATGTTTATTCAGATCTGTATTTACAATGTCTGCTTGGAGTCATGAACAAAACAGTATAGAAACCAGTCTGCTTCATTATGCATTATCAGGTCAATGTTTATAATGTTTGCTTGAGGAGGCAGGGGCAGTTTTTATGTACAATTTTAATGCTGCAATCAGTGGGTTAGTATAAACAAATCATAAAATATCAAAATAAAATATTGAGTGATGACGTACGTATATATTTATCATCAGGAATTCTTATAAATGACAAAAAGACATCAGGCTCAATTTGGATTTTAGTCTGGTTCTTAATACAGTGACAACAGGAGTAGAGATAATGTGATTTTCAAGATTGTTTCTGTGATGGCCACATTGGACATCAGATCAACACTATTTTCATTTATGACTAACTAGACATTATCCATTCAGGAGACTAGAATTTTCAACATATTCCCTGTGGTGGCTGTATTGGATATCTTAGCATCAATGTTTTCATTTAGGACCAACTTAACCATAAAATAAAAATGTTTATAAACTTCCATCCTCCAGGTAATTTAGGAGGAGTAGTGACAAAAACATGTGCTTGCAAATAGAAACAAGATGACAGACATCAGACTATCATATAAACTCTCCTGATTTATGACCATTGGAGCTTAAAATGACCATATTCTTCTACCTATACAGTTTTAATTATTCAAAAAGTAATATGCTATAGAGGGTCTGTGAATTTTATGAAACTTACTTCCTCTGATAGTAATTTCATAAGTCACAGTCTGATTTAGAAAATATGACTCATGCTAGACAGAGCAATCTGGTTTTCTGGGTATATAAGCCAATTTCATTCTTGGCAAAAGAAATTATTTTCTACATATTTTTCTTTCCTTATAGACTATGCATACTACCAGCAGGGATTTTCAGTCAGGGTTTTGAGACAAGAGAAGGTTTACATACAACAGAAGTAAGTGTTACTTTCTTTTCATGTAATACTGCTTAGAATTATACCATTTGTGTCATTTCTTCCTCTTCATCAAATAATTTTTAAATATTTGTATTCCTTTGGTTATTTTGCTTTTTGTATATGTATGTTTTTTTTAACAAAATAAACAAATAAATGCTATTTGCTAAATAATACTCTAGACATTATTATTACATTGTTTGCAGTTTATTGGTCACACATTAAATGAGCAACTATCAGATGCTAGTTGAAATGAAAACATGCATGGAACTCAATCAGAATTAATTCTCAATGCAAATGAAGCACATTTCCAATTAACAGATCAGTAGGAATTTGTTTATTAAAAAGTATTTCATATGCCTTAAAAGATTTTATTCAGTTTTGGAATGCAGAATGAACAGCTTTACTTTCAGAAAACACTCATGTACACAATACTTGCATTTTAAGTTTCTTCTAACAACCTGTAATTGTCATTTTGAAAATTTTTAAACCCTGTTTTTATTTGTTGAATTTTATTAGTCTTTGTATTTCATTCAAAACAGTTATAGAAGACATTTGTGATTATTGCAACTTTTCAGAGCCAAAATTTTCTTCTGAGTTTGCTTCTTTTTTTTTTTTAGATGGTACTGGATGGTACAGTTCACCCTCCATTACAAATCAGGCCTCACCATTTACCCCAAATTTGTGACCACCGTCAATGAGATCTTGCTGGAGGGTTCACTGAGTGTAACAGGGGTAGGGGGATACAGGTACCAGTTGTACATGAGATCACAGACAGCCCAGTTATATTGGTACAGTTACAGCTTTGGAATCTACTTTGAGTATGAGCTGTACAAGGCAGATTGGGACATCATCATGGTGTATCTAAAGATGGAATGGTGCAAAAGGCTATATGGTGGGTGAGAGAGAGAGAGAGAGAGAGAGAGAGAGAGAGAGAGAGAGAGAGAGAGAGAAGAGAGAGAGAGAGAGAACATTGATAGTTACTTTCTAAAATTTCTGATAACAAAGAGAAACGATGTGCAGTGTAAATTGTAAATTGCAAATGATTTCTCACATAGTATAATTATAAGTTAAAACAAAGCATATATTTATCCAGTCATCTCTGTGTCACTCTCTCTCTCTCTCTCTCTTGTTTAGTTTAACTCATTTTACACAGTTGAACACAATCTAGCTGGAGGAAAAAGGTTGTTTACAAATTACATATTATGGCCAAAAGTACCTTTCTGGACTGATATATTGCCAGGCAAATAGGTATTTTATATACAGTAGTCCCCCTCTTGAACGGCCCCCCTCACCAGTGGCCACCCACTCCTTACGGCCAGAATCTGAAGGCACCAACGAATTTGTGTTCAAAATTACCCCTCTTGAAAGGCCACCCGGCTAACGCGACCAGCGGCCAGCCTATTTTTGCAAAAACATAAAATTTACCCCTCACAAGCGGCTACATTTTATTTTGTAATATGTATCTAGAACAATTTTTTTTTTCTAATTGTGTTAAATAATCCGATTTGTGTTTCTCGAGGTCAGGTTTTTGTTCTTCAAAAAAGTGTTCTACATGTACCACTAAGATTAATATTATATCCTTTACACCTCACGAGAAGCCACATTTATTCCGTAAAGCCAAGAAATCCATATAACCTTACTGCGTGTTATCATAAGATGTCTGGTTTATCTGCTGTTAATTGTTAAGATTACATTATTAATAGTAGTAATATTGGAGAAGTGGCAATATTGATGTACAAGACAAAAGTGCGCGGAAAATGGTTTGATAGCCTTTATGGTTTCCTTTTGCAAGATGTTGAGCTTGCATAATTAATGGCTATTACTCCATAATTGTAAAGTTTAACGGCCGCGATGTGCTATTGTTCAGATCAAATCGGCGTACATATCCCAGCCGTTTTTTGCACTTAGAGTAAAAAATATTATATAAAAACAATAGGGTACCAGACTGTGACTAATGAATCACGTGACAATCACTGCCTTTAAAAATATACGGCATCTTGTTTAAATGCAGAAAAAAAATTGTTTTATAAGTCTTGTAGTTGCAACATTCATGATTATAACTGGATGCAATGTCAAGATCACACGGTCAGCATTGGCTAAAAAGAGAAACAGGGTACTAGACAAAGACCGAAAAATCATGTGACAACACAACTTGTCGCTTCTTTACGAAGAAAGAAATTCGTCCGCTCAACAAATGTGTCATCTGCATAATTAAATCAAATACAGTTAGCAACATCAGAATAACTCATTACCAAACATTAACATGTCATCACGTAAATGAAGATGATTATTTTAGAAAACATCGGTTATTATAGTCTACCATATCGAGTGAGGTGGGGAGGGGGACTGGTCAAACAAATTTAGGTAGAAAAGACTCGAATAAAGCACTTTTATGTTGAGAAGACTCGAATACATAACATCAAAACCGATAAGTTATTTAGCAGCAGTGGGAAAATGGAGCAAATGGAAAGAGAATTGCGTATGTACCAAAATTCAAATGATGTTTTTGAATGGTTCCGCAGCGTGCATGACAACACCCGCTTGCATATCACGCTTACACCAAGGATAAGAACTATTAATGCATATTCAGTTGAAATAAGTCAACTATTATAGCACAAGAACCGTTCAATATTTAATGTTGCTTTTAAACGAAGATATTAAATGCTTTGAAAAATGAAGCTTTTTTTACTACATACATATACTTCTCACAAAAAATTTAGTCCCCCTCTGGAAAGGTCACCTGCCTTATAAGGCCACTTTCCCGGTGCAGAAGGGGTGGCTGTATAAGAGGGGGACTACTGTAACATAATTGTTCACATTGAAAGTTAATAGATTTGAAAGAATTTGCATGTAATACAGGTCTCATTTTCTTCAAATGGATGCTTGTTACATTGATTCAAAAGGTCTAAATATCACATAGGCAACAAATTCACTCTGCACACTGGTGGTTCTCGGTTTGATTCTAGGTTATCAAAGATAAGTGGTCAGCCAAATGAGGTGGGTGGTTTCCTCCAACCATGTTTCTCTCATCTCAGAATCACTTCTCACAAACATCCAATGCAAAGAGAGAGCCCATTTTAGTCATCAGAACTTGTACACTAGGTATAGACTAAACTATTTCCAAGGTTTACTATAGCATTGCTCTATGCCTATTATTAATACATTACATCCCCCACTCACTCTTGACTGTGACTGATTGGTCAGAATCCAAACTTTGTTGAATATTATTCATTTTTGTATATACAAAGGTGGATAAAAAGAATTTAAACTTTGTTTTAATTGACATTTTTAACCTTTGACCCTTGTCTTGCATCAATTCCCAGAGGAGTGGCCAAGAATAATAATAACCCTCTTAAATATGGTTTCTCTAAGGACAAAGTAACTATTAAGTTTTCTGAAATTTTATGGATAAATAAGCAGAGGATATCCTAGTATTTCTGATGTTACAGCTTTGGACAGAGGCTATCATAGTATTTCTGATGTTAGAGCTTTGGAATAACGCATGTGTAACTTAAATAGATAGACTTTTTCTTGTTGCAGGTAGTACCAGCTGCAGCAACATAACTATAACTGTAACAGGCCAAGAGCATTGGATAGATATCCATGGGTAAGTGAAGAAAAAGATGTCATTCATGCCTGTGGCAGTGGTTTTATTAAGTTTCTCCAGTTATGTAAACAGAATCTCATTGTTACTGTGAAACTCAACAAAAGTTCATTGAGCTTACATTTTTGGGCAAACAAGTAAGAACATCATATTCTGTTATTATTGCTACCATTTATACTCACTTATAAGTCACGTCCATCTGCAGATGACAAAAATCCTGCTCTACCATAGCAGGTTTTTGCCTCCAGAGTTTTAGCTGTGCAAATGGATTCGTACAGAATTCCTGCATCTATTAGTCTTTTGACGAGTCTGCTTGGTTACACTTTGGACTCTAGCAGCAGATGACTTTTAGAGCTTTTGTTTCTAAGACATGCAAAAAGACATTGTAAAGGTCACTTTAGCTTGGAAGGGCTACATTTGATAGATAATGGATGGTTTCCAAATGTATGATGAGTTATAAGCATTATCAAAGAACATTATTTTATTCCCAAACCTGGATTAATGTATTTACCAGTTCTGATGCATGCATGTATGTATGTGTCTATATATATATATATATATATATATATATATATATATATCCTAATTTCTTGTGTAAAAATGATTATGGTTGTTCAGGTTCTTTTAAACTGTAAAAGTAGTTCATAGGTATTTTTTTATTTGAAAGATTAAAATGTTTCTGGACTATTGCAACATTTACTCAGAAAAACCAATATTGAATATTTTTGCAATTCCTAAAAGTTTCTGATTAACTTTTAGTCCACTATTCAGCTGCACAATTTTGAGTCAAGTATAAATAGGTAATATGAATTAAAATCTTGCAAAAAATTGAAAATATTTTATGCTGAAATTTTTTATGCATATGTGGCTAAAATAAGTTGGGCATGGGCTTTTGTGCTGCAAAAATAAAAAGAATATTTGACAAAGAAGATACAATTGATTTCATTAAAGAATTTATGAAATATTTTTTACCAAACTATCTTGTAAATCAATAAGAATTATGTAGTTATTTGATGGTTCAGATATTCGTCATTGGATCAACTTCTAAATATAAATTTGTTATAATGGATTTTATTGTAACATATAAGATGATGAAAAAATTCCCAGTTTTTTTATATCTTGTACATACTTTTGGAACATACCATTTATGATTATTTCTTACAGCAAATCCCTTTGGAAACTTGTCTATTATGTGTCTGTGAATAATAGCATTGTCAGTGCAGTAAGAGACCACAACTGGGCATACTCCCTGTCTATTATGAACTTCAACAGTACCTTTGGATTCACATTTAGCTCTGTGAATATCAGCAGGTCAGGAATTGCAGGTCTGCTGCCATTTTCATACATCTTCAGCCTGTACACTAATATCACCATATCGACAGAATACAGACAGACAATAATTGAAGCCATTATCAATGCCTGGAAGGCCCATAAATCAGGTATGTAGCAGAAATACATGCTCCTTACAACATCATGGTTCAGATTATAGTTCGTCTATGTCTCTCTGATGTTTCAAGTGACATATTTTAACCACCAAATTAAAAGAGGAGCAATAGCAAGGGGAGGTAACTCAGTGACATGATTTGGGAATGACTTCTAGTCTTGGAAATAATTAATAATTCCTAGAAATATTTTTAGACAAAAAGTTTGTATGTCATTTATTTTCTCATCTATGCAGTTATAGTGTATGTTGATTTGGTAAATGATGCAGATACATATACTTATCTTAAATTGATTATTAATTGTTGTTCTACAATTTAATATTAATATAGTTTAAACAAAGTTTATTCAGTTTTAATTACTGAATGCTTAGCACCATAACTGTCATCAAGTTGATTGCTATGAAATTTTGCAATGATGGTTAGGTATTAGACTGAGTGAAGACATCACTGCATGCAACATTTAATCAGTTTGCACTGGCTCATATGTTTAAGTTGACCTCATCTAAAAATGTACAAGTTTTTAACACTGATTTTTGCCATATGTATTTATTGGGGAGGATGTAAATAATTACCTTCCAAAGGAATATGGATGACGGATAATCGAAATAAAGTGAATAATCACCATTAAAAGGCATGTTTAAATAAATTCTAAAAACAGCACCAATTACTGAAATAGTCAGTGCTAAATGCATGTGTTACCTGTATGACTTTTAATTAAGAAATGATCCTCATGTATAATATAATTTTTTTCATGTAATGTTTTGATATGATGCAGATGTACAGGATAGTCTTCTTCAATCATGAATATGTAATTTAATTATTTCTTTTATGTAATACTGATGTACCCAAATCACATTTCACATCATCCTAGATAATTTTCTAATCACTTTACATGAATATTAAATAAAGTAATTAAAAGAGGTTCTTTTTTTGTCATGTATAGTGTCAATCGACTGGAGCCAGGTTAGTCTGCATATTATGGACCAAGTTGCAGTTAAAACAGGTGGTCTCAGCAGGTGAGAGAATTCTAAATCTGTAAAGGTTTAATGTTGACATTATTGAAAAACAATGTCAGTAAATAATGATATTGTACTACTATAGCATCAATAGTGTTGCATTTAAGAATTTGGGGATGTTAATGGTGGTTTTATTGTCATATGTTGAGTTTACCAGCAAAGCATCGGTGGAATTGGTAAACTTGATATTATTCTAACAAAGTTTTAAAATTTTGCACTGTCTCACTGAGTAAGTCGACATCACAAATCACAATAATGTCAGATTTTTCCCTATATAAAATGGATCTCAGTACTAAAGATTTTAAAGCTTGACCAGTCAGATATTGTACTTTTACATGTTTCTGAGAATTTAGTATTATTGCTCCTAAAATGTAAACCAGTTGATGGCTGATTGATTATTAGCTTGATTGTATTTGGTGTTGATTTTTAAATTTTGCCAATCATTTTAAATTTATTAGTTTTAAAGCTTTTGTTTGTTATAGTAATACATTTATCATTTTATTTTTCTTCATAAGACTGAATTGAGTATAAAATCAGCAAGTTTTTAAATGTTTGAATAAAATAGTGATTCTGCTTCATTTCTAGAATAACCTTGCCACTGCTAAATTAACTACACTGATTGCCAATTTTTGTATTGCCTGCAATGAATGTCACAAAAGGTGAGACATTTTAGTAACATTGTCTGTCTGTCCATCATCCATTCATCTTAAAGTTCTTCCATCAATTGAACATCCACCTTTTGCTCAAAGTTTTCTTTAGAAAGCAATATTGCTGTTTGCATCAGTGTTTAGATTAAAGGCCTAGGAAGTCAATATCACTGGAAACAATTTGGTCATTAGTTAAAAGATTTGGAAGTGGCCCTATTATCTGGTTCTGTGGATGAATTGTTATTGGTCACCATAAGAAGTTTTCCATGGGATACAAAATATTGCTACAGCTGTGCAAGCCAGAGGTAACTTTGTTAAGTAGGTTCCAGTTTAAAACAGAAAGAAGAGAATAAATGAATCATGTTGCAGAAAGAGAAATTATATATAAATAAAAAATATTTGCTATGGAGTAAATGAATATTGGTGTCTTGTAGTTACAAAAGCACAATTTATTTATTCACTATCAAGTTAAAATATCTCGGATGTTAGGGCTAAAACAACCAGTATTGCATGTATAGGAGCAAACAAAATAAAGTAAAGCAATACAGTGTATAAACAAATGAAATTTAAAAAAAACCAATATAGACAATGAAACAAACAATACAAGTAAATATTTTCAGAGATTTTGCATTTGCTACACAACATGATTATAAATACCCAATCAGCAATATCCTTGAGGAAAAAATGGCCCACTCTCCCTTCCCTAATACACAAATTGAATTTGGTCCCCACTTAATGAAGTCAGCAGAGTCCTATAATAGTAATAATGGTGACCATTTATCTCGCCATATGGCTATATGTCTTTCCATCCATCCCACTGACCATCAACAGTTTGATTTCCTTGAAATAGCTTTAATGGCTATTGACAGATTTTTAATGGCTATTGACAGATTTTAACCAAATTTATTATGCAGTTTTATATTGTCAGGACCACAAATGAGTTCATTTCCATCTTTCTGTGTCAAGAGTTATGGCCCTTGATTGCCTTCCCATTAACAGTCATTCCACAGCTTCTAATTTCCAAGGATTGCTTGACTTAAGACAGATTGGAACGCAACTCTACAATTAAGAGATTTTGATTAAGTTTGACTTCTAATATTCCACAACATTGTTTACTGGAGTCATCACCCAAAACTGTCCATCCTTCTTTGGTTTCTGCAGCATAACTTTGCTAAGGATTGTTGACTTTTGATCAGATTTGCTATGCTGATTTACACTGACAAGACCTGAAATGAGTTCAGTTTCAGCATTCTACAACATCATTTATGGGAGTTATGCCCCCGGATAGTCTATTAACCTGATTTAGGCATTCACTGCATGACTGTAAAAGGTTTCATCGATGTGAACCAAAGTTAATACTGAGATTTATATTGATTCGCGATTTGAATTAGTTCAGCTTTTGACATTTTATAATGTCATTTATAGGAGTTATGCTTCCTGATTGCCTGCCTCCTTCAGTTTAGTTTCCACACTACAACCAAGGTTTGTTGGATTTCAGCCAGATTTGTAATGGGAGTTTATACTGCAGAGAACTTGAATGAGTTTGATTTCCAGTGTTCAATGATAATGTCATTTGCAAGAGTTATGCCCCATAATTGCCCATCCTCCTGACTTTAGTTTCCACAAAATAAGTGAACAGGCTTTATTTCTTTTCAAACAAATTTGACATTGGGCATTGAATTGTTAAGAGTTTAAATGGGTGCATTGAAGTTAAATCATTCCAAGAGACTATTTCCAAGAGTTATGGCCCCTGATTGCTCATGCTTCTGCAGCATTTTCTTTATCAAGATAACTGGATTTCAATGAAATTATTGTCATGAGACCTTGACTCATTTACATTCTATTTAGAATACCATGTATAATCACTTATAAGTTGAGTCAAATTGCAAACAGCAAAGATCCAGAGATACTATAGTGTGCCAGGAGATCAGGCTCTGTGTTGTTTAATCCTATCAAACTGCACAAACATAGATCTGCTGGCTCTTTACATGATAGTAGATCCGGGTCTGTGCAGTTTGCAGTTGGACTCTTCGTATAAGCGATTATATGTTGTAGTTGTGACCTCTGATTGCCTACCTGATTCTGATTTGCACAGTATATCTTTAGTGAGAACTCATCAAAACAAACTTTTTATCCATATTTATTTTGATGAGACTTTGAATGAGTTTATATATTTGGCACCAACCCTTCCCTTTTTAGAGGAGTTAAGTCCCCTGATCATCTCTTCCTGATTTTATGGTTTGTTTCCCAGTACAAGCTTTTCTGTTTAAAGTTCTTGTGAAGAAACTGAGCTTTATCCTTTGTCATGTTCCATTGCTGCTAGCACTTGCCAAGAATGAAATTTCATCTTTTTGTAAAACCGTGCTAATTAATACAGATAAAAACTATTTAGATCAATTAATATATCAGGTAAAAATGAAAGAATCAATAGGATATTAATGAAGCAAACACTAAAAGCATACAAAATGCATAAATTGACCAAAGAAACAAAAGAAAGAATAGAGAAAAATGATAAAAAAATGAATGAGTTGATACATCTCTTTTTGCAGTAAATGGGTTTGGCGAATTCTTTACTACCTAACCTACAGAGGACGTCAAATTGACTCCACAACATGGCCAACATTTGATGTTAATTGGCTCCAATCCAACTTAAGCAGCTCTGTCCCAATCTGGTTTTATTCTGATCTCAATCTTCAATGGCTGGATTATTACTTCCATGTGTACCTGAGAAATAAGGTTTCTATCAAGGATTATGTCCATTTTGAGAGAATCATTTTGCAGACATGGTACAGTACTCACACAGGTAGGTAATTACAGTACTCACACATGTAGATAATTATAATATTCATGCAGGTAGGTACTTTGAAAACAAATATGGTATATTTTTACCATTTGGTCCACACAAGATGAGATTCCATATTGTTCAACAAAAAATTAACATATTTTTACCATTTATCTCCTTTATAGAGGTCACACCAAGATAAAAATCCACCTTGTACAACAAATCTTAAATATTTACCATTTTTCTCCTCTTTAGAACCCTTCTCCATTGAGACTCCATCTTGTCAAACACAAAATAGTATGTTTTCATTGTGTTGTCCACTCAAGTGAGGCCACCCTTGATCTGACTCCACCTTGCATAACTCAAAAGCCATATATTGTTACCAATTTGTCTTCTCAAGAAAGACCACACCTGATCAAAGGCAAGATTTCACAACATAGAAATAGTTTGTTTTTGTCATGCTACCCCCTCATGGGAGTCCACCATTTTTATATATGGCATCTTTCCAATGCAAAATAGTATTTTGTTGCCATTTTGTTTCTCTAAGTGACTACACTCCTTTAATAAGGCCAGGTTTTTAATGCAGAAGTAGGACCTTATAACAGGGCAACCACTGTGCAAATGTTTTATTTTATGGATACTACTAATTTAAAAATCTATGAATAATGCTCTGTAGACAGCATATGACCCTTCATCTTCCATAGGCTGAATTTAGGCCCTGATGAAAATGCCATAATCAGCAAAACCATGAATATTTATGCCCACAATAATAAATGAATTGTCAGTACTTTGTAGTTTTGTTTCCAGGTAATTGTATCATGTATGTTGGGAACATTGTATTTTCAAAAATGTAGAGATCTCAGGGCCTCATTTTGTGTGTAATCTCAAAAATGTGTCTTCACTTTCCAGAATACAGAGGTTGTGGCTGTGTTTCTGTCCAGGTGAAATCTCAAGAAGAAGTTGTAGATCAAGGGTAAGGCATACATACAGGTACTCATATTTTATCTCACTTGCTTATAATTGTGTTTTGAACTTTACAAAGTTATCATGTAATACAAAACAAATATAACATTTTATTTATAAGAAAATGCAAAAAGACTCAGTATACTTTTATAAGGCCAGATACTGTATATTCAACAAGGTTTGCATGATTCATGCTTATTTTGCAAAAATCATACAGAGAAGTCATCATTACCATCTTTACTTGCTTATAAGTTAAGTCCAACTGCAAACTGTGTGTACCCAGATCTGCAATCGCATAATGCACTGACAGATCTGGGTCTGTGCAGTTTGTTAGGAGTAATCAGTACAACAAACAACATAGACCCTAGTCATTTGGTGCATTATGCAATGGCAGATAAGTATCTTTGTTGTTTGCAGTTTGACTTGACTTATAAGTGGATACATATGGTAAGCTAAAAACAATCACATCATTTTTGCAAGCACTGCCTCTTTTTCTTGATTAAATTCTTCCCCAGTTTGGAATATTATTCCATTTTTTATCAGCTGGAGGGGATGCTCTTCGCATCATTAAATTGTCTTGCAACAAATTTTTTGGGAAAAAGTCAAATGTGGGGACACAAAAAAGAAATACAGAAAAACCTGATTGGTTCATTTTGAGTGATAAATGCCCTAAAATGCCCATTATAGTTAGAGGATAATAAAGGTATAGCATCTATGCTCACTTACAAGACATGTCCAACTTCAAACTACACAGCCCAAGATTGATGGTGCATCATGCTCGGACAGATCTGGGTCTGTGCAGTTTGTATACAAACACTGATATCAACAAATTAGTTCTGAATTTCACAGAAGTCTTCTCTTCTGAAATCCTTGTATTATAATTATAGTTAATAAAAGTTTTTTTATTCTAAGCATTTGTTTCACTAATTTAAAAAAAACAAAATCGACTTACCTGATAAATTTTATGCAGTAACCTGGTATATAATTTGCATTACTTAATACATATTCATGTATGTTTTTGTGTCAAAACATCTTCATTTCTTTATCATCAGATTCATTATTAAAAATAACATTTTATGTCATGTGTATTTGATGGACAAATGAAGAAAAGTTTTATTTAAAATATTTCCTCTATACATATACCACTATATTTTTAGAATTTCCTACTGGCAATTGAACTACAACCTCATCATTAATGGAACAGTCATCAGATCATCAGATTTACCTCCCCTGAACTACAGTGTTCTACAGAGCTTCCTGAATTTCACAGGACCCCAAGGGAATTATATTTTCCACCCTAGTATTGACTTTGTATACAGGCCTGTGTCCTACCAATATTATAGTGGGTTATATTTAAAACAGTGGTTGCCATCTTGGAACTATGAATATATCGTCAAACTGTTGACTGAGTACTATAGAGAGCATTGGACAGGTAAAAATTGTGAATTAGATTTGTATTCCTTTAGTACTAGAGTACTTATTGATTTTTACCTGTATGTCCAGGCATTCATCCTGCTAAACTAGCATATACAATTTTTTAACAAAAATAAAATTTGGAAGGTTTATCAACAAGTAAATGACCTTCTTATTTTTAAATCTATACTAAATAGTAATATTTTTTTACATTTACTTTTATCTCCACAATATAACTTAATGTATGTAAGAAATAAAAGTTAGAAAAAAACTTATTTTAACTAGCTAACCCTGTCTTTTGTTGTTTTTTTCCCTTCAAACATTTTTGGAAAATGATATTCTATCATAGTGATTTTTCTTTATTTCAGCATGGAATTTTACAAGTTTGACAGTTTATCTCACAACTCAGCGACATTATCTAACATACACAGGGTGAGATAAGAATGCATATTTTTGGCATAATTGTCATAATACTATAATAGACATTAAAGTGGGTTATAGAAAAATGTCAACATGGGATCATTCACTCTTAATAAAAAAGCATTAAATTTACTAGAAAATAATGAAATTTTCATCACCTTCAAGATTAAAGAATACATGTACATGTTCATTTGAGGTTAGTTATTGCAATTTTGATTATCACTTTAAATAACTGGTATTTAGTTTCACATCCCATATATGGTAATAAGTATTCTGATGTTTAAAAATGTTATACCTCAGGAATGATTGTACAAATTAGTCAACAGGTAAGCATTGTTGTACTATTTGTACTCACTTATAGGTTGAGTCCAACTACAACTAATAAAGATGTAATGTGCCAAAATTATCAGTGTCTATGTTGTTTGTTCTACTGATTACTCCTAACAAATCACATAGACCCAGATCTGCCAGTGTATTATGCTACAGCAGATGCTCTCAGTTGATGCAACTTGCAGTTTGATCCATTTTTTTTTCAATATTTTTGAGGATATATGGTACATTAAAATCCTTTATTACTTGACCACTCAATAAAATATAACAACAAAAATTAATGATTGTTTTTTTTTTCTATACCATTTCATAATACATGTACAGAGATAAAATAATCAATGATTAGTTTTTGCTACCATTTCATATACACTTACAGTGCTAAAATAATCAATGATTGGGTTTTACTACTATTTCATATACATGTACACAGCTAAAATGATCAGTGATACAGTTAATTATGATTTTCTGCATATTCTTGAACAATATAATCCAATGTTTCTCATGATCTAATAAATTTAATTATACACTTCACCTTAAATTTGTAAAAGATTTAAAATAATGTCACTATTTTTGTGTATCAACATTTGTAAAATGTACAAATTAAATCCTCTCATTTTATATATTTCTATTAAAAATGTTACGTATCATAGATAAATTTATTGAATTGTCACTATGTTTGAACATCCATACAGGTCCTGGATTTGGAAGCTGCCTTTCTTTGTCAAGGTAGATGAGAAAGTTATCCATCCTGATGTGCTTCCACCCATAGATTGGAACTGGATTTATCACCGATTAAACATCACCACACCTCAGGGAACTCACTATGAGTTCTATAATAGTACCGACGTCACAACAGTTGATACCACATTTACAATTCATACTACCCAGATGGTATCAACATCAAACTTTGCACAATTTGAGACTGCCATTAAATTGGCCTGGCTGAAGCAAAACACAGGTATAATTAACTAAGTGTCTATAATGACCTTAGAACTCTTCATTTGTCAATCCTTTTCTTTTTTCTTTTTGACCTTTTTTTAAATTGTGTAGATGCCAGTGAGTATTTCTTTTGTATTCATTACTTAATGTCTTAATGTTTATGTACTATCAAAGCCATAAATTTCATAAATTTTAAACTGCCCTCTTGTTTTGCTAAATTGTGGCAAAGTGAATGAGCAAATTTTTTTTATTTCTTGAAATAAAAATGTTATTAAAATTAAATGTGTAAGTGGTACTGGATTTTGTTTAAGCCGATGAAAGTTGTTAAATATGTATACAGTTAATGAATACATAAAGTAAGTCTCTAATACAATATGACTCATTAAATTCTGAAAGCACATGAATTTTAAGACTGTTAAATATTATAATTATCTTTCACTGGCTTTCAATAATAGACTGCAGTATTTAATACACCTAATTGAACATAGCTATATGTTTTTAAATAACACTTCAAGATAAGTCAAAATCCAAAAGCAATTCAAATGCAGTGTGGTCATATCACATTTTTTTCTCTACTTAAATTGAAAGATTGGTTTGAGTGTGATAATGTCTTTGCAGGAACCTCAAAATGATCAAAATTTTGTACTCTGGAACAGAAGTGAATTCTATGCATCAAATGTCTAAAATTTAATGTATATACTCATGTATAAGTTGAGCACAGTTGCAAACTGCAAAGGCCAATATCTTCTATGTGGTGAGTTAGTAGTTATTGGTAGAACAAACAACATAGATCTTGATCTACTGATACATTATGTAATTGCAGATCAGAATCTGTGTTGATTGCAGTTGGACTTTGCTTGTATAATGGTACTGCTGCATACCATCATATTTTATTTCCAAGAACTGATCCCGTCAATTTTGTATTTAATGATTTCAGAGTATAATGAATCAGATGTTGATGTTCACATCAAAACGCAAGAGGAGGTCATTGATACAAATGGGTAAGTAGCCAAGAGGAGATAATTAGTACAACTGGGTAAGTAGCCAAGACTAGATAGTTGCTAGGAATTGGTAAATAGCCAAGAGGAGATAATCGGTACAAATGGTACAAATGAGTAAGCAGCCAAGAGGAGATAATTCATACAAGTAGGTATGTAGGAAAGAGGAGATAATTGCTACAGATATGTAAGTAGCCTAGAGGTTAGAATTTATGGTTAAATATTATTAGTGTATCTAAAGGAGCACTTATCATTTATCATGCACTTTTGAGAGAGTTATGTATGTAAGGTGAAGTTGTTTGCATTAAAAACATTCACAGTGGATAGAATGTAGGCATATTTCTATGCTACTTTGATTGAATGTGGCTGGCATTTCTTTGTATATTGTACTTTTGGAAATTGTAAATGATTTTAGCACACTGCTAAATAAAAATGACTGCTTCCTTGTGCTCCAAAAATCGGCCTGAATTAGTCTAAAGTACAGAATCCTTAGCTTCTATTAAAATTAGGGAAAATGAATTTTGCCAGACTAGACCATACATACAGCTTCTGAAAGTGCAATAAATCAATTATCAAATCCATAAAATGTGAAACAAGTTATTAGCTATTTTTTTATAACAATTTATCTCTAAGTTCAGGAAGTGAAAATGACCAAGTGGAACTAGTACTTTTTTAAAAAGTATACATCTGGAGTAAGGCCAAGCTATATACTCTATAACCCACATTACACCCATCATTCATACAACAAAATAAAGGTAATTAAAGGTTTTTTAAAAACACGTAAGATGTATGAAGTATATTTTAAATGGCCATTATAACCAGTGAGGAAACCTGGTAAAATTATTTTTCTTTAAAATCTTAACCATATGCAAAATACAAAACTGTAGAAAGCCACATAAACAGTTTAAATTCAGGGTGAACTCCAGAGCAAGCTGTCTCCTACAAAAAAGTTGGCCATTTCCTGCTCAAGGTTATTCTTCTCTCAACACTAAGCCAGAATGTTCATTGTACTGTAAAAGTTGGGGACAAGTAATGCAGTGTTCATTATACTGTAAAAGTTGGAGACAAGTAATGCAGTGTTCATTGTACTGTAAAAGTTGGGGACAAGTAATGCAGTGTTCATTGTACTGTAAAAGTTGGGGACAAGTAATGCAGTGTTCATTAAACTGTAAAAGTTTTTGGATAAAATTGGTGACAAATGTTGCAGTGTTTATTGTTCTGTTAAAGTTGTGGACAAGTAATGCAGTGTTCACATTGTCCTGTAAAATCTGGGGACAAGTTCTTGTGGCAATGGAAAATAGATAATGCTTAAAAATAGTGAACAACATTTATAATTTCCAAGCAGTAAAGAGGACAGTGTTCAGCTTTATTGTATTTTTGTATTATGCTGCATGTGTACATTTTGAATTTATCACAAATATAATTATGCAGATATAATTGTGAACTTAGAACATCTTGAGTGTTATTGTAGTTATTATGTTATATGTAGTGTAGGAAGTTTATAATAAATACAAGGTCTAAATAGTAAAGAAACCATATGTTCAATTTTACACAAATTTTGAAGTGATTTAAATTGTTGCAAATTGAATAAATAAGTGTAAAATGTAATCATTATTGATTTATTGGGAAAACAATTTAGTCTGCAAAATGAGAATGGATGGGAATATGTCCTTAAATCAGAGCTGTTAATAACAGTATATTTCACAATTATTTTGAACTTCATTCCAGACACAGTCATTGGGCAGTATATTACACTTTGAGTGTAAATGGCATCATTCTGGATTCAAGGGACACAACCAGTTTAAATGTGTCAACCCTGCAGGGTTACCTGACCTTCCTTGGTCCCACAGGGGTTAAATATGATTTGTCCTATATAAACACATCCATTAGTGGAACAGTGAACCAAAGAAACCTCATGTCCATCTATCTCAACCATTATGTTCGGATCCAGGATAGGGACCAGGTTGAGGAGAAAATACTTCAGGCCTGGAATGACATTCTTAGATCCTCAGGTAGTATGTTTTGTCTTTTTGGAGCTACTTAATAACCATACTCTTTTAATAATAATAATAATAATAATAATAATAATGATAGTAATAATATTAATAATAATATAAATGATAGTAATAATATTAATAATAATAATAATAATAATAATAATAATAATAATAATAATAATACACAGTCACAGTATTAATAGATTCAAATATGTATGGAATAGAGTTGTAAAGCAGAACACAAATTTAGGCCAATATGTGCAGTGGTTAAAACACCAAATGCTTGGATTTATTGTTACACAGTACAAGATAAGACAAATTAAAGTTGTCTGATGAAATTGTTGGGACCAGAATAACTGTTCCAGGTTAAGCAGATTCCATTGTAGTTAGGATTGTAGTGATGGTGTTAGTGGTGGTGATGATGATACAACCACTTCTGCTACTACTATTATTCATACTTTTAGGTTGTATATTGCTACTGTTGCTACTATCAACCCACCACCACCATTTCTACTACTACTAATTCAATTGCCATTACTATAGCTACTATTGTTACTAATTGACCCTGGAGATTAATTTCTTCATGTCTTACAGAGTACAAGCAGGAAAATGTTGTTTTATTTTTTTTAATTGAATTTTTCTTCTTCAAAACTAGTACCTAAACCTGATACCTTAGGAGTAAATCCAGCTCTCCAAAGTTGGATGTAAGCCATAAAAAAGCTAACAATTGTCCATCTCCTTGAATATAGTGATTGTTGTTGAACCCCATCCATACTTCAGTTACTTCTTCTGATTGTGTGAGGTAGCACACTCATTAGAGACCTCACAAAAATCTGCAGTTGAGAGTTACTTGCCCCTATAAAGAGGGAGTTGGAGGAGTTTTCTCATGTATGGGAAGTACAATATACCCCATCTATATTTTGAACATATTTTCTTGTTATTTTATTAGAATAATAGCTTCATTGTAAATGGAACATGTTGGTACCATTATGTGTTACTTGCCCAGGGTGCTACAACATGCATTCATTAATGTGTACTTGATCTTTTGCATTCTTTGGTCAGTGATCTTGTAAATTAATGACTGTTAGGTAGTGTAAGTAATTTTTGTATAAAAAACATTAATTTGTTCAATGGCATTCACTCCATTTAAGGGTAAACTCCATGGACTTCACCCATACAAGCTATCTATTATGTCTTTTAGGTTTAATCCTTAGTATATACCTGGAATATGTGGTGTGCCACTTGGTCAGTGCATATAAAATATGCATACAATGAATGAACAACGAATGGGCTGCAGTCCTGGTCAGTCAGGACTGAAATGGAAGGTGAATAAGTGCAATATTAAAGACAAATTTCATCAACATAAATGTAGACACTAGTTTAGTTTAGTGTGGAGAAAAACTTGTAGAGGACTCATCAGTGACTATGAAAATCAGGCAAACCTTTTCAGCTGTTGCTAAAGATAGAACTTTGGCCCTAACTACACCTCCACACACAGAATAGATACTTTTGGCAGTACCAGTAGGACATATACTGCAAAGATTTGACAGCCAGTCTATTCTATACAAGGCAGATCAACAGTAGATGAATCCAGCTTAGACACTATCTCACCAAATGTGGAAGTGGGAGATCAGATTTGAAGATCTAAAATCTGCAACCCATCTAAGCATCATTAGCATGGCACTGATAGAAAACAATGGTCCTGGACTGAGCTCTGCCACTAGATTTAGATTGCATGAGGTCAACACTGAATCTGAAATTGCCTGGTACCGATACAGTTTCATCTCATTCCAATACCATCAAATATTGACATTAAACAGTTCTAGGACAGCCAGTCAAAACTTACTAATATGGTTCTCACTGTGTACAGTCTGTCATGCCCTGTACCATGCTGAGAGTAAGGATGACTCAGTGATCACCTTGTTGTTATTGTATCTCATGTGGAACAAACTTCTGGTATGGTCAGCTGTCACCCTCAGCAAACTTCACCAACACCATTAAAGATTTGACAAGAGTTATTAGCATCACTATTCCTTTCACAGCCAGAGGTATCATCTTTGCTCAACCCTGTGATGATATAATAAGACCGCTTTGCTTTCCAGTATTGACTGAAGAGATGTTTTGCCTGCTATCACTAAAATTTTGTCAACCTACTCCTGTTCCATCAGTGTCCTAGCAACTATCAGTCCATTAGCCAAGAAAGACCAACCTGCATAAAAAGAATTGTCACAGTTCAGTTGAGACTTATTGCATTGTTATATACAATCCTTCCATAAAGAAAGTAGAAGAGAAAGTCAATTGCACTCTTTAGACAGTTATAGACCTCAGCTCCCTTAACATTTTCATATGGGAGCCATGGTTGAGAAAGGAAACATCAAGACTGGTTCCAAATGCTGTTCAGAAGGGGGACTTCAGTATTAGTTTACATATATGAGATGCATACCTATGTGTCCCAATTCACAAGACTTTCAGATCCCTTTGGTTTGTTTTCAGGGATGCAGTATGTCACTTTAGAGCCTTTTCTTTTGTCTCAATATTAGTCTCTGGGTCTTCACAAGAATTGTAGACAGAGCAGTGTCTCAGTTCAGGACCATCTCCATGTCATGACATACAACTATCTGGATAACATACTGCAAATAACATCATGTGAGTTATATTTTAAATCAAGCCTCAGCCTTGGATTCTTGACAGCAATGACAAATACAGTTTTATCCCATCTCAACATTTCACCCACTTTCATGTGGAGTTCAAAACACATGTAAACAAAGTCTATCTCATTCAGGAACATACCTTGAAAATCATTTCAAAAGTGAATTCATTTCTTGTAAGAAATAGAGTTCAGCCTAACAATTCCTTTGCCTCTTGGTTCTTTTCAATGCAACAGTGGATCTCATCATTCTGGGTCAGCATTCATTGAGACTATTAGAAATAATAATGATGTCCCAATGGTGACCTAAACTTTGCGCATTGGAACATTAAACAGTCCTTGTTTCTGATTATATTCGGTCACATCTCAGCAAATGCAAGAATCTTGCTTGGCTGAAGGGGGTTGGATGTTCCTTTGAAGGTCCAGCCTAAAGGAATAATGATTTGTATGGATGCAAGCACAGTGGACTGGTTGCCCTATTCCAGCCATCAGTTAATGAACCACTCAGGATTGACAATCTTAGGGATGAAGGAGGGGGGGGTTCTGGAAAAGGCATGCTCATTCTGACAACAGAAATGAGGAACCAAATTCATAGACTTCTACCTCCTGTGTTGGGATTTGCTAAGGTAGTGTATGTCACCAGCAACAAATCCCCATTCAAGTTCATTACTTTCTGGGCAGTCTATTTCTATTAGTAGACTTACGGTCCCATTGAAATCAACTAATTTTAACTCAATGGTCACTTAATCACTCAGCATTGAGTGGAATCTGTACCCACTGTGATTGACCACTGGTAGATCTATTTGTGACATGATGAAACACAAAATTTTCCACCCTTATCACTCCAGTCTCAGATTAGAAATCTTGGGCAATTTATGCTCTTTCCATAGATTGGAATGACTTGGACATCTATGCTTATCCTGCCTTTTTCCTGATTGTTCCTTACAGATGGGATAATTCATGGATAATTGATATATTAAATTTGACAGTGGAAACGCCAAGGAAAAATATGACAGTTCCCTCACTTCTTAAATCATCCTTGACAGAAGGAGTTTCATCAAAACTCACATTGGTTGAAGCTGCACATCTAGATCATCTCAAACAATCCCCCATTGGCCAACAGTTCCCAGACCAAGTATTGAAGAAAATTTATCAGAAAATAAGACTACTGTACTTTGAAAGTAGATTGAAGTGGAAAATGTTCTCACAGCAGTATGAGTGAGAATATTCCTCTGCTTAAATTGTCATTATCCCAAAATAGCAATTTTCTTTGCTATGGCTTTTGGAGGTAAGGAAGTTAGGACATATCACAATACAAGAGTGCCATACTACAATCTCAGACGTGACAAAAGGAGTAAATATGAAAAAAAAACCCTCTCCAATCTTCTGGTTATCTTTCACGTCTTAATTAAAGGCTTTAACTCCCTGCTCATTTGATACGCTTTCTAGAGCATCTCTGGTAGAACACCTGCTTATTACTTGCTCTGGTTTGTGGCAGGCTCGATCAGTGAAATACATACCTTGTCAGTATACCTGAAAAAACCTACAGTTGTATAGAGATGGTCTGATTTCACTCATGATGACACTTGCCTTCATTTCTAAGATAAGTCTCCTGTTCATGGGTAAACTGTTTTGTGATTAAACCTCTTTCATTGTTGGAGTTTTCATTTTGGGGGCTGGATAAAGGACCTAGAGAATGCTTTGAATGGTGTCCAAAATTGAACTGATTCTGTACAAAGAGGATTATATCTATGTTTATCTTTGAAAAGTCAGTATCTCAGTCCAGACTCAATTTCCCAAGATTTTTATCATGGATTATTTGCTTCGCATTTTGGCACATGAGGTGATGCAGTAAGACCAGAACTACATTTGAGTGTAACTGTCCTCTAATATTACACAAATCATAGAATGGAGATCAGAGCTGATCTTTTCAAGCTTTTCTCTCTGAGAACCTTCATCCCAGAAAGCTTAGTTAAAGCTTAGTTGAACTATGTGGGACCTATAGCAAAAACACAGTTACCTTTCTAGGTTACATGGCAATTTCTTAGTGATGTGGACTTAAGTTTCTGCTATATTTTGGGGTAAACTTTTTTCCAAATGGCCACATTGAGACAAATGGAGTCAGTACTCAAGAATGAGAATCTACCTCACATACTTCAGGAGATTGGAGATGGTGCTTCACCATTATAAGTGGATGTGACTCCCTCCGCCTCATACATAGTCTCCTAGGGTATGATCAGGTAACATATTCAAAGAAGATGCTAATTTTATATATCATCAATAACACTTACCCAATCATGATACAGATGCATGCTCTGCAGTTACATCCTATATACATATCACTCTGATAGTAACTGAAGTATACCCTATAGATTTGGTGCTAATGCTTATATCCAAGGGGAGATTACTCTATGTGGACAAACAGCTTTTAGTTTGTTTTTTAAATCCTAAAAGTTAAATTAGGAAAAATGGGTTTGGAGAAGAAGGGTCATACTTCTAAGGTATTATGACCAAGTAAGTATTATCAAAGAGACATATTTTACCAAAAGTTGGTTTTGAAATTTTGTATGGGTCACTATCCCAATTACTAAGGGCTTTTAGTACTGAAAGTTGTTTAATTGTATCAAATAGATGGTCAAGACTATTTCATTTTTTTAAATATAGCATGAAATATTGTTTAAACATTTAGATTCCTTCAGAAAAACTGTACTGCATCAAAGCCTTGACCTTTTGGGGGTTTAATTTCAAGATAAAATAAGAATCATTAAATGTTTCATCTTCATATTTATGTCACATCATTTTACATTCAGATCACTACAAGGGTAACTTGTCTCTCAAGTTTGTGCGACAAAAGGAGTATCTTAAAACAGGGTAAGTTTAAGAAGTTTAAGCTTGACAGCTGAAGATAATATCATCATTATTTTTAGCATCAATGAAATGTGAAAATTAACCTTCTGCTAAGTCAAATAAGATTAATTTTGTCTTCATCCTAATTTTTCTTCATAATATGAAATATGAACTAGGAAATACATTTCCATTTACATTGTTTACCATAACTCAGCCCCCACTGTAACATCCTCTTGAATATTGTGTAAATATGATAATATATTTTGCCTCATTTCATAAGGAGTCCTTAATTAAGCAGTTTGTTTAATAACACAAGAAATGCAAAAGAAACAGGTTGAAAACATGAGAAATATTTGTCTCTTTCAATTGATTGAAATGTTCATAAATATTAGTTTTAATTTCAGCTCATTTGGGTCAAGACCAAGTGAACTTCCCTGTTTATGTCATCTTTCTTCTATCTTTACTCTGAAGGCTCTATTTCCAGTCATATTTTGATCAAACTTGGTATATAAGCTTTTACTTTTAATATCTTAGATGAGTTTGATTATGATCAAGGTCTGCCAATATTAAAAAGGCATTCTGGCAGCTGACTTGCTGAGTATGTCACTAATTTGAAGGCTTAATTTCCAACTAAATATTGGTATACATACAGAGGAAAGAGCTTAGACAAGTTTGATTTTGAACAAAATCTTCTTACTTTAATGAGGCACTTTGCTGTCTGGCTGAGTTATCACTTATCTGAACATTCGTTTATCACATTTTGTATATAAAGCTTACATCAAGATCTTGAATTTGTTTGATCAAGAGTAAAATATGTTATAAAGTCTGTACCTTTTGTTTTAAGTACAGTATATGAAAATGGGGCTACTATCTTTTGTTTTATGTAAAGTGTATGAAAATGGAACTACTTTCTTTTGTTTTAGGTACAGTATATGGAAATGGGACTACTTTCTTTTGTTAAATGGTTCTCACATTCACCCTGATGAACTGCTAAAAATTGATCTGGATAAAGTGAAGAGCCACCTTGCCAATACAACTACTATTACTAAGTATCAAGTGGAGAATGCAACCACCTCTTTCTATGACTACCACCTTCATTTCCCATTATATGTGAAAGGAATGGTTGCATTTGAACAAGACAAAGCAAAATTTGAAGAAAAATTATTAAAGGCATGGAAGGCATTTAAACCAAGTAAGATTTTTAATTTTAAGAATTAATTATTAGGTCACATGTACATTTTTAGTTTAGTCCCAGTCAAATATTGCATATGTATTTATATGGCTCTGATTTTTTTGCATACATCTATTTTCTATCCAAAATTCATAGAAGTTGGTTCCCTTGGAGGAATGTAAACTGTATTATGGGCAACATAGATGAAGAAAGAATGTCTTTTTGAAAAGTTGACTACAGGTAACATAAAGAAATGCAGGTTCATCTTATGAAATCTAATCTTGTTTCATGAATCATAAACTCAATTGGTTACCGAAACATTTTCAGAGAATGCTGTGGCTACATAATTTTTCTTGCAGGTTGTGGTAGTGGCATGTTGAGTATTACCATATCTGTCCATCTGTCTGACTTTTAAGTCTGCCAGGGAGGCAACTCTTGCTTTGTTTTCTACTGGGTCATGCAAATTGGAGAGGAGGAATTGTGAGGCTTGTGTTCTATGACCAAATTAATAGTTTGTGTGTAGATTCCATTTACAAATATTTTATGTTGGTTTATGTTTATGTAATTTGCTCTTGGAGAGATTATAGGATTCTGCAAGCCACGATGGGCAACAAATGCCTTTGATTATACTGCAATGAAGGGGTTAGGGATTGGGGGCTTGATCAGAAACAGCAGAGGTGTAAAGCAAGCACATAATCACTGTTCTTTCCTGTGTATTTAATATTGTTATAATTGCTTATTTGTTGAAATTCATGAAAAGGTGTGTTTTTATTTTATGCTATTTTTTTTTTTTAGACTGGTTAGATTTGAAGGTTGAAATCACTCACCAGGAGGAACTTGTGGACAATATAGGGTAAAGTCTATACACAATTTTATGCAAACATTGGACATTCATCCAATAGTAGTCACTCATGATGTGGATTTTTAATGTGCCTTACTTTAATCCATTACTGCATTTTTATGACATAAATTTGAATGATTTCACAATGTTATATAAATTCATATATATTTATCTGACAGTTAGATTTGTATGGATTTTAATGGTTGCATTTTGGACTATAAATATTCTGTTAGATATTATTACCATTCTTTAAGAAAGAATCTGTCAGGTCCAGATATTTGGTCTAAAGTGTGCATTTTATTCAAGTTTTACAATCAGAAAAGTTTTGCTGAGTTATTCAACCCTGCAGCAAAGTTCTATGATGTAAGGTCTGTTCCATTTGGGACCCAGATACTTTTAACGTGGATAAAGAAATGCAATTTAGAATTTTGCATTATTGTTATATAAACTGAAGCATATATTTTTTGAAAACTGCCTTCTCAGGATTTTAGGAATGCTTAAATAGAACATTTCTAATGAAAAATGTCACTTTTAAAAGGAATTAAATTATAGATACTAACAAAATAAATAATAGTAAACTATGTACCATATAAGTTAGCTACTTAGATCAGTTTTGCTTTTTTTAAGAAACTCAGTATGGGAACTGGTTTACTTTGTGACAAGAGGGAACACAACAGTTGATTCCAGGGAACAGACATGGATCAACAAATCAGCAATAGAGACCATCATGGGACCCAAAGGGGCGTATGTTTTGGTTCAAAAAACTAGTAACCTGATCCGTTATAGCAAGAATGCCTTCTACTTTTATGTCAATAACAAGTTTGACAAGAAAGGGTTGGATAAATTAAAGGCATCCACAGTGGAGCTGATAGAAAACATTTACATAGGTATGCATTTATTCAGTGAATACATTTCCCAATTACATTTAACTTTAGGATAAATAAGCTCCATTCTTTCCCAAATCTAGTACTTCCAGAGAAGATGAAACATTGTTAATTTCTGTCCAGATAACATAAAAGCAGAGATAAGAAAGTCTTACCTATTATCTTGCCTTGACCACTACTAGGTGGTGCCAGTTTTATGATTTAGGAAAATATCATGATCATTTTGACAACCTCCCAAAATCCTTTGAACATCTTTGTGATTTCAAGCAACTGAAACTCATTTACGAGAGTGTAATAAAGTTTTTTTTCTACATATGTAAACATTTTTTTGGGGTTTTTGATCCATATTTATATGAATTTTTTATGCAGTGTGGACCTCATCCAATATGATATCATTGATATGTGTTTATTGGTTGTTATTAGTGTGCACTGCACATACATTTCTGCTTCATTAAATTATGAGTGTTTTAATTTTTTATTTTGTTAAAACACTTTTGGCTGTGAATTCCTGTTTTTTCCATTTTCATGACAACAAAATGCAGTAAACACAAGAGTTTAAATCTAGAGAGGACACATAAGACATGTACCTTGCTTGTACAAAGTGGGCTTTCTCCTTAGCATATGATATGTGCATTTTATGGTATGAAAATATCTGGTCCATATGGTGTGGCATAAAAATATCAGGATGGTGGAGAAACTTGAGAAGTCTCATTTTCCAGAAAGGTGGCATAATTTGCTAGCACAGGAGGGTCATTGCCATGGTCCCCATATTTCCAAATATAGATGTACAATAATAACTATGACAGTTTCATCAGCAGAATTGGAGAACAAGAAGTTGTGGAATTGCTTTCATCATATAATCCCCTTGCACTGTTAAACTTGCAAATACATTGTCTTGTGCAGGAAGTGACAAGACAGTTGCTAAATTCAGACAGTTTGTGCCCATATGTGCATCACTAAACATCTGAGCATCTAAAAGGAGAAATGACTATCAGTTAATGCTTGTTTTCAGGACACAAAATGCTCCTCAGTTTAATAGGCATTTTAATAAAGTGGACAAGAAATTAGGTTTTTCTAACCCTGCACCTCCTAAAAACTGCTGTCATCTCACCACCCTGTCCAAATGTAGATAATTTACTGGTTGAATCTAGACTTTTTTTTATATTGACCAGCACAGGATTGACCTATTTTCATAAAATGAATGGCTGTTTCAAATTATTTTGTATAAGCTTCTGATTTCATTATTCCAGCCCATCATCCTTTTGTCTTCTTCCATGATGGATGTTCCATCACATTTGGAGAATGCTGAAATTGTGTAGGAGGGGATCGGGCTGTTACTCTACAAGCAAGTGGTGGAGATTGCTCAGAAACTGAACTCTCCAGGCTTTGATTCCACTTTATTTCTCATGTCAAATAATAAGAGACAGCTCAGACTGAGCATTGACCTCACCCAGCTCAACAAATACATTGTGGTGCCAAAGTTCAGAATGAAAACAGCTTGGTCAATCAGATGTCCATAAAACTGGATGAGTTTGCAATCAGTCCAAACCTGAAATGCATATTTTTCCACAACCAGCTTGACATATGCATATTTTCACACCTCAACACTTCCCAGATGCACACAACTTCTTCAGTTTCCTTTGCATGGAAAAATGTATCAGTTTTATTTGCCACCATTTTTTTCTCAACATAAATCGAAGGGGGGAGTTTACATAAAATATCAAGTGTATTGTCACCCAGTTCCATCTGACTTCATTAAGGGCATCTGTGGCTGAATATCATCCTCCAAAAACACTTTGTAAATTACATTCTGGTAAAAAGGCATGCAAAACCTCCTGTCCTTTTTAGGTTATTTAGGCATTTTAATTAACTGGCAAAAGTTGGTCTTGACCATCCCAGTGCTTTTCTATTCATTTATCACCAATCTAAAACTTTTCCGACGTAGCCATAATATAGAGTGGATTAGAGAGACAGAATTCATGCAATTCTTCATCTTACATAGTGCGGCAGTAATAACTGATTCTGTTGGTTGCTTTTTCATTCACCCCCATGAAGATGATCCTGCTGGCCCAGTGATAACCCTTTTTCAGTCAACACAATAACACATTCAGGATCATAATTGAAGTTCCTGGTCATTGGTACAAAAAAGACTGTCATTGGTATGTGTCTCTCTGGAAAAGCCACATCTGGAAATTACAGTGAATATGGACATAAGTTCACACATTTGGGAAACCCACCTGTTGTTGTTGTTGTTGGGCTTAACGCCATTTTTCAGCACACGATAGGCTATTCATGGTGGAGGAAGAAACCGAGAAATCACCTGAAAGAACCACTGACCCACGAGAAGCTAATGGCAAGCTTTCTCACATATCCACATTCAATGAATCCTAGACAGATGTGAGATGGCAGTGATCCGTAAGGGACAGCACTTTAGACCACTCAGCCATTCTTTAATGTGGTCAATGATGTGTTCTTTAAGTTAACACTATGACTTTACAGGTGTGGAATGACCAACTTTATAGAAAAGTAGTTAGTCATGATCTCTCTCATCTAGTTAGGTGAACCAATCCACCCAACCAGTGTCTTCTAGTTTGGAATGTTTTTAAAGGAGAAAGCACATTTTTTTGTCCATTATACTTATGTAAATATACATATCCAATCACATTATGATTTAACCCTCCCAACCAACCAGCTAATGTAGGCATCTTAAGTTGATGTATCATTCAGCTTAAAACTGGTATAGAAAAAGTACATTTTCCATCTTTTTTGCAAGGGCTGGACTCAGGAGTTGTCAAGTTTCATTTTGCCTATAGTTAGTGTGATTGGGCAAGTATTCTCAGACAAAACTAGTTTGCAACAAAACATTTTGTTGTGCACATGTAATGTAATCCAGCAATTGCCCAGGCAGTTTAAATACAAAGAAATAATTATTACTGTAAGAAAAATGCCACTTTTTTGGTGATACAAAAAAGGCTGCCATTTGTAAGACACTCCATGACAACATAAAAAAATGTGGCCATGCATTAGCAAAGTAACAAAGTAAATAAATTCACATGTTTCATGAAATCATATAACATTTGTAGAATTTGCGATTTAATTAACATTCTGATTCAGAATAGGATCCAGAGATAAATTATTTCAGAGTAGCTCAAAATTATTTTTAATCCGATATCTCACAGTTAGTGATTTAGCAGACATCACTAAAACTAAAGCTATCTCTATTATGCTGAATCAGTAAATGTACTGCTGGTCACCATCATAACAGTTAGGTAATGTTTGTCATTCTGAATTCCCTACCCTTTACAAATGCCATGGGTCCACAACCACAGTTCCATACAGGCACCTTTTGGCACTTTACCCGATTCCCATACAAGCGTCTTCTGGCAACTCTATAAATAGCAGCCATTTTGAGCAGGTTTTTGTAGTGCCACCTTCGGGTAAACCCCCTATTAGATATTGCATTCATTGGTGACAAGGACCATTATGTCAGATCATGTGGTCACTGTTGATGCTCTGGTTGAAATCTGGTATTTAAAGTACATAGGTCGTAACTGTCTTGTATTCTCCAATTGACAAAATGGTGGTCTCTGATATCGTTCAGTATTTGCTTGAGTAGAATCACAACTATGAAAGTTTTAATAACTTAGGTAAAGGCCCTGAGACTGATGTTGGAAGCAATTAGTTTTTATAAATTAATCAAATTCAACTGATTTAGTGATGTAGACGCAGACAGAGAACTTGTAAATTTTCAGTATGAAAAATTGCCGCTACGCTTGATCAGGCGGCTTCTCTGATTTGATAGTGAATGAGTTCTCTCAAGATTTTAAAAGCATGTTCAAAATTCTTTTGTTATAAATAATTATTCAGCTATAACGACTGTATTTTAGTCTTAAATCTTTCCATATATTATATATGTGTACCAAAAACAAAATGGTTAAAATTGTTGTTAAACATAACATACACTTCACTGCTTAACAGGCCTATTTTGTAGTGAATTGCACTGGGTAACATTGCTACATGTGTATCGATGGGCCAAAAATGCATACACTCTATGAGGGAAAGGGTTAATGGCTAATTAATCTGTTTGATGTGTTAATTGATTATCCATCACAAGGTACAGTAAATGCTCATGGACAGGTGTTAAACCACTTATCCACTCATCAAGTAAATTAGAATGATTATTGCCAAAACAGACTTCATACACATGGAACTAGACTGGCAGTACACTCTTACACACTGATTTCATTACTGAAGAAAGCTAACAGTTTAGGGTATCATGCTGGTATTCACCAATTGAAAATTTGTCATGTTGGCTGACTCAGCAAATAATCCAGAAATGTACTAAACATGTGCATATTATATCTATGTTTTTGATAAATAGTCAATACAGTATTGTTTGACAACTGTAAACATTTGAAAGTATTTGCAAAGTGCAAGGCTGCCAATGAAATTACAAATTAGATGATGACAAGGAAAAACAATTGCAGAAATGATCAGCAGAAAAGACTTAGAAAGCAGAAATGCTGAAAAAATTAAAAATAATGGTTAAAGTATGACCCTGTAATCTTGTGCAGTTTGTGTGTAAGAAAGTGTCCTGGGTTATATACTTCATTTTTTGAGTCTCAGTGAAATATACCTGTTATTATTTAGAGTTGATGAATAACAAACATTGAATTAGAAACTCATCTGGCTCGTGACCGATTTTTTTGCAGGAACAAAAATGAAAGTTTAAGTGATCCCTTGGATGAATGTAAAAATTCTAGATTTCAAACATATAGCTTAAAATTTAAATATATATATATATATATATATATATATATATATATATATATATATATATATATATATATTCACTTATAAATTGGGTCCAGCTGCATACTGTACAGACCTAGGACTTTGATTGAATAATAAACTAACAGATCTGGATCTTTGTAGTTTGTTATAAACAATCAGGAGAACAAACAATATATACCTAGATCTGGTTGCAGATTATGCTATGGCAGATCAGGGTCTGTGTTGTTTGCAGTTGGACATATAAATGAGTATATATACCATATGTACCTGCTTATAAGTTGAGTCAAACTGTCAATATGCATAATGCACTGGCAGATCTGGGTGTGTGTAGTTTGTTGTTGGAGTCAGCTTCTTAGGGAATAGAGATGGTAGATGTTGACCATAATGATATATGAATAAGGTGGAAATCACTTTTGTCAGCCTACACACATACTACCAATCATAATGAAAGACATACCTAGTTATAAATTATTAATTGACAAATTTTTTTTCAGATTTGAAAGGTAAAGTTTCTTTGGAGATCAACAGGCATGAAGAATACATTGACAGCTCTGGGTGAGTTTGTCACTTAGAGAAACTGCAAAATAGGTTTGAATGAAACAAATATTCATTGATAACAAGAATATTTACATAAACAAACTTTCAAGTGGTAACCTCATTCATCCGTCAATAAATACCATCTTGCAACTTGCAAAAAATTAACTAGTTCCTCAGTAACCTTGCCTTCCAATAAACTAAAGACATATTTTGGCCCCAATAAGGCCAGTGGAATACTGATCAAACCTCTATATAATAATCACCTCCATAAGTCAATCAAATACATTGATCCCAGCAGTGTCCTGTTTAGAGTAGGTTTCAATTATATGTGATGATTGCCACCCATCATATTGTAATGAATGATAAATTTTGACATTGCACTTGAATATGGTTCATAGCAGAATCTTACTCTACTATTCATTGGATATGTATTGTTATATTTTATGGGATTAATTTAATTCTCTAACTTTTTAATATAATTTTTTCCCTTAAAATATATGTTCTTGTAATATTATTTTTGTCTTTAAAATGTTAGTGCATTTTTAATTTTTTCCCCCAAATATGTAAAACAAAATTTATTCTAACTCTAGGGTGGTTTACAATATTTTACTATTGGGAGGATGAATTCTTACTGATTCATTCTTTTCCATTGTAATTTGTTTCAGACTCATCATTTGGAAAGTGGTATACTTTGTGATGGTGAATGGCATGTACATTCCATCTGAGGGTCTTGAGAATCTGAACCAGTCTAAACTTCAGGAAAAATTGAACTTTACAAGTGTACAGAATCAGTCATACCACATCCTGGAAGTAAAAGATCAACATGTGTATCGCTACAGAGAGAAATTCAGTATTTTCTTGAAATCAAAGATTAGTAGAACATCATTTTCATGGTTCCAAACAACAATTAAAACAGCATGGGAGAAACAAATTAAAGGTAAAAGAAATGATGACTCTAGCATCAAGTATTCATCTTATATCAGTATCATAAATGCTACACAGAGAACTTCATTTTATGGTTATTTTGAGATGACAAAGAGAACTTTGTTTTTTAGTTATTTTGAGATGACAAAGAGAATTCTTGTGCAGAAAACTAACCCAAGGACAATTTTTGTTACATAAAATGCTTAAATGTGCATTTTTGACAGATTTCACTTTTTTCTGGATATGAAGGAAGAAAAAAAAGTGAAATAATAATCATGGCTTAGTTCCTTGTCCAGAAAGACTATATTTCTTGATAGTGCTTTTTATGTTGAAGGTACTTGAAGATATTAACAAATGTTTCTTTGTTTACAGAATATCAAATCTGCAGATGCCTAAATGTGACTGTCAACTCTTTAGAAGAAGTACTTGATGAAAATGGGTAATTCATATTTTGCTTCTGATGTTAATAACATACAGTAAACCTTGCTGAATTAATTCATTATTTCAGTGTGTTGTATAAACTTACCTGTACATCAGATCCAACTGCAATCTGCACAGACCCAGATCTACCTTTCATGTAATGAGTCTGAAGATCTGGGTCTATTCAGTTTGTTATGAATATTCAATAGAACAAACAATATCAGCTGTGATTTGCTAATCTGCTATGCAATGGCACATCAGGGTCTGTGTTGTCTGCAAATGGACTCTACTTACACAAGATATTACAAATCTGTGGTCTTAAACTAAGTAACAGAAATGAGATAAAACCAACAATTTTTTTAAATATTAAATATTAAAATTTATTTCCTTAAAATATAATGTGAAAGATTAAAAATAGTTTACAGTATGTTGAATGAAACCTTAATAGTCCTAAAAAGTTCTGTGAAAAGTCCAAAAGTATTGCATATTCCAAAAGAATTCCAGTGGTAAATTCAAAGTAAGGTCAATCTATTGTACTAATGTATAGTCTGGAATGGATTGATGTGCTAACAGTCTTGTTGTATCAGAATGATATAATCCTAATGTTTTTCAAATAATTCACAGTAAAGAGCTATTAAATGCAATGTTTGAGCACTTTGTATTTACAGTGAATAATTTATATAAATTAAATCCACACAACTGAATTCAGAATAAATGTTTGACTCTTCTGATACTGATGGTTTTACTGGGGATAAATACTAACTTTGTTAACAAGGTTAAGTACTTTAACAGCCTTCCAATCAGGAACTAGGTCACCTGGTTTTTTCAGGGAAAACCCCATCAAGTTCATCATCAAGATTTTTTTAATGCTTGCAAAGTCAAAGGTCACAATAATATGTTTACTCCTATGCTGACAGAATGATGTGTTTACTTGAACAAAATGAGTACAAATCCACAACTATAAAGAATTAGCTATATAATATAATTTAATAAATGACCTTTTTCAATCTATAATCATGAAAATTAACACACTTAATATAGATATACATAACAACAAGTATATACAGAATTGTTCCATTCAAACCTATAGTGCAGGGGTCTCAAACTTGCAGCCTGCTAAGCATTATCCTGTGGCCTGCAAAGTGATTGGTGTCACAAATTGTAATATGAGATAATAATGGAATAATAAGAAGGCATTAAGAACAATTGCAAAATATCAAACTCTTGCATCAGTATCTAATAATGGACCACATTTTGATGATGCATTTTTATATTGTAACAGTTACTTGAGGCTGACTGAACATCCTAAATGTACATAAATCTAAGTTATTTTCCCAAATGTCACTTTTAAGAAAGGTTTTTAATGTGAGGATGTAAAGATCAGGATTTATTATTATGCCCAATGAAAATGGATTCAATAAAATCTAATAAAATCTAAAAAAAAGAAAGCTCCTGGAAGAAAAAAAAGTGGAAGAATATGTACTTTGTCACAGAGGTCAAAGGTAAAGTTCAATGTTTAATTATTCATCGCCATTATGTAATGATGCACAGTGAGACGTATGATGTTATCAAGGAAAAAATGAGAAAGAAAAAAGTGCTGAAACTGAAAACAGCATTTGCCAAGCAAACAAATTGCTTTTTGAAGATTAGCAATTCAAGAGAAGATGCAGTAAAGACAAGTTTCCTAACAAGTGAAATTATTGCTAAATCATCAAAGCCTTTTTGTTAAAGATTGAAATTTTATGTCCTGATAGAAAGAACTTTTTTCAAGGCATAAGCTTGTCTGCTAATACTGCTGTAAACAGAATTACTGAGCTAGCGGGTAATGTGAAGCAACAATTGATTGAAAAGTCAAACAAATTTGAAACATTTTCAATAGCACTTGATGAGAGTACAGATGTTTCTGATACAGAGATGGAGGCAGTGTTTATAAGAGATGTGGATGTCAGTATAAACATAAAAGAGTTGCTAGATGACTTAGTACCACTGAAGGGTACCACAATGGGATGTGGCACATTTTAAGGACTATAAAAGTGTATAGAAAAAGCAGAATTACTATGGAGCAAACTTGTATCCTTGGATATGGATGGTGCACACATTGGTGTTGTTATGTTACCAAAGTCAAAACTAAATAATCTTGCTACACCATGAAATAATGTCACAAGCATCCAATGTATTTTGCATCAAGAAGCTTTGTGTGGTAAAGGTATGCAAATGAAAGAAGTTATGAATATTGTTGTTAAAACTGTCAATTTCATTCATTCAAGAGGATTCACAGACAATTCACACCATTTCTAAAAAGTATTGAAAGTTAAGATGGGAAACTTTTTATCACAATGAAGTTAAGTGGCCTTGTTGAGGAAATGTTTTAAAGTTTGTTTTTTTTCACTTAGAAAAGAGACTAAAAACTTCGTGCAAATGAGAAACAAAGATGTTTCTCATTTCTGATTCAACCTTTATTTGTAATCTCACTTTCTTAACAGATCTAGCTGTTCACCTGCAACTTCAGGGTAAAATGCAGTTAATAACACAGATGCATGACTGTTAAATCATTCAAATTCAAGCTCACTCTGGGGGGAACAGCTTACTGCAGGGAACTTGGCTACATTGAATTCATTGGAATATCATTTCTGACTTTCACAAACAATTTGAAAACAGGTTTAAAGATTTTGAGGCACTTAAGAGACAGTTTCACTCTTTTGAAAAAGTTTCTGAGGACATGCAAATGGAACTTGTGGAGCTTCAGATTGACACAGTTTTGAAACAGAAATATATGGACATTGGAGTTCCAGAGTTCTACAAGTTTCTGTCTAGAGTCAAATTTCCCAAGATGCTGTCTGAAGCTACAAAGTCATACCTTGTTTGGTAGCACTTACATATGTGAGCAGTTTTTCTCATCTATGAGAAGAAACAAGACAGTCTTAAGGTCAAAGCTCACAGATGATTATTTGGCACCAACATTGAGATTAGAGTCATCTCAGGATATAAAACCAAACCTTGGTGCACTGGTTGAGGCAAAACATTACCAGCTGATTGGCCAAAAAATGGACTTAAATTGAGCACTATTTCCAAGTACTGATTTTTGTTAATTTTAAATTCATGTAAACTTTACAGTAAAATATAAGTACAGCATATAATCACTATAATCATGTTTATATTTTACTAGATGTTTGCTTAATAATGACGTATGTGTGCTGTAGCTCTTGGGCCATCAAATCATCCCCATGCAGCCCTCAGGGTGGTCGAGTTTAAGACCCCTGCTATAGCAGAATGATATTGTAACAAGTTACCATAAACTCTTTCTGTGTGTTAACATTGGTGCTGGTGGTGGTAAAATGTTGTAGTAGCAGTAGTAGTATGATGTTAGTTTATTTTTTTATCAAAGTTATTGGTATAAAATATCAAGCCATAGCTCATCATTCTTATATCTTTCATTATAATTTATTTCTTAGGAAGTCTTACTGGCTGTTGACATATTTTCTGATCAAGAATACAAGTTTGGTTAATTCCATGATATCAGTTTCACTAAATCTCTCCATTCTGAGAGAGGGGATGAATTCTTCCGAACTGCATGCTGGCACTGTTGTAGAGGAGCAGGCAACAATTTACAGAACATCACAGTCCTTTGCTTTCTATCTGAGCACAGAGATTGGATACCAACATTCATATAACTTTGAACTGGCTATTGAGAGGGCTTGGAAAAAGAAAAATGAAGGTACATTGTTTTAGAAGTAGCAGATGTTAATATAACCTGTAAGTGATACATTTAGTAAAAGGTACAAAATTACAATAGGACTTTTATTAATCTTGTTTTAGTGAATTATGGTGCTGGTTCAGCCAGGATAGACTGCCTTAGTGTGCCCTTTGGAGTGGTACTTAGCTCCCATCTCAATGGCATAATAATGTCAAATAATGTTTTGAAAGTACTGTTTTAAAACCAAGCATAATTTGTATTTCGATGCATAATTTTTGCTTAATTAATGAGTTTATTTTCATTTTACAATAAATTGAAGCTTGTGAGCATTGTACAGTGAAAATAACCCTATTATACTGTGATGGTCAGGGTCCACAAAGTGACATCATGTTTTGTAATGTATCATGCAGTATCCCAAACAAATCAGCTAATTTAAGAATGCATGCCCACTTGTATATGCACAATGAAGGGTGTGTGGGTATTGGTTCATTCACAAACAAGAAAATTTGTAACTGAATAGTGTAAATAAATATAGTACATGTGTACTCACCAATCTATCTCACAGTATCTATAAGAGTCAATCACATTGAAAATATGCACAAAGAAAAAAAACTCCTTTCAAACCTGAATATTTAATTTCTTGCTGATAAACAAACATATCAACAGTTGTAAAACTGCTTTAAATATTTTCTGTAAATAATATGTGGCTTATAGATCCTAGTATCAACCAAATTAGGAAGTAATCATTCAATTTCATGGGTAAAAAAAATGATCTAAAAGCAGATAAATATTCTCTAAAACATGGAACATGGATTCACATGTTTTATAACTAATATTAAAAAATCTGCATGAATGGAAAATGGGGAGTGGCATGTTTGTTTGTGACAGCAAATCATCCCACCACCCTGACAACTTAAATGATTCTGTTTTAGTCAGCATCCAACGTTGGCATGTGTATAAATGGTCAGCATGTATCTTAGTGATGTCTGCATTTCTAACCACATTTTAAAAGAATATTTTTTTTATGGATTGTAGCCATATAATTAATTTAAAACTTAAATGAAATACATTGTGTTGATGCATTTTTGTGGTAATAACCAAAACAAACATTGAACAAATTTTCCAGACCTCCACATTATTTTTGATATACAAGCGATCTCATTCCAGTTATTAAGGGATATTCTCTATACAAAACAGAGAAAGACAGAAGTCACATTTAAAAATAGCCTGAAAACTCAATGTTGCCTTTCTTCCTAGAAGATGATCAAAACATTGTCCCCTAATGGAATCATTGAAGTTCTCATATTAGCACTTTGTATTTGTATTTTACTTTGTGCTTTGATATTTATATGTACTTAGCTAACAAGAGAGAGAGAGCAGTCAGAAAAATACCGTAAAAGGCAATCCAGCTGTTGAAAATGTTTTTTAGAGTTCCCATGGATGTCTGAGCCAAGAGTCACTATTAAGAGAACCATGCGATATGTGCAGCTGATTTCAAGGTAAGTAGTTTTATCAGGTGACTTTCACTACCATAAGTATTCATTTATAAGTCGAGTTCAACTGCAAACTGCACAGACCTGGATCTGCAGATTCACATGATGTGCTGGCAGATTTGGGCCTGTGCAGTTTGTAAGGGTGATCAGTATGACAAACAAGATGGATCTGCCATGACATAATGTGCTGGCAGATTTGGGCCTGTGCAGTTTGTAAGGGTGATCAGTATGACAAACAAGATGGATCTGCCATGACATAATGTGCTGGCAGATTTGGGTCTGTGCAGTTTGTAAGGGTGATCAGTATGACAAACAAGATGGATCTGCCATGACATAATGTGCTGGCAGATTTGGGTCTGTGCAGTTTGTAAGGGTGATCAGTATGACAAACAAGATGGATCTGCCACCATGACATGATGTGCTGGCAGATTTGGGTCTGTGCAGTTTGTAAGGGTGATCAGTATGACAAACAAGATGGATCTGCCATGACATGATGTGCTGGCAGATTTGGGTCTGTGCAGTTTGTAAGGGTGATCAGTATGACAAACAAGATGGATCTGCCATGACATGATGTGCTGGCAGATTTGGGTCTGTGCAGTTTGTAAGGGTGATCAGTATGACAAACAAGATGGATCTGCCATGACATGATGTGCTGGCAGATTTGGGTCTGTGCAGTTTGTAAGGGTGATCAGTATGACAAACAAGATGGATCTGCCATGACATGATGTGCTGGCAGATTTGGGTCTGTGCAGTTTGTAAGGGTGATCAGTATGACAAACAAGATGGATCTGCCATGACATGATGTGCTGGCAGATTTGGGTCTGTGCAGTTTGTAAGGGTGATCAGTATGACAAACAAGATGGATCTGCCATGACATGATGTGCTGGCAGATTTGGGTCTGTGCAGTTTGTAAGGGTGATCAGTATGACAAATAAGATGGATCTGCCATGACATGATGTGCTGGCAGATTTGGGTCTGTGCAGTTTGTAAGGGTGATCAGTATGACAAACAAGATGGATCTGCCATGACATGATGTGCTGGCAGATTTGGGTCTGTGCAGTTTGTAAGGGTGATCAGTATGACAAACAAGATGGATCCTGATCAGCAGGTTCATTATGCTAAAGATGATCAGGATCTTTGTTGTTGGCAGTTGGACTGGACTTATAAGTGAATATATATGGTATCTGAATTAAATTGTTATTTATAAATCATAACTTAAATTTTAACTGTCAGGTTGAATGTTTTTTGGCTTTGACTGCCACTGAATTGATAATACTGGTTGATATAAAACTCCCTGCCTTTTGGTTTCACTTTATCAATTTTTCAATAGTTTTGGTGGGGATTTGTCTGTCATTCTATATATGCATCACTCTGTTTATATTCTCTCTCTCTGTCTCTGTATCTCTGTCTGTCTGTCTGTCTGTCTCTATGTGCAGCTCCTACCTCTTTTTCTTTGCTACAGTCAGTATTTTACCGACTCTATTTTAACTATGAGATAAAATTTATTATTGTACCCTGCTTAGCACTTTGAGAAGTGGTTGTTATAAAGGCTGTGTGTGTGTGTGTGTGTGTGTGTGTGTGTGTGTGTGTGTGTGTCCTGAGCTTTACCCAAACTTGTGGTCATGTCAATCTAGTAGTGATCATTAAAGCATAATAAAAGTTTCTTAAATGTGCACTCTTATTACAAAAGAGGAAATTTGTATGCACTCAGCTGGTGTGTTTTGCACTGAACATGAAATATTGGAGTAAATTAAGTAAATTTATATGCACTCAGCTGGTGTGTTTTGCACTGTACATGAAATATTGGGGTAATTTAAGCCAATTTGTATGCACTCAGCTGGTGTGTTTTGCACTGTGCATTAAATATCTGAGTAAATTAAGTCAATTTGTATGCACTCAGCTGGTGTGTTTTGCACTGTACATGAAATATTGGGGTAACTTAAGTCAATGTGTATGCACTCAGATGGTGTGTTTTGTACTGCACATGAAATATTGGGGTAAATTAAGTCAATTTGTATGCACTCAGCTGGTGTGTTTTGCTCTGTACATGAAATATTGGTGTAACTTAAGTCACTGTGTATGCACTCAGATGGTGTGTTTTGCACTGTACATGAAATATTGGGGTAACTTAAGTCAATTTGTATGCACTCAGCTGGTGTGTTTTGCTCTGTACATGAAATATTGGGGTAACTTAAGTCACTTTGTATGCACTCAGATGGTGTGTTTTGTACTGCACATGAAATATTGGGGTAAATTAAGTCAATTTGTATGCACTCAGCTGGTGTGTTTTGCTCTATAGAAATATTGGGGTAACTTAAGTCACTTTGTATGCACTCAAATGGTGTGTTTTGTACTGCACATGAAATATTGGAGTAAATTAAGTCAATTTTTATGCACTCAGCTGGTGTATTTTGCTCTCTACATAAAATATTGGAGTAAATTAAGTCAATTTGTATGCACTCAGCAAATCAGCAGTTTGGGTGCTCTTTAGGTGGAAGTGTGTTGCACATGAATATTGGGCCACTGTGACCTATAGTTTTTTTTATTATTATTGTTTTACCCATTAGTGCTCATCAGTTGGAAACTGAACTGCCTAATTTGCATAAATTTATTCAATAGGCCAGTGTTTTGGCATTTCGTATGAGTTCACTTTTTATACAAAAATAATTTGTTGAGAACACTGGATGGATATTGGATATGCATTATTTCAGCATGAAATGGATCATATATTTGTTTGCCTTTGCAAACAGATCCCATATGGAATGTATAAAGCATGATAAAATTATATATTTTTAAGCTTTCTTTCATATTGTGTTCTTGCAAAGTAAGATATGCCTTGAATTTTCATAATTTACACATCATATTCTCATCTATATTATCAAAAAATGTTAACTGTAGTATTAAAACTTTTAAATGACTTGTGTCTCAACCTCAGATACTGAGTAAATGTTAACAAATGGCTAACATGATGTTACATTGAATGGATGAGCATTGATTGAAGTGCACAGTTGATTTAATCCTGTAATTAAATTAAGTGCACAGTTGATTTAATCCTGTAATTAAATTAAATTCATGTTTACTTTTAAGATTTATTTTGTCAACTGTTTAAGCAATAGTTATGAATATAAAACTTTTTATTTTGGTACTGTACTTAACATGTTAATCAGTTTTGTTTTGAAAGGTGTCAGGCATCATTGTGCTGCAAAAGACATGGCATCAAAATCATCATTGCATGGTGAATTAATTGTTCTGTAAAGGGCCTGGCATCAAAGCATCATGGCATGGTGAATTAATTTTTCTGTAAAGGGTCTGGCATCAAAGCATCATTGCATGGTGAATTAATTGTTCTGTAAAGGGCCTGGCATCAAAGCACATTGCATGGTGAATTAATTGTTCTGTAAAGGGCCTGGCATCAAAGCATCATTGCATGGTGAATGAATTGTTCTGTAAAGGGTCTGGCATCAAAGCATCATTGCATGGTGAATTAATTGTTCTGTAAAGGGTCTGGCATCAAAGCACATTGCATGGTGAATTAATTGTTCTGTAAAGGGTCTGGCATCAAAGCATCATTGCATGGTGAATTAATTATTCTGTAAAGGGTCTGGCATCAAACATCATTGCATGGTGAATTAATTATTCTGTAAAGGGTCTGGCATCAAAGCATCATTGCATGGTGAATTAATTGTTCTGTAAAGGGTCTGGCATCAAAGCACATTGCATGGTGAATGAATTGTTCTGTAAAGGTCCTGGCATCAAACATTGCATGGTGAATTAATTGTTCTAAAGGGTCTGGCATCAAAGCACATTACATGGTGAATTAATTGTTCTCTAAAGGGCCTGGCATCAAAGCACATTGCATGGTGAATGAATTGTTCTTTAAAGGGTCTGGCATCAAAGCATCATTGCATTGTGAATGAATTGTTCTGTAAAGGGTCTGGCATCAAAGCATCATTGCATGGTGAATTAATTGTTCTGTAAAGGGTCTGGCATCAAAGCATCATTGCATGGTGAATGAATTGTTCTGTAAAGGGTCTGGCATCAAAGCATCATTGCATGGTGAATTAATTGTTCTGTAAAGGGCCTGGTATCAAAGCATCATTGCATGGTGAATGAATTGTTCTGTAAAGGGTCTGGCATCAAAGCATCATTGCATGGTGAATTAATTGTTCTGTAAAGGGTCTGGCATCAAAGCATCATTGCATGGTGAATTAATTATTCTGTAAAGGGTCTGGCATCAAAACACATTGCATGGTGAATTAATTATTCTGTAAATGGCCTGGCATCAAAGCATCATTGCATGGTGAATTAATTGTTCTGTAAAGGGTCTGGCATCAAAGCATCATTGCATGGTGAATTAATTGTTCTGTAAAGGGTCTGGCATCAAAGCACATTGCATGGTGAATGAATTATTCTGTAAAGGGTCTGGCATCAAAGCATCATTGCATGGTGAATTAATTGTTCTGTAAAGGGTCTGGCATCAAAGCATCATTGCATGGTGAATGAATTGTTCTGTAAAGGTACTGGCATCAAACATTGCATGGTGAATTAATTGTTCTAAAGGGTCTGGCATCAAAGCACATTGCATGGTGAATTAATTGTTCTGTAAAGGGTCTGGCATCAAAGCATCATTGCATGGTGAATTAATTGTTCTGTAAAGGGCCTGGCATCAAAGCATCATTGCATGGTGAATTAATTGTTCTGTAAAGGGCCTGGCATCAAAGCATATTGCATGGTGAATTAATTGTTCTGTAAAGGGTCTGGTATCAAAGCATCATTGCATGGTGAATGAATTGTTCTGTAAAGGGTCTGGCATCAAAGCATCATTGCATGGTGAATTAATTGTTCTGTAAAGGGCCTGGCATTAAAGCATCATTGCATGGTGAATTAATATTCTGTAAAGGGCCTGGCATCAAAGCACATTGCATGGTGAATGAATTGTTCTGTAAATGGCCTGGCATCAAAGCATCATTGCATGGTGAATTAATTGTTCTGTAAAGGGCCTGGCATCAAAGCACATTGCATGGTGAATTAATTGTTCTGTAAAGGGTCTGGCATCAAAGCACATTGCATGGTGAATTAATTGTTCTGTAAAGGGTCTGGCATCAAAGCATCATTGCATGGTGAATGAATTGTTCTGTAAAGGGTCTGGCATCAAAGCATCATTGCATGGTGAATGAATTGTTCTGTAAAGGGTCTGGCATTAAAGCATCATTGCATGGTGAATGAATTGTTCTTTAAAGGGCCTGGCATTAAAGCATCATTGCATGGTGAATTAATATTCTGTAAAGGGCCTGGCATTAAAGCATCATTGCATGGTGAATGAATTGTTCTTTAAAGGGCCTGGCATTAAAGCATCATTGCATGGTGAATTAATATTCTGTAAAGGGCCTGGCATTAAAGCATCATTGCATGGTGAATGAATTGTTCTTTAAAGGGCCTGGCATTAAAGCATCATTGCATGGTGAATTAATATTCTGTAAAGGGCCTGGCATTAAAGCATCATTGCATGGTGAATGAATTGTTCTGTAAAGGGTCTGGCATCAAAGCACATTGCATGGTGAATTAATTATTCTGTAAAGGGTCTGGCATCAAAGCATCATTGCATGGTGAATTAATTGTTCTGTAAAGGGTCTGGCATTAAAGCATCATTGCATGGTGAATGAATTGTTCTTTAAAGGGCCTGGCATTAAAGCATCATTGCATGGTGAATGAATTGTTCTGTAAAGGGTCTGGCATCAATGCATCATTGCATGGTGAATTAATTGTTCTGTAAAGGGTCTGGCATCAAAGCATCATTGCATGGTGAATGAATTGTTCTGTAAAGGGCCTGGCATCAAAGCATCATTGCATGGTGAATGAATTGTTCTTTAAAGGGCCTGGCATCAAACATCATTGCATGGTGAATTAATTGTGCTTAATAATGATATTGCAAGGCTCAATCTCCAATACCTTATAATTATTGCTACCAAAGATGATGTGGGATGCATTTTGAATAAATCTGTTTTATGCACCTAAACATGAAAACTATGACTTGGCTCTCAGGGTTTATTTGAAATTTGGAAAAGAGAAAAAGATTCATGCTACAGTAGGAAATCTGTCTTACATGCTCCTGCCCTCTTCCAACTTTAATTCATGCAAACTTAGTCCAAATTTTAGAATATGTAATTTGACAGAAAAGTGCTGGTAACAAAGTTTGTTCAGTGTAATTTCAGCTTCTCAAAAAAAGTCATATCTTATAAGAAAGGAAACTTACATGGCTGATCCTTGTTTTTTATTTCACAGAAAATAAAGTCTGTATAACAACTGACACCTGTGTCATGTGACAATATCTAACACCTATGTCATGTGACCATGTCCAACACCTATGTACTGGGATCATACCATGGGCACCTGTATCACACTTTTATTGAGTTATGTTACGTGTGATTAGATTGCACATGAGAATGTTATGATTGTGAGGAAAGCTGGAGGTGTGGTTTTATTCAAATATCGGATGCTGTTTAATGTTCCTTGACTGTTACCAGTGTTATTATATGCTCATCTTTTTTCTCCGTTAACTTTACATTTCAAATTTAACTATATATTGATGCTATACAGGATCCTCACAATAAAATGCAAGTTATACACATAAACTGTCTTCTTTAACTGTTAAAAAAAATGGTCAAAAATATACTTACAATTTTACATCCTGAATTTCCTCAAAAAAATATATTTTCGTAGGTCTGTAAATCTGAATTAGATGAGCCATGTCATAAGTTCTCAAGATTGATTACACATTTTGAAATTGTACTGTAATTTCGAGTATATTCCAAGTGTAGCTACATCTTCCTTACTGCACTCAAAATGAAATAAACATTAAATTCCACAGCATCTTTTTGATAAATGCAATAGAAAGGCTTCATAATTTTCCCACATTATGATCTGAATCATTCAATGACAGAAAAGAAACATGCATGCCGATGTCAACACAATTCAAAATATTAAAATGGCAGATGCTGCTGGAAACCGATGCAAGTCACTTCATGTAGATAAATCCAGACATTAATCAAAAGATTGCGTTGAATCGACAAATATACCAAAAGGTATTCATTCCAGATCAAATGGAAAAGTTGTTACAATGCATATTCATCAACAATATTACTCCAAATTTCATTTTTAAGTAGAGCAAGCGCCATTTTCTTTCAAAACTTACGTCTAACATGCGACCAACTTCATATTTATCTAAGCAGAGTTATACGCTCATTAATAATGTTGTGCAATAATCCATCAACTCTTATGTATTTAGTTCGGAATACGGCGTACATTTAGTTACTTTGTTTCTTTCAATGTATTTTTGTTTATATATTTAGGCCTTGGGAAGAATAAGAAATGAGCAAATAATAAAAAGGTTACTGTATTTGTATGGGAAAATATGAACTCATTTTGTTGGATATACTGCACTCCCAAGGTCGTGCAGTATATCCATCCAAAAAACTTGTTCATTTTTTCCCATACAAATGCAGTAACCTATAAGAACTCTTGAGAGAAATAAAGATTTATGTAGTAAATCATAGAGAGCACTAATTGCTTTTCTACTAATTGTAGTAAGTATATGTCAAATGTGCATTTAATGACTACTTTGTAAAAAAATTCAGGTTCATTTTACAGATTAAACAGAGCTACTTTTCTAAACATAAAGATAACAGTAACAAGTTCTCTAGATAATTCCTGTAGATTAAAAATGACCAACTGTTTTTTTCCTATAATAAGTCCACGTGTGCCAGCCTAATTAAGATATACTTAATAAATCTTTGCCATAATTTTGTACAAATAGTAGATGGGCTTGTCATCAGATAAATGTGGTAATATACAACAGCAAAAAAATACAAACAAAAAATGAAAGTTGTTTCCAAAAACATTTGCAAAAAGACATTTGAACAGAGTTTAATTATTCCTCAGTTTTGTTTTATTAGATTTTATATTTAAGTTCTTTTTTTTCTCTTCACAGTACTGTAATATGGAGGGTTGAATACTTTCTTGGAGACATTTGTGTTGGAGAAGGTTGTTCTATGTTGGACCCCCAAACCCTTCCATTGCTAACTGCTGCTGATGTCCAGGCTCAGATTAATTTCACCCGTCCTGGTCTGCAGCAGAATTACACAGTAGTAAACACTGGTCAGTCTGTAGTTGATTACAGATACCACTTTAGTCTGTACCTGACCACCAACCTGAGAGATGTGGATAGGAACAAATTTGAAAATATTATCAGGAGGATTTGGAACACAACACAAGGTGAGAACTAGAAAAAAAGTAACTATATATATGACCTTGATTGCATGTTTGAGCTAAAGAATTTCAAACACTTTAGATAAAAAAAATTAGTGGTTGATCATTCATAGATAGTCATCTTATCCATGTATTTCATTTTCTCTGCACAGGAGCATTACTCCAAATAGTACCATCATTAATCCAAACATTGAGACCATCACATTTTCTGGACACCATATTTGAAAAATTGATAATTGTTTTTAAAAGTGCATATAATTTCCAGACATCAGATATATTTCTTTAGCAGTTCAAAAAATTCAAGTTGGAATGTAAAGTAAGGAATATTTGACCCATTTTCGTAAACAGATGATTTCAGTAGTTGACTATTGACCTTGAAACCATTTTTAATGCCCTAACTATATCTGAGTTCTTCTGGCCTTCTCAGCTTTTGGCTGAGAGGTCAAGAGTCCAGTGAGTTTGAAGACTTTTATTCATCAGAGAGATCACAACACTCTACAGCCTTATCTAAATAATTTCCATAAAAAACTAGCAAGCAGAGAGTGGACTAGTTCAGCCTATCAGAGTATACAGAATGCTAACACTATTGTCATTTGTGTCAGTGCTGGCAATGCCATTGCTGAAACCCAGTCTGAAGGACTGTTACAGTGACCTTTTGGCTAGAGCATCCACCTCAGGTGTGAGAGGTGACATTCTCGAACCACTGCTGAGTAATACCAAAGACTTATAAAAATTGTACTAACAGCTGCCTCGCTTGGTGCTTAGCATAAGAGGTTAGTGTTAGGACTGGTTGGCCTGGAGTCAGGATAATGTGATTGGGTGAGACATGTTTCTGTAATATGCCCCAGTGCAGGACATCACTACAGACTGTCACACTGCAGATATTGCAGCAATATGACTGAAAAATTGCTAAAGCTATGTTAAGATTCCAAAACACAAACACAAAACACAATGCATGATTCCCAGCCTGACATGTTTATCACTGCCACATTTGGGAACCACTTTTTGTGCCACTTAACTAAGCCATTAAACAATCACATGCCATATTACCAGTCTGGCCTTTCAGACCACATATTCTTTGAGCTGACATTTAATGACTACATCAGGGTACATCAAAGCACTAGACTTTAGCAGTATTTCCATGGAGTTCAGAATTATAATTCAATCAGAAATCGGACACATGATAAGGCAGCAGTAATTGGGAAAAGCATTTTTTTACTGCACCATCAAAACATGGTGCTGGACCAGAATGACCCCATGTAGGACATCAACCCGAACATACTGGCATGCAGATGATAAATTTGCTTTCTTTAAGACAAAGAATGTGAAGTTCACATGGAATATGCAAAATGTCTACAACACCTTCTTAACAAAGTGTTTGTGACAATCAATGGCATTCCAAAATATATTATGATGGATCTTTAAGGGAATTTTGTTCTACCACACATTGTGCAGTGCATTTTAGGTCACCATCCATCAAAAGGGGCCAGGTTATTGGGTTCAGTGTCTCAAATGTGTAGAGGCAGTACATGCCTGCAGACACCAGGTGAGAATTGTCTTAGAGAGGTTTGTCAAACCCAGTAAGAAGTCGAGGTTTCATATCACATAATAAAACACCTTTCTGCCCATGCACCTTTTGTCTTAAAAAGTCAGCCTTTGTCTGCTACTGTCCACTCCCCTTTTCATAATCATCCTTTTCCTTCTCTTCCTTAACCAATTATCCTGAATGATAAACATTTTGCCAGTAAGAAGACCTGCAAGAAGATTGATTGCACATTCATTAGTTACTTGGTTATTTAAGATTTAGCTTTTGCACAGATGCTGTTTTGGTAGACTTGAAGTGTCTACCTCCTGTCCCATTTTGGGGAGTCAATGGGGCATAAGCCCCTTCAGACTGTCAGAAAAGGGTGTTCTCATCCTCCCTAACAGCTCAGCTGTGACAAGTTAGATTTAATGGCAAGAGGAAATCAAATCCCCAGCTCTTCCTCCTGTTGTGGGTTTCAGGTTGCATCTTCTACATATCCACATCCAAGTCAGCAATATCAGACTCACTTTCCTGATGAAAAGCAGTTAATTTTGACTCAATGATTATAAATAGAAATCTGCACCTGTTGTGGTTGACTACTTGTTCTTGCAGGAGATATGCAAAGCTACCAAACATTTCTCCATTCCCGTATAAAAGCCTGTGCATCAGAGGCACCTAGATGCATATATTTTCCCTAAAACCCTCGGATCTCCAGAATCTGGCAGAAAACAATTGAATCAGAATGCAATTAAGGTCTAAATGGTCCCCATTATTGTGGAAAATCCTGGAAAAAGGATCTATTAAACTTAGCCATAGAGATTCCCAGTTAAACAACAAATGTAGGTGTTCCATCCAAAACCAGAATTGTTGAATCTGCAAGCCTTGCTCATGTTAAGCAAATCCTCCTAGCAAGACAAGTCTTTGAACAAGTGGTGGATAGAACCACTCAGACAAGAATGGCCACCACTTGAAAACATAAAGGGAAGTAGTTTTCTCTAAAAAATGCAAGTGGAAACTGACTGCTTCTTTAAAAGCCTATGTATTAGAAATAACTTACTTCTCCTTTTGGCTCTGAAGAAAAACAAGTTGTTAGCCCCATCACTGTCAAAGGTTGCTGTTCCATAATCAAAGACGTTTCATCATCATAGAAAGGAGGATGTAGGCAAAACATCTGATGTTTTAGACTTTGATTTGTCTTGACCCAAGGCTATGGATAGCCATATATTTGTGAGAAAGCTTTCCATGGATGGTGATTCTTACCAAGGTTTTTCTGGGTTCTTCCTACACCAGATATACTGGCTGCCATGTATAGCCTATCAAGTGCTGAATAATGGCATTAAGCTAATATCAATAAAAACAATAACAGCAAAATAATATAATTTTTTTAATTTTTAAGTGTGTAACATATCTAGAAAAGTTATTTATCTGAACATTTACATGCATTTGTGTACATTGTTATCTGGTCCCTTAGTCTGTAAAATACAAACTTGTAAAAAATTTGACATCCATTTTTATGGCAATTCCATAATAATAATAATAAAGTCTTTATTTTATTAGTGGTGGCACATTTAATGCACACATTAATTTCCATTGTGGCTGTCAGTTTCTACATTTGTACTAATATTTCAAATGATGCTTAGAACAAGTATCATGCACTATATTACTGATTAGCATGTAAGAAAGAATCAGGACACAATATTCTGTCCACAAGCTTATTGCTAAGTTAGTTTCTCTCTCTCTCTCTCTCTCTCTCTCTCTCTCTCTCTCTCTCTCTCTCTCTCTCTCTCTCTCTCACACACACACACACACATACACACACACACACACACAAATTTCCAGACCCTTTTATCTAGCATCATCTTGTTTCAGATGAGTCTACTCATGGAGACATTAAGGTGTTCATACCAACAACAGAGGAATATGTATTTACAAACTACTTCGGAAGATTGCATGGGTATGTTTTCTTATTGTTTTGTTTTTGTTTTGTTCTTGTAAGGAGTTCATGACAATACAGTGAGGATTATATTTACAATGCAGTTTTGTCTTTTTTATTATAGGTTATCTTAAATACCAGTGATTTCTGCTGGATTTTCATAAAGAGGGGAATGCCTATAGCAAATTTTACCTTGGAAATTTTATAAGGGGGATTTTCAAATTTTAACAGGATGGGGCCATTTTGTACATTTTTATTGTAAGAACAATATCATGAATAGACCATTTATAGTTTGTTTCAACAAACCAGCATATGATGAACAGCTTTCAATCAGCAATAAAACTTAAAATGTTTTTATCTTCATTGTTGGCACAATTGCAACAAGATAATTACAACAATGTTTTGTTTTATGCATTAGAATTGCAGAGACATTACCACTGAATACTGAAAACTGCGTGTAACAGCAGACATTACCACTGAATATAACTGCATGTAACAGCAGAGACATTACCACTGAATACTGAAAACTGCGTGTAACAGCAGACATTACCAGTGAATACTGAAAACTGCATGTAACAGATGTATTAGCAGACATTACCACTGAATACTGAGAACTGCATGTAACAGCAGAGACATTACCACTGAATACTGAAAACTGCATGTAACAGTAGAGACATTAGTACTGAATACTAAAAATTGCAAGTAACAGCAGACATTACCACTGAATACTGAAAACTGCATGTCTGTCATTGTTCAACCTTATCATTTGCAGATGGTTAAACACTTTAAGTAAGTAGATAATCTCTATGAGCATCTCATTGTGCAATTACACTACATCACTAACTTATGGAGTTTGTCATCGTGGTGGTTGATGAATAAGCCATATCATGATTTGAACTGATTGAACTTTGGTAATTACATGTTTTGTTATGCTCACAGTAAATAGACTACACATGATTTTCATACACTTGCTCATTGGGGAGGATTTTAAGTTTGTAGTATTCCTGTGTTTGAGGGATTGGGTGGGTGTTATTCATGTGGGGGGGGCATTGGGATTCATGTGTATTGGAGGTGGGAGGTGGGATTCATGCAATTGTACCATCTTAAATCCATATGTCAGCATCAGTTGTATTTACAACTTTGAAAGAATTAGCTTCCAATATTCATGTTAAACATTTTACATAGACCATCCTACTCGGCTACATATATCTTGTATGCTTTGTGTTTAACATGGGGTAACTTCAAATTTCAGAGGTATATATTTCTTATGCCTTTAATAAAGATACATTTAGTTCTTAATTGTTTTTAAGAATCTAACAACAGGTTTCTGTCCTCTATAAAATAAATCCCATGGTTCACCTCAAAAAATGCATTCAATTTGTGGGGGTAATGTTCTTCATATGATATGGAACTAATTTACAATTGTTGAAAGAGCAGCTTATGTGAAAGAAAAAATGCATATAGAAATTATTTTTTACTTCGTTTTTGCATGAAATGATTGACTTTATTAATTATGAAAAAATAATTAATCTCCTTAAATGGATTAATGAAACTGAATAGACAAATAATTGTTGCCATAATTTCTGTATCATACAAAGAGTAGAATGAATTCAGGGAGTCTTGTCATTACATTTAGAGAGATTTCTTCTTCCATTCATGGTGATTTATCCCTCATTTCCACAAGATTTGCCATTCATTGCTTAGACTGAATTTAGGGAGATTTATTCTTTAATCCAGAGAGATTTGTTCTTCGTTTCAGGGAAATTTGTATGCCAGTTTATGGAAATTTTTTTTTTAGTTTTGTTAATTATATTTAGTTTGCATTGTGTTAATTTTTTTATTTCATTGTATGCTATTGTAATGTAACAGTGTATGTTGGGCTGAACTTTGTCCAAAATCAGTTTTATTTTCCACAATTATTGATTCTTTTATTCTGTAAACAACTAATAGATAGCTAAAATATTTTTATGTGTACTTGTTTGATATTAGGATAATTATTAATAGAAGTAAACATGTTTATTTTGGTCTAAGTATAGGTTATTGGGATTCCTCTAGTGTACTTTAGGTTCTTTATTATAATGTTAGTAATAGACCTTCTAATGATAATTAACATTTTATCTTGTAAGAACTTTCAACTTTCCGACAGAAATTTTCCATTAGGTAATAGTAATAATTGTGACCTGAGGTCAAGTAGAGTACTGTATAATCTTATTACTGCAAACATTATTCATTTGTTATTCTAGGGTTATACCTTTTTTTTTAATTTTACTAAGCTTGTCACTTTTCACTCATATCTCTTATTTTAAGAGCAGAGATTCGTAATTGTTTACAAAGATTGTCCTTCATTTCATGGAGATCTGTCTTTTATTTCAAAGACTGAACCTGGGGACATTTGTCATTCAGTTTAAGGAGAATTGTCTTCATTTCCTAAACTAAATATGGAGAAATTTGTTTTTTTAGTTCAGGGAGATTTGTCCTTACTTCATTGATGGAATTAGGAGAAATTTGCCCTTCAGTTATGGGGAAATTTTTTGCTCCAAAACATAGACCATATGTAAGAAAATTCTTGATCATCTTCAGAGAAATTTCCCATTCTTTTACCTTTTCTGGCCATATTTTAGGGCCTTATCTAGGAGACTCTCAGATAGATGATCAGTAAAATATTGCATACGTGCTGTGTCTTTTCTAAAATAATTTCACATGAAACTTTTGTTTTCTGTTTTAGAAAGTCTTACTGGAAGGTAGTAATATTCATTGAACAAAATGGAACTATGGTTGATTCAGAAGTAAGCACACCCTTCAATGAAACAGCTGTATTGGAGAAAATAGATTTTGCAGGTGCCCACAACATGTCATACCAAGTGGTAGTAGGACTGAATACCAATCAGCTGTTAAGATATGAATACACTGTTTCCTTCTTCATCACAGCTATGGTCAAATATGAGGATATTCAGGAAGTTGTAACTGAGCTGGAATATGCTTGGACGACTTTTGGTAAGAACTAATTCACTTTGTGGCATATTTCAAATAGTTGCTTTTGATTTATTTCTTTAGTGGTATTATTATAGTTTTGAAGGTGTCAATAGCAACCTGCAAGGAAAAATTGTTTAATAAGATTTATAGTTTTTCCATATCCAAGCCTCATGTAAAAATAATCTTGCCAATGACTTGCCATTTATGTAAGAGAAGTATACCATTTCAGAGATGAGAAAACAAAATGATTCTCACATTCATGTTACAAATACAGTGATTATGGGTTTGAAGATATTTATCCCTACCCTCATGCTACATGTCTGTGGCATGATGCCCCAGTGCTAGACATCACTATAAACTGCCACACTGCAGACATCGTAGCAATATGACTGAAAAACTGTTAAAGCTATGTTAAAAATTATAATCACATCACAAATTTATCTCCATGTTTTATCATAGGATCTTGTGATACTTTTTGTCCCTCCATCCATTTGTCCATCTGTCCATCCATTACTGTATGAACTAAAATTGCTGGATGGAAATTTTTAACCATGTTATCCTTAGGGTAACAATTAGTGGTGTGATGACTAATGATAGTAATCAGAAATTAGCTGGAAAACTCAGAGTTAAATATTTTATTATCATTTTAAATAATTACTTTTTTAGCTACATGCAAATCTGTCATTAGCATCAACACATAAGAAAAGGTCATACTGCTATTTGTATACATTTTACACTGAATGCATGTTCATATTTCATATTTGGTTTTTTTGAACAAAAGCAATTATTATTTTTATTATTATTATTATTTTTATTATTATTATTATTATTATTATTATTATTATTATTATTATTATTATTATTATTATTATTATTATTATTATTATAAAGCAATTAGCATAATTAACATTTTGCAGAATTCACCATTTAAATTAATAAATTAATAATAATAGAGGTATTATCTGACTGTACACTGTAACTGGAGTGAGCAGTCATAGAAGTAAATGACCTAGGAAAAATATAGAAAGTATCTGCCCAGTGATGTTATGCCTTTTAAGTTGAAATACTGTTCCAATTGTGAATTTAATACCAAATATGCAGGAATTTGCATCCTTAGTTCTGTGAGCTTGCAGAAGTTGGCATAGTATTCCTTGAAAAGTTTTAAAATCGCAGAATATCTTTTATGAAATAATGACTGCAGTGTTGTTTTATGAAATACACAACTCCTACACAACTCTAGTGTTGGTCCATGACTTTTTTGGATCAGAAAGATTAATTACTAATTAATATTCTGTTAGCATTTTAATATCAAACATGGGTGGATATTTAATGAAGATATAGCACATTCATGTACATGCTCATATTTTCTGGACAACACTGTATTTTGTTTGTATAAAACTTCAATATGTTATATCTTAAATTTTTATTACCAACCACAGATATATAACATAATAACAAATCTTCTCGAATGTGTGAGAAAATTTTTAGGGAAAAACTATACTAACATTTAGGTGTGTATAATTTGGTTGTGATTTGTCAATTGTAGATGCTAATAGCTTATCAATTTGTCAATTGCAGATGCTAATTATTTACAAATTTGTCAAATGTAGATGCTAATAACTTATAAATTTGTCAATCATGGATGCCAATGATTTACAAATTTGTCAATCACTGATTCTATTGACTTACAAATTTGTCAATTGTGGATACTAATGACTTACAAATTTGTCAATTGTAGATGCTAATAACTTATCAATTTGTCAATTATAGATGCTAATGACTTACAAATTTGTCAATTGTAGATGCTAATGACTTACAAATTTGTCAGTCATGGATGACCTACAGATTTGTCAGTTGTAGATGATACTAATAACTAGCAATGATACTTGTACAAATTTAAATTTATGGGTGGCAAATGAAGATTTTAATTATAAGAAGGTATTCAAAATATTTGGACCACTGACTTCATATGATACTGCTCTGAAATTAGCCAGCTCAAAGGACCTCAAAATTAGTTCATTATGGACTGGTATCCTCTATATAGTTACATTTTGTACTTAAAATTAAGAAAAGACATTATGATGTGTTGTTCCTTATGTCATTGAGCAGATTTTTTTTACATTGAGTTGCACATGGTCACATTTAAGACTAGATTCTTGATAGACCTGATGATAACATTCTACAGACTTCATTGGTGTCCCACAATGCATCAGATCATGTCTGTGTCATCTGCAATCTTGACATATCAGTCTCTAAATCTATCTTTGCTACTAAGAAAAATCTGTATGATTAATAGAGACCAATGAATGCATGATATCCAAGCAGATGCAACAACTTTGTTACCTACTACAACAGAACAACTTGAGAGGTGAATGCATTTATTGCTTGCCAAATATGTCTTAGCACCCAAGTGTAGAGAGTATCCATTCCGAAGTTTTCTCCAAGGTATAGTAGTGTTAGAGACCAGCTTCACATTACTAAAAGAAGAAAACCATATGGCTGGGGAGCTGTGGCTTGAATTTAGTTCATGAACATTCATGAACAAATCTTTAAAACTGCTAAGAAGAAATCTCACAAATATTGTTCATGCAGCGAAACCACCCATTACACTACAAAGATCACTGGAAGCTTCAACAGCAAAGATCTCTTCACTATTACTAACAAGCTAACAAACAAAAACCAATTCTAACAACCTTCTTCCCATTTCAACTTCTGGACCTGTTTGCAGATTTCTTCTGTGACAAGTACAGACCGTTAAAGACCAACTTGACAGCATAGTTTCAGTTGACTCATTGCCACCACACAGTGTTGACTAAGAATTTCAAATGCAACTTCAACAGCATTTGAGCCTGTCACTGTGGATTTCTTATGTAGATGAAGAGTACCCCAAAGTCTAGTGTCATGAAGAGGACCCCAAAGTCATGTGTCATGAAGAGTACTTCAAAGTCATGTGTCATGAGGTGGACCACAAAGTCATGTGTCATGAAGAGGACCTCAGTCATGTGTCATGAAAATGACCCCAAATTCATGTGTCATGAATAGTACCCAAAAGTTAATGTGTCATGAGGTGGACCCCAAAGTCATGTGTCATGAATAGTACCCCAAAGTCATGTGTCATGAAAATGACCCAGAAGTCATGTGTCATGAATAGTACCCCAAAGTCATGTGTCATGAAAATGACCCAGAAGTCATGTGTCATGAATAGTACCCCAAAGTCATGTGTCATGAGGTGGACCCCAAAGTCATGTGTCATGAAAATGACCCCAAAGTCATGTGTCATGAAGAGGACCTCAGTCATGTGTCATGATGAGGACCCCAAAGTGATATGAAATTGATCTGATTCCAACATCACTGCTGCTTGAGTGCTTAGATTTAATATTGCTTTCATTAACTAATGTTATTTTTATATCTCTCTCATCTGGGGAATTCCCATCATTTTTCAAAACTGTTATTGTAAAGTCTCTGTTGAAATAACTAACCCTTAACCCTAACAATCTAAAAGCCTATCACCATGTTTCTAACTTCCCTTTCATGTAAAATGTCTTAGAAAAAGTTGTTCTGTCCCAATGGGAATTTAAATAGTCTCTTTTACAATTTACAGTCTACATATTGCCATTCCCACAGTATAAATACCAGCCTTCTCTCTGCTTTGGATACACCTTCCTTGTCTTGTCTGTGATATTTGACACAATAGACTATGATATATTATTTAACTGTCTTCTACATGTATCTGGCATTTGCAAATACAGCCTTACCATTGTTCAAGTCATAGCTAGTTGATAGGACACACACACTCTGTTCATAAATCAAAAACATTCCAACATAAGTGATCTATGTTCTTGGTCCCATTCTTTACATTTTGTATACTCAGCCCCTTTCATCCTCTGGTGTCTCACAGATTGTAGACACCCAAAATACAAATCTAGTCACCCAGCTGAAGTTAATGTTACCATCCTAAGTGTATTAAGCAGCATTTCCATTGTGACATGCTGCAGGGGAATTAAGATAAAACTGAAGCCAATTTGATCACCACACAAAAAAACTTTCTCATTCCTATCCTTTACTTCAGAGTATCAGCAAAATGCACACAAAAATTATGAAACCTTGGTATCATTCTCGACAGTACTCTAATTAAACATGTGTCAGCTCCACTAACAATTATATTTCACTTGATACTTGTGTATCCCTTAGTACTCTTTAGACTGGACTGTTGTAATTCTCTTCTATTGGGTTCATCCCAGTATCTCCTACGCAACTTGAAACAGTTCAAACCAGTGTTTTTTTGTATACAAGGGTTCAGCTTCTTGGAAGTAATTGTCTCTGTTCAACATAGACAAAACAACAAATTTCGATATCATTCAGGAGTGCAGTAAAAACTGTAAGAACATATATAAGACTTGGCAAAGTTTCCTGACTATTCATTATTTTCAGTATGCTTTTATTTGCAATATATATATATGTGGATGTGTGTGTGTTCTTACATCATAATTAATAAAGCAAAGTTAAAGATTAAGTGGTAAACTAGGTCTAAATTAATAATAATAATAATAATAAAAATAATAATAATAATAATAATAATAATAGCAATAACAATATAATAATAATAATAATAATAATATAAAATTATTATTATTATTATTATTATTATTATTATTATTATTATTATTATTATTATTATTATTATTATTATTATTATTATTATTATTCACTTATAAAGGTATCATTGCATATAGTTGTTGTTGTGCTTAACGCCATTTTTCAGCACACAATAGGCTATTTATGGCGGCCAGTATTAATGGTAGAGGAAGAAACCGGGAAAACACTGGAAAGAACCACCGACCCACGAGAAGCTACTGGCAAGCTTTCTCACATATCCACATTCTCGGAATCCTATACTCAAACCAATGCAGACAGAGGTGAGATAGCAGTGATCCATAACAGACAGTGCTTTAGACCACTCAGGGCCCCCATTGCATATAGTAATCATAATAACACTAAGCTTAGAACTGTCACACTTAGTAAACCTTATTTTCTCTTACAGCAATCCATGCTTGTTGTGTTGAGATTCAACTAGTCAGACAAGAAGACCACATCTCACTAAGCAGGTAGAATATCATTTTTTTGGTTCATGTGAATGGTAACAATTGCATAACATAGGTATTACTGTTACGGTGGGGATTGGCAGTGGCAACATTTTGTAAGATTCCATACTATCTTCCACATCATTTACTGTATTAAACTGACAGTTTGGTTTAATATTACAATATGAATTGAGCTTGCACTCAGTGTGCTAGGGTTTCTTGTCTGCCTGTAGTGGCATTATTAACAGCATAATAAAAGATTTAGATTAAGTGTTTAAAGATGTGGTTGTATGGCTGAGTGCCAAATAAGCAGCATAATGTATGATTATCTGCATAAAAGTGTTGCACTTATTTTACCATTTGGGAGCAATAATTTAGGCAGATTATGGTTCTCCTTTGCAGAGGCAAAGCATTGAAGGCTCTTTCCCATATTTTGTGAGTTTCACCAGACTGCAAGTTTCAGACCATCAAGGGTGAAAAGCACCCAAGGCAGAATTCAGAGGGGATGGGCTTAATGAGTGAAATACTCAAAAACTGTTGCAAAATGAAAGGAAAACATTACAGATCATTTGCCACATTTTCTGCTGCAAGGTTTTATGGACAGTTGAGTCTATTTGCTATTGGCAACTGCCTTGGACCATAGATGTGAGACCTTGCAAGATTTATATTTTTTAACTAGTTTAAATTGGGACTTAAGGTTGTTGAGTATCCACTAGACCCAAAGATTAGAATTAGATTTTCTGTTGAAATTAAAGAACAATCTGTTATGGGTGTGTAAATAACATATCATATTAACTGATCAGCAATTATATTATGTGAGGTCAGATCAGTCTATGTTGTTTGAAATTGGACTTGACCTGTAAATGAGTATATATGGTAAGACAGTTTCATTTGTTGAGTTTTTCACTTTTATTGTAAGCATTACCAACATCCATACAAATCAGACTACATGTGTGTGTGTTTTGTATGAAAAGATCATGTACAGTGCCATTTTCACAAATATTAATTATGTAAAGGTGCCCATTGAAAAATGAAATTCAAAGATAAAGTCATTTTGTTAAGATGATTTTTTGTACATTGCCATAACTTGAGCTCATTGAGGTGAGGTCAAAATTACTATCATTAGGTCATTTCTTAAAATAAACCATCCATATCTTATAATTGTTCACTTAAAGAGATTGAAAATAGTCATACCATATGGGCACTAAATTCTAGGTATGAAAATACAAATTTATGCATGTAGATTCCTACCCAAGGGGACTTAGCCTCAGGGTCATTTTTTGGAAATTATTTCAGCCTATAATCACACATACACTTTCTAGATGTGAAAAAGTCAAACTTATGCATGCAGCTGATATTGACTTTGGAGTCCATCCCTACCCAAGGGACTTAGCTATTGAGATCATCCTGGGTCTTTTGCAATTATGATATGGTTCTAATATGCATCCAATTATCACGAGTCCATCAAATTATTTTTTTTTTTGTTGTTGTTGAAAAGTGCATGGGTCTCAATTCTTCTGTACTCAGTTTTCTTCCTCATGGCTTTTTTCAGCAGTTCAAAATTTATAGATAATTAAGTATTCATTTATACAACTAATGATATAATTAATAAATATATTAAGTTACTAAAGTATTATGTTTTGTGCATAGGGAATCTAAAAATATAGAAGTTTTTTTTAACCATTTGATTCTTATATATCTCCCAAATAATGGTCACAAATTAATTTATGCAAGATAGATAAATTCTTTTTTTTTTACAAAAAATATGAAATCAATAAAATATGGTTTGAAATAATGTTTAAATTTTTCAGGGGCCTGATTACAAAGTTTGTTTTCGTTGTGTCCCTAAATGGTACAGTGACAAGTAAAAGCAAACTCCCATATCTAACCCATGCCAATATTCAGGAAGCAATGAACACTACTAGAGACAGATATAAAGTTCTTGACCTTGATGAAGTGTCAGAAGTCATTCAGTATAATAAACTCTTCAAGATCAACCTGAAGCACCCCCTACTGGATGTTGACAGAATGAAATTCCAGGAGCAGTTAACCCAATCATGGAGATCGTTCACAAAAGGTATGACTTCAAGTTAAGAAATTGTATGACTTATATTTCTTGTCCAAAAGAAAAGGTAAGACATAAGTGTTTTTAATATTGCAGAGATAAGGCTTTTTATTTTTAAAGCTGTCACAATTTTAGTGAAAGTCAACCAGATACCCATAGATCCTAATGATTAGTTACCCAGGTACTCAGTCAAAGAAAAATTATATTAAATATGAATCTGAATTGTTTTGTTGTAACTTCATACATACCATCCCTGTCCCAAGGTAAAAGCATGATTATTACTAATATAAGTGGCAGAAAAGCATAATCTTAGCATAAAAACAGCAATCAATATGTTACATGTCATAATTACAGAACACTATATGAAAAATGTATATTTATTTTAGCTACTTTCCAGGATCTGCAGTTAACAAAAATTCATGTCAAAAATCAGCTTAATCCAAAAAATAAAATAATAAATTATTTATACAAAGCATTCACTTTATAACTTGTCTATATGTTTAACTTTCACTGAAAGGTTGTAAACTCAAGTCCACAAATTCTGAATGCTGTATTATATCCCTGTCGAATTCCTCTTTTCAAATTTGTAAAGTGCTATTGATATATGTCCTTTTCCTGATACAACATTTCTTTCAATTTAACAGAATCCCTCTCCTCTGATATTTTTCAGTCATATAACATCCACTAGTTATATTTATTAAGCCCATTTCACATAATATTTGGTACTATGGTTTTTTTTATAGACTGGGCTGCTACTTGAGTGTAATAAACTATAATGACTCTGTGGCACATGGTCTCAAATTCAAGTTACCCATCTGTTTTCTTGGAAATGTGTCATGTACAGTTACTATAAATAGAAACTAAGAAAATTATTCAGTGTACATAGTCAGATGGTCACACACATCAAAAATACAAGATCAGTAGATGGAGTCTACTATGGATAAATGCACAGAAGCCCATAGTTACACAGCATGAACTTCAAACTGTACTAATTATTCTTTGTTTAACTTGTTCCTCATGTCACCAAATATAATCTTTGACCTGAACTTGGAAACAGTTTTTTAAGGTAAGCTAAATGAGTACCCTACAAATAATGTTGTTATACAGGTAATTATGAATGGGCAGGTATGGAGTACCTGGGTACCTGTTGATGGCTTTAATTACATGATAAATTTATGAGTAAAGACTATCAGATTTTCTCTATAGAAGGAAAAAGTGGTTTCAGTCAGTGAATTTCTACCATTACTGTTAATCAAAGTATCATTTCCAATATCCAAAAAGATAATAATTATTTTGTTTACTAAACATTTCAAGAAAATATAAAGGTTTGAATATACTTGAAGGGACAATGATATTGAGTCTCTGAATGCTATTTTTTATAGATTTTTTTTCCTTTACTATTTATATGAAATTATTTTAGATTATCACATTTGTCAATAATTAAATGGCATACTGCTCAAGAGTAGAAAACAGCAGTACCAAAAAAAGAACATTCTTCAAATTGCTTACAGCATTGTTATATTTGGGTCACTTTCTTGGACAACATTGCTTGAGCAACCATGAAACTTTATATTTGCTTACACCCTGAAGAGTACTACACTACCATAAGGTAGGTCATGATGATACTAAATTCAGGCAAGCTTATACTACTGCCTTTGATGTTCATGTTAGTTTTCTTGGTACTGGCAAATTTGCCATATTTATGTTTATCATTTTACAGTCTATACAGTTTATTCATCATCAGATCAAAAGAAAGTCTCTATCAGTGTCTAGGTCTCTCTTAATTGTCCTGCCTGGTTTAGCATAGCTGAGAAATAGAGATTACTCATTCTAATTGCACTGATTCATCAACATTGTTGAAGTTTCTTTCTTTTTGGTCATGATGTTCTAACATTTTGAGTGATTGCTTTCATACTTGGACAATATAATGTGCCAGCAGATCTGGGTCTGCAGTTTGTTGGGAGTAATCAGTAGAACAAACAACACAGATCTTGATCTCTTGGTGCATTATTCTATGGCAGATCTTTGTTGTTTGACTTCACTTATATAGGAAGCATTGTCATCTTCAAATGAAAAGATTGTTACATGCTAGGAATTGATATTATAAGAAAGCTTCAAGACAATTAACTGTCTTGCTACATATAGATGCTTCCTGATAAGGTCACTAGCAGATGATATTTTGCCCATTTTACTTGGATGATGGGTAAACTGGCAGTTTCCCCTATATGTGATCACCAAAATTTACCATTTTTAACAAGGCACACTTAAGCAAAGTCAACTTATAAATCACAAATATAGATACTAACAGAAATCTTGAATTGCATTTTGCTTATGTATGCAACTTTCATAAAAGTATCTTGAAATTCAATGAATTTATTTCAACTTCCAAACACCATATAAAATAACAGTAAATCTGCAAGCTGACCACAAATATGGCAGCTGATGACGTCATTTGGGAACTATTGGTTTAAAGTTTAACATGACTCAACAAATTTAATTTTAGGTAAATGTAGGTAAAAGTTGTCTCCCTTAGGTTTGCACAGTGATAAGAACACTACTAAACTGGAAACAGTACAAGAGCATGCTCTGAGATTTGTTTATGATGATTTCTCATAGTTGCCAAAAACCTTAATTTAAGGGAAAAATGTCTACTGTGGTCAGTAGCTATAGAGACCTTTAAATTTCGAAATAAGTGAGCTCCCAAATGTTTAGATGAATTTATTTGTTTTAAATACTGTTTTAGATGACATTGAAATATTTCAGATATCCTTAGCATTAAAACCTGAATATATGCAGAAAGTCCTTTAGCCATACAGCGGCAATTCTGTGGAATGAGCTTCCATATCACTCTAGAGAGGAATCAGATTTGTATTCATCTATATAGTTAATTTTATCTTATAAGGGTACAGACTGTAGATGAAATATTTGCAAATAAAAATATCAGTTGCCATAATGATGAATATGTACAAACACTGTGAATACAGGTACTGTTATTTGCATGGTGATGATTATTTACAAACACAGTGAATACAGGTACTGTTATTTGCCATCATGATGGATATTTACAAACATAGTGAATACAGGTACTGTTATTTGCCATGGTGATGAATATTTACAAATACAGTGAATACAGGTACTGTTATTTGCCATGATGATGGATATTTGCAAACACAGTTCAAACAGGTACTGTTATTTGCCATGATGATGGATATTTACAAACACAGTGAATACAGGTAATGTTATTTGCCATGATGATGAATATTTACAAACACAGTGAATACAGGTACTGTTATTTGCCATGATGATGGATATTTACAAACACAGTGAATACAGGTACTGTTATTTGCCATGATGATGAATATTTACAAACACAGTGAATACAGGTACTGTTATTTGCCATGATGATAAAAATTTACAAACACAATGAATACAGGTACTGTTATTTGCCATGATGATGAATATTTACAAATAGTGAATACAGGTACTGTTATTTGCTATGATGATGGAAATTTACAAACACAGTGAATACAGGTACTGTTATTTGCCATGGTGATGAATATTTACAAACACAGTGAATACAGGTACTGCTATTTGCCATGATTATGAATATTTACAAACACAGTGAATACAGGTACTGTTATTTGCCATAATGATGGATTTCTACGAACACAGTGAATACAGGTACTGTTATTTGCTATGATGATCGAAATTTACAAATACAGTGAATACAGGTACTGTTATTTGCCATGGTGATGAATATTTACAAACACAGTGAATACAGGTAATGTTTTTTGCCATGATGATCAATATTTACAAACACAATGAATGCAGGTACATTGTACTGTTATTTGCCATGTCGATGAATATTTACAAACACGTTAAATGCAGGTACTGTTATTTGCCATGATGATGGATATTTACAAACACAGTGAATACAGGTACTGTTATTTGCCATGATGATGAATATTTACAAACACAGTGAATACAGGTACTGTTATTTGCCATGGTGATGAATATTTACAAACACAGTGAATACAGGTACTGTTCTTTGCCATGATGATGGATTTCTACAAACACAGTGATTACAGGTACTGTTATTTGCCATGGTGATGAATATTTACAAATACAGTGAATACATGTACTGTTATTTGCCATGATGACGGATATTTGCAAACACAGTTCATACAGTTACTGTTATTTGCCATGATGATGGATATATACAAACACAGTGAATACAGGTAATGTTATTTTCTATGATGATGAATATTTACAAACACAGTGAATACAGGTACTGTTATTTGCCATGGTGATGAATATTTACAAACACAGTGAATACAGGTACTGTTATTTGCCATGGTGATGAATATTTACAAACACAGTGAATACAGGTACTGTTATTTGCCATGATGATGGATATTTACAAACACAGTGAATACAGGTACTGTTATTTGCCATGATGATGAATATTTACAAACACAGTGAATACAGGTACTGTTATTTGCCATGGTGATGAATATTTACAAATACAGTAAATACAGGTACTGTTATTTGCCATGGTGATGGACATTTACAAATACAGTAAATACAGGTACTGTTATTTGCCATGATGATGGATATTTACAAACACAGTGAATACAGGTACTGTTATTTGCCATGGTGATGAATATTTACAAATACAGTGAATACAGGTACTGTTATTTGCCTGGTGATGAATATTTACAAACACAGTGAATACAGGTAATGTTATTTGCCATGATGATGAATATTTACAAACACAGTAAATACAGGTACTGTTATTTGCCATGATGATGGATATTTACAAACACAGTGAATACAGGTACATTGTACTGTTATTTGCCATGACAATGAATATTTACAAACACAGTAAATACAGGTACTGTTATTTGCCATGATGATGGATATTTCCAAACACAGTGAATATAGGTACTGTTATTTGCCATGGTGATGAATATTTACAAATACAGTGAATACAGGTACTGTTATTTGCTTAGACTGATCCCAGTTACATTGGTTGTTTCATCATTATACTCAGTATGAATTATTAACTTGGGTATTGAAAACAAAAATAAGGAAAAAAGTTTATTACAAATCAAGTCCAACTACAAACTGCACAGACCCATCTTTGTTGTCACATTATGCACTGACAGATCTGGATGTATCAGCAAACAATAAAACAAACAAATCAAACCCCAATCTGATAGTGCCTAATTTGATGATAGATCAGGGTCTATCTTGGAGCTAGTTGGTCTTAATTTGGAATCCAGTATACATATAAAATATTAGAGTCCAACCATGATTTTAAATTTATCCATTTGTCTTTCTAAGCTATGTTACTAATAATCTGCTTTGACTCTAAGTTTCAGCCATTTCAACAGAAATTATTTTCCAAGAGGAGAAAATAAATACTAAAACAAGGTGAGAACATTGATTTTTGTTTTTGAACATCCATGTAGATAATAATTCAATATAGGAATCATATTTCCAGTGGTGGGTTTTCATTGTCCAAAGTTTTAATAATTGTTTTAAAAAGATGTTTTGTGTTAAAGAGTTTGTAAATCATAAAGCACTATATGTTATATATATATCTATATTTTAAGTTTGGTTTTTGTTCTTGATTAAGAGCTGTGGAGCTTTTGCCATCCTGACTTCTGCCATGATTATAAGTGATAAACAATATTCTTATTAAAAAGTTGAGTTCAAGGTCATTTTTGTTTACAGTTTAACTAGTTTTTTCCATTGAAAATCAACTGTATCAAAGGCAAAATATAATTTTTATATACAGGGGTTTGATAAACAAGGTTTTAATTCATTTTTATGATCATTCTCTGGAATCATTTATAGTTTTGTCCAGATATAATTTTAAAGGTATTACTTATTTAAATTATGAATTGGAATTGCAAAATTCTCATCACCTCTTTGGACTAGAACACAGTTTTGGGATTATTGAGAACTCATTCATAGACATTGTGGTACATCAGGACATTCTAGAGTATTGGTACATCAGGACATTCAAGACTGTTGAAATGGATTCAGAACATTCTTTACTTTTGGACTTGTCATAGGACACTTAGGATTGTTTGGAATTTAATTCACAATAATGTGTCTCTTAAATTGTAACTATATAACTTACAGAAATAAATTATTTGTTGCTTTTACTAAACTTGATGGTTTTGCTTCCTTTCTGTTATACAGTTTAAGATCATAGAGTCAAACCAATGATAAATACATGATTGCATAGTACTTGGGTGAGTCATACCCTTCTGTTGAACCTCTGCTCTTTATTTTTCACATTTGTTTTGCAAAGTTTGGTTCATTTTTGTAACATTTACATTTGTATGTTTGCAATGACACATAGTTATTGCTTCTTCATGACATGCATTGATTGCTTCATGACATGCATTCATGGCTTCTTGACATATTGATTGATTCATTACATGTATTAATTGCTTCTTGGCGTGTATTGACTGCTTCCTCATAACTTGCATTGATTGTTTCATGACATGCATTAATTGCTTCATGACATGCATTGTTTCCTGACATGCATTGTTTCATGACATGTATTGTTTCATGACATGTATTAATTGCTTCATGATGTGTACTGACTGCTTCCTCATAACTTGCATTGATTGTTTCATGAGATGCATTAATTGCTTCATGACATGCATTGTTTCATGACATGTATTAATTGCTTCATGATATGTATTGACTGCTTCCTCATAACTTGCATTGATTGTTTCATGACATGCATTGTTTCATGACATGCATTGTTTCATGACATGCATTAATTGCTTTATTACATGCATTTTTTATGAGATGCATTAATTGCTTCATGACATGCATTGTTTCATGACATGCATTGTTTCATGACATGTATTAATTGCTTCATATGTATTGACTGCTTCCTCATAACTTGCATTGATTGTTTCATGAGATGCATTAATTGCTTCATGACATGCATTGTTTCATGAGATGCATTAATTGCTTCATGACATGCATTGTTTCATGACATGTATTAATTGCTTCATGATATGTATTGACTGCTTCCTCATAACTTGCATTGATTGTTTCATGACATGCATTGTTTCATGACATGCATTGTTTCATGACATGCATTAATTGCTTTATTACATGCATTTCTTATGAGATGCATTAATTGCTTCATGACATGCATTGTTTCATGACATGCATTGTTTCATGACATGTATTAATTGCTTCATGATATGTATTGATTCCTCATGACATGCATTGATTGTCTCATGACATGCATTAATTGCATCATGACATGTATTGACTGTTTCTTCATGACATGCATCGATTGCTTCATGGCATGTATTGATGGCTTCATTACATGTATTGATTGCTTCATGACATGTATTGATTGTTCCATGACATGTATTGAATGCTTCATGACATATTCATTGCTTTATGACATGTATTCATTGCTTGTCCTGTCAACTGAGTGAGCCACTGTAGATCAATTGGTAGAGCCAGATTTGTAATCCACTAGTAGTTTAGTATCTGCCCAGGGCAGTTCATGTCCACTGACTCTGTGTGTTGTTGTGAGAGGCACTTAGGTACCATTTCCTCTGCATGCCAATAATATGTTAAAAGTATAAACCTAACCCATATCTCCAAATCATGTAAACTGCCTTTTTTAAGCAGAAAAGTTACTTTCATGAAGTTTTAAATTTTTTTATAAAATATATAAATTTCTTTGTGCTTTTGGTGGTCAGAAATTTACATTTTTACATTCCATGATACAGTACCCAGGCATGCATAAACACCCATTGTTTGTCTTTTGTATTTTTGTTACAGTGAGATGTCATGGCAGTTGCATTATTCTGTCATGAATGGTTCTTTGGTGTACTACGCTGATGAACAGGATGATATAGCTTATGAAGAGCTGAGGAAGGGACTCAGCCTGAACGTAACTGGTACCTCAGCTTCATACAGCAGTTATGTTGAGTGGAGCAAAAATCTGACCACAGTCCGCAGTATAGAACTGTTCTCCATTTATGTTCAGTATAGGGTTGCTACTAATGATTTCAATAAGTTTGAAACCAGTCTGATAAATGTTTGGAATAAAAATGGTACTGACCATGGTGAGCAGAAGGTTCAGTCTGCTTCCATCATTCGCACTGAAGAGGTTGTTAATGACAAATTGTAAGTATTTATAAATGGTATCATGAAATTTTATTCAGTTATGGTTCCTTATACTTATGAAAATACTATACTTGTGTTGTATATTATGCATTCTATGAGAGATGTTAATAATAATTCTTAAAGCTACATTCCTTAGCTAAAAGTCATAATTTTATCTGTTTAATGGCATGATGATTTATTTTCTCTCTATCATGAACAATAATGAAACAAGTTTGCAAAAATTTACACCACAGTGAAAAAATGGAAGTCATGGGGTCCATATCTCTGTTAGGCAGATGAGATAGCATGGAATTAGGCTTAAGTGATTTTCAGGACAGTGTTCATAATTTAGGCATACAGATGAAATGCTCTGCATGGCATTTACAATTGTACACAGCCCAACTGTATTGAACTTGAGGTTTGGCAAAATCAAGTGCGGTGTATGTTATGTCTTTGTCTCAGTGTCACTTAAAGATTTGGGCCCAAGGAACATCTTGTTTTTAAAATTGCAATAAATCACATTGAAAACTAAAGCCATTATCAGGACACCTGTTTACAAGCTGGAAAATCAGGTCTCATCAACAAATCTGTGTGTATTGAATAATATATTGATTCTGTGACCAAGCATGAAATAAGCCAAACTGGACACTGAGTGGCTAGATTTTGTTGGTAATACAAATTTTTTACAAAGTTTTGAGCTACAATGAATACACACATAATATTAGATACAAACTTGTTTGTGGTGGAATTATAACTTTAAGAAACACAAAACATTGATAATATGATGTCAAAGTTAGTTCTTTCTTACAAAATACTGTTTGTAATTTGTAGTATGTAATCCATTCTTCCATCAGTTAAGAGGAAATGAAATGTGTTCTGTGTTAGAAACAATACAAAATAATTAAAGAGCTTCATTAATATCAGTCCTCTGTGTTGTCTACGCCTTTACATTGAATACATCTTTATGTTAAATATACATTTATGTTCAATATACCTTTATGTTGTATATACTTTTAGATACTGGACATAATCTCAGTTCAGATGTATAACTTTTAAATGTAAGCTATAGTCCCATGTCCAGTAGTTTAAAAGTCAATTGTAGTCAGATTCAATCATTCATCCCATCCTAGCCATTCAATGTATTTAAGTTGTCTCAAAGCCAGTGTAATAAGAAATGTTTTGGAATATGCAGTTAACCTTGATTTTAATAAACTTGGAAACAACCTTGACTATAACATGCTTGGTAACAACAGATTTTCCAGTACTACAAAGAACAATTTGTTCAGGTCTCAAGATCCTACGTTCTAAACACTAAAACATTTCATTAAAATAGCAAACTCTGAAACAGAAAAAATTGGAAATAAGGAATATAAAATTATGTCTGTTGAACTAATTATGTTGCCAATAATGAATGAATAGTTTAAATATCAATATGAAAACAGGAAGAAAGAATGTGAGTTGTCATTAATTGAAAGGGAAAATTGAATACCAACATGTTTTGGCGTGATATGAATTCAGGTTCTGGTTTCTTATTTCCTAGAGAAACTCAAATGCACACATTCTTCAGATAAAAATAATTTTCCCAGTGAAAGTAATCCACATATTGGCTTGCTTATATTAGTAGTATACAGATTATTACTGCATCTCAGTTTTCTTGGAGAATGGAAATACCAAATTTTAGAAGCCAACATTTTCTGAATGTCTAAATTAGTTCATTATATCTGAGATTGTTAATAATCTTGCTATTTGCAACACATTTTGTCTTAAAACAGAAAATACACTGTATTAGTTGTACTTCTTGCCTTTAAAATACACCTTTATGCTTCACATTGACTTTTCACCAAAAAATCAAAAATTGTTCGATTGGACATGAGGACAATTATATTAACTACAGAAAGATTATTTTTATTATCAGAGTCAGTGGAGGATAAACAAATTAGTCATCCTTTTTTAAGTAACTAATGCTAACTAGTTATTATTTGTATTGATATCTAAAATAAACACATTAATAGAATTTAAAATATCTAAATTCTAGCAAATATAACAGTCTGAGAATAGATGTCAGCTTTGTATTAATGAAAGTCATATAGCTGCTCACCGCTTCCAAAAATCACATGCATGTAGCAACAAATTGTGCCTACAGTCATCACTTCCAGGATATTTCCTTTTGGAATAGCTACTTTATACAAGACAAAAATGGGCACTGCGCTGTTTTTGCTTCTTTTCGCTGCACTTGGGACAAAATTATCTTTTCCTTAAGCTCCGAATTCCTACTTTATCCAAGCAAATCAGCTGATGGATAATGAAATGACTAAATATGTCACTTTATTTTGAGGTAAATACATGAATATGTTAGGTGTACTTCATAATATATTTATCTTAATTTGCAATATTCTTCATAATAACACTTTGTAATCATTAAACCATATTTTCACCACTTTAATCATACTTGCATTTACATCATATGTAAATTCTTATAATCAATGAGAGTCACTTTTCTATCAAGATATGGTACATGGTACATCATTAGGCATAATGTCATTTTCTCTTAAAGGACTCTATCTATCCTTACTTGAAATTAACACCCACCCCATTATTAGATCCATTCTGTTATACATGTATTTATGTTACATGACAAATTTTTCAAATCATAATAAAAAGGAATTTAGCTGCAAAACAATGTATCTGCCTGAAAATATTGTTACATGTTACCATTATTATTATTATTATTATTATTATTATTATTATTATTATTATTATTATTATTATTATTATTATTATTATCTCTAGCAAGATGAAACTAGTAGATTCAACATATTAATACACATTTTTTTATATGGTAATTCCTGGCAAAATACAGGTATCATATGCAACAGAGAAGATACCATATGTACTCACTTATAAGTCAAGTACAATTGCAAACTGCACAGCATCAGATCTGCTGTTGCATAATGTGCTGTCAGATATGGGTCTAAGTAATCAGTACAACAAAATAGACCCTTAAACTGTAGGTGCACTATGCTATGGTAGAGCAAGATCTTTGTTGTTGGTAGTTTGACTCATCTTCTAAGTGAGTACATATATATATATATATATATATATATATATATATATATATATATATATATATATATATATATAAACACAACTTGATCCAAGTCCTCATTCTGTCAAAAATGGAATAATAAATAAATAAATTAAATATACAGAAAAGTAATTTTAAGGTCTTAAGTGATTAATTATAATTGTGTTTTATTGTAACATCGATTGGTTTAATGCCAGGGGAGATGTTTTGGGGGTTGGGATGCATTATAAGTTTTTATGGTAAATTTAATTGGCTGAATGCAAGGGGATGTGTTATTAGTTAAGAGATTCATTTTAAACATGTCTTATTGTAAATCTGATTGGTTGAATGCCAGGGTAGATTTGATTAATTTAATGACTGGGGAGATGTTTTTTTTCCAGTAGATGGGTAACATACTTGAAGGTTATCTGTTTTTACATTGATGAGAAAAAAATTTTTGTTTAATATTCTTGTAATTTTTAAGGCAATATGCTTGGAAGTTATCTTACACTCTGACAACGAAGGAGAATGTTTCTGAAATGACTGCCAGAAACACTAAGGACCTGTCTTTTGAGATGATTGCAGGCAATTTCCAGATTAACAGTACAAGTGGTCAGTCCTACAAGCTTGTCAATATTGAAAATGGACTTCAGCTGACCAAGACATTCCAGGTGGTCTTGTCAAGACAACTGTACAAAGTTGACACCCAGAATTTCACAGCAGCATTCAAGAACAGTGTGGCACACTTTATTAATGGTGAGCTTACAGTGATTGCAGAAATAGGAATTTGAAGTCATTGACAGATAAAATATAAGTATTAACTATGTTTGCAATCCAGATTGTATGGTCAACATTTAAAAATAGTCTCATCATCAATAAGCTAATACATTTGCAAAAGAAACCAGGAAATCAGATATACCATAAGAAAAGTTTTAAAAACAAATATTTTCAGATGTATACACAATAGTAGATGAATTAGCAGATGAATAGATTTATCCATTATGGCTATGTGAGATTCAGAGTTGAATATGAAGTGAATTTCATTTGAATTTAGAAGAGGAGTCTGTAAATAATGTCCATTATTACAGACACCATTATATATGGATATATGGAGAGTTACAATAATGTTACCCATGCTTTATATATGGATATATGGAGGGTTACAATAATGTTATCCATGCTTTATATATGGATATATGGAGGGTTACAATAATGTTATCCATGCTTTATATATGGATATATGGAGGGTTACAATAATGTTACCCATGCTTTATATATAGATATATGGAGGGTTACAATAATGTTATCCATGCTTTATATATAGATATATGGAGGGTTACAATAATGTTATCCATGCTTTATATATAGATATATGGAGAGTTACAATAATGTTACACATACTTTATATATAGATATATGGAGGGTTACAATAATGTTATCCATGCTTTATATATAGATATATGGAGGGTTACAATAATGTTATCCATGCTTTATATATGGATATATGGAGGGGTACAATAATGTTATCCATGCTTTATATATAGATATATGGAGGGTTACAATAATGTTATCCATGCTTTATATATGGATATATGGAGGGTTACAATAATGTTATCCATGCTTTATATATAGATATATGGAGGGTTACAATAATGTTACCCATGCTTTATATATAGATATATGGAGGGTTACAATAATGTTACCCATGCTTTATATATAGATGTATGGAGGGTTACAATAATGTTATCCATGCTTTATATATATAGATATATGGAGGGTTACAATAATGTTACCCATGCTTTATATATAGATATATGGAGGGTTACAATAATGTTACCCATGCTTTATATATAGATATATGGAGGGTTACAATAATGTTAACCATATCAGTTCATCTCGTCAAATCATGCTGCACACAATATTTTTGTACCACTCAATAACTTTTAAGGAATTTCATGGATTGAAACCAAATTTGCATTGAGGCTTTACATGTAGTTACTATGAGGCTTTACATACAATTGCCATGAGGCTTTACATGCAATTGCCATGAGGCTTTACATGCAGTTACCATGAGGCTCTACATGCAATTGCCATGAGGCTTTACATGCAATTGCCATGAGATTTTACTAGCAATTGCCATGAGGCTTTACATGCAATTGCCATGAGGCTTTACATGCAGTTACCATGAGGCTCTACATGCAATTACCATGAGGCTTTACATGCAATTGCCATGAGATTTTGCATGCAATTGCCACGAGGCTTTACATGCAATTACCATGAGGCTTTACATGCAATTGCCATGAAATTTTACATGCAATTGCCATGAAGCTTTACATGCAATTGCCATGAGGCTTTACATGAAATTGCTATGAGGCTCTACATGCAATTGCCATGATGCTTTACTTGGAAAATATGTCAAAGTCTGTTTCTGTTTTAGGTAATCCCCAGGATTTGACCTTGATGTTGGTGCACAGAGAGAGTGTGTACTCTGTCAGTACAGGGTAAGGAACAATGCCATAAATATATACAATTATTCAAATAAAATCATGAAATTATGATTCTAAAAAATTTCTCAATTGATAAACAAAAATTTATTAATTATGTAATAAAATATGTTTATGTAGAGAGGCCAGTTCATTGTTGTAAACATTAACAGAGTGGGCATAATGGAGGATTTAAACTGTACAATCATGTTTAAAACACCTGACAAGTGGTACATTGTATAATGTAATGATATTCATCATTCCATCTGTCTGTACATCTGTTTTTGCAAAATAACTTTTGTTTACAGAAACATCCTTTACTAAAGTTTATTGATGACTTGGGGTTAGGAAAAGCCAATTGATTTGGGGGCCAAAACATCCAAATTCATGATCACCATGACTGAAAGAAGAATAATGGTTTCTGTACAATGACTTTTTAATCACAGAACTTGACTAAACTTTGTGTATAGCTTGCACTTGGGGTAAGGAAGAAACCTGTTGGTATGAAGTAAAAACTCAAATGTCAGGGCCACTGGAGGAGATAAATCAAAACTGGCACAAAAGTCCCAACATTTTATCTTCATCAGAATTTTTGGATGGTTCACACCTTGCATAAGGAAAAAATCCTCCTGATTTTGAGATCAAAAGGTCAAAGTCAAGGTTACTGTTACATAAATGGAAAAATATTAATTGTACATAATAATTTTTGCTCTAGAAATATACAAGTGAGTGGATTGCTTGTACTTAAGGAAGTGGCCTATTGATTTTGGGGTAAAAAGCCAATGGTCAGTCATTGTGGCTTTTTTGTACAGTAACTTGCTTCATAACAAGTTTTTGGACCAACATTCATGGATGTTTTTTCCATTTGGGTTAGAAAGAAACCTATAGATTTTGGGGTCTAAAGTTATGGTCATGATATGGGTCAAGGTCATTGAGACTCCTTAGCCAATAATCTCCTGAGTCAACCATACTGTGTTAGCAATACATGGAGGACTATTAAATGTGGAACATGTATGCAAATTTTATTGGTAAAATTGATGAGGTAAATTTTACATCTTAGACTGGATGGAGACAACATAAAAATTTATTGTGCATTAAGTAGATTCTTATATACAGAGTCATTTATGTTTTTGTTGCTATTATGATATTCACTGCTTTAGTTATCATTTTAGTTGTTGTTGTTGTTGTTGTTTATAAGTTTCAGAATTGGTCAAGGCTTTGGTTCAGTTTTTTCTCTATTGATCAAAAGTCCCAACTGCTGAGGGGATAGTTATTTTATTTGGACTGTAAAGCAGAAATGATATCCCCTTTTAAATCCAAGCTTTAATCCCCAGGCAAGGTCAAGATCATTTCAAAATCTTGGTTTTAGGTTGTTCTAAACAAATTCAGAATGTGGAATCAGTAGGCACACCCTTCATATTAATTTGTTGTCCTCCATCTCACTATCTAGCAAAGTCAATCATCATGGAATCATTTAATTTGCTACATTCATGACAATCAGGCTTCCATGAAGGTCATTCATGCATGACTGACTACACTAACCGTTCCAGTGGCCTAGTAGTTAGAACATCTGCCCTGGATGTGGGAGGTTGTGGGTTAGATCCTCGATCGAGTCATACCAAAGACTTACAAAAATGGTACTAACAGCTGCCTCGCTTGACATTCTACATTAAGAAGTTAGTGTTAGGACAGGTTGGCCTGGTGTCAGGATAATGTGACTGGGTGGGACTTCATGCTACATTTCTGCAGCATGATGCCCCAGTGCTAGACATCACTATAAACTGCCACACTGCAGAATCATAGCGATATGACTGAAAAATTGTTAAAGCTACATTAAAAATCATAATCATATCACATAATCACACTAACTAGAATGTTGGATGATTGGTAACAGCAATAGACAAAGGCAGCCTTGTAGGCAGAGTGTTTCTTGACCTTTCAAAAAGGCTTTTGACCTTGTCAAAATATTGCTGGAAAAGCTCAGTATATATCAAGTTAACCATGAAAGCTTAAGTTGGTTTCAGTCCTATCTTGAAGGCAGACAACAACAAGTTTCTATTTTTAATAAACTTTCAGGTAAGAAACTTATAAAGTCAGGTGTTCCACAAGCATCAGTTCTTGGACCATTACTCTTTCTGATGTACATCAATGATTTACATCACATTGAGCTCTCTACCACCAACATGTTCACAGATGATACAACATTATATAACACTGGATCAACAAGCAATGATGTTAGCACTAAATGAAATAAAGATTTTATATAAAAAAAATAACTGATGTGAAAACAATGGTATGAAGATACATGTATAAAAAAAAGTCATGATCATAGGTAGTCGAGCAAGAATAAAAGTTGAAATAAATTATTTCAAAGTAGAGATCAAAAGAATGGATATACAACAATCTGAAAATTAAAATCTTCTTGGCATTATGATAGATCATATCTTGTGCTGGAAAATACAAGTTGATAAGGTCATTAAAAAAGTTAATTCACTGCTTGATCTATTGAACAGAATAAAATCTTATCTTCTCAAGATCAGGGAAAGAGATTTTACAATGCATATATCATGCCACACCTAGAATATTGTTGTTCTGTATGGGGTAATAGTAGTATAACAAATTGGGAAAGATTAGTGAAATTTCAAAAAAGAGCAGCTTGAGTTATTCTTGATGCTGATATATATATATATATATATATATATATATATATATATATATATATATATAGATGCAATAAACTGACGACGAACAGTACGAAACTAGTAACTAACTAGCCTAAGCGCTTTCGACTCTTAATGAGTCTTTTTCAAAGGCAAATACAAAACATAGTTACGACAAACAAATAAACACAAAAATGTTGCGTTTGTAAACCTCTACATTTCTATCTTCACATGTGCTAAAACAGTTTTAGCACATGTGAAGATAGAAATGTAGAGGTTTACAAACGCAACGTTTTTGTGTTTATTTGTTTGTCGTAACTATGTTTTATATTTGCCTTTGAAAAAGACTAATTAAGAGTCGAAAGTGCTTAGGCTAGTTAGTTACTAGTTTTGTACTGTTCGTCGTCAGTTTATTGCATCTATTTTAATTAATCCCTGACAAACGTGATCCCTTGGTGGATCCAGTACGCTTGAGAGGGTTGTTATTCGCCATATGATTTGTATTCTTTATATATATATATATATATATATATATATATATATATATATATATATCTATATATATATATATATATATATATATATATATATATATATATATATATATATATATATATATATATATATACAAATATCATTGTAGAAGGCCTCATGGAAGATTTTTCAGTTGACCAAATGAGTTTTTTTCAAATAAAGTTATTATTATTATTATTATTATTATTATTATTATTATTATTATTATTATTATTATTATTATTATTATTATTATTATTGTAACATCATTTGCAAGTGAAAAAAATGCATGTATCTTTATCAGAAAGGGAAGCAGATGAGATTTATAATTCCTTGGAATTTGTTGTTTTTACTGTTTTTCTTAAACTAAATCAAGATTCTCTCCTATCTATGATAGAGATGGAGATATTGCATGCACAAAGCTGTTGGTGGGGGTAGTATAATATTAGAATGTTCCTGGGAGCCATACCAGTGACCCATGAGATAAGTTTAGATAGCTATATTGAGCAATAATTTAACAAGGCTGTACCCTGATAGAGGAATAGAATGCAAAGTTTATGATGTGATATCATTGTTAGTTCTAGAGACACAAAAATAAAGTGAAATAGTTTAACTAGCACTGATAAGACAAATTTTGACCAATTAGATCCACAACTATGCTCATGTTAAAAGAAGGATACCAGTATACTCGGCACACCAACAATATAGGATTTCTATTTTTCTAGTATTATTAGTAATTCTTGTATGAACAGTTGCAGCGGTTTGCTTAATAGTAGTAGTAGTAGTAGTAGTAGTAGTAGTTGTATTTGTACTTAGAGTAGTAGAAGTAGCAGCAGCAGCAGTAATAGTAGTATAAATAGGAGAGTAGTGGTAGTAGTAGTAGTAATAAAAGTAGTAGTAGTTGCTCTAGTATTAGTAGTAGTAATAGTGAGAACTTGTGTATTAATAATTTTTTTCTCAGTCCTTGAATTCATTGAATTTGTACTAAACATTATGATCCTGGAAAAAATGAAACACTAGAAAATAAAATTATCAGTGATTTTGTTTTGCAGCCAGAAGGGGTACAAACTGATCTTTATTGCCAAGGTCAATGGCAGTGTTGTGGATGCATCATTGCAACAAAGGATACCAAAAGAACTTGTCCAGCAACATATTTCCTTCAAGACACCTCGCAGAGAGGAATACATTGTCTACAGTACTGGTCAATCAGAGAACTTCAGGAAGGATTCTGAACTCTTTGAGTGGAGACTGATGAGCATAGTGCCAAAGTACATTACTGACGGGATGACTTCGGTGTTGATTGCCTCATGGACAGAGCATCTGAAAGGCAAACATTTATCAATTAATTTACTGATGCACTTTAAAAATGCAACATTGAAATATTGCAATCCTTTTCCATTATTTTATGACAGAATGGAAGAACTATTCATTTATTTGGGCTGTGTTGACTTGCCCTGAGCAATAGATGAATTTCAGAAGTCCATAAATATATTTGTTTTGGCCTTGTTAGTATTATGGGATAGAAAGACATGGGTAAAACTTTCTAGCTGGGACAGGTACAGTGATGAATTCATCCTCAGCAATTTAAGCATCTTGTTTATATCATTTGAAACAATACATTTCAGGATGTTTCATGACTGCTTACTTTAAAATAAACTGTAATTAAATCAATGGCTGCTGTTTATAGCTACAATCTTCATTATACAGTACTTAAAGTTTGTGAGGGAAGAACATGGCCCCTAAGCATATGAATTATTGTTGTCCCCAATCTTTTTGAGGGAAAGAATATGACCTCTAAGTATAGGAATTATTGTTGTCTCCAACCCTTTTGAGGGAAAGAATATGACCTATTAAATTGATCCCCCACAATAAATCCTAAGTATACTGCTGTTCCTTTTGTAACATGGGAATGGTCATGAATCCCATTAAATTATTCCCTTTGCTATAATTCCCCTCATTTTACTGCTATTCCTCTTAAAACATGGGTATGGTCATGGATCCCATTAAATTTATTAGATTTGGTTGTACCATTGCTACTTCATATTTTTCATCATTGTTCTTTTTATTTGCTTATTAGAGCCTTTTATAATGTGATTTTACACCATTAAACTCTGTTTCTATGTTTTAATTCAATATAATGATATTTCCTTTTTGCCTCAGTATAGAACACCCTCATTCATGATGCAAGTCACTTTTTTTAACTCCCATGCACAGCATTATAAAAAGGGAACTCTGTTTCTTTGTTTTACTAAGCATTGTCCAATTAATTTATTTTTATGATTTTCATGTGACTGTTACTGCTCATTATTATCATATTTTTAAAAATGTTACACTGAATAAAACCTGCTTCTTTTTCCAGGGGAAAACCTATCTGTTAACATCAGTGGGTTGCAACGAGATGAATTCATCAGTAACAATGAGTGAGTATGCACATTTTGGAAATGTTATACTTTAAACTATGTGTTGACAGTAATTGTCAAAATCGCCAAGTTTTGATGGTGATTCATTTGAACTCATATTTGGTAATTGATATATTGTGTTCTTGTCCTGTTGTGTGTGGCTTTTTCTGTTAACTAACTGCTAACCATTAGTATTTTTAAGTGCATGCTAAAGACTCAGTGTCGTAAAAAAAAAACAACTCACAGAAATGCGCAGTTTAGAATGAAGTATAATATTTATTAGTTTGAAAAAAAATTAATTTCAGAGAAAGAAAGATAAGAATATTTAATAAAAATATTTAATAGATTGTAACAAAACTTAAATGAGAGTAAGATCCAATATAGAAAATGTCTTAGTGCAATCTTTTTCAGTACACAAAATAATCCAACATGACAAAAGTTTTCTAGGTGAAATGTTGGCAACTAACTGGGAACTGTTGTGCCATTATAGCTGAATTTTTTTAACCTAAAACTGTGGTATAAAATATCTGTATAATTGACCTGTATGTTTTTCTCTTGATAAATGAACACATTTTTTTAAACTATATTTATAGCTTACTCCATTTGAATTGGAAAATATGAATGAGATTTTTGGATGGATAAACTGCACGACCTTGGAAGTGCAGTATATCCTTCTGACAAAACGAGTTCATATTTTCTCATACAAATACTGTAACCTTTTTATTATATGCTCATTTCTTATTCTTTCCAAGGATTAAATATATAAACAAAAATACACTGCAAGAAACAAAGTAACTAAATGTGTGCCTTTCTCCAAACTAAATACATAAGCGTTGATGGATCATTAGACAACATTATTAATGAGTGCATAACTCCGCCCAGATAAATATGAAGTTGGTTGTGTGCTAGATGTAAATTTTGAACGAAAATGGCATTAGTTCTACTTAAAATTGAAATTTGGAGTAATATTGTTAATGAATATGCATTGCAATAACTTTTCCATTTTATCTGGAATGAATATGTTTCTGTATTTTTGTTGATTCAATGCAATCTTTTGATTATGGTCTGGATTTATCTACATTAAGTGACTTGCATTGGATTCCAGTGGCGTCTGCCAATTTAATCGTTTTGAAGTGTGTTGACAACGGCATGCATGTTACTTTTCTGTTCTTGAATGATTTAGATCGTAATGTGGGAAAATTATGAAGCCTTGCCATTGCAATTATTGAACAGATGCTGTGGAATTTATTGTTTATTTCATTTTGAGAGCAGTAAGGAGGATGTAACAGCAATTTCGAATATACTTGAAATTACAATACAATTTCAAAATGTGTAATCAACCTTGAGAACCCATGACATGGCTCATCTAATTCAGATGTGCAGAACTATGAAAGTATATTTTTGAGGACATTTAGGATGTAAAATTGTAAGTATATTTTTTGCCATTTGTATTACCAGCAAAAGAAGACAGTTTATGTGCATAACTTGTGTGTTATTGTGTGGACCCTTTATAGTGTCTATAACTAGCTAAATCTGAAACATTGTATCAAAAAAGTAAACACGGAATGTGCCAAAGCAGTTTGTATGTTTCAGTCTATGAAACATTTACTGGTATGTGGCAATCCATGAAATATCTGCTTTACTTCATTCATAAAAATAATTGTTTACGTTAGAAAATAGTTTCTTTATGCATGGGGTGCAATATGAAGGTGTTCAATATCAGGGAATATTGAACGATTCTGACAATGTAAAGTTAGTGGAGAAAAAAAATGAGTATATAATAATTAACTTTACAAGTTAGGCAGAACTTTTTTATAATAAATATCTTGTCTATCCATGCCTTTCTGTGGACATTTTATTTATTGAAAGGATAACCCAGTTATAATTGAATCATTGGATTGCAATCATCAATAAAGGAATCTAACAGCAGAGACTTGTATGAGGAATACATTTTTAAGAGCTCTAAAAAAGTTCTCCTAGAACTGGAAATGACTTTTTTTGTCTTATTTTGTTTGTGTTAGCAAGTATTTTAAACTTAGGGAACAGTTTTCATGTGACAACTTTGGCAGCATCACTTGCTGCCAACTAAAAGTTATATTTTGTGGTGCAGATTTTTGGCTAAATTGAAACTGTAAGCAGTTCCATCTCATGGATTTGTGATGTAAGTTTTAAAATCTATCTTTTCTATCCATCAGCTAACATGTATAATAAGGTCTGGTTTGAAGTTAGATAATGTATTCAGACACTTTAAGAGTCGTTTATAGTTTCATGAGGAGTAGTAGAGCAAATTGATACCTCTGAAGCTTGATTTTAGCAAAAAAATGCTAAAACTCGTCCGCCCACCTAGGTTGAAGTAAGACAAGAGTAATCTCCCTTTGGATAGAGGGTTTGGTGCTAAATCCTCATCATACTTATGTTGTACTGTTTCTGATGTATTTTTTTAAGGGAAACATTATTAAAGAAGTATATTTGACTCTAATACTTGGTTTCTCCTTTGTTCTATTTTATGTTTGTGGAAGAATTATTCTTGAAAACTTAAAATCTCAAGAATCAACTGTTTTCTGTATTTTATAGAGTGACAGGAACCAGGTTACGTTACTTTATGGATGTAAATGGATCTCGTTATTTCCCTATCCAAACAACATATCCAGAGATCTCAACACTGGTGAACAAAACAAGGGAAATTTTGAACTACACTGTTCACAGCTATGCACAGGAAAATTTCTACCCCCTGTCCACATGCTATAAAGTGCTGATACATCAACGTGAGAATATGAACTTAAGTCAGCTCAATAACGTGTTACAAGGATCATGGAACAAATCTACATCAGGTAATACTACTTTATTAGACACATTTCATCAGTTTGATTTCCTTGTTAGAGATAAATAACACTTAACATTTTCTTCCACAGAATGTGGAATTCTTATTGTTGCAGTGGATTTGTGGTTGAATGACTTTTCATGGATATATCTAAATAGAAGAGCATAATTATAATTGATTGTATTTATACTATATATACTCATTTATAAGATGACTCCAACTGCAAAGTGCAAAGACCCAGATCTGCCATCACATAATGCACCAGCTGATCTGTTTCTATACAGCTGATAAAGAGAAATCAATCGAACAAACAACATAGACCCTGATCTGCGGGTGCATTATGCTACAGTAGATCAGTATCTTTGTTTTTGGAAGTTTGATTTGAATTATAAGTGAGTGCATATGACATTAAAGCTGGTTTACGTTCATATTTTCTCAACAGTTCTTGTTGAAATAATGAGTAGTTCTTCTTGGAAAGATATGTTACATTTGTTGAAAAAGGATGATACATTTGTTGAAAAAGGATGGTATGTTGATAAAGGATCATATTTGTAGTTGTTTAAATTTAAACCATAAGTCAAGTAGTTAATGGGATGTATACTTGTATGACTAACTATCTAACTAGCACCTTTAATGGGATATATATTTGTATGACTATCTCACCAGCAACTTTAATGGGATGTATACTTGTATGACCAACTATCTCACCAGTACCTTGAATGGGATGTATACTTGTAAGACTAACCATCTCACCAGCACCTTAAATGGGATGTATACTTGTAAGACTAACTATCTCATCAGCACCTTTAATGGGATGTGTACTTATATGACTAACCATCTCACCAGCACCTTTAATGGGATGTATACTTTTATGACTATCTCACCAGCACCTTTAATGGGATGTGTACTTATATGACTAACTATCTCACTTTCACCTTTAATGCGATATATACTTGTATGACTATCTCACCAACATCTTTAATAGGATGTATACTTGTATGGCTAACTATCTCACCAGCACTTTTAATGGGATGTATACATGTATGACTATCTCACCAGCACCTTTAATAGGATGTATACTTGTATGACTATCTCACCGGCACCTTTAATGGGGTGTATACTTGTAAGACTAACTATCTCACTAACACCTTTAATGGGATGTATACTTGTATGACTATCTCAACAGCACCTTTAATAGGATGTATACTTGTATTACCACCTATCTCACCAGCACCTTTAATTGGACATAAACTTGTATGACTGACTATCTCACCAGCACCTTTAATGGGATGTATACTTGTATGACTATCTCACCAGCAACTTTAATGGGATGTATACTTGTATGACTAACTATCTCACCAGCACCTTTAATGGGATGTATATACTTGCTCAAGAGCTCTGGAATTTTCACTTTTCTGCATTTTTGTGATAAACCTGTTGTTATTTGAAGGCAGGAAATCAAATATCATTAGTGTAAAAATTCTTAATAATAAACTAAGAACAGTTTTTATACAAGGTAACTCATGTAGTTATAGGAACTATTCTTCTAAATGCCTTCTGTGATGTTTATATATATATTTGGTATATACAACACAGTGTGTTAAGTATTTGACTTCACATTAAACAATTGAGTTATTCTGAAAATCAAAGAATGTTTCAATCTCATACTACACAAACATCTGGCAGCTTATACAAATAAATAATATATTTCATTTAAAAATTCATCTATAAAAAAAAGTATAAGCAGAAAAGCCAGAAAGTTTTTGTTCAACTGTCTTAAGACTTCATCCATTTAAGACATTGATTATGAAAAGAAGAAATGTTATTGTACAGCCATATGTCACAGAGAATAATGTTCCATCCTAATGGATCTGTATAAGGAAAGCTATTTTTAAACAAATTCCTTTTTTGGCTTCGGCATAATGTAGTTTTTAAAGGACATTATAATAGATTGTAGAGTCAGTTATAATTTTGCTATTGATTTGATGTTTCACATTTATTAGAGGAAAGAAAATGTTTTTATGAAATCTTCATACCCAACGTCTTCATCAAAATTGTTTTCTTTCTCTTTTTTTACAGAGTCAGTGAAAATAACAGTGGTACAGAAGTCAAGTTATGTCGGATTGTATGGGTATGCTAAGCTGTCATGTGACTTTTGATGTTATTTCAAATATCACATCCATGTATTTGTGTCATAGTTCATCACTGGATCTTTTGTTTGAAGAGTATTGAACTGGCAATTATTTTCTTGATATAGCCATTGAGATTTTACTTGGTTTGAAAGTAAAGAAACAGCAAGGGCACAGTCTCCCCTCCCCATATATTTCTGGTATTACTAATAGAAAATACAGTATATACTCACTTATAAGTCAAGTCGAACTGTTTAAAAACAAAGATCTTCATCTGCCATAGCATAATGTGCCTGCAGATCAGGGTCTATGTGTTTGCTTTACTGATTACTCCTAAAACACTTGACAAACCCATATCTACTGGCACATTATGTGATAGATCTAGGTCTGTGCAGTGTGTAGTTGGACTCATAAGCAAGTATATATGGTATTAGAAGTTGTTTTTTTAGACCTTTGCCTTTGACATTTTGCTTCCTACATTATCAGATTTTGAATGTTTCCCTACATGATATTTGCACGTTTTGATTAAAATGTGTTCTTGAAAGTCAAATTCAGCTATCTTGACATGAATCTAACTTTTTTATCTTCACTTTTGATGGGCAGAATATGGAATCTGTAAGAGTTGTTGTTTTACTGGAGAGAACCACATTTACTGTATGTATTCACTTATAAGTCAAACTGCATAAAACAGATATCCTGATCTGCCATAGAATAAAGTGCCTGCAGATCAAGGTCTTTTTTGTTTATTCTACTGATTACTCATAACATATTGCACAGATCCAGATCTGCTGGCACATTATGTGATGGTAGATCTAGTATTGTACTGTCTGCAGTCAGACTCAACTTTTAAGCGAGTACAGATGGTACAGTGTATCATAATGACACAGGTAGAGTGAAGTGCCATGAAGCTGTACATTCCACAGTAGCCAATCCAGGTTGGCTGACTGGTGGGAGTTAAATCCTGTTTTAAATTAGGTTTATACACCATGTTTGAATCCATTTGTCTGATGCTGAATAAAGACAATGTCCCTTCAAAGATTACAAAATGTGACATTGTAATTGCTGTATAGTGTAACCTGTTCACAATGAACTAAGATGTATACATTCTAAATTTATATGTGCTTACTTAGTACACATGTAAATATGATTTTTGCATTTATTGCCACATAAAGGAATTTTTTATATACAAAATTCAATGTGCTTTTTTAATTTATAAATTGTTTTCACAGTTTTTTTATTGTGGGTAATGTAAAATTGCATGATATTAACTTTACACATGTTTATTAATTAAGCCATACATTTTGATTTTTTATTTGAATTGTTCAGGTATCAGTTTTTTTTAGTATAATAGTAATTATCTTTAAAATTCTAATTTCTTTTAAATAATTTACCATTATTTATTTTACTCAGTATAAATCATAAATTTTGTAGCTTGCAGCTAACTGGTGTATACTATGCTGTCCATCTGAATGAATCGCTAATGGAACCAGAATATATTATTGAACCAGACAATTCTGTTATTCAAAAAGTGGCAGAAGACACTGGTGCCAGTCTACAAGTGTATCAAAACAAACCCAGCTTCCGTGTATCTGACCTTCACCGAGTTCAGATTACTGGAACTCTGACCAAAACAACCAGGAAGAAACTACAGAATGCTTTGATAGAACTATGGAGCAGTGCAAGTAGTGAGCACATTTCTTTCCAAGTTATTTAGTGGCATATCTTCATGCTAGTTGATATAATCATTAACTTGGTAAATAAAGGAGCATATCATTGAATGCTTGCACTTTCTTATAAGTTGACTCAAACTATAAACAACAAAGATTCAGATTTGCTGTAGCATAATGCACCTGCAGATCATGATCTATGTTGTTTGTTTCTCTGATTACTCCTAGCACACAGCACAGACCCAGATCTGTTAGAGCATTTTGTGATGGCAGTTCTGGGTTTGTGCAGTTTGCAGTTGGACTCGACTTATAAGCAAGTACATACAGAAATTTACTTGTAGATACTGTATGGTGAATGAGGTACAAAGAAACAAGCATATAAATATTAGTACAAAAATATTTAGTCAGATCTGCAGATATTTTGTCATCAATCAAAAGCTCTCAACACTACAAATTTTAGTTGATATAGAGGATATCTGTGCTATTTGAGTGGATGTAATGAAATAATTCACAATTGAAAAAGACACATTGTCATAAGTGGTGAAGACATGAGTGATGATGCAAAATGTTTCTATTCATTGAGTGAAATATTTCCTTTTTTTACCTTAAAAAAGATGGAATTTTTTTTCATATGAAAATAAAGACATTTTTAGTTTTGTTAACATGTTTCTTGTTCAGATATATACATTGAACATTGCTGGGGTGGGAGTAATGAAGAAACATGACAGAATGGTCTAAAGGACGTAAGAGTATTACATCATTAAGCAACAGTTTTGATGACTTGGATTATTTGTATCAATTTTGGTTTCTGTTTTTGTTTATTTCTGCATTGATATATTGAATCTTTGTGTTTGCAAACTTGCACTCTATTTTGACAACAGATGCTGCACTCAAATATTGATTGGCATTGAGTTTCTGTTTGCAGACGACACTAATCATGCATGATTTCACCATTGTTTGCAGATATGATTATGATTGTGATGATAGATGAAATCACTATTACTATTTGTGATAAAAAAAAAATTCTTAGAAATGTGTACCATTAGTTAATGAATTCAGATACACTGTGTGCATGATTTATGTTAACTAATTATAAAAAAATGTAAAACTTCAGGTCTACTTTTGTTGTGTGGGGTTCCTTTTAAAACATTTTTGGTTTTGCCTTCTCAGTGATTAGATAAATCTACATTCCTGCAATCTTGAAACATTTTAATACCTCTATTGTGAGAGAGAGAGAGAGAGAGAGAGAGAGAGAGAGAGAGAGAGAGAGAGAGAGAGAGAGAGAGAGAGAGAGAGAGAGAGCATGAAATAGACCTAAGTATGGTAATACAAGATTGAATAAAATATAATGGGGTAGATATAGCTGCTAAATGGAAAAAGAAAGTCATTCCAAATTGGATGCTGCCACCGTGGTACTAAAAGTGGTATTGCCACTGTGGTGATATAGTTTTATCACCACTGATATATTTCATTATCTCATTATGAAATAGATAATAACCTGATATGTCAATGGAAGTCAGATGTTTTATTTCTTGGTATGCCTGAAATTATGGCAATGATTTTTCTGATTTGTGATGTTTTCTCCAGGTCATATTATTGTGTGCATTTTAAAAGCAATAAGACCCCAGGCAGGTTTTAATTATGAAAGGGAACCTGCATTTTGAATATCCATTATCTATAGGGTGTGGCATATATGTTTTACAAATTAGAGTCATCATTATAAACAGAATAATGGTAGGTGTTAATGAAATGTTTCAAAACATTATCTGATTTTCCAGAAACAGAAATTAGACACATAAATGCCAGTATTGAATTGTCAGAAGAGTATTTCTCCAAGTCAGGAAGGTGAGTATTGACACACAAATTAAGAAATATTAAATTTTCAGAGATAGTAATAATAATTTATGTCTTTAAATTCTTCTGGTAAAAGAAAAATGAGATTTGATCAAAGACAGTAAATGCTGTTTTGAATGTGACCAGTGGTGGTATGTGCTTTAGCATACTAGACTAGGTTTGTGCCATCTACCTGGTCCAATGCGATATTACAGTAGTGTACCATCATTTGTCAGTACAAATCATATACTTGGTCCAATGCAGTATCACAGTACTGTACCATCATTAGTCAGTACAAATCATCTACTTTGTCCAATGTGATATCACAGTACTGTACCATCATTTGTCAGTACAAATCATCTACTTGGTCCAATGTGATATCACAGTACTGTACCATCATTTGTCAGTACAAATCATCTACTTGGTCCAATGTTATATCACAGTAGTGTACCATCATTAGTCAGTACAAATCATCTACTTGGTGCAATGTGATATCACAGTAGTGTACCATCATTTATCAGTACAAATCATCTACTTGGTCCAATGTGATATCACAGTACTGTACCATCATTAGTCAGTACAAATCATCTACGTGGTCCAATGCAATATCACAGTACTGTACCATCATTAGTCAGTACAAATCATCTACTTGGTGCAATGTGATATCACAGTAGTGTACCATCATTTATCAGTACAAATCATCTACTTGGTCCAATGTGATATCACAGTACTGTACCATCATTAGTCAGTACAAATCATCTACGTGGTCCAATGCAATATCACAGTACTGTACCATCATTAGTCAGTACAAATCATCTACTTGGTCCAATGTGATATCACAGTACTGTACCATCATTTATCAGTACAAATCATCTACTTGGTCCAAAGTGATATCACAGTAGTGTACCATCATTTATCAGTACAAATCATCTATGTGGTCCAATGTGATATCACAGTAGTGTACCATCATTAGTCAGTACAAATCATCTACTTGGTCCAATGTGATATCATAGAACTGTACCATCATTAGTCAATACATAATCATCTACTTGGTCCAATGTGATATCACAGTACTGTACCATCATTTGCCAGTAAAAATCATCTACGTGGTCCAATGTGATATCACAGTAGTGTACCATCATTTGTCAGTACAAATCATCAACGTGGTCCAATGTGATATCACAGTAGTGTACTATCATTAGTCAGTACAAATCATCTACGTGGTCCAATGTGATATCACAGTACTGTACCATCATTAGTCAATACATAATCATCTACTTGGTCCAATGTGATATCACAGTACTGTACCATCATTAGTCAATACATAATCATCTATGTGGTCCAATGTGATATCACAGTACTGTACCATCATTAGTCAATACATAATCATCTTCTTGGTCCAATGTGATATCACAGTACTGTACCATCATTTGTCAATACATAATCATCTACGTGGTCCAATGTGATATCACAGTACTGAACCATCATTAGTCAATACAAATCATCTACGTTGTCCAATGTGATATCACAGTACTGTACCATCATTAGTCAATACAAATCATCTACATGGTCCAATATGATATCACAGTACTGTACCATCATTAGTCAGTACAAATCATCTACTTGGTCCAATGTGATATCATAGTACTGTACCATCATTAGTCAATACAAATTATCTATGTGGTCCAATGTGATATCACAGTACTGTACCATCATTAGTCAATACAAATCATCTATGTGATCCAATGTGATATCACTGTACTGTACCATCATTAGTCAGTACAAATCATCTACTTGGTCCAATGTGATATCACAGTACTGTACCATCATTAGTCAGTACAAATCATCTACTTGGTCCAATGTGATATCACAGTACTGTACCATCATTAGTCAATACATAATCATCTACTTGGTCCAATGTGATATCACAGTACTGTACCATCATTAGTCAGTACATATCATCTACTTGGTCCAATGTGATATCACAGTACTGTACCATCATTAGTCAATACATAATCATCTACTTGGTCCAATGTGATATCACAGTACTGTACCATCATTAGTCAATACATAATCATCTACTTGGTCCAATGTGATATCACAGTACTGTACCATCATTAGTCAATACATAATCATCTACTTGGTCCAATGTGATATCACAGTACTGTACCATCATTAGTCAATACATAATCATCTACTTGGTCCAATGTGATATCACAGTACTGTACCATCATTAGTCAATACATAATCATCTACGTGGTCCAATGTGATATCACAGTACTGTACCATCATTAGTCAGTACTTAATCATCTACGTGGTCCAATGTGATATCACAGTACTGTACCATCATTAGTCAGTACATATCATCTACTTGGTCCAATGTGATATCACAGTACTGTACCATCATTAGTCAATACATAATCATCTACTTGGTCCAATGTGATATCACAGTACTGTACCATCATTAGTCAATACATAATCATCTACTTGGTCCAATGTGATATCACAGTACTGTACCATCATTAGTCAGTACATAATCATCTACGTGGTCCAATGTGATATCACAGTACTGTACCATCATTAGTCAATACATAATCATCTACGTGGTCCAATGTGATATCACAGTACTGTACCATCATTAGTCAATACATAATCATCTACATGGTCCAATGTGATATCACAGTACTGTACCATCATTAGTCAGTACATAATCATCTATGTCATCCAATGTGATATCACAGTAATGTACCATCATTAGTCAGTACATAATCATCTATGTGGTTCAATGTGATATCACAGTACTGTACCATCATTAGTCAGTATGTAACCATCTACATGGTCCAATGTGTTATCACAGTACTGTACCATCATTAGTCAGTACATAATCATCTATGTGGTCCAATGTGATATCACAGTACTGTACCATCATTAGTCAATACATAATCATCTACGTGGTCCAATGTGATATCACAGTACTGTACCATCATTAGTCAGTACATAATCATCTACTTGGTCCAATGTGATATCACAGTAGTGTACCATCATTTATCAGTACAAATCATCTACTTGGTCCAATGTGATATCACAGTACTGTACCATCATTAGTCAATACATAATAGCCCTTACCATCATCAGTCAAGTGCCATTTTTCTTTTACCAACTCTTTCAAGCTCAGAAATTGCAAATCAAATTTTGCTCCTTATTGAAACTTCAATTTAATCACCACTGTGTATATTTCATTTTGATAGCAAAGTGATTTGAAAACATCTAGACAGTAAATTCTTTTCTAACCTGTTCATAATTTTTACTGTTTTGTTTTTAATAAAATTCTCTCAAAATTTAAAATGTGTAAAATTTAGATTGTGAATAATCTCACTTAAATATTTTGTCAAAGTTTGAGTTTTATGTCATAAAGTACCATTTTTTCTGCTGAGCAAATATAGTTGAGAACTGATTGAAAAATTAGGAAATAACAAGATTTCACCTAATACAAGTAGGACTCTTTGAATAAAAATTTAAAATATTAAGCCTTGTATCTTATTAAATGCATTTGCCAAATGTTCAGTTCCAATTCCATCATTAGTGTATGTTTATGTATGTACAGAGTTTAACAACACATCAGCATAATCCTGTTTTTTTAGTGCTGAATAAAAGTTTTGTACTAAAAATATTAACTCATCTTTGAAGTAATATTATAATGAAAAAAAAACAATGATTGGAAGACACAACATAATAAATAATAATAAGTCATCTTTGAAGACAAATAAAAATGAAAAATAACAACCCATCTTTGAAGACAAAACATATTAAAAAATAACAACCCATCTTTGAAGACAAAACATATTGAAAAGTAAAGTAAACAACTTTGAAAACAAATCATTGAAAACTAAAATCCGATCATTAAATTCAAATCAGTAAAATAATAACCCATATTTGAAAACTAAACATGATGCAAAATATTAGCAAGAAAGTTTTAGATAAGATGCCATATTTACTAAATTTATATTAGTTACATGGCATTTAATGTTTAATAGACTACCTACAAATTTATATTATTGACCATTGGTATGCCTGATATTTACAGTGATGTGTAGAACATGTTGAACAATGAGAAGAGGAGGTAAAAGAGGAAGAAGAATTTATATGAGGAGGTTATAGTAACAATTATTCTCCTTTGATGACCTCTCCTGTGAAAATTAATGACCATTCTTCTTTGATGACCTCTCCTGTGAAAACTAATGACCATTCTTCTTTGATTACCTCTACTGTGCAAATTAATGATCATTCTCTTTTGATGACCTCTACTGTGTAAATTAATGACCATTCTTGATTGATGATCTCTACTGTTCAAATTCATGAATGTTCCATTTCAGCCATGTAATCTCCAGTCTTTTGTACACTGTTGCCATGGATAATAAGATGGTGGCATCTTGGGAACTGAGACCACTAGATACAAAATCCATGGAGACCAAAATTAATACTTTCCTGAATGGGAGTCACATGCTGTGGACAGGAACTGCTACCAAAGTTCATGTTTTGAATCTACATAAAAGTACTGCATCTGTAAATCCTGACAAGGTCAAGGCAGCCATCACAGAAGCATGGCAAAGCAAAGTGACAGGTCAGTACCCTTCTTTAGCCTTTTGTTGGAGACAGCAATGCTAAATTAAAATATACCTTCATTTCTACATCTATTTATTTGTCCATATATTGCACCTTGAAGGCGTCCAGCTAGGGTTGAAATATATAGAGAACAGAGACACAAATAAATGCAGCTAAATCTCTGTCTTCACTCAGACATAATCAACACAGATAGGATAAACACAGACAGAATCCACACAGACACAATCCACACTGACACAATCCACATTGACACAATCCACACAGATAAAATCCACACAGGCACAATCTATTCCTCTCTCTCTTCATCTGTCTCACATAACATGCAGATTATAATGACCAATACAGTGTCATTAGTTTTACACATAGTATTTATGACCAGTGTTTGCACTAGGTGACCCTATCATCATTCATCTCAATAATCACCTTATTAATAATGTATTTTTTTCTAAATGTTGTAAATTACAAACTATAAAGTTTAGAGTTTGATTATTTAATATTTTCATCATAAGACCAAATAAGGTAACTTTTGGAATCAATCCTTTTTTGTCTCTCCTGCGTGTTGGTGAGACTTAGATATCACTCTGCAATAATGACAATGGTATTAATACTGAAGTTATGTCAAAGTTCTTGCAGGTCAGCTATTAGAAGGGGGATATATTATGCCAGAGACACGTGCCAGATATGAGAAGGGGGGTATATTGTGCCATTGACACATGTCATCTATGAGAAGGTTATATATTTTATGCCATAGAAACATGTCATCTATGAAAAGGGGATATATGTTATGCCATAGAAACATGTCATCTATGAGAAGGGGGATATATTTTATGCTATGGAAACATGTCATCTGTGAGAAGTGGGATATATTTTATGCCATAGAAACATGTCATTTGAGAAGTGAGATATATGTTATGCCATAGAAACATGTCATGAATGAGAAGGGGGATATATTTTATGCTATGGTAACATGTCATCTGTGAGAAAGAGGATATTTTTTATGCCATAGAAACATGTCATCTGTGAGAAGTGGAATATATGTTATACCATAGAAACATGTCATGAATGAGAAGGGGGATATATTATGTCATAGACACATATCAGATATGGGAGCTGAGATACATTATGGCAAGGATTTTGATCAGACTGGAGGGGAGATACATTATGCATAGACACAGGTAGGAGGAGGAATACAGTCTGGCATGGACCCAATTCAGATATGGGAGGGGGATACATTTATGGCAAAGACAAAGGTAAGATGTAAGGGGATACATTGTGCAATGGAGACAAATAAGATATGAGGGTGGGATGATATATTAGGGCATTGAGACAGGGCATATGCCAGGTTCAATCACTAACATATCTGTGCTGATGGTATGTAATTTTTCCTTTCACTTACAATCAGCATCATATAACTAGGTCAGTGTCCAGGCATCCAGTGCCAATGAATTGGATAATTGTATGTTATGGACATTACTGTAGTTACACAAGTCTTTGCTTTCCAGTTTCCTTTGGATAAAAAAAAACAGTTGTGAAGAGCTTAGTTTTCTAAGGTCCATATTTTTAGGGTGTATTTGTCAGAAATATTACTATAATTTGTACATTTTTATTTTCATGGTACCATTTTCTTTATCCATTTCAAGCATCATCCACAGTGTTTGTGAACCTAATAGAATTTGAAAAGCAAGCTGTGAGCCGATTTGTTGATTCATCTTGGTAAGAAGATTCTGTGAGAGTTTATAGAATTCTTTTCTCTTGACCATTTAAAATATCTCAGTTAAGTTGTTCCTTATTGGAGATACCTATGGTTTTTACTTGTACTTAGAACTTTGTACATAGTACTTTAATTATAGTTAGTTGCTTTACTTATAGTTTGTACTTTACATATAGTACTTTAATTATGGTTAGTGCTTTACATGTAATTAGTACTGTACACATAGTACTTTAATTATGGTTAGTGCTTTACATGTAATTAGTAATTAGTACTGTACACATAGTACTTAAATTATGGTTAGTGCTTTACATGTAATTAGTACTGTACACATAGTACTTTAATTATAGTTAGTGCTTTACATGTAATTAGTACTGTACACATAGTACATTAATTATAGTTAGAGCTTTACATGTAATTAGTACTGTACACATAGTACATTAATTATAGTTAGTGCTTTACATGTAATTAGTACTGTACTCATAGTACTTTAATTATAGTTAGTGCTTTACATGTAATTAGTACTGTACACATAGTACTTTAATTATAGTTAGTGCTTTACATGTAATTAGTACTGTACACATAGTACTTTAATTATGAATAGTGCTTTACATGTAATTAGTACTGTACACATAGTTCTTTAATTATAGTTAGTGCTTTACATGTAATTAGTACTGTACACATAGTACTTTAATTATAGTTAGTGCTTTACATGTAATTAGTACTGTACACATAGTACTTTAATTATGAATAGTGCTTTACATGTAATTAGTACTGTACACATATTACTTTTATTATAGTTAGTGCTTTACATGTAATTAGTACTGTACACATAGTACTTTAATTATGAATAGTGCTTTACATGTAATTAGTACTGTACACATATTACTTTTATTATAGTTAGTGCTTTACATGTAATTAGTACTGTACACATAGTACTTTAATTATGAATAGTGCTTTACATGTAATTAGTACTGTACACATAGTACTTTAATTATAGTTAGTGCTTTACATGTAATTAGTACTGTACACATAGTACTTTAATTATGGTTAAAGGTCACCAGCCACACTCCAGCATTTTTCTGTTTACATCAGATTTGCATTATATGATTAAAGTTGTTATACTTGCAAAAAAAGAACAAAACAATTATCAAGTATAAAGAAGAAATAATTTAATTACTCAAAAAAGAAATATTCAATGCAGTTACTACCCCTCAGCTACTATTTCCCACCTATAGAAGACACCAGCTGGAAATGACATACATTTATCCCACAAGATGAAGTACATACTTTTCGTTGTTGAAAAATAAAATATTATAAACTATGGCTAGGGAACATTTCAATGAAACTACTGATAACTGATTTAATGTTCAGCCTTATATTGATATGAGTGCGTGATACACTAGATTGTGTCACTTTCAAAACTGTTCCATTGTTTAATTTATTTTGAAAATTCCCATAAATAGAGGTAAAAAGGAATCAATCTTGGCTTCTCTATGTCAGTCAACTTCATAAAAAAAAATAGAAAATCGACACACTTAAAAGAATCCAAAGGAACCATACTTTACTTCCTTATGTCTGCCGATTCCATAAGAAAAATTGGCATACTTAAACGATTCCAAAGTCAGTTTTTGTGGTTGTTTGCTTTGTAATAAAATAACCTTTGTATTTGATATCCTGTTGGAAAGTTTAAGGAAAGAGTTTATTGTTTGCTCCAAGTTGTGTTTATCCATCACCCAGGCTTCTATTTGTTTCCCAGATGAGATCATCATAATTTATTTTTGCAGGGCAAATAGTATACTCAACAATAAAATGCTTTAATAACACTTTTGTAACCCATCTTAGCAAAAAGATTATTATTTGTACTCACAGTGGATGTAATTTAAAATAATGATTTTTATTTGGAGATACCATCTTATAGTAAACTGGATACAATACAATCTTGGTCAGTTTGCCCCTTGTAACATAATGCATGAATGGCAGGTGCCTTTAAGCAATAAAATGATATTTTCATCTCTTTTGTGACTTTGTTATTTGACATAAGTGATACACACTACAGTAAGAATGCATACATAAACTGGCATCCATACATACACAGAGTTCGTGGGTATATTTGTTCTTTAATAAGTTTCGCATGATGAAAAAAGGAGTAAATGATAACAATGCAAGGTTACTTTATTTCATTTTATTTTCACATAAGGGTATGTTTATCATATTTTTGTACCTTGTAAGGAGGGGATGCACAATTTCAACACAAAAATTAATTCCTTATTTGTATGGAAAAATGGAGCACATATGATTGACAATATTGACTATTAATAACATGCTTTTAATTTATGTGTGCAGACAACTTGAAAAATAAAAATAATAAAATTAACAGGTAAAAGCTTCATATTGCAGCAACATTGACAAAATGCTCAACATCATTCTCTCTCTCTCTCTCTCTCTCTCTCTCTCTCTCTCTCTCTCTCTCTCTCTCTCTCTCTCTCTCTCTCTCTCTGTCTCATGTGACTGAATGTGTATTATATGCAGCAGTGTTAAAACATGAAGCCTAAAATCAAATATATTTGTTTTAATATCTCATGTACACTACACTTAGAAAGATGTATACATATTCTGTAGAATATTATCTGTTAAGTTTTGTTGTTTAATAAATGAATATTAAATATTTGACCGGAAGACTTAAATTGAGAATATTGTCGTGCAGTTGTATATATTGTTTAGCATAAAATATGTATATAAATATTTTAATTAGAACCAGCAAGATACTTCTGCTTGTTTTTTCTCTCATATATATGTTGCAAAGTATGGTTTTTTTTCTTTGAAAAAATATCAATTTTGTTTAAATTTAGTTTGTTTCCTAAAACCTATTCCTAAAACATATCTTACATAGTATCTACTTGTTTTAAAAAAAGAAATTGTTCAAATTATTGTTAAGATGAGCAGAATTGTCTTTCAAGTTTTGCTGAACTGTCATGGGCCAAATTGACTATAATCCGGCATTAATGATACAACTTTCCCGTCTCCTCACCCTATTCTGTTGCATAGTTTGAATTCACTTTTTTCTGGTAAACAGGGTCTCTCATAAAAAGAAAGAATCCTTTTTCTCATCATCATTCTTTTGGTTACATCCATTTGCAACACAGTGCCTCATATTTGCTGTACAAAAGCACAATCATAAGATATATCACATAGACATTTACATCCGGAAATTAAACACTTGAATGGCTAGGTTGAATAGAAGGGATAAATGTATGTTATATCCATGTTTGGCATGTGGAAACTACCAATTGTTTATGGAGATTGCCAAGTAATTTTTTTCATTTACAAAAGTGGATTTTGAAGTCTAATTAAGCATTTATATTGTGTGCATACATAACAAATGTATTTTGTTTATGACTATAATAATATCACATATTTGTACAATATAGGTGGCTGGTGAACTTTAATGCTTTACATATAGTTTGTATACTTAGTTTCATACTTAGTACCATACATATACTTAGTACTTTACACATAGTACTTTAATTACAGTTGTTTTACTTATTGTTTGTACTTTACATATAGTGTGTACTTTACAAGTACTTTACACATAGTACTTTAATTATAGTTAATGCTTTACATGTAATTAGTACTTTATACATATTACTTTAATTATAGTTAGTGCTTTACATATAGTTTGTACTTTACATATGCTTAGTACTTTACATATAGTTAGTACTTTATGCATAGTTTGTACTTTACACATAGTTTGTACTTTACATATAGTTAGTACTTTACATATAGTTTGTACTTTACACTTAGTACTTTACACATAGTACTTTATGTGTGTTATTTTACGTATAGGTAATACTTAACATATAGAACTTTTACAGATAGTAGTTTATTCACAGTTACTTATACATACAGTAGTTAGTACTTTACACATAGTTAGAATTTTGTAGATTTTGATGAAATACATCGTAACAGTTACAACAGCTTTCATCATCTTTATTTTGCTGGAGCTCAAAATGGTTTGGATAACTCGATAAGAAGCTGAGACAATTCATTCTGTGATATGCTATTCTTCTCTTTTGATTTTCGGGTCAAGGATCACACATTTTACAGCAATACTTTGACAGTGGGCTTAGCATCCTGACCCAGCTCTTCTTGTTAATGTATAACTATAGAGTTGTTATTATTCCTAAGCTGAACAACTCAGTTTGACATCCAGGCTCTGGTCTTCTTGTTAAAGTATAACTACATAACTACACAGAGTTGTTATTGCTTCTAGTTTTAACAACTCAATGACTTATTTAGGTTTGAACTTATTCAGCTGATCCTCTTTTGCATATTTTTCTGAATTTAGAAGAGAAATAGACACCAAGGAGTCAGAATCAATGAAATTATTCACTGCATGTGCAAATTCATTTATTTTGACTTTAACTTGCCTGGTGTAGGGCTAAGTCAGCTTATAGCAAGAACTTGGCCCGCTAAGCCCTGTCCTGTGGCCTCCAAAATATTTGGCATCACAAGGTGTCATGAGAGATAACAAAGGTGGTGCAGCCATTGGGCCATCATAAATGCCCTCATGAAGTCCTCAAAGTGGTTTTGAATTTGAGACCCCTGGCTCATGGGATGTTCCTGCATTTGTTGTATAGCTCTGTTACTATTTGTCAACATTTGCTGCTTCTAGCTTCTCCAAAAACCATGGGACCAATCCAATTAATTAGGGCAGTGACCAGTTTCATTAATTAGAGCAGAGACCAATTTCATTTAATTATGGAAGAGTATTAAAAAATCTTAAACTTTTTATGAATTGAAAGCTTCCAATAGAAAATAAAAAAAATCTTTCAGTGACTTCTTGTAAACCACTGAACAGAATTTGACCAAATTTTACCAATAGGTTCCTTTATTAAAGGCATTTTGAGTTTATGTAAATGATGTCACTCTGCTTTCAAATATGGCCACCATTTCTAAATGTTTAAAAAAAAAAAACTACCTTCAAACAACTTCGCTAAAGTTTGCTCTGCGAACTTTGACAAAATTGTATGTAGACAAATGGTACAGCTTATTATCCAATATGGCTGTTGTTACTAAAAATAAACAGACCTTTAAATTACTTGTACTTTAAACTACCAAACAATTTTACCAAATAAGACAGAAACATTGAGTGTACAGCGTATGAATTTGTCATGGTCTCCAAGCCATTTTACACACTGTAAAAATCATGATTAGCTTTACATTTAGATTCAATCTAGTATTTTTTGTTTGTGTTTCTGTGCTATTCAGAAAATAAACCATCCAATTTAGAAAATGAACAAAAGAGTTAGTTCCAAACCAGGGAACAAAATAGCTAATTCATTGAATTCTTTATCTAGCACAATGATGGGGTTTCAGTTCTGTTGTTGTTGTTGTGGGGCTTAACACCATTTTTCAGCACACAATAGGCTATACATGGTGGCCAGTATTATTGGTGAAGGAAGAAACTGAAAAACCACAGAAAAGAACCACCGACCCATGAGAAGCTACTGACAAGCTTTCTCACATATCCACATTCTCTGAATTCTAGACTTAAACCCACACAGACTGAGGTTAGATGGCAGTGATCCGTAATGGACAGTGCTTTAGACCACTTGACCACTCAGGGCCCCTCATTTCAGTTTTGAAGAGATTATGCTAATCCACTATCAAATATAGCAGCCATTACTGAAAATATAAAAACTTCATAATGTCTACTTCTCAAAAACCACTCCTCAGAATTAGATCAAATTTGACAAAAAGCTTTCTGACATGGAAATCTTTTAAATTTGTTCAATCCATTTGCCATCTAATGCAGACAGTGTTAACAAACACAGAAAAACATCTAAATGACTTCTTTAAAAAAAACATCGAGAATTTCAGAAATTTTGACAGAAAGCATCAATGCATAAAACTTATTAAGATGTTCACAGATGGCGTTGATCTGCTCTCCAGTATTTCCACTGTCATGAAAATACAAAATCTGTGAAATTATGTTTTTGTTTATAAAAATTACTTAACAGAATTTAACTATATTTCATAGAAACCATACCATGTCATTAAAGGCAGTTCAGTTCCCTACAAATGATACCATCTGTTGTCAACTATGGATGAAGACACAAAAAAAGAGAAACAGTCGAGCAACTTTTTCCATAGCCAATTAAAAGAATATGGAGAAAAAACATTGGCTGTAGCCATCCTACAAAATCACCCTGGTTTATTTTTTGACAACTGCTCTTGTTTTTTATTATTAGGCAGATGTTTGCCAAGTAAGTGATCTCAGACACAATTGAACCTATTGTTGTTTTTTGTTTGTCTGCTAGTTGTTTAGGAGTGGTATAGTTTGGTTTCTACCTTTTGAAAAAATTTCCATGGTGATTCTATGACTGCAAAGTTCATGAACCTGTCATTCCTTTAAACATTTCATATTTTTTTTCTATCTTATGACATTTGATTTAAATGTAACAGTATCATAAATCCAGAATTAAGATTTATTAGGCTTCCATTTTAGAACTCAATTGATCCATGTTCTGACACAGATCTCATTTGAACCAAATTCTGACAATGATTTCACTTGATCCAAGTTCTAACACAGATCTCATTTGACCAAAGTTCTGACACTAATTTCACTTGATCCAAGTTCTAACACAGATTTCATTTGACCAAAGTTCTGGCAATGATTTCACTTGATCCAAGTTCTAACACAGATCTCATTTGACCAAAGTTCTGACACCAATTTCACTTGATCAAAGTTCTAACACAGATCTCATTTGACCAAAGTTCTGACACTAATTTCACTTGATCTAAGTTTGACACTAACCTTGACAAGATCCAAACTCCAAAACTGATCTCACTTGGTCCAAGTTCAGACACTGATTGATCCAATTTCTGACACTGATCTCATTTGATCTAGTATCTGAGACTGATTTTATTTGATTCAAGTTTCATAACTGATTTCACTTGATCCAATTTCTGACATTGATTTTATTTGATCCAAGTTCTGACACTGATTTTACTTGATCCAAGTTCTGACACTGATTTTACTTGATCCAAGTTCTGACATGGCAATCTTGACATGATACATCAATATATATAAAGTTACACTACTTTCAACATATATTATTACATGATTCAGATGATAGACACATTTTAATTGGCTGATTTAATATCATGTGATTTGTAGCAATTCATATGGCACTGACATGATGCCAAACATTTTTTAGCTCTAATGGTCATAGACCAGAAGAATTTATTAAGAGTTGTCAAACATCTGTCATCCATCAACTGACATCTGGCATCCATCCATCTTATATTTAGCATCCATCATCTGGCATCTAACACCCATTATCTGATATCTGGCATCCATAAATCTGTTATCAGAAGTTTGTTTTTGCTTCTCCTTAGGAACTACTTAGAGGATTGCCATAGAACTGTTCATACACATTTATCAAAAGGTCTACTTGGTCCTATATGAAAATGGTGCTGTTTGATAATTCAGTATTGTCACCATAGCAAATATATTGAAAATCTAGTTATTGATACTACTTCTGAATAGATGGTCATATCAAGATGTGGGTTTCACTCAAAGAGTTTTTATGATGTCTGGTTGGTTCTATACAGTGCTTATCAATCAATGTATAATAGTCATTTCAAAAGCATCAAAATCTACATACACAACCTCCTTACTATAAGCATTATATTCATACCCTGTGAAATGAAGTGCTAAATCTACATACACGACCTCCTTACTGTAAGCATTATATTCATGCCATTCAAATTTTTCATTACAATAGTGAGCAGTGAATCATATATTTTTGGAATTCCTATCCTTATGTTTGTTAGCTTTGAATGTTACAAATCTTTAATGTTGCTATTAATAATTATTCTAAGATTTTGAAAAAAGGACATATTGTGCAAAACTAATTTATGTCAAAATAGCCAAGTGATATTACAGATGTTTCTTATGTTCTGCAACAAATTGTTTATCTTGCACAGGTCATTCCTGAACAGTATCAGATATGCTGTCTATGTGAATAGCTCCACACCAGAGGAATTGGCTGTAGATCCTGTGTCAACAGCTGAAATGAACAAGGCTCTACAGAAACACCAGCTTCAAGGATGTGAATGTACAGCCAAGAAGTTGTACAAGCTGTATATCAAAGGGTCTAAAGCCTCACAGAACAAAAGTGAACTCCAGATAGCTTTAGGAAAAGCTTGGAATCAGAGTAATGAAGGTAAATGAAAAATACTTGCAATTATTAGTGTCATAATGCCATCTCATACAAATCATTTACCACATTGTTGAATATCTCTTTGCAATATCACTCATCAGTTGCGCATTAATGTAAAGTCCTCAACATCACTCATCAATGTCATTGAATAATACAAAGTCCTCAACACCATCAATGTCATGGAATAATACAAAGTCCTCAATGTCTCTCAAAACAAAACAAAATTAAGAAGAGCTCAAGCCTGAGAACTAAATTATGGGGCCTCAACAGCTATTGTATAGAAGCCAAGTGCCTAAGATTATCCATTCCGGTGCATATATACATATTCTGCCTAGTAATACATTTCTTTTGTTTATTTTCTGTTGACAAGTACATGTATATGCTGTTTCATGAAATGACTGAATGCAATAAAAAATGAAATTGTTTGTGTCAAGTGTCTGGTGCCGAGCATATATAAGAAAATATAAGTGTTTTCGAGTTGTTCGTTACAAATCAGCATCAGAGTAAACAAATCAGCATCAGAGTATTACTTTATATATATTAAAAAATATAATGCAGTGGAGATTATAATATATTTCTAATTCCTAGATATTTTGAAAATACTGCTGACATGTTTGGCTATTTTGTCATAAAATGCTATAAAATAAATCATCATGATATTAGGTGCATATGGAGCATGTTTCATGACTTTTAAATATTCAGCCGATCAGCAATTTTCCATCTGCACATTAATTATTGATTTAATTACTTGTATCTCCTTGATCATTGTTTCTTTTATACGTGTATTTCCGAACATAATTCAGATCTGAAATGTACCTTAAGAAACAAAGGGAAATGATAAAATACACATATAGCTGATGTCTACGATTCTGCATTTTCATAAAATAAAGTTACATTGTAATTTGTGTACACTCTTGTCTTTGTAAACCCTTGAATATTTTATGTAGTGAATATGATATATTCTTAATACACTAATCAATTAGGCTAATCTTATGAACCAAAAATAGAAAGAATATTAAATAAACATGTGGCTACTGTTGTAACTTACCAAAATTGTGCATGAAAATCGATTGCTTTACTAACCATTTCTTGCATAATTTCTGCGAGACTGACATTAAAAAGTTGCATTTCGTCAAATTAAGTGGGTCCACATGTCACTTCAGACTGAAACTTATGCTTGACATAACCAGGTTATCGACTTAACAGAGGTCGAGATAAGTGGGCAAAAAATAGCATAATACAGAAGGATTTTTTCGGGACCAGACCAAAGTGCTCAACATATGCGGATTGTCGAGATAACCGAGGTCAAGATAAGTGTAGTTATCCTATCTCATCCTAAACCAGATTGTTTTGTTTGTCCTTACTTGATAACATACTGCAACTGTACCTATCAAATATCTTTTCAATAATTTTTTGTTAACTTTTTATATACAGTCCTAGTGGAAAAACATTGATTATATGTCAGAGATTTTATGTTGTGTTTTAAAGTTAAGTGGGTTATTGGAGCAAATGGATTGACTCAGACAGAACTGTTTTAAATAAAGTAGTATATTACAAGTGTGATGGTTTGTGATTTCAGGTCATCAGAGTTGCTTTCCAATTGTTATCTTTTGTTTTCAGATGTGAATGTTAACAGTTTTGCAGTGAATGTAAAGCAGCAGGGCAGCAGAATGAGGAGAGCTGCCAGTAAAGACTTCACTCTCATAGGAAACAATGAGTTAGTAGTAACTTCACATGCATTCTGTAAGCATGGCATAGTCTGCATGTGATAGGCATAGTACAGTCTGTATGTGATAGGTATAGTACAGTCTGCATGTGATAGGTATAGTACAGTCTGTATGTGATAGGTATAGTACAGTCTGCATGTGATAGGTATAGTACAGTATGTATGTGATAGGTATAGTACAGTCTGCATGTGATAGGTATAGTACAGTCTGTATGTGATAGGTATAGTACAGTCTGTATGTGATAGGTATGGTTCAGTTTGTGTGTGATAGGTATAATACAGTCTATATGAGATATGTGTCAGTGCTTTGTTGTCATAAGAGAGATGTTTTGCATACTTAATTGAAAATTTCAGTTTTACACCCAGCTCTCAATTTTTAATGTATTTGCATTTAGAGTGACACTCTTTGGTAAATTAAGCATCATTTAAATGTAGAGGAATATTCATTTTCACTTTTCTCAGAACATTGTTTAACTAGGAGAAACTCTAAAATTTTGAGATTTTATGACTTTTCAAATGTGATGAACTTATAAAGATGTGCAATACCTCATTGAAAAGCAAAATATCAAATTAAAATGAGACCTGGATAACTAAAAAGTATGCCTGAAAATGTTGTCACTTATTACTGGTATATATTTATTTTGGGAAACTTTCATTAGATGGGTTTAAATTCACTGTCTTTCATTCCAAGTACCTTATTGTTTTAGTTCAGACCCATTTTATTACCAAGCTTGTGTCTGGTGCATATGGTATTTTAGTAAGAACATAATGGATGTAGTGGCAAAGTGGTGACAGGGATGACTAATGTAGTGGATAAGTGTACTATGCTGAGGAAAATGATGACAGGGACAAGTAATGTAGTGAATAAGTGTACAATGCTGAGCAAAATGATGACAGGGACAAGTAATGTAGTGGATAAGTGCACAGTGTTGAGTAAAGTGGTGACAAGGACAAGTAATGTAGTGGATAAGTGTACTGTGTTGAGCAAAATCATGACAGAGACAAGTAATGTAGTGGATAAGTGTACTGTGCTGAGCAAAGTAATGACAGGGACAAGTAATGTAGTGGATAAGTGCACAGTGCTGAGCAAAGTGATGACAGGGACAAGTAATGTAGTGGATAAGTTTACTGTGCTGAGCAAAGTGATGACAGGGACAAGTAATGTAGTGGACAAGTGCACAGTGCTGAGCAAAATAAGGACAAGTAATGTAGTGGATAAGTGTACTGTGTTGAGCAAAATGATGACAGGGACAAGTAATGTAGTGGATAAGTGTACTATGCTGAGCAAAATGATGACAGGGACAAGTAATGTACTGGATAAAAGCACAGTGCTGAGTAAAATAATGACAGGGACAAGTAATGTAGTGGATAAGTGTACTGTGTTGAATAAAGTGATGACAGGGACAAGTAATGTAGTGGATAAGTGTACTGGGTTGAGTAAAGTAATGACAGGGACAAGTAATGTAGTGGATAAGTGTATTGTGCTGAGCAAAGTAATGACAGGAACAAGTAATGTAGTGGATAAGTGTACTATGTTGAGTAAAGTAATGACAGGGACAAGTAATGTAGTGGATTAAAGAAATGTCAGAATGCTGTATACAAGTAAAACCAGATCCTTGAACAACATAAGTTTGGGCTCACAATTAGATATCATTCCAAATGATTTAAGATTGGAGAAAGGATAAAATGACAGCAACAGGAACACCCTTGGAGGCCCCACAACTGGAAATCACAATCAGATGGCATGCCCATTTTACTTTCTCTAGTTTTTATTGGTGATATAGCCTGACAAAGAAGATTGCTCTGTCTTGTTGGGCCACAGATAGTTACTATGCCCAGTTCATGACAGCATAATCTCAGTTCCGTACATGACTTTGCCAGGAGAGTAATCACACAGGGATCACCTTTGCATGCATATAAACATAATTTTCTGTTGTGCTTATCTCACCTTCATCTGTATCATATATTGACACAAAGATGATATTTTCATTGTTTGATATGGGGCTGGATTGTGGAGGTAGCAGAAAGGACTTCCTAATGCTACTGTGATCGACTAAGTATTTTCAGCAAAATATAATTTAGTATGAAATTTCCTTTTTTCCCACAGCCTGGAGTTGGCTATAGCTATGTCCATATGTCTGTAAGCATAACTCATCAAACATTTGGAGCTTTCAACCACACTTGGTACACATATCAAGAAATTTGTGCAGAGGTGCCTTTTGATATTTTATTTTTTCTGTAGTCAATATTTTTATGTTACCATTGCCAACAAAGTGTGGCAGGTAGTAGTGTTTAAATTGAATTCATATTCAGACTGAGAATGATGGCACATATGTTACTTACATAGGAGTATTTACACATATTCTCTCTGTAACAAGGGTGTTCTCTCTGTAACAAGGGTGTTCTCTCTGTAACAAAGGTGTTGGGAATTTTCAGAAATATTATGAAGTGCTGACTCAGCACACGCACTCCTATAAGGAAAATATTTAAGTTTCTCTATTGCTACAAAGGGAGGAGATTTCCCCACTTGAATTTACCGTGTCCCATGGGCAAGAGGAACCAAATGACATGTTTGTGGACATACCAGATAATGACACCTTGGATAGGAACTTGAAAGATGCAAAAACAGAGATGTGCCATTGTGAACCGAAAGCTCGTGGAAATGTCAAACTGGATGGAGCAACCAAGAAGGATGAGGTGCCGAAAATTGCTAATGCTGTGAAGGATGCTGTAAACAAAGAAAACCCAGGTAAATAGGAGACATGACTGCATAGACAGAAAACTTTGTTGTTATTAATTAAAATGTTATACTCACTATAAAGACCCTCAGTATACTGGTGTAATTTTTATAACATGGGTGTGATCATAAATCCCATTAAATTGATCCCTCACTACAAGACCCTCAGTATACTGCTGTCACACTTATAACATGGGTATGGTCATGCATCCCATTAAATTGATCCCTCACTGAAAGACCCTTCATTGTAATGGTGTTCCTCTTATAACATGGGTATGGTTATGAATCCCATTAAATTGATCCCTCACTACAAGATGTCCATGTATACTAGTGTCCCTCTTATAATGTGGGTATTGATGTTCCCATTGTTTTAATTTTGTTTTATTGTTACACTTTGAACTATTTCACTTTACATTAAATCTTGATTTGTAACAGAACTTCATAAATATTAAATGCCAGACCCCCCCCAAAAAAATCCCCAAACAAATTGTGTACTGTTATCATTAGTCTTGTTGGAAATCCCTCAGTATAATGTCTCTCACTTATTATGTGGGTAATTTTTATAGCTTCTTCCATGAGCAATGTTATTATGAGAGACAGTATATGATCCAATTAAATTTGTTGCAGAACGTCAATAACAGGTATTTGCAGTCTGTCTCTTGTCCTTTTGTCTGATGGCACGAGATTGGTATCAAAACTCCTGCTAAACTGCTTAGAGGAGGATTGGAATGAAAACTGGACATCTAATATGGTCACGATGGCAGCCATCTTGAAATCTTGTTATCACTTTTCCTAAACAGGTGTCATATTGGAATGGGGTTTTATGATGTTTAGTAAGTCTTAAATGAAAATGGTTATGCTTGGACATCCAGTATAGCCACCACAGTGGCCATCTTGAAAATTTTGGAAATTCTTCTCATCCTGAATGGATGGCCATATTAACATTTTGTTTCACTAAAAGATTTGTTATGTTGTTTGGTTAGTTCTAAATGAAAATGAAATAAGATAACACTTTCAGCAAACCAGAAAAGCTAGAGAGGTGAGCATGGTTTAGATTTATGTAGAGATAATAGGAAAATTAAATTGTCATAACTGTTTGGAATATGAACATAGGGCAAAACACTGTGAAATATGCTTGGCAAATGACTGTAAAGTACCCTATTTATTTTCACCACTCTTTCAAGACATGCTTTAGGAACTCTGCTGGGTAATGAGACTCATGTTGTTTCCTGTCACTCAACATGACATCTGTGATGGGTGCTTTGAATAGTTCAAGTCCATTATGTGTTTGTAGCTGTCTTAACAGATACTACATGCATGCTTCAAGAAATGTTTGTAATGTTAGGGTGGAACTAAATATATATATAATGTCAAAGTGGAGCTAAACACATATATAATGTCAGGGTGGAACTAAACACATATATAATGTCAGGGTGTAACTAAACACATATATAATGTCAGGGTGGAACTAAACACATATATAATGTCAGGGTGGAACTAAACACATATATAATGTCAGGATGTAACTAAACACATATATAATGTCAGGGTGGAACTAAACACATATATAATGTCAGGGTGGAAATAAACACATATATAATGTCAGGGTGGAACTAAACACATATATAATGTCAGGGTGGAACTAAACACATATATAATGTCAGGGTGGAAATAAACACATATATAATGTCAGGGTGGAAATAAACACATATATAATGTCAGGGTGGAAATAAACACATATATAATGTCAGGGTGTAACTAAACACATATATAATGTCAGGGTGGAACTAAACACATATATAATGTCAGGGTGGAACTAAACACATATATAATGTCAGGGTGTAACTAAACACATATATAATGTCAGGGTGTAACTAAACACATATATAATGTCAGGGTATAACTAAACACATATATAATGTCAGGGTAGAACTAAACACATATATAATGTCAGGGTGGAACTAAACACATATATAATGTCAGGGTGGAAATAAACACATATATAATGTCAGGGTGGAAATAAACACATATATAATGTCAGGGTGGAACTAAACACATATATAATGTCAGGGTGGAAATAAACACATATATAATGTCAGGGTGGAAATAAACACATATATAATGTCAGGATGTAACTAAACACATATAATGTCAGGGTGGAACTAAACACATATATAATGTCAGGGTGGAACTAAACACATATATAATGTCAGGGTGGAACTAAACACTATATAATGTCAGGGTGGAACTAAACACATATGTAATGTCAGGGTGTAACTAAACACATATATAATGTCAGGGTGTAACTAAACACATATATAATGTCAGGGTGGAACTAAACACATATATAATCTCAGGGTGTAACTAAACACATATATAATGTCAGGGTGGAACTAAACACATATATAATGTCAGGGTGGAACTAAACACATATATAATGTCAGGGTGTAACTAAACACATATATAATGTCAGGGTGGAACTAAACACATATATAATGTCAGGGTGGAAATAAACACATATATAATGTCAGAGTGGAACTAAACACATATGTAATGTCAGGGTGGAACTAAACACATATATAATGTCAGGGTGGAACTAAACACATATATAATGTCAGGGTGGAACTAAACACTTATATAATGTCAGGGTGGAACTAAACACATATATAATGTCAGGGTGGAAATAAACACATATATAATGTCAGGGTGGAAATAAACACATATATAATGTCAGGGTGGAACTAAACACATATATAATGTCAGGGTGGAACTAAACACATATATAATGTCAGGGTGGAACTAAACACTATATAATGTCAGGGTGGAACTAAACACATATGTAATGTCAGGGTGTAACTAAACACATATATAATGTCAGGGTGTAACTAAACACATATATAATGTCAGGGTGGAACTAAACACATATATAATCTCAGGGTGTAACTAAACACATATATAATGTCAGGGTGGAACTAAACACATATATAATGTCAGGGTGTAACTAAACACATATATAATGTCAGGGTGGAACTAAACACATATATAATGTCAGGGTGGAAATAAACACATATATAATGTCAGAGTGGAACTAAACACATATGTAATGTCAGGGTGGAAATAAACACATATATAATGTCAGGGTGGAACTAAACACATATATAATGTCAGGGTGTAACTAAACACATATATAATGTCAGGGTGGAACTAAACACATATATAATGTCAGGGTGGAAATAAACACATATATAATGTCAGAGTGGAACTAAACAAATATATAATGTCAGGGTGGAACTAAACACATATATAATGTCAGGGTGGAACTAAACACATATATAATGTCAGGGTGGAACTAAACACTTATATAATGTCAGGGTGGAACTAAACACATATATAATGTCAGGGTGGAAATAAACACATATATAATGTCAGGGTGGAAATAAACACATATATAATGTCAGGGTGGAACTAAACACATATATAATGTCAGGGTGGAACTAAACACATATATAATGTCAGGGTGGAAATAAACACATATATAATGTCAGAGTGGAACTAAACACATATATAATGTCAGGGTGGAAATAAACACATATATAATGTCAGGGTGGAACTAAACACATATATAATGTCAGGGTGGAACTAAACACATATATAATGTCAGGGTGTAACTAAACACATATATAATGTCAGGGTGGAACTAAACATATATAATGTCAGGGTGTAACTAAACACATATATAATGTCAGGGTGGAAATAAACACATATATAATGTCAGGGTGTAACTAAACACATATATAATGTCAGGGTGGATCTAAACACATGTAATGTCAGGGTGGAACTAAACACATATATAATGTCAGGGTGTAACTAAACACATATATAATGTCAGGGTGGAACTAAACACATATATAATGTCAGGGTGGAAATAAACACTTATATAATGTCAGGGTGGAACTAAACACATATATAATGTCAGGGTGGAAATAAACACATATATAATGTCAGGGTGGAACTAAACACATATATAATGTCAGGGTGTAACTAAACACATATATAATGTCAGGGTGGAACTAAACACATATATAATGTCAGGGTGGAACTAAACACATATATAATGTCAGGGTGGAACTAAACACATATGTAATGTCAGGGTGTAACTAAACACATATATAATGTCAGGGTGGAACTAAACACATATATAATGTCAGGGTGTAACTAAACACATATATAATGTTAGGGTGTAACTAAACACATATATAATGTCAGGGTGGAAATAAACACATATATAATGTCAGGGTGGAACTAAAAACACATATAATGTCAGGGTGGAACTAACATCTATAATGTCAGGGTGTAACTAAACACATATAATGTCAGGGTGGAACTAAACATATATATAATGTCAGGGTGTAACTAAACACATATATAATGTAAGGGTGTAACCAAACACATATAATATCAGAGTATAACTAAACACATATATAATGTCAGGGTGGAACTAAACACATATAATGTCAGGGTAGAACTAAACACATATATAATGTCAAAGTGGAACTAGACACATATAATGTCAGGGTGGAACTTAATACATATATAATGTCAGAGTGAAACTAAACACATAGATATTGTCAGGGTGAAACTAAACATATATAATGTCAGGGTGGAACTAAACATGTCAGGATTGAACTAAACACATATAAATTCAGGTTGGAACTTGACACGTATATATTGTCAGTGTGGAACTAAACATATTGTAAGGTCAAAGTGGAACTAAGCACATATGTAATGTCAGAGTGGAAATAAACATATATATAATGTCAGAGTGGAACTAAACACATTTGTAATGTCAGGGTGGAACTAAACACATTTATAATATCAGGATGGAACTAAACACATTTATAATATCAGGGTGGAACTAAACATATTTGTAATTTCTGGGTGGAACTAAGCACATTTGTAATGTCAGGGTGGAACTAAACACATTTATAATATCAGGGTGGAACTAAACACATTTATAATATCAGGGTGGAACTAAACACATTTGTAATGTCAGGGTGGAACTAAACACATTTATAATGTCAGGGTGGAACTAAACACATATTCAATGTCAGGGTGGAACTAAACACATTTGTAATGTCAGGGTTGAACTAAACACATATATAATGTCAGGGTGGAACTAAACACATATATAATGTCAGGGTGGAACTAAACACATATATTATGTCAGGGTGGAACTAAACACATTTGTAATGTCAGGGTGGGACAAAACACATTTGTAGTGTCAGGGTGGGGAAAAACACATTTGTAGTTTCAGGGATGGACAAAACACATTTGTAATGTCAGGGTGGAACTAAACACATTTGTAATGTCAGCGTGAGACAAAATACATTTGTAGTGTTAGGGTGGGACAAAACACATTTGTAGTGTAAGGGTGGAACTAAACACATTTGTAGTGTAAGCATGGGAAAAACACACTGTCTGACACTCCTTATGATGCTTTATTTAGCAATATTAAATCTAGGAATTAAAGAAAAGAGTCTTTGTATTGGGCATATAAATATAGAAATTATGAATGAAAGGTTATACCAAGTGAATTTAACCACTCTGGTGGCCTAGAAGTTAGGACACCCACATCGGTTGTTGGAGGTCATGGGTTCGAACACCAGCCAAGTAATATCAAAGACTTATTAAAAAGTGGTACTAACAGCTGCCTTGCAAGACTGGTTTGCCTTGTGTCAGGACAATGTGACTGGATGGGACATCATGTCTGTAGCATGATGCCCCAGTGCTAGACATCACTATATTCTGCCACACTGCAGATATTGTAGCTATATGACTTAAAAAATACTTTAAATCAACATTATAAATCCAAATCACACATACCCAAGTGAATTTATTGTTATCAACCAAGGGCAATGATGTAAACATTCTGGGTTTAACAGAAGCAAAGTTAAATGATAGTCATGCAAATGACTTGTTTATTGATAATGGAGAATCAGACAGATTTGGTAGAGGTTCAGAGAGATGTTGTATATGGAGGAAATGGTTTTTCAGTTGAAAGGAGAAATCTAGAATCAGATATAATTGAAGCAACATGGATTCAGGTAAATCAGTCAAATACAGAGCTGTTCCTATTGGGCTTTGTCTATTGGTCCCTTCTGCACATCTTCTCTAGCCAAGATTCCAGTATGTTAACCTATCTTCACCTTGGCAGATTGATAAGATATTTTGCTTTGGGTCTGTGAATTTTATTGGGTGCAGGGGCAATAATTAAAATGAACACTTTCTACACAATCAAAACATGGGGAGTACACAGCTGGAATGGACTAAAAAATAAAAAAAATTTCCACAGCTGGCCTGTATTTGCATAAATATATCCTTCAACTCAAGTATGCTTGTAATGGTTTCTCTGGTATGTAGATGTACTTTTTTAATGCTAAGCTAACAAAGTATGTTTTTGAAGTCAATTACAGCCACCATTTTTTGCTGATGTTCAATGTATCACTGTTAAATGATAATGGTTTGTTGGCATTTTATTCTAAGTGAGGCAACTTGTGAAATCCAATAGATGTCACCAGGACAAAGAATTTAAATATCTAATGGATCTACCAAAATGCAGATTGGTTAACATCTCAAAATCTTGGCTAGTAAATATACCCTTTGCAAAAGTCAGCTGGAATGAACATTTTAAAAAGCAACTGGATAAAGGGATTGATGACCAAAATAAAGTATACTATACAGTGATTTTATGAATAATCAGATTGGCAGGAATTGGTCAGTTTATAGAAACTTGTGGCCAATTTAAGCCAATTAATCAAGCAACCAACATGAGAACTGATCACTGTAAAACTTTAATAAGTCATATCTCAACAAATATGAAAGACAATGTAAAGATCTCAGTAATATTTCTTGGGAGGGGTGTGGTATCTACATTCAATGATGCCAACCATGCTTTTGATATACAGACAAAATATAAATGGTAGGTAAACATTCTTTTTTGTCACTTCCAAACTTATTGATTAACTCCTGATATTTTAGACACCATGAAAATCTATGATTATTTATAATATGTTGTTCAACAAAACATGGAGAAATGAAGTTATGAAAATTATCAACAGACATTACAATCAGTAAACATTGAAAATAATTGCACTAAGAATTCTGTGTGAACACATTTTAACACAATAACTGCAGGTAAATGTTCTACAAGGTCATCCCATGACCACTGTGGCTTATTCAAGGTCATGTGGAAGCATCAGTGTTGGGAGATACATGAGTCTCAGCAATTTTTGCTATACAATTTTTAAAAAAAAACATTACACAGCAGATTATGTCAGTAACCAGCTTTTAGCACTGGCTACATTGTACTTGATAAACTTAGTTTGGTATATTTTAATTCAGAAATTTTGGTAGTGTTTGTCTGAGGATTTAACTAAATATCTATAAATAACTTTTCTAAAATAATGCTTTTGCTTCAAACAGAGGTTAAGAAGGAAGATTTGAATGTAGAAGTATCACGAGTTGCAGATGGAAAAGACCAAGATGGGTGAGAATTTCTCTCTTTCTTTCTCCACCTCTCTCACTTTCATGTCCTTCTTTCCTCTTTCAATTATCAATTTACAAGTACTTCAGGTTTCCAAAGAATGTAACATATGCTTTGATTGGCTGATTAGTATTATTGATAATTAATTAGTGTTATTGGTAGTTATTTAGCATTATTGATAACTATAATACTTACTTGATGTTTCTGATTACCATTTATTCTTGCTTATAAAATGAGTTCAACTGCAAATTGCCAGGACCAAATTCTGCTGTCACATAATGCACAAGCAGATCTGGATCTGTGCAATTTGTTAGGCATAATCAATAGAAGAAACAACATAGACCCTGATTTGTAGGTGTATTATGCTATGGCAGATCACTATATATGTTACTTGCAGTTGGACTTTACTTAAAAGTGAGTATACATGGTACTTTTGTAGTAAGCCAGTGAAATCTATGTCTTGGAAAGAAATACTGTTCTTCCTCACCGTTACAAGTATGGTATTTGGGGTTCATTAACAGAAAGACAGCATTATGTAAGGAACTACAGAATATGACAACAGTCAATAATATTTGTACATATACATCTGAAGGGGTGCTTAGAAAATGCCATAAACAAAATAATTATTACAGTACTTAAGCTCTAAAAATATATTTTGTCACATCAAACTAAATTTGCTCTCAAATGTGTCAAATAATCTTGAATACAAAAATAAAGTTTATCTCCTGAAACTTTTTGTTATTTCTTGAATTTAACATCAGTATATGTTCGGTATACTTTATATTTCAAGATACCATCTCAACTCATGTTTAAGCCTTAGTCTACTACAAACTGCATAGACCCAGATCTACCATTGCTGGGTCTGTACTTGTTAAAAATTATCAGTATTTTGTGACAGCAGATCAGGGTCTATGTTGTTGGCTGTTGGACCTTACTTGTACATTAGTATAGAGAGTACCTCATTATTTTTTTTTACTTTCATGGTGATAATCATTTCATTGAGGTTTAGTCTGACTTGCAAGATCATTTCAAAGAGGTTTTGTCTGACTCACATGATCATTTCATTGAGGTTTTGTCTAACTTGCATGATCATTTCATTGAGGTTTTGTCTAACTTGCATGATCATTTCATTGAGGTTTTGTCTAACTTGCATGATCATTTCATTGAGGTTTTGTCTAACTTGCATGATCATTTCATTTAGGTTTTGACTGACTTTTATGATCATTTCATTGAGGTTTTATCTGACTTACATGATCATTTCATTGAGGTATTTTTTAGTCTCATGATCATCTCATTGAAGTCTTGTTTGACTTTTATGATAATAAACATTTCCTTGAGGTTGTATAGTATTTTTCCATATGAAGGAAAAAAATATTGATTTTTTGTGAGAACTTTTTGAATTGTTTGTTTTTATTCATTATCCTATAGCAGGGGTGCACAAACTTTTTGAGCATGCGAGCTACTTATAAAATGACCAAGTCAAAATGATCTACCTACCAAAAAAATGCATAACATTTATAGGCTGATGTCTATTTTTTAATGCTATCTACTCATACTACCTTTGAGATTGACCTATTGTGCAACCCTGTCCTATAGTATATTTGCCTAGACTCAGAAAACTTTGTAGTTGAATAGATATCAAATGAATGGGGATAATATAATGTAATCCATAACCTAAGAATGATTGACAGATTTTATATGTGGATGAAAACATATCATTCAGGTTAGGTATTTCTGATAGAATGGACTATCTGATGAAGGTCTGAAGGTTGTATTGGCATGAAAAATCACAACAAGCTTTTTCACACACATACACACACAGAGGTCCAGTATATGGTGTTTTATTGTGTGTTCCATGTTATTTGGCACCTTTCCCAACAATTTTTTTATATTAAATTGTGAACAAAATGAACAGAGAATGAAAAGGCACCTATGTGCATTGTGCACTTTGCACACGCAACCAGCTGGCTTGAAACCCAATCTGTCATAAACCATTATATTCAGAAAACTGGCATCCAAGTCAATTTTTACCATTTCCATTAGTCTGTCCTCTATTTGTCACTGTAAAAATTCCCCGTGAATAATGAGTTTCATTTGCACATTTAGATAATAGATTCTTCTTATGAGATTCATCAAAAAGTATGTGGGACTGAGTGAAATTCTCCATCACATTATTGTTACTGAGATTGCATCAGACATTTTGAGACAGAAAATCCATGAAGTCAGTTTAAATTATATAATAATGTTATTTTCCATAACTTTTATAACAAATTAAATTGCAATAACATTATCTTGAACCTGTTATCTTCCAGAATGTATTGTCATACTAATTGTTTTACAACATCATGCCAGTTTTACACAGGTGAACTCTCTTTTTGTTTTCAAATTTATAACTATGTTTCTAAATATTTCATGGACTGATTGTCCTTTTTTCAGTAAGGAGATATCTGATGTAGAGTACATTGTACAATGTAACCAGTCTAGCTGTGATATTGAGACCCTAAAGGCCCCCAGTGAGGTCCACCTGGAGGCTTCATTAAATGAAATAGGAAAAAACTTATACTCAAGAGCAGAGCCCGTCAAAGACAAAAACAATGTAAGTTGTGTTGCATAAATCTACAGGGCTGTGATCAAACAACGTAAATGATTTGATCACATTTGAGCACTATGTTTTTAAAATATGATTTTCATTAGAATTGCTCAGAATAAAGTTAGAATCACTAAAGTTTCATAATGTAGTATAACTTGTAGTACATTTTCCAAATTTAATTGATAACAAAATAAAGCTTTAAAATGGTTTTAAATTTTTGTGTTTTACATCTTTGATAAACTCTTTTACAAACAGTTTTGTGACTTCAGGGTCAGACCCAATCATTTTACAGTGAAAATGAAGGAATACAAAATCAGAATTATTTTCTTTGAAAATAATTTATATTCAGCCCAGTATTCAAGGGTTGTCTAAATGGAAATCCTGAAACTTAATTGATTCTTATAGACTTATGAAGCAGATTATTAGATTTCCAAACTTTTTTTTATTTTGAGTGTGAATTAAGTTCTAACTCAATTCATGTTGGGATTTCATGGTCAGGTTAAAACTTGTGTTAAATATCTTAGTTTTCTGGAGATTTGAAAGCTTCAGTTTGCTGTCCTTGCAAGCCATATGATGCAAATAAAGTAATCCCATTCATTGATTAATTGACTGATTGACTGATTTGATGAAAACAAATTATAGACTCAAAATTTTAATCTTGAAGATTTTTCCAAAAGAACCAAATGGATGAGTCATGCTCTCAAAATTATTGCCACCTGCTATTGCCCTGTATATAATGAAAAACACAAGATTCTTTCCATAAAACTTAAATTTAAACAGATTATATTATATAATCAGCAGACTTTTTAACCCTTTCCCTCATAGAGTGCATGGTTTTTTAGCCCTTTGATACGCATGTAGCAAAGTTACTCAGTGCAGTGCACTATGCAATGGCCTGTTAAGCAGAGAAGTGTGTGTTATGTTTAACAGCAATTTTTACCATTTTACATTTTTGGTGCACATATATTATGCATGGAAAGATTTAAGATTAAAATATGCTTGTTATAGCTGTATAATTATTTTCTACAAAAGAATTTTATATGTGCTTTAAAATCTTGAGAGAACTCATTCATCATCAAGTCAGTGAAGCTGAGTGATCAACCTTTGCGGCAATTTCTCATACTCAAAATTTACAAGTTCTTTGTCTGCGTCTACATTACTAAATCAGCTGAATTTGATAACTTATAAAAACTAATGACTTCCTACATCAGTATCAAAGTCTTTGCCTAAGTTATTAAAGCTTTCATAGTTGTGATTCTAATCATGAAAACTTGAGCAAGTACTGAATATTATCATCCACCACCAATTTGGAAAATGGAGAGTACATCAGTTATGACCTACTTACTTTAAATAGCAGATTTCAACCAGAGCATCAACAGTGACATGATCTGACATAATGGTCATTCACACCAATGAATGTAGTATCTAATAAGGGGTTTTCCCTGAAGGAGACACTATGAAAACCTGATGAAAATGGCTGCTGTTAAACAGAGGTGCCAAAAGGTGCTTGTATTCGAATCAGTAGAACTGCCAAAAGGCGCCTGTATGCGAATGTGGTAGAGACGCCAAAAGGCGATTGTATGAAGTAAATGGTTAAGGGAATTTGTATGATTTAAAAACAAGTGCATTTAATGCTTATATTTCAAGTCAAAATTTGTAGACTTAAAAAGATTGTTTTGCTGCTGGTTATATATTCCTGAAACCTATGTACATGTTACATAGCACCTTTCTGATTTTTTCCAGTGTTAACTTTAATTTTCCAACATTTATTACTTGATTTGTCTACAATATGAATAACTATGTACATAAACATATGTTTTGAAAGATTAGCTCATTCCTAGTTTTAAAAAAATGTAGCAGATACTTACTGATTGTATATTTGTTGGGTAATAAGCCAATACATGTATCTACTTTTTGTCAAATTTATCAGACTGGTCATCTGTTCTTATCAAGGGAGCAATGTGATAATGAGATAAATTACATTCTGACACATTCGGTTTAGAACTAAAACTTAAGATGAAACTTGCACTGTAGTTGTCACAAACAGTTTAAAAATGTGTTAGCAATTCTGAATACATTTTTTTTATTCTTTCCATTTGATAATTTATTATTGCTTTGTTATCTGTCTGTCCTTCTGTCTAAAAGATGTTTTGTATGCATGTGTCAGGCTTTACAAAAAATAATGGCTCTCTCATGCAAGCATTTGTGAAGAGTGTGTGGCATTGGATTGGAGTAAAGCTGGAGATTAGTCATGTATACACCCACTCTTCTTTTGTTTAGAGATTAAGAGTCTATCACATTCTTTTATTAGTTTGACAAAAAAACTCCAGGGGATTTAAACTATGAAATACATTGTTCAGGTGTTGGGATTTGTAGAAAATTCATCCTGGTGACTTGTACTAAATTTACCTTTTCTTTTGAAGACGACCTGTTTTCACCAATGACAGTAAAACATACAATGTACATGCTCTTCTGCCATCTTTACTCCAATGATGCCCATCATCCTTCACAAACTCTTAGATAAAGAGGCCATTTTATGGCACAAGTTCAAACATTTTAAAAATTTCTACTGTTTATAAAGTTATTAAATACATAAATCTGCATGTCACTAGTGGGGAAATGTTGTTTTGTGGACCCTTTTCATTAAAAAACCCAACAAAATGTTTTAATCTGATGAATTTCATGTATGAATTTCAGAATGACTGGGTGATACCAGTGGCTGTGGCTTGTGGAGTCCTGGCATTTATCATCCTGGTGGCAATTATATGTTGCTGTCTTGCTAAGAGAAGGTAACTCTACCAATAGCTTATCCTGGCACATCAAGCCATGATTTCATATGCCCTTCATATTTTAAGGACTTTTTATTGCATTTTAAGTGCAAAACACTTTTTCATAATTTTTTATTTACACTATTTATGACTACTCAATTTTGTTATTTTATATTAAACATATTTTCATTCTGATGTGCAGAGTAAGCACTGATGCTTTTGTTGAAAGTATAAAATATGTTATTTTTATCTTCTTCCAAGTTTAAGATATACCATATCATCCTGAAATTATCCCTGCATATTGTTGATATGTGAGGGAAGAAAATAAATCTCTATGCATGTCTGGAAATACACTTCTAATATTTAGTATACGGTAAAAAAAGTATTGTAAATTCCATTAAAAGCCATTCTGTTTTGTCTAATAAAGGAAAAACAAAAAGATCAGACCTGCTGTACATACGTTTTAGACATAACTCACTAGATAATGTATCTACCATCTTTTGGTACCTCCTTCCAACATACTGATATTGACAGTAATGGTAATCCAACATTTATTATAGGCCATGAATTACTGGATTTCCCAGGAGAAATAATTTTGGTAATTCCCTGGAGTGAAAAACCAGATATATTTTTTCACTGCCATGTTGATAATATGATCATCAAGAAGCAGAGCTAATTTTAGATGCTCGTGTTGTCTAGTGGCAAGTATGGCAGCCTTGCATGCAGATGAATCAGGTTCAAGTCTTGTGGTATGCGTATGATCTTTCTTCATTATTTTTTTATGTGCTGTTATACCTTGAATTGGGAGTGAGACATGTCACCGCTGATATTTCAATGTAAATGAAGACAAAACACAGCAGATAATAAACTGCTTACATTACTGAATGGGATATAGTAAGAAATCTGCTGCTTCAATCTGTTATACATATTGCTAGCCAATATGTTTAAGTATTATACATATTGCTAGCCTATACGTTTGAGCATAAAAAGAAAATATGCTTGCCAAGTGAATAATGGATATATTTCATCATATGAGCAAAAAAAACTTGTGCATTTTCACCCATTCAATGAAATATATCTTCTTTCAAGCAAATATTATCTCTATATTAACAGGAATGGTAATTTACTATATATTGAATTTGATTATATGGTTAAACCTGCTCTAATGGTCACCTTTATTTAATGGTCTTCTAGTGTAGTTGCACCCCTTCATTTCTAATGGAATTTCCTTGTTTTATTATTTATTAAATAGTCATTTGCTTTATGTGGTCAGTGGTCAGCTGTTTCCTGACCAAACAGTTCTTACTGCTTTAAGTGATCACTTGAGCATATTGACTGTACATATGAAAAGCTTGTTTTCCAAAGCTGTTGTTTATTGGTAGGTAAAGATATATCAGTAAATTGAACTGTAACCATGTCTTGTACTGCATTTGCAGTACAGGAGTAATAATGTAAGTATAATTTGAAATTGACTGATGCTTCCATTGTAATAAAAATTGAATAAAGCCAATATATTTTTTTGAATAGGAATTGGTTGGATGAATGATGATTCTTATAGCCATCCAACTACTTGTTGTTGGGTGTTTGTGTGTGTACTGAAAATTGTACTAAATATATTCATTAAAAATGATTAATAGAGAATCAATCCTACTCAGAATTTGCTGTAGTTATTACATTTGACTTATTAACCCCTTAGTTACTACTTAGTTATTACATTTGACTTATTAACCCTTTAGCTACTACTTAGTTATTACATTTGACTTGTTAACCCTTTAGCTACTACTTAGTTATTACATTTGACTTATTAACCCTTTAGCTACTACTTAGTTATTACATTTGACTTGTTAACCCTTTAGCTACTACTTAGTTCTTACATTTGACTTATTAATCCTTTAGCTACTACACCTGTTGTGCAGTTTCACTGAGTTCTATCATATCAGTTACTAAGACTACTGAGGCTGGTTGCTAGGCTGAATACTAAAGCATCATTATGGCTGACTACAGAGACTGACAATAAAAACATGGTTACATTTATATTTCATTAGTTTTTGCTGGATTTCAGTCAATTAAAAAAACATCTTACCTTGTATAGTGTCTGTTATTCATATATTTCCACCTTATATACTCCTACATCCCATCATACAATAAATCCCTGTCATGTAAACATGATAATCAAAATCATTGATCTCAAACATGGTGGCATCTGAAGGTAGCTTTCTCAGCATCCTTGTCATCTGATTCAAAATCACTTACATCTGGTGTTAAAATGGGACTAATACCAATATCTGATAATTTTCAAAGAATGATCAATTAAATTCTTCGATATCGCTTGCACTGGACCCTTCAAAGTCACTCATATTTGAATTGGAATCTGTCTTTGTTTATCTCAACTACATTTGTTTTGTAAAGTGCATGAAAGCCCTTAAGGTGTGTTTAAATTTAACCTCTTAGGTTTCAAACTTGTATCAAAATGTTGAAAAACAGTCCTTTAATTGGTTAAGATAATCAAAAATATGTAAACTTCTGTACTTTCAACCAATCAACATTCAGTTAATTTAGCAGTCACTTCTGCACAGATGTGACACTGGGATTTCAAGAACTGCTAAACTATATGCACATCAGTGACACTAGGTAGTAAACAATGGTTATTGACACTGTATCTATGTGGCATGGGGTTTAGGGGCTATTTACATGTGACACTTAGATGTGGCAGTCATAGCTAAAGGGTTAAACAATTTCTACCTGTGTTTATCGCATAATAACAATAGGTTTGTGCCCAATACAGCAGTAAGGTCTTTCTAAGGTGTATCATGCAACAAAAAAAAAAAACAACCCAAAAACCAAAACAAATCCAGCTTTAAGACTGTGTTCACTTCCATTGGATGGGTGGCTTATAATTATTTTCAGGATGATTTAGTTTGGTTTGCTGATTTTAATGACACTTTTGACACATTATTAGCTGTATCATGTTGAGGAAATAGCAGCTTAGTGCCTTTCCAAAGGAAACGCTGATACAGCAAACCTGGGCTGGGCTGATCAGGTATCAAACCTGTGGCCCTATGATTAGGAGTCTAATGCTGTACCTACTGAGCATTGTTGCTTCATATTATTGTAAGAAAACAAAATGCTAATAAGAAAAAAAATCTGTATAAGTATGTATGCACAAAAATGCACTGTAGTCCAAGGAAAAGTCTATAAATCTGTATGCACAAGATGCATTGTAGTCCAAGGAAAAGTCTATAAATCTGCACAAGATGCATTATGGTCCAAGAAAAATGGATAGATAGTCATAGTGTACATACAAGATGCTCATTCAACAGCCAAACATGTTTGAGACAAAACTTTTTAAAGGCATTTATTCATGAGGTCACTCATTTTAATCCAAGAGTAGACGATGAGCCAACATTGAGATCACTATTTCATATAAAATATTCTATTGGCTCAAAATTTTAAATGAACACTCTTACTAGAATTTATCAAGAACACAAAAAGGACAATGAAAACTCATGCATATTTGATAAATTGATAGGAACAGTGTTTCAGCTTAAAGGGCATCACAAGACTTTGAACAGAAGTGATCAAGCAATCAATGGTTGTCACTTTCTGTATTTGGTCTAGGTCTGTTACTTCTGAGATAGTCAAAACAAATTGAAACTGATGAGAAGCCGAGATAGCTACCTCCAGGCCATATATAGATAAAAGCAAAAATGTACTACATCAAAATAGATTGAGAAAAAACAAGAACAAATCTATCAATTAAACATTTTTCACCAGAAATTTATGAATTATAAGTGAATTCTTTGAATAGGATTTTGTGCCATGTGCTTAAAACATTCCAACAAAAAACAATTTCAGAGTTCTCTGAAAGACTGGAATATATATTGAAGATTTGATTTAAAATAAGTAAAAGCAAGAAGAATGAAAACAAAAATTATAATGATAAATAATAATAGTTGTTAATGTTTGATATTTGTTCAGAAACCAACTTTAATAATCACTTGTATTCTCCATTCAAAGGTTACCTGTGTTAAAAAACCAATTTGGCCATCTTGCATAGGTGGCTGCTTAAAAAGGGTTTCACCATGCATTCTGGTATTTGTATGATTCCTAAAAGATTATTATCAATGTTTCAGGTGTTTTATGGAAATAACTTTTTGACTTTTTATGGGTTCAGTTTTGTGACAGTCATATTTTGGTGATGGGGTGACATTTTATGGGGCTTTCAGTTTTGTCACATTTGTTGGTGATGGGTGTGACATTTTATGGGGTTTTCAGTTTTGTGACAGTCAGATTTTGGTGATGGTTGTGACATTTGATGGGACTTTCAGTTTTGTGACAGATGTTGGTGATGGGTGTGACATTTTATGGGGTTTTCATTTTTGTGACAGTCAGATTTTGATGATAGTTGTGACATTTGATGAGACTTTTCAGTTTTTTGACAGATGTTGGTGATGGTTGTGATATTTTATGGAGCTTTCAGTTTTGTGACAGATGTTGGTGATGGTTGTGACATTCTATGGAACTTTTTGTGACAGTCAAATGATGGGTATGACATTGTTAGCTTTAGTTAGAGCTGGAGCAATTAATAAAAAGCTCTATTAATTAGTTGATATGAGTGTAAAATTGGATTATTGATACAATGTTAGGTAATTAATGCTTTAGGAAGACATTGTACTGTCATGACATTCACCCTTGAATAATAATCTGGGACAACAGTTTGTTTTATTTCAGCAATGGAAGCTTTATTTTCCAAAATCAATAACTTTGTATGCTCTCAATTAATGAAAAGAGAGAATTCCAATCAGTTTCAACCAAGCATTGATAAACTTCCAATGTCTTTTTCATAGATTATGTATCATTGCCATGGTATTAAATTATTTATAGTCAAATTTGACAAATTATCTATTGCATCAGAAAAAATGGACTAGTATGGTTCTTGTTGAGAAAAAATGGACTAGTATGGTCCTGTTGAGAAAAAATGGACTAGTATGGTCCTGTTGAGAAAAAATGGACTAGTATGGTCCTGTTGAGAAAAAATGGATTAGTATGGTCATGTTGAGAAAAAATGGACTAGTATGGTCCTGTTGAGAAAAAATGGACTAGTATGGTCATGTTGAGAAAAAATGGACTAGTATGGTCCTGTTGAGAAAAATATGAGTAAAGCTTACAAATGCTTAAGTATTGTCTGCTTGGTACTACTGTAGACCAACAAAGATTGGCAACTGACTGTCAATGTGGCATGGAATGAAAAATCAATGGAACTCACCATCCCTGTCTTTTATATGGCATCAAATTAAAGATAAAAAGGAACTGGTTGTCCCTATCTTAATAATATGGCATGAATGTCCCTGTCTTTAATAAAATGGCATGGAATGAAAAATCAATGTAACTGACTGTCCCTGTCTTTAATAAAATGACATGGAATGAAAAATCAATGTAACTGACTGTCCCTGTCTTTAATAACATGGCATCGAATTAAAAATCAGAGGAACTGACAGTCCCTGTCTTTAATTATATGGCATGGAATGAAAAATCAAAGAAACTTACCATTGTCCCTGTCTTTAATAATATGGCATCAAATGAAAAATCAAAGGGAATGACTGTGCCTGTCTTTAATAATAAGGCATGGACTAAAAATCAATGTAAGACGTTTTATTAAGAAATATTGAAAGAAATATAAAATTTCAAAGCTTAATTCCATGGTATCATGTAAAAAATGTGATAAATGTAGGATGGTGTAAACTCAAACCCATGCAGACACAAACCCATGCAGACAGAGGTGAGATGGCAATGATCCATAATGGTGAGCACTTTAGACCACTCAGCCACTTGAGGGCCCACAACCGGATAGTGTAGTACACTACAGTGTCATGGATAAGGGTCATGTGGTACAATATAGGATAGTGTGGTGTCATGGAAAAGAGTCTTGTAGTACATATAATTTGGTATGGTTCATACCTCCCATTCCCTTTCTGCACTTGCCTAAAACATTTTAATAAGTATAATGAGACCTACAATTGATACCAGTTTTGAATCCAATTAACCAGTCCTTGTTGAAGTATGAGCTAATACTTTATTACTGATACCAGTTTTTAATCCAATTAGCCAGACCTTGTTGTAGTATGAGCTATTGCTTTATTATTAATACTAGTTGTGAGTCCAATTAGTCAATTCTTGTTGTAGTATGAGCTAATACTTTATTACTGATACCAGTTTTGAGTCCAATTAGTCAATTCTTGTTGTAGTATGAGCTAATACTTTATTACTGTACTGATACTAGTTTTTAGTCCAATTAGTCAGATCTTGTTGTAGTATGAGCTAATGCTTTATTATTAATACCAGTTGCGAGTCCAATTAGTCAATTATTGTTGTAGTATGAGCTAATACTTTATTACTGATACCAGTTTTGAGTCCAATTAGTCAATTCTTGTTGTAGTATGAGCTAATACTTTATTACTGTACTGATACCAGTTTTGAGTCTAATTAGTCAATCTTTGTTGTAGTAGGAGCTAATACTTAATTACTGATACCAGTTTTGAGTCAAATTAGCCAGACCTTGTTGTAGTATGAGCTAATACTTTATTACTGATACCAGTTTTGAGTCCAATTAGTCAATCTTTGTTGTAGTATGAGCTAATACTTTTTTATTCATACCAGTTTTGAGTCCAATTATCCTTGTTGTAGTTGAGCTAATGCTTTATTATTGATACCAGTTTTGAGTCCAATTAACCAGACCTTGTTGAAGTATGAGTTAATAATTATTGTTAATACCAGTTTTGAGTCCAATTAACCAGTCCTATTTATAGTACAACCTAATGCATTATTCACTGCCCACTGCACACTTACATACTTCTGCCAACACAAAACTTTCTCATACTCATTTTTGTTGCTTATTATCTGCAGTAGAGACAAAATGATAGCTATTTAATATCTTGTGTTGCAACAATGGTGAAAGTTTGGTGCTGTTTAGTACCATTAAATACTGCTTTTATACAACAAGATAATACATGTCAACTATTTATACAACATAATTTGACAGTGTATCCTACTACATCCCTACCAGTGCTGTTCCTTAAACTATTTTTCATGCATGACATACTATTTCCTTCCTCCTATTTACCATTGTATTGTTCAAAAGAGAATAAGATGACATCATAACATATTTTGCAGATTTGGGTCTATGCAGTTTGCTAGAAGCAAATGGTAGAATAACATAGACAATGATCTGCTGATGTGTTGTGTGACTGCAGATCAGGGTCTATAATGTTTTCAGTTGGACTCAACATATATGCAAGTTTGTATGATAGATCTAGTTCTCAAAGCCATATGCACTTGGGTGTAGAAATATGCTTCCTGAAATGTAGTAAAAATATGTTTAATTTGGCATCATTATTTTCTTACATCACTGAGTAGCATAGAAATTTACATGCACACCACATTGCTTCGCTTTACCACTCACATCCCCATTTTCCCTTTCAGAAAGCAAGTCAAATGGACTGTTATACAACCTAGGTGGTAATCTACATAGCTAGCTATTTACTCTCAGTATGCTATATTCACAAATTTATACTCATAGATACATTTCTTTGTAGCCATTATTTGCTTCTAATTTTATTATTGTTTGGCAAGACTTTCATTACTTTTTGGCAAGAATGGGAGTAGCATCAATGATCTAATGATCTGGAGTGAAATGTTATGTAATTCATATATGACTTCAGTTTTATATATACTTACATATAACAAAAGTCAAACTTCAAAGATCCTGCTCTGCCATAGCATAATGTGCCTGCAGATCCAGGTCTATGTTGTTTGTTCTACTGATTACTCAAAACAAACTGCACAGACCCAAATCTGCCAGCTCATTATGTGATGGCAGATCTGGGTCTGTGCAGTTTGCATATGGTCTTGTCTTATAAGTAAGTATATATGGTGAGCTGTATTCAACTAAAACTTTGATTAAATATTACTGTATGTGTAAAGTTTGTACTCTGCTAAGCAACAATTTCCTATTTTAGCTGTTCAATAAAAAAGCCATGCCACATTAACAGACAAGACCGTTCCATAAAACCCTTAAAATTAGTTTATACTTAACAGCTTTCTGCATTGCTGGAGACTGCATCACAGCATTTCAAGTGTGTAACTTTCTGCCATGCATATCAAATGTATATTCACAAACATTGATAAGTATATGTATTAACTGTTGAAATATATGGTCAAACATGTACTAGGGACCTGTCCATAAGATCACCATTATTTTCAGTTAAGGTGAAATAGTTGGCAAACAGCTGCTCAGTGTGACCAGTGACTGCTATTTTTCAGTGCCATTGTCAAACAAGTACTACATACAGTGACCAGTGATAACTAAAGAAGACTGTCTTATCAATCTTCCCTCTATTAATTTATAATTCTGCCTATCCATTGATGCATCTATCTGTGCTTTATAATTTCTTTTATATCCACTGAAATGGCTCTTGTATGTACCAGTATACAAAGACCACATGTCTATCTAGACTAAATTTGCATGAGAGATTGACTATATGTGGTTTAGTAATATATATCATTGCACTCATGTCACAAGACACACACAGGATCAAATCTATGATATTTTACTTGCAACCTAAATTTCAGTGTCACATTCCTGTTAATAAAACATTTCAGCTTTAAACTTTGATGACCATCTGCTAATAAAGATTGATTAAACAGCTTTAAACTTTGATGACTATCTGTTAACTTTGATGACCATCTGCTAATAAAGATTGATTAACCAGCTTATAACTTTGATGACCATCTGTTAACTTTGATGACCATCTGCTAATAAAGATTGATTAGCCAGCTTATAACTTTGATGACCATCTGCTAATAAAGATTGATTAACCAGCTTTAAACTTTGATGACCATCTGTTAACTTTGATGACCATCTGCTAATAAAGATTGATTAACCAGCTTATAACTTTGATGACCATCTGCTAATAAAGATTGATTAACCAGCTTTAAACTTTGATGACCATCTGCTAATAAAGATTGATTAACCAGCTTTAAACTTTGATGACTATCTGTTAACTTTGATGACCATCTGCTAATAAATGCTAATAAAGATTGATTAACCAGCTTATAACTTTGATGACCATCTGCTAATAAAGATTGATTAACCAGCTTTTAACTTTGATGACCATCTGCTAACTTTGATGACCATCTGCTAATAAAGATTGATTAACCAGCTTATAACTTTGATGACCATCTGCTAATAAAGATTGATTAACCAGCTTTAAACTTTGATGACCATCTGCTAATAAAGATTGATTAACCAGCTTAAAACTTTGATGACTATCTGTTAACTTTGATGACCATCTGCTAATAAAGATTGATTAACCAGCTTATAACTGTGATGACCATCTGCTAATAAAGATTGATTAACCAGCTTATAACTTTGATGACCATCTGCTAATAAAGATTGATTAACCAGCTTATAACTTTGATGACCATCTGCTAATAAAGATTGATTAACCAGCTTTTGATTACATTGATGATTATTGAATGATACAGACTATTGTATTCCCCCCCTTTTGTTACTAATTAAAATGTACATGTATTGATATACATAGTATTACTCACCTGCATGTCTACATTAACTGCTGTCATTGTCATTATATCTGTTAATGAAATTAAAATTTGCTGATTATGATGCCAATATAAAAAAGAGTAACGGATATTAGAAACAAAACTGAATACAGTCTTGTACATATATAATTACAGTGGCATTATAAATAACTTAAAATTGTTATTGTAAAGTAAAAACAATGTATTTTGGAGATGTGGAGAAGGAAAAACAAAAGTGAGAAGTGATTATCACAGAGTGCCAATATGAAACATTTAATTTCTGATTCAGAAACCCTAGATTAAGGAAGGATGTCATGAGACTGATAACAGTCTGATGACATGAATTCTGTACTCAATGCTTACATGATTAATTGTTGATCAATGATCAATGGTGACTTAATTGGTGATAAACACAAATTCCATACTGGCACAGGTATTAATGGAAATTGTTTCAGCTAATGTTACCTTGACAAAGTTCTTGGATGTATGTCACTGACACATAAAATGATTGTCTGTCACACCTATTCAGTGAAGGATAGCCCAACTCAATGTTCAATAAGTGTAAAATGCAACTTTAAAATTTTAGTATGCATTTTAGTATTTCAACTACTTTTTCATGTTTAAGATTTTGTTGTTTGAACTTATTTTCTTTTAAACATACCATATGTGTACAAAATATTTATGCTTGCTTAGTGAATGATAAATATACAGTCAAAAGGATGATACAACCATTCATGTCTCATTTGTCACAAAAGTTTGATTATCCAGATGACTGGAAAAGTGGTGTCCTTTGATGGGTCTAGATGATTTATACTTTACACCAGTAAAGTAATATCAAAATGTAACAGTGTAGACTTATATATAAACAGTGTAGACATAAATATGCTTTAAATGTAATCAGTGTAGACATATATATGCCCTAACATATAAACAGCGTAGACATATGTGTGTATGTATATATATGCCATCAAAATATAAATAGTGTAGACTTATATATGCCATCAAAATGTAAACTGTGTTAACATAGATATGCCATCAAAATGTAAACAGTGTAGACTTATATATGCCATCAAAATGTAAATAGTATAGACTTATATATGTCATTAAAATGTAAATAGTATAGACTTATATATGCCATCAAAATGTAAACAGTATAGACTTATATATGCCATCAAAATGTAAACAGTATAGACTTATATATGCCATCAAAATTTAGACAGTGTAGACTTATATATGCCATCAAAATGTAAACAGTGTAGATCTTAGCTTTGCCAACAAGATGCAGATCTAATTATGCCATCACATTAAGCACAAGTAGATCAGACTTTGTGCTGTTTACTGCAAATCTAAAAAAAACCTGTCTAGACAGATTTTTCAGTACTTTATAAGGACTGTATTCCATCCATGAAATGGCATGTAGTCAGAGAAATAACATTATCAAAAATTATGCGGTCGGCTGATTATAGATGGATCCTTATTGGGGGTGGGATGATTATAGATGGATCCTTGTTGGGATGGGCTGCTTATAGATGGATCCTTGTTGGAGTGGGCTGATTATTAGATGGATCCTTATTGGGGGTGGGCTAATTATAGATGGATCCTTATTGGGGGTGGTTTGATTATAGATGGATCCTTGTTGGGGTGGGCTGATTATTAGAAAGATCCTTTTTTGGGCTGGGCTGATTATTAGATAGATCCTTATTGGAGGTGATCTGATTATAGATGGATCCTGGTTGTGGTGTTCTGATTATTGATGGCTGCTTATTGGGGGTATTCTGATTATAGATAGATCCTTATTGGGAGAGGGCTGATTATTGATGGATCCTTATTGGGGGTGTTCTAATTATTGATGGATCCTTATTGGGGGTAGGATTATGTGTTCAATAAATTTAGTATATGACAGGAAATTTGGGTCTATGCTATTTCAGTTGATTGTGTGTTGTACAGGGTAAAAACAGCAAGTTTTCTGTCATAAAGTAACTGAATATTAATTCTTTCACTAAGCTGTCAGAACACTATCAATTCAGTATTACTGACAACTGATTGTTTTTATCCCATTATTCTTGGAGTACCAGTTTTCATGGAGTACCATTTTTCATGGGGTACATTTTTGTATGTATTTTGTGGTTGGTACAAACTACATATCACAAATTTATACACCTAATGAAAAGTCATCCATCAGTAAGGACAACAGGACATTTTATTCTCATCATATGCATACTCACAGATCTGAGCTTTGACAAAAACAATTTTCTGCAAAACCATAGAATTAGATGGAAATGGAAATAGTTGAAATTACAAACCCCTTAGAGAGATTTATGTTTTATATGGGGATTTGATTACAATGAATTATGATATGCAACCAAAATCTTGGACATTTTAAAAGAGTATGAGTTTTATCAAAAGTTTTGAGATTATATTTTTAAGATTTTATATCTTTTACCTTTATTGTTTTTAAAAATACCTTTCATCTTGTGGAAATGCTATTTTATTCTTACCTCATCCCCAGGGATCTGTTCTCTGATAGTGTTATCACCTGTGTGTGTGTGTATGCTGAAACTGTAGGTGAGAGCACAAAACTTACCTCAAAAACAATACAAGAAAACTCTTTCCTCTGTGAAAAGTATAATGTATTTAATATCTTACATGATGTGATGTCATGTGACATTGGTGTGTGGCAACAGTGTAGACTAGAACACATGTAATCCTCATTTCATAGTATAGTCTTTTGTAGTCAAGTCAGAAATGCATACTGTCTTAAAATAAATCTCTGTAGTTAGCAGTTGAACTTTAGAGTTTATTATTTGATGTACTAAATGTTTACTTTGATTTGGAAGGAATTATCTTCCTAAAGGTTTAAGCATCTTTTTATCTTTTACATTTTTGGAACCTAACTTGGAATCATCATGATTAATATTCAAAAGTAAGTCTTAAATGTAAATGTACCTACAACAATCCACCCAATTCTAATGAAAATTTATTTCCACAGAAATAAGCCTTGTATAATGCCTTTAAAGTAATTTGTTATACATTTGAGTGTTCAAGTACAAATGTTTTAAAGATTCCTGTCCGTGTACAAATATCCAGTTGTCTGTCCATGTACAATTGTTATACAATGGTCTATGTACAAATAGTGTTTTTCAATTGTTGGTTCATGTATAAATATGGAAGGATGAATCATTGTACAGAAATATCTCTTTATGCAAATTTCTCTTTATGAAAATTTCAAATAACTAAATTTCAATTTGTCAATTAGAACTGATCATCCTTAAATGTTCATTTAGGATGATGCAAGATTCATATAATGCACCAACTTTATTTTCACAATAATTACTGTATGTGTAGGGTTTTAATGGCACATCAGCACAATTAAGGCTATACAGTACCAAGTGAAACATAGGCTGTTACCTTTTCTGCATCAAAAACCTCCAATCCTCAATTTTTTTCTTAAGAATTAAACCTGGGAAAAAGCTGATCTGTGATGATTAGCTCAGAAATTATTATACATGGATAAAAACAATACATGAAAGAAATTTTGTTGAAATTTTAATTATTTTAAATAGAAAGTTATCAAAGGAAATAATAATTATAGTTTGGCATGAGTTATAAAATGCAGTGATGCACATCCATTTGATGGAATATTAAAGACAATGTTGATGAAACCCATCTCTTAATTTTAGTTTTATATATGACCCATACATAAAGGACACCTTATTATGAAGGACAATATGTTTGGTTCCTAGAACATTCATTCTAGAAGTTTATCATTAGCAGTTGTTGAATTATGTGATTTAAAAGAAGAAGTTATGTGTACAAGCTTTGATGCTGTTTACAAGAAATCTAGAATTGTTCCAATATTGCTTGCTACATTGTTTATCATTTTGGTCTATTTGACCATACCGAACAATTTTTTCTTTTGAAGAGTCTGCATACCCAAATATAAACAAATATTTAAATGTAATACGTCTATTGAGATCAAGAGAACACTTAAATGTAATATGTCTACTGAGATCAAGAGACAAATTTATATGTAATATGTCTTTTGAGATCAAGGGACACTTAAATGTAATATGTCTATTGAGATCAAGAGACACATTTAAATGCAATGTCTATATCAGAAGACATTTTAAATGTATTATGTATATTGAGATCAAAAGACATTTAAATGTAATGTCTATTTATGTCAGGAGACATATTTAAATGTAATATGTCTATTGAAATTGAGAGACACACTTAAATGTAATATGTCTATTTATATCAGGAGACATATAATGTAATATGTCTATTTATATTAGGAGACATGTCTATTTAGATCAGTAGATATAAATTTAAATGTAATATATCTATTTAGATCAGGAGAACGCTGCAGTAGATTCAGGTAAATACTATGAGCCAACTACCAGTGCCAAAAAAGCCAAATGTTGCCTGTATCATTAGATTGGTAGGAATATTCTCATTGGTTATGTCCCTAACAGGGCATTTGTTTTACTTTCTTTGTGTTTGCAGAAGAGTACATGTTGTTTTGCTGTCTGTCCTTGCACCTACACATCTGTCTTTACATCTGAAATAAATATCATTTAGCTTCATTATACAAAACCTGTTAAAGAAAGACAATTAAATGTCTATATTAAATAATGTATTAAATTTGTTTATTTTAAGGGCTTTTTTATGTACCTGTTGCATGGCCTTGGAATGTTTTTTACAAACTTACTAGTATAATTACATAAAACTTAACTAGACCTTGGCAAATTTTATTTAATAGTGTTTTGTATTTAAATATAAATTATTATGTATATCAGTTGATTAGAATATAACGCCAGAATGATTTTTTTGTTTTATCATTCATTTTTACTTTTTCATTTGATACCTTTTATGGATGATAATCCTGGTTAAAACCAGTTAACCACAAACCACTTGACTTTTGCAATTATTAGATATTTCCATTTTAAATTTCGTGACTTGAATAATGAATATTATTACATGCTAAGCTCAATTTGACATACCCTTCTCATTTAGTAATGCTACCATGAAACACAGACTTTTTATTAATCCAGAAAACCAGCTGTGGGAATAAAAAATTATTAGGTATAATTGGCCACCCTGTAAATAGAGCAACTCAACTTGTATTTATTTTTCGGGAACACAAAACAAAAGTTTTCAGAAAACACATAAACAAATGTAACTTATTTATAAAATAAACAGGTGGAAAAATGATGCATTACATTACACCTGAGAAGGTAATTACATAAATATGATTGCTATTACTAATTACACCTGAGCAGGTAATTACATAAATATGATAGTTATTACTAATTACACCTGAGCAGTTAATTACATAAAGATGGTTACTATTACTAATGGATTTATTATCTCTTACTGGTATATTTATTACCCAATTGCATTGTCAACATTTATTCATTAGATTTGCTTACATTGGCACTTTTGGCACTGATGTTGGGTAAACTGCACCTGTGGTGTACTCAGAATTCCTTTTCCTCTGCATTTTATTATTTTTTATGGACCTAAATGCTATGGAAAGTTTTGGTGTTTTATTTCTAATTTTTCAGTTATTTCTCAGCTGTTGATAACCTTCATCTATATTAAATTATCACAGCAGTTTTACAGCGGAGCATTTTTACGGCTGAGCATATGTGGGCTGTATAATGTATCTACAGGTCCCAGGCATCAGTTCAATCGCTTTTTATTAATGTACATTCCTACCCCCAATCACTCCTAACCCTGCTTATGGTCAGTGAGGAAAATGTCAGATATGGGTATATCGGTTAAATAGTGCCTTAAGATTCTTGCTACTGGTGTTTGTAATTTAATGCAAAATTCCATAGTAAGGCAGCAGTAATAAGCAAATTGCAATCAGTTTTAATGTACACTCAGAATATTTTGACATGGAGATAATAAAAAAGAAACAATTCTCAATAACACCTAAAGTAAAAACACTGGAAAAATTTCAAAGTAAGCACTTTGAAATAAATTGGTGACAAAGTTATTTATCATTTGTTGTTAGAGTTAAAAATGATTTTCAGGTGAAAAACTCCAAAGCATGCATAGTCAAGCCAAAGCATGAACAGTCAAATGAAAAACAAACTCTTGGTATGTATCTATTACATACACAGAAACTTATTATGACACTTGGCTATGCATGATAATGGTGATTGTATATGATTTGCAGTGTCAAATTATTTCTTGGAGTACAAGGCAAGGGTTGGAATCCAAAAGGGTCAAAGTCTTCCCAAGGGCTCTGTGAAACATTTGAACATGGCAAATCTTGTTATCTTTGTATTATCAGTCAAACTACTCTGTGCCAAAAACCTTCAAAGAAACAACAAGTATTCCAACAGCATGTGAAATTCTGATGTTTGAATGTTGTCTATATAACAATTATACATATTCAAACAAGTATTCCAAGAACATGTCAAATTCTGATACATTAATGTGGCTTGTATCACAGTTAGGCATATTTAAAACTGTGTATTCAAAAGAAAATGTCAAATTCTGATGTTTGAGTGAAACCTACATCACAATCAGACACATATCAAATCAATATTCCAAACACAAGTTGAATTGTGATGAATGAATGTAGCCAACATCACAATTAGACATATATCAAACCTGTCCAGTAATGCAATAGCATTATATATATAAATATATATATATATATATATATATATATATATATATATATATATATATATATATATATATATATATATATATATATATATATATATACATGTATATATATATATATATATACATGTATATATATATATATATATATATATATATATATATATATATATATATATATATATATATATATATATATATATACATGTATATATTAAATGGCCTGTTTTGTTTGTTAATAACCAAACAGACAATATGGACAGTGACAATAGTCTTTTGCTAATTATGCTTCACCACCTACAGAATACAGAAAGTCTGTTCACACATATAGTCTAGTTCTGTTGTTCCGTTTTTTGAGGCATTTGCATTTCACAAACATGTTTCTTGTTAAATCACCATTCAGCTTCAATGCATTGCATTGATTCTTCACTCTTGTTTGTGTTAATTTTGGTCATGTTTGTAGCAATACAATTCTGTCCTACTGCACACAACCTTTTATGATAAAACCTAGCACTAAATTATATTAATGATAATTTAGAAACAGATGAAATTAGGATTGGATTTTTCTTTATTCTTGGAAAGAATCTGTTGATGCATTTTGTAAATATAAGTAGAGATTTGTCAAATTAGGTCAATTTCAGATCTTCATAAATAACAACTGAAAATGTTTAATAACTAGTAAAGAAAAAGAAAAATAAACATTATACAAGATATCTGATTTTACTAAATTCAGTTATTGTAACAACAAATTCACTTTTTTCTTACAGACACAGCAAAAAAGGTGATCTGGTAAAACAGGAGGAAGAAGTAGAAAAAAACAACAGTTATGATCAAGAACATTTTAGTGATGCTGCAGTTTTTAATAATCCTTCTTATGATATGTCAGAAGTCCATTATAAACAAAAAATGTAATTCTTTGTGGAGAGAAATTTTGTGTGTTACAATATTAAATATGCATGAATGAGTAAGAGGGATTTTCTAAAGCTCTTTGTACATAAACTTGAATTTTACAATGACCATGTGGAGTAGCTGTTAATTTGTAAATCAATATAATTTTGTGATTCCATAACACTTCTTTATTTAGTGCTGTGTTCCTTCATCTTTATGTAATATTTTTCTTTGTGAAGTTATTTACAATTGTAGTATCTTTTTTTAATAGAATTGCCATGTAGAATAGTTTATTTTACTGAAAGTAGCATGATATTAAAATGAACGAACAAAACATTTTTGAAGAACTGAGTAGATATTTATGTCGAAATGCATGATATTTTGATGGTTTTTTTTATTATCCTGTATTTATATAGCTTGAATATCATTTTTATTCAGATTTCCAGATTATAACTAAACAAGGTACATGTGACCCAGGTCATAACTAAACAAGATACATATGTCCTAGGTCCTAACTAAACATAAAAAATGTACTATTAACAAAAATTAACTTTTGTTTTCCTTATTAATTACTGCTTTCAGAACCAAAACAAATAAAACTTCACTGTTAGAATTTACTGGAAATGAATGCCAATCTATTCAGTGTTATGAGATTCAGTGAAGTAAAGCCTGGTTGTTGCTGAAAAAATGATTTTTAAAACAGTAAAATGGCATAAAATTCTTTAGTTGAGTGAAATTTTGTATAGAAATCTTTTAGTTAATAAATAAATTGTTTGATAGAATGCTTGTGTAGCACAGAAGGATTGTACTAAAACTAAATCAACTGATAAACTGCAAAAGAAAATGATACATTTTTGGCTACATGTATATCCAATAATGAAGTATATTGTTGTTTTCTTTTACTTTTACAAATGATAAATATTTTTAAAATACTTGTGAGTTTTCTTGCTGCCACATTAATTTTCAGAAAAGAAAAATGTCAGCTGCCATATGAATTTCATGATTCCTGATATTTAGCTATTGATTTTTTGACAAAATTGGCAGACACAATGCATATCTGAAAACTTCACTTTCCCCAATAATCTTCACTTTCCCCAATAATGTTTATTACAATGTAATAGATATATTTATTTAAGGACTGACACCATGTGAAATGCTGTCTTACCACAATGTGCTTAGATGCCTCAGCAATTATTTATTAAGGAACAAATATTTCTTTTTGCAGCTACATATGTATGAAATTTAGAAAATAAATCCAGTAATGTTTCTAGTGGTAAAATATTTGTGATTTAATGTTTTCATAATTACAAAAAGGGCATTATTATACAGAAATATAAAATGCAATACATAATAATATGTTTGAATAATTTATTTGTCGAATATATTGACATGGTGACTTCAGATATGAATGTGGTGATGTTTAGTTGTGTTAGTATGATAGAGCACAAAGTGTACTTCTAAAGTACTGAATATTTTGTTTTTTTCCATATCAAAGAAAATGTGCAGGATAAAATTAGTCCTAATTTTTGGATGTACAGTGATAGGGTGTAGTTGTTCCTTGAAGTTTACAAATTCAGCTGTAAGCACATCAGATGCATGACTTGGTTTTCTAAAATTGGAAAAGTCTCAGAGTTAATACAGAGATAATAAATTATATTGTAGATCTCTTGCAAGTATTATAGAAGTCTGACCCATCTACAGTCTCAAAAATTAAAAGGAATTACTATTAAGATGGGAACTTTTATAATTGTCTATGTACATTGTTGACATTTTTGGAGTTTTTGTTGATTCTTTGGGTAAAATTAATCTATTGAAGGAAATGCTGATGTACCAAATGCTTATGTATTAGAAGATTGGAATACTAATACACTCAAATCCACTCGCAATAAAGATGAATGTTTCCAATTTTGTGATGAACATGGTTATATTAAACTTAAAACATATAATAGACCTCACAACAATTGTAACTTTTGACTTGCACAATACTGTCACTATGTTGTATCATTGTGTCTCTACACAATCTGCAAATTCTGCTGAAAGTGATATGAGAATAATTCATACCTAAGTATGGGCCAACCATCATCCCATTTTAATGACTATCAGGGCTGATTTATTTCCTGAATTTTATTCCTGGCCTCATGAACTCTTAAATTTAAAATATAACATCAATCAGATCTCACTGCCGACAAAAGATGCAATTATACTGAAACATCTGTATCTTTATTAAGCAAGATAGATATCTTATATTGTCTATCAGTCGATAATAATCATGGCTGTAGTCATCTGTGCATAAAAAACATTAATCTGTTTTACACAGATATAGTAACTACTTTGTCTGACTCTGGTGAACACTTGGTGAGAAGATCCAAACCTGTTAACTGGGTTATATAGGCTAGAATGACTGCACCAAATAACTGTATAGTTCATCATGAAATGCTTATGTTATGTGGCATGATAACACCATGTCATAAGCCTATGTTATGTGGTCATAACACCATGTCATAAGCCTCTCAATAACCAATTGTACTAAACTAGAGCTCAATGTAAGTATCTCTTAAACTAAGCAGATTGGAAGAATTATTAAAGTAGACATTCTTGGAGATAAATTTTAAAATTTAGATCAGTGTAAATTACGGAAAAAATTTAAACAGAATACTAAACAACTTTCTACAAATTTGTGCTGATGGAAACCATGCCAGAATAACACGTGCAACATGTGGAAAAATCATGTTTATGGCTTACTTGGTAAAATGACTCTAATATGGAATAATTTTTTTCATGATGCAAGGCCCCGACTATTATTTAACTAATTTCATTGAGATCAAACATGCATTAGCTAAACAAAAGCAATGTCAATGTCCATGATCAGATTTGTTTATGTAGAACATTTGAAATTTTCAGATACTAGACTTCAAGGTGTTTTTTATTTTATTTAATTGTACATATATAATTTTGTTACAGATATTCCACAAAAGATAAAAGTATCCCACTTCTGAAAAATAAAATTGGTAATCTGACAAAAATAATTTTATACCTACCTCTCTCACAATGATTAATTTGACAATATTTCAATGTAGCGATGTACTGCAATGCTGTTAAGTCGTAATTTCTGATAATCAAATTGATTTTAAAAAAACATTAAACTGACTTTGCCTCTATGACTTTAAAGAAATTATCTACTATTATCTAGAATAAAGTAATCCTGTGTTTGCTTGTTTTTAGATGCTAGTTAGGTATTTGATAGAGTCAAGAATTGGACATTTTAAAAAGTTGTTCAACAACCAAAATCCCATCTATATGCGTGTAGTTCAGACTCTAGTTAACTGGTATGGCAAACAGCTGAACTTCGAACACTGGGAAAGAGCAGTAACTAGTTCCTTCCATGTGACCAATGGAGTGAGGCTGGGAGGTGTTCTGTTGCCTTTGTTATTTAATACATACATAGATGACTTGGACAGTATTATATGGGGATATATTTAACACCAAATGCATTATTTTCTTAAGAGTTTTGGTTTTGCTGTTGATATGTGATTGACAAGTACTTCTATCACCAGTTTAGGGAAATTAATTGAGGTATGTGAACATAAGACATTTGAAAATGATATTGCATATAAAACACAAAAAATTGGTAATCATGGTCTTTCATTTAGCTTATTTCAAATTATCATCTCCTTCCTCCGTACTTCTCAATGGCCATACACTTACATATGTCAACAGTTATTTGAGTCATATTTTAAAATTTAATTGGTCATATGATGATGATGAGACATTACAGAATTTTGTGAACCAAAACAAACATGTTTTATGTATATTTAGAAATTATTTTTGAATATCAAACATAGATGGTTGAAATCTTATTGCTGCATAATGTACTGTTTTCTTCTGTGGACAAAGATTATTGAATATATGAAAAGAAAACTAGGTTTTGGTTATAATAGTGGTCTTCATTTACTATTAAACCTTCCAAGATGGAACAGTGCCACTATATTTGTAAAGTATAATGTATTCAGTTTTGAAGAAGTAATGAGAAAATATGTATTTTCAGTGATGACAAGAATATATAATAGTAAGAACTATATCTTGTAATCTTTGTAAAACTGATATTTGTTAAATTTTTTAATTATAGATGGAACGAATTAATCTCAAAATGTCTTACAAATTTTTTTTCTTACCAATGACAGACACTAGTTGTTGATGTGTCTGTACATTTGTACACAAGTCATCTATGATCTTTCATGTTTAAAATAATTTATATTTTACATTAGCTGTATGGACCATGAAGTCTTGAATAAAGAATTCCTATCATATGGTCCAGGTTAATATATAAATATAACATTGATATGCTCAATCCTGGAACTTTTTTTGGTTATAATGTAAGACAAAATTCTTTAAGACAATGCCAAATTATATGATATTTGTGGAGGCTGACAGAGCTTTGACTGTTTTTATCATTTTTTTTTTATTTCAAGCCAAAACCATTCAACATTTCCATTCAAGATCTGGTCTGGCACATTTTGACGAGATTAAAATGCTACTGTAACATTCCAAAGAATTTTACAAAATTTAAAAATTTTAAATACTATGATCTTATTCAGGAAACTCCCGATAGTTTTAAAGAATATATAAATACTAGTGTTATTTAAAAAATTAATAATCTCAAGCAATATTTTCTACATTTCCAAAAATTTTTTTAAATGATTTATACTTACTGCTGTTAAATTATTGCAGAATTGGTCTTTGGCAGATATTGTGGACGTTTTATTTTCAGAAATTATATGCTTTTGTTTCTGCAATATTGTTTGATCAGAACTATATCTCCAGTCATTAATGATCGACAGGTGCATGATATTTAATGCAGCTTTAAATTTTTGTAATATGACATTATTTTGAATACATTTACACTACTGTACCATTTTTATATGGACATAGACATTAGATTTTGCTCAAAACAATGTAGGTTTCATTTAGTAATAAACATATTGTGAATAGTGATATATATGATAATAAAGATAATTTTTCTAACAAATACTGTTTTTTTTTCTATTACCTAAATCACCAGATGTTGGTTTAAAGGTCAAAAATAGACAATGGACTATATTTAACAAGGGACATTTTCTGTCCTTTTTTATGGGAAAAAGATAACTTTTGTCTGTCTCATTGTATTTTTCAATATACAAATCACACTATTCTGCATAAAATATGCTTATAAATTTATTTTTCATAACAAAACACAACCATTGACTATGGGCTGGCTTGAGAAATGGAGGATAAAATGCTCCATTTGAGCAACTTGAAAGTATAAATAAGATCTGAGCACAGACTCGCTTCAAGAAGGAATTTTTTACTTATTATTTCTTATGAATTTCTTTTCTTCTTATATTGACTTAAGGGATCATGATTTCACTAACTACTAAATACTAAACAATTCTTGTCTAGGTAACATTGTCATTTTTTCCCTGTTGCACAGTACCTGCCTACACTGCGCTATTTTATTTCTTCCAATATTATAATAAATAAAATCCAAAATAAATATATTTAGATTTTTTTAAAACCAATATTATTTATTCTATTCTTTATTTACTATTTCTAAATTTCCCTGACACATGATTTTTCAATGAGGCGCTAAGGAGCAGTAAACTTTTCTTGCACTTTAGTGTATAGATAATTGAAAATCTGCTTTTCCAGCACAATTTAGTACATACAGAACTGCGAAAATTGATGTTAGGTTGTCCAAAATTAATGCATTATCCACCTTGACTCAGGCTTGGTTTGATACACATGACAACTTCAGTCTAGAATGTACCAACTATCATTACAGTTGACGTGTTTTAATCATAATAAAACAGTACATGTAATTCCACATGAAATCACCAATTTCTACACATGCAATCATAACTTGAGATCAAAACAGAAAGTGAATAATTCTTATCTTTTTATTTCTTGAGAAACCGAAGTGCCAATATGTAAATCAAATCATTTGTTTCCATTGGGGATGCTATTAATCAGAGCTTTGTACTGCTTATTCTAAATTTTCTTCAAGGAATATTTAAAGTCCTCAAATTATTGCAAAATCTTGTTGATGATGAAATCAAAATTAGACCAAGAATTCAGCAACAATGTGGATAATGGAGAAAATGGAGGATAATGGAGAAAAGTGTGAAGAGAAAAGAAAAATATGTAAAATTAAGTTTATTTTGTTTCATAAGGGGTAAAACAAAGTTTAAATTACATTTATTCATTTGAAAGTATGCTTCACCAATTACAAAGGAGTAGTAAAAACAGCAAATATCAAGTATAACATGCTAACATGGCTAAAGCTGGTTAAAAGATAAGGGGTCCCACTAAGTTTTTTATATTTATGAATTCAGCAACTTTACTATATTCTCAGAGAGTAATTGTCACTTAGTTTGAAAAGAAATAAGTATTTAATGAAATTATTTTCCAGTTGATTTAAAAAGGTTAGAAAATACATTCTCAAAAAGCCAAGATTGCATTAATGCATTATAAAAAAAACTTTATTTTCATAAATTTACAATATCATCATTGAAGTTTCTTCTTATATACTTAATGTGTAACATTGTTTAAATTTCTAACATTTCCCTTATATTGTACTATAATTTCAACATTTGCAAGTTCTTAGTTTCACTGAAATGTTATATGGCAATTCCGTGCCAACAATGGGTAGCATTTTAATAAGCTCATCTAAAGTTGGTGATATTATATTACAGAGTTGTCCTTCCAGTGACATTTACTAGTCCAGTACATTGTTCCATGGTTGTCTTGTCTTCTATATAGCAATTTGTAACTTACATATGCATGTCCACTTATTTAACAGCCAATTAGTACCTCATTAACAGGCACATGGCCTTGTATCCTGGTCAGTAGATTAGGCTTGCACACCTTTAAGTGCATTGCTGTAATAATAGATGGGGTTATATTAAAAGAGAAAGGGACAGTTAAAAATAAAATTAAAATGAAAGGCACATACAGCCAAATGTAGATTTTATTATATGCATATGCACAAGTGTTTGCAAATACAATAAAAATTAATGGATAGAGAAATGAACATTTTGGGGAAATTATTTGCCTTTAATTCATGTACTGCATGACCTTTTCAGGCTTGTCTTAAATATTATATGACCTTTTCCAGCTTGTCGTAAATGCAGGTCTATGTTAGTAAACAATAGCATGTGAGGTTAGATTTGGCTGTCAGGAATATCTCCCTACATTCAGAAGGAGCATTTATTGGAATATTTAGATACAGATTACAAAGTATGATACAGTTTTGTTCATGCATGAAAAAGTATTTCAGATTCTTGTATAAACACATCATTCATACTTTCAATAAGCATTTTAGTTTTAAAACTATGCAAGTTTAAAAAACATAGTTATAACAGGAATCAAACTGATTAATCTAAACATGTACTTTGGTCTGATTCAACAAGCTGTTTCTGAGACACCGGGTATCTTGGCGACAAGGTAACATTACAAGGTTTCTGTATTGAAAAACTCTAGTCCATGAATTTTAAAATGTCCAAAAATGAAAAATGTTCTGATGTGCCACTAAACATATTAATGAATAAACCAATGATACTAGTTTTGAGAAGCATACAAAAATGTGTGATAACAATAAGACAAAATCACTTGATTTTAAATTTATTTTATTTTAGAGAAGCATTTTGGACATCAAATATACATTCAAGAAATGTACATAAATATTGCACTGACGCCATACTGGATCTTAAAATTCAAGCTGGTTTCAGTTGAGCCACAAATAATATGTATAATACAAAATGTGTTTATGCAGCAATGACTTAATACCGATAAACTTACTTTAGCTTTAATTACTTAGGCAAATTTAACTTTGAAAATATATCACAAGTCACAAAGGACATTCTACAAAACAGATGACAATCAGCTGACGTTATTAGAAAAATGGTAGCTGCTCTTTTGTAAGCATGATGACCTTCAGCATTAAACTGCATACATAATACCTTTAATAAAAATTTTCCTCTATCATTAATTTTAACTGTGACATATGTAAATTTGTAAATATGTAATGAATCCTAAAACATGCACAGTTTTTCAATCTTTGAATTGAGTGCACTCAGAGTATATAGTAGCACTTTTATATTCATGACATGTGTCAGTCATTTTCTGTGACAATATGTACATGATTAAATCATTTTCTGTTACATTTTTTCACAATCTTATAGATTTTTGTAGTGTTTTGTTAAAGTTACCATGATGTCAAAACCAATTGTAACCTAGTAATAACATAAGTAAAAACTGACACACAAAGGTCTCAGGAATATACCTTAATTACCTTAGAGAGAGAGAGAGAGAGAGAGAGAGAGAGAGAGAGAGAGAGAGAGAGAGAGAGAGAGAGAGAGAGTATGTGTGTGTGTGTGTGTGTGTGTTTCTATATATTTATATATATATATATATATATATATATATATATATATATATATATATATATATATATATATATACATACACACACACACACTGGCTATTGCCTATACATGTACAAAACATGACATATAAATGGTCCTTAGTTATATTAGTACTCTATGGCTGTATGAAAGGTCTACTGTTCAGTTTAATTACTGATAGGAGAGATTTCCAAAAATTTAATGGCATTAATACTTTGAAGGTAATGCTTGTGCCCCATACTACTAAGATAAACAGACACACAACATGATGTTATAAGTTAAGGTTGACACTTTTCCAATTTCCCCAGTATCAAGAGCTGTCATCATTGTAGACAAACACTTGGGCAAGTTCATCATGCTCATAGGTTCGTTTAAGGAAGTTGTCTGTCAATCTCAGTCCAGATATTGTCTGAAGAAAAAGAAATTTAAAAATACTAGAATAATAAAAACTCTTCTTTGAATAGGTCTTGCTTACAAGGAAGCAAAAAACATTATAGGTACCCATACAAAACTTGATACTATTTTAAATATACTGAACACTCAAACTGGTCTCCAACATCCATGTAAACATGAAATGGCAGATACTTATATATTGTAGTATCACCAATGTTAAAGGGTGCACATTTTTGTGGATTTTCTTGTTGCCCTAACCTATGAATGTGAAAACCTAAAGACAAAATTTACTGCAAAAAAATTAAGAAGCACTCCCCAATTTTCATTCCTAGAAATCAATAAACTTGATAAATCATTTCTTGTCTTTTTTACATATGTTTATTTTATTTGAAGCCTTTAAAAGAATCATAATGCATTTTTATTGTTTCAGTGCACACAAATCTACACAATATTTGGTAGCTGTAACTTCCACTCATCGTCTTAACTGGAGATCTTAGAACATAAGGAGCTGATAGAAAGAAACAAGAAAAAGCACTAGCTATTCAAACACTAGTCAAAAATAAAAAAGGAAAGAATAATAAAAGTATATGAAAATTAGATTTAATACTTATTAAGCATGACTTATTCAAATGAAACTGTTGTTGAAACATTTACATAAGTTTTAAAGTATGTCTTATTTATATCAATAGATACTTAGTCTCAATGATCAACATGTAAAATACTAAAGCTATTGCTTGAATATAATTACTTCTGAAACAATAGATATATACACAAATTACTGCAAAGTATCAAAGCTCATATTTCACTAATTTTTGAACAAAAGTACTAAATCAACATTATGTCAAATCAACTTTGTTTTCATACACAAATATTTATCAGGTAAAAGAATCCTGAAATTGTTGAAGGCATTCTAAAATCTGCTGATAGTATAGTCTGATATTTCACTATTTCATGTGAGCCAATTGCCTTTTATTTCATGTGTGCCACAATTATCTAGTCAGCATCAACTGCCTTTTATTTCATGTGTGCCACAATTATCTAGTCTGCATCAACTGCCTTTATTTCATGTGAGCCACAATAACCCAGTCAGCATCAATTGCCTTTACTGACAACATTTATATTGTGATAGGCTCTTAACATGCCAAATTTTTACTGCTTGCTAAACATACTGAGAAAGGGGCAACTATTCATGTATTCAATTCACATTGGATGTTGACATTATCAAAACTGATGAGTTAAATTTTACTACTTTTATGTTATTGTGTTAACATCAAGATCGTCAAAATGATGATGTAGCTTTATGATGTATTTTAAGGAAGAAAACAGGTGCATGTATTTTGATAATTGATTAGTTTGGTGTTGTTGCCTGTGTTGGCTCCCACTGATGTTGAGTGGAAATGACTGACAGGAGTTTGATTTCTGCTCATACAGGTGGTAGTATTGTTTTACTATTGAAGTATCTGCTGTTTGTTGTTGGCTTAGTTTTGTTTTTATGTATTCTTTATTTTGATTATCATGTAGAGGATAATCCAAGAAATTAAATAACTATTAATAAGCAAACTTTGACAGGCAATAACCATTAATTTAATTACCCATGAAAATGCCTTTATAGTTTTCTTTTTTTGATAAACTATTAAAACAGTAAACAATGAAAATAAATGATACTACAATATGCAACTGTAATTCCATGTAAATTTTATTAGGTATGACATTGTTTCAAAAAGAAGGAGAATTTTAATATTTAGCAAATTGTTGGAGATATGAAGTTAAAAGTGATTGACAAGTTGAATCACTTTATTAGATTTAGGCCAATTATTAAATCAGATATTTCCTTCATGCATGAACATAAAATATTTCATCTGCATTCACAATCCCTCTAATGCACATCCTGCAAGTCCCTCTCACAGTTTTGTATACAAAACATTTACACAATGTATGTGTGGGACTGGTGGTCAATGCAAAAGAGCAAAATATATTAATTAAAGACATTCCACATAGACCTCAGTGTAAATATATAAATAAAGACAGTTTACAGAGACCTCATTAAAAATATATTAATTAAAAACATTCCATATATACCTCATTAAAAATATATCAATTAAATACATTCTATATATATCTCATTAAAATATTTCAATTAAAAACATAATATATAACCCTCATTAAAAATATATTAAAAATGTTATTAAATACATTTTAAATACACCTCATTAAAATATATTAATTAAAAACATGTAACCCTCATTAAAAATATATTAAAGACATTCTATATAACCTCATTAAAATATATTAATAATATTCTACATGGATCTCATTAAAATATATTAATTAAAACATTAAAGACCTCATTAAAACATTTAAGACATTCTATATAAACCTCATTAAAAATATATTAAAGACATTTTACATAGACCTCATTAAAATATATTAATTAAAGACATTATACAGGGACCTCATTAAAATATATATTAATTAAAAACGTTACATAAAGACCTCATTAAAACATTAAAGAATTCTATATAAACCTCATTAAAAATATATTAAAGACATTCTACACAGACCTCATTACAAGTATATTAAAAATGTTATATACAGACCTCATTAAAATATATTAAAAACATTCTATATAGACCTCAGTAAAAATATATTAATTTAAGACAATCTACATAAACCTCATTAAAATATATTAAATACATTCTATATAGACCTCATAAAAGCATACATAGACCTGAGTAAAAATATATTAATTAAAGATATTTTTTATAGACCTCATTATCAAATGGCAGTCATAGTGGCTCAGTGTGTAAAACATTCGACTTGTAACTAAAAGGGTACGAGTTCTATTTGCCCATTAGAGTGGGCTGTATTTGCTACCTTGGTGTGTCCTTAAGCAGGGCTCTTTACTTGCCTTGGCTCAATATAACCTCAAAAGTGCTGCTGTGCTATAAAAAACCCAAAATAAACCACACCAAACCAATGTTATACCTGAAGTCCAGAAGCAGTGGTTATCATGGTCAGTGTTAAGTCTATGTGGTCATTTTGAGGCAGACTTCCCAGCTTCTTACCAGAAAGTCCACACCACAGAAGTCCTGATGAATTATTATTCTGTAACACCAGTGTCAAGTCCATAGATCTTTCACTGTGAAAAGAAAAGTTAAAGTCTTAAGATATTTACAAAACTGAATAAAGTTATTTACTTTGCCATTCTAATTTTTTCATGCTCTATAATCATCTGAATGAAAAAACAATTAAATACAGGGATCTGAATGGTCACTACCCTCACATGTCATATAGAAAAGACCTCCTGATACACACAAATTTCATGGCCACTACCCTCACATGTTACATGGAAAAGACTTCCTGATACACACAAATTTCATGGTCACTACCCTCAGAAGTTACACAGAAAAGACTTCCTGATACACACAAATTTCATGGTTACTAACATCACATGTCACACAGAAAAGACTTCCTGATACACACAAATTTCAGTCACTACCCTCACATGTTACATGGAAAAGACTTCCTAATACGCACAAATTTTATGGTCCTACACTCAAATGTTACACAGAGAAGACTTCCTGATACACACAAATTTCATGGTCACTACCCTCAGATGTTACACAGAAAAGACTTCCTGATACACACAAATTTCATGGTAATTACCCTCATATGTTACAAAGTATTCAAAATATGCCCAATTTCATTTTAATTATCAAACAGTCAACTTACGGATTTCCTAATACATTAAAATGTCATAATTATTACACTATGTAACACAACAAGATTTCCTAATACACCAAATGGGATGGGATGCACTTGGTTGAGCTGTCCAAGGGAACTTTATCTACTCCTGTCCCATCAAATTGATTAAATTTAGAGGGACACTAACAGTCATCTCTCTCAAAATGATATAACACTTTTTCAAAAATCTCTGTTTACTTGTGAAAGTGAATGGTCCACTCCCAAACTTAGATAATACTAGTACCCTTTGAGCAGTTACATAATACTGAAGGCAATTAAGGCTACTAAAAATAAGTGGACTATGAAAACTAAGACTTACCAGAGCATGGAATTTTCTAAACATCTTTCAGCTCTCTCTGAAGTGAGTAAAGCCCATCAAAACAAAATTCCAAGGTTATGGACTGTGATTTTAATGAGGTACACCAGCAAATTTAGCATTTAACTTTATTGTATGTACTGTAAACACCATACTGATATGTTATTCTGAAGTGTATGTTATCCACCGATACAGGAAAACCAACCAGCACAATAGGGACAATGCATTATTGGGGATATCAATCTCCAAAATAACATGTTTAAATAATCCAATAGAACCTGTCACAAGAAACATAGTACTTCTTGGCAGTTTTTTGCAGAGCACAATCTACCATATATAGTTGCAGACCTTTTTTAGACCAATTTGATGTTGTATGATGATTTCACAGAAGCTAAATTAAAATATAAAACTAAAACATGAATTTCACTTAACAAAATTTACTGAATTGGTGTTAAGTTCTTAAAGTATTGTCACCATTAAGCATCATCGTATATTCTTATTTACACTACAATTGGAAAAAATGTTTTTCCTAGAAAATATGTAATTTCGTAGTAGAACAGTTTGTTCCACATCATTTTGAAGATAAAACAAGTGATACAGCATCTCATTTACCAATATTAATCAATTTTCTCACTTTCAAACAAAGAAGAGCCAATTTGTTTGGTAAGCAGGGCAAGACAGTGTAGTAACTAATTTCACCCTTTGATCCTGTCAGCATGGTCAACTAGCTTTTTTGAAGTTGTCAAGACGGATTCTCTCTGCTTAGGTGCTTGAAGTTGTCAAGATGGATTAGAATTTATATAATATATAATGAAAAGTACTTTGGACAGGATTAAGGATGTTAACTGATTACTGAAGAGTTAATGTGGCATCAAACTGGGTCAGTTTGACTTTGGTGTCAAGATATCTCTAACAAGTGTCATCTCCCAAAGCCAGCACACCAAAATCCAAGCAACACCAAAGTCCAAACAACTGAAGAATCACATGAAACTCTGTGATGGATAGGAATGGAATTTCAGTGGATGCAATAATGTTTAAAGGGACATTGTGTGTGCGTGTGTGTGTGTGTGTGTGTGTTCTGCTCTTACTGTAAAGCTGATTTTAAAATCTCTTGTGGTGGCAACAATCACATCATGCCACATCTCATAGAAGCTTATTATCCACTAGTTGCATTTTTTGCATGTTAAAAATTGGGTTGATGAAAACTGTCCCTCTTTTAAGGTCAAGTTGACCTTTTATCTGTTACATGTATGAAAATAGCATGAAATTTCAAACCCACAAAAATTACTTTAATCAGTTTTATCATACATCCTCAAATTTATAAGAAACTGTATCTCATATTGTGACATAACTCTGTCACATTGTGATTTCTGTAAGTAACAAAAGCTTTGTGGTTGTGTAATAAATATAATTTTAAATTAATGTAAATCAGATGTAAAAATTAAATGAAACTTATTTAATAAAATCAATTTTAAACATTTATAATATTTAACATAAACTTTATGTAGAATAAGCACTAATGCAAGGTCATTGATATCTATGACATTAATGTACCATATATACTCATTTATATAACAAGTCCAATTGCAAACTTCACAGGCACAGATCTGCCAGATAATGCACTGGCAGACTTGACCTATAAGCAAGTACATATGGTACATGATACACTCAAGATGTACTTACCAGCAATTTGTTATCCTACAGAGTACTCTGAATGTAGTCTCCAAGGGAACTGTGTCTGGCACCTCTTCCACCGTTACCCTGATATCTCCATAACCTGGGGCCTGAAGATGGGAAATAAATTTTATAACAACAAACACACATGCCCTACCTAATGTCCTTTACAATATTTGATAAAATTTCTGAATTAGATATTTCAGTATTTGGCAGCTTTGATAAAATACCTTTATTCCTAACCTACTGTATATTTGTCAAAGTAACTATTGAAACAGATATTACATCTTCAAAAAATTACAGTTCAGTTTGGAAAGTTGCTAGTTTTGGATTGCCAGGCATGCAGAAATTAAGAATATTGCTGGGCTGGGTAGAATAATTCTTTTTTATATTTAATCACTGGCAGATCCAAATATCCCATTGATGTACAATACAGTTTTGTAAATTCTTGAAAAACATTCTTATCCAACTGTTACATAAATCCAGCTCTCAGCTAATGATTATGAAAAACCTACATTAAATCCTTTCCTATGAATAAAAAAATATCCCTCAAGACGGGACAATGCAGGGATTCTCATTAAGGGATATCTACATGCATGTAAAAAGAACCTGTTCCCAAGTAACATATATGAACCACTTTTATTAATTTCATGTTGATATTTACAATAATCTGGTTTTGTAAAATAAATGCTTACTGTGAAGCTGGAAATTATATGATAGTTAATTATGACAAATTTAATTTATGACCTTCTATTAATTGGCAGTGCAGTCATTCTGTTGCAGAAAATTGATGTCTCAAAATCTGTCATACTGAAAAACTTCATTCACCAACATACCTTTTTCTTTATGTATTCAATATAAAACAAAAAGATGATGATCTTGAACCAGTGCAAACTTAATGAATTTTTTAAAACTACTCTTGTTTCATGTGCAATTAGTGATGGAGTAATTTTTTCTCATACTTATTTCAATGCAATAAACCTTGCTTGGGGACATGAATATTCTGATATTTTACAAGCAATAATCATTAACCTCCATATAAATCATACCTTTCCTCCATATACCCTATTTGTGGTCCTTGAGTGTTGTTTTTCACTATTTAATATACATGTCTGTTTTTTCATCTAATTTATTAAAATTACCAGCTTGATCCAGTTTCATGATCTACACTGTTATAGTCTCAAGCTAAAAAATATTAATAAAACATTTAAGAGGATTGCAATGCATCCATGCTGAGAAATATTTTACCTGGATCATTCATGAAAGGTGTGACACAATAAGTATATTGACATTGATCCAAATATCCAAACACAAACAAATAATTACTTTTCTCTTCATCTGGCTTGGATAATTCAAGCACTATATAATCATAAATTGTTCTAAATATTGTCCTGAAAATAATATCTTTATTGTTATCTTTGCCTATCAATACACCAAAACAATAGTGTCTAGCAGGTAAACCAGGTTGCATTGTCTATTCCTGCTTGCAAATACAAAAACTGCATTATGCACCTTCAATGTTTTTTTAAAACAAGAATTCTATTTGCACATAGGATGTTTTGCTTTTCTGTTTTAAAGCTATGACAGAGTCTGTTCATTGTGTATGTCTAATCTAGTGGTGATTAGCCTTCCTGGAAGCTTTGTCCACACACTTGACCCAGTTCTAATACTGATACTGTCCCATAACAAAGACTTTCTTTAACAGAATTTATCACCAAAATTATATACACCTATTCAGTCTCTTATCACTAAGAATCTGAAAAATGATCTACATTTTCATTAAGAAATGCTTGAAGTGACCTCAACACCAAAAATAAATCATATGGTGATCATTGCAACAAGTGCAGAGCCAAATCACTTAGACTGGTTAAAGAATTTAATTGCCAAATACCGTTATTCATTCTCCAATAGGCATGAAAATTGAACTGACTACCAGAACATTCAAGATGTGATTACCATGGGAAAATATACCAATGAATAAAACTTAGACTACAAGCACTTATAAAACTCATTTCATGGAGATGTTGACCATTTTATCAGAAAATATAATCCCAGTTTAGTTTACTAGAAAAAAGAAAACAAAGATAATAACCAGAATTCATATTAAAACACTTCATATTACATAAGTTAATCCACCTTGATGAGAACAGGACTGATTTGTCTCTCTTTGCTTGATCTCCAGCAAAAGAAGCCAAAAATAACCCACATCATGGTGATGATGACTGTTGATTTTACCTTTAACACATTGCTTATTGAACTGGTGGATCATTAGTTGTAATCTGTTTTTATTGCTACATACAATTAATCCACATGATGTGTAGGGTATTCAAAGCAATTAACAGTTAGATGGTTGACTATTCAATCATCAGTATATGAATACAGGTAAAACATTTCTCAATGTTCGAACTTGCAACTTATTTTTTGCCAACTATAAAAAAACTTTTCAGAAATTCTCAATACTATTTGAACATTTTGAAAATTTGGTGTCTATTTCAGATTAATTATGGAACTCACAGTTGTTTGGATGAAGCCGTTAATGTTGTAAATTTCTGCTTCAAGATAATTCATTACCAAATGCAGTCATAGATAAGACTGCAACATTCACAAGTGTAAATCGATTAGTTTCATTTGATGTCTATAAACATTTACAAAACTGGCAACCATGAATGTGAAATACACACGCCTGATTGACAGTGGTTCAGAAAACATTCAATATATACATGCAATGTGAGTTGCATTTCAGATTTGACAGTTATCAGCAATATTTCAAGACATTCTGAAGTGTGCAAATACATTTCTGTAAAAGAGTCAGGCCCTGAGAAACAAAAAGGAGCTCTTGTTAGGTGGAGGAAGTACTAGCAGTATGGCTAATCATTGCAATTTAAACATGTCACATGCCAAAATGTCTCAATTGACTTATAGTGCATCAAAGGCACCTACATTTAAACAGATACTAACAGTAACAGCTTATCAATCCTCTTATGTCTGGTGATAAATAAAATAAAAACTGATTGTTTTCAATGTATGCCCCTGATTTAAGACCATTAAGTAGTGCTGATGCAGATGGTTTCAAAACTTTCTTATGGAACACCAAGTTAGGCTACCATTTCAAAATTTCTTCTCTCTATTAATGCTAGAAAGATACTCTGATACATGACAAATAAAATCAATGTGGCAAAGCATTTACAATTAATATGTGGACAATTCATGCTACTGAAGGTTTCTTGAATGATGACAGCATACTATATACATGAGATTCAGGAATTTATGGAACAATGTGCTTCCAGCAAGACAGCTGGTATTAATATTATATTATGAGGCTTTGTGCTGAATTTGGAATAAAGCATCAACTTAATGCACAAGTTAGTGACAATGCCTTTGATAAGATTGTAGAGAGACCTTGAAATTCCCCAATATTTGTTGTGTTCATCACATGCTTCAGTTATCCATTTAAAGCACATTTAATGCTGTTCCTGATTTAGCTCATACCATAGCTCATGCAGTGGCAAAACATTTTGTTGAAAAGTGTTTTATATTATCATTTGTGGCCTCTAATAAGCTCACTGCCAGAAAAATACAAATGAACCTGCCCACAATCCAATTTATTACTCATTGTTTAACAAGACTGAATTTCACCTATATGTTCGAACACCTGGCTCAACAGCACTTTTCCTTCTGTGCCATTCTACATGATACAATGGCTACCAAAAAATGCAGATGCTCATATCCTAAATGTATCAGATAAGCAGTGGAAGATCTTGGAGTCCAGGTTTTCAGTGTTAAAACTCTTCAATTCAAGGGTTATATGTTTCTCTAGAATATCCTTCACTGAGTGGTGTATGTATAATACTTTTAAGTCTGTGTTCTTGACACTTGAATAAATCAGACATGACCATTCTATTGTTGCTGCAGTCAAACTTCCTAATCCACCAAAAGTGTGCAACACCAAGTGAAAATCTAAAAATTGTTCATTCATTTGGAATTTTTTATTTCACTTTTGTGTTTAGTGTAAGGTGAAAGATTTTACACTTTACTGAATGAGCCAATATAAGGAATTTTTTATCTACTTCATGAGTCTTATAAATTTCATCAGAACTGTATTAAAAACCCTAAGTTTGTTATCTTTCATCTTATACTTCATATAAAGTTCCCCAAACCATATCCTGAAGCAAACATTTGTAACAGATCCTGTATTTTTTCCTTTAATTTCCCACATTTGCAGGCAAATATCTTCATCTGTTAGCTTGTCTATTTACATAATCAAAAAAATTACTCCTGCATACTATTTCATTTGTTTCCTCTTTTAATCTTGTACAGCCATAATAATATTTTTAAATCAGTTTAAATGTCAATCTTTTGCAAAAAAACCCAAATAGTTTTATATTTGCTATAGGATGGGCAAAACATTAAATTCACTGTCTAAGATTTCTCTAATACATACATCAAGTGTAAGATAATGCACATTTTGTGCCAGTACATTTGCTTACATTAATGAATTTTCATCATGAACATTTACAAATATGTTTTACCTAACTTGTCAGACATATTCAATAAAGATGTTTTTTTTTAAAAACTGAATATATCACAATAAGAGGTAAAAGTGTACAGCAAGTTAAACAAATCACATGTTGAATAAGGATTAGTATATTGCACTTTTACTGGCTAACATATAAGTAATTATCAGCTGTTAGGTTAACATGCTGACTTGGAGGACCGGATAAGTATCAAAATCGATTTAATTAAATTACATTATTTTGATTATTGTATTCTGTATATATGTTTATAAACTTTGCTAAAGCTTCAGCCTTAGTCATAGGGTATGGCTGCATATGATAAAAAAAAAATTATAAGGATAATATTATTTACCACAAACTGTATAGGTAAGCAATCAAACAATTCACAGGTTGTTGTTGTTGCAGGGTTTAACGCCATTTTTCAGCACAAGATAGGCTATGCATGGTCATCAGTATTAATGATGGAGGAAGAACTCTGGTAAACTCCAGGAAGAACCACTGACCTACGATAAGCTACTGGCAGGCTTTCTCACTTACCCACATTAGCTGAGTCTGGACTCAACTCACTCAGATAGAGGTAAGATGGCAGTGATCCATAATGGTCATCGATTTAGACCACTCGGCCACTAGGGGCCCCCACTTCACAGGTGGTAAAATGATCCCTTAAAGTACCCTATAAACACACAAGTCCAACTTCAAACTGCACATACCACAATCTGCCATTGCATAATGCACCTACAGCTCTGGATCTTTGCAGTTTTCGAGGAGTAACAAGTACAACAAACACAGACCCCAATGCAGGTTCATTATGCTATGACAGATCTGGATCTTTGTTGTTTGATTGGACTTGTAAGTGAATATATATGGCATCCATGATGCCTGGGGGAAATAATCAATTGGGCCTAAATACAGAAATATACTTAGGGCAACAATGTTTCCTAAATGGAAAATAGTTTAATAAGTGATTTAATTTGTGGCTGTAATAATTTTTCATCAATGTGATGATTTAATTTTTTTTCTCTCAGACTAATACATTTCATTATCTCATTATGAAAAATATATATGTTAATATGAAATAAAATATCAATGAGCAATGCATTTAAGTTTTATGTTGCAATTATGCCAAATTCACTGACAAATTAAATTCAATTCAGACAAATTAAATATTTTAATTTCTGAATTATCACAAATGCTTTCTTACAGTTTTAACGTTAACTGATTCTTTCTGGGGATTTTCCCTGAGTAGCAGCCAGTCCCATTGATAAAGGTTTGTTAATAAAATGATACTCTATGAATTTATGCATTTGAAGAAAAAAAAACGTAATAACATAAATAAAATAATACTAATGTATGCAATGAATGATTTTATTGCCAGCTAGTACCCATGATTTGACAAAAAGCCCCATAATAACATAAATGTTTAAAAAATAATACTAATGTATGCAATGAATGATTTTATTGCCAGCTAGTACCCATGATGTCTTGTATCAAAAACTATGGTCTATGAATTATCCCAAATCAATACATAAATGGTTTAAACTTTATCAGCACTCCATTTCCTCTTATATGAGTAAGCAGAAATATGTGTGTAACTGTTTTGGAAACAATGACTGTGGAATCAGTGTCAACAATGTCTGCAATTCACTTTTTTGAAAATCATACCCCACCCAACCCCGTCAAACCAACTGTGTTGTGAGGACTTTTCCACTGTTGGTTTTAATGGCACTTTATACATGGCTATATCTTGCTGAGGATAAGGGAGATAATGCCATACTGAAGGACACACTGTGACAGATAATCTAGGCTGACCTGCATGGGCTTTGAACCTGTGACCCTGAAATTATAGGTCTGATGTTCTACCAACTAAGCTAGTGTGGTTTCCATTCTGAGGAAGACTTATCTTCAAACAAGTGCAAAGGTTGTCTCTACAAAGACATCTACTAAAATACAGGTCTCTGCCAACTATTACTGAACTTTAAAGATCAAAAGAAGGCAATTGCATAAATGAGACTTTCCTTTAAACCTGTCTAAGCAGACACATCTATATAAGAGAAACCTACTGATGATGAAAGAAACATTCATTTACCTCTATTCTCAATAACATTTGTATTTCTTATGTAGTGGAGCCTGTTCACAAGGGGCAATATTTGTTTCTTTCTGTAGAGTCACATAGTAACTATTCAAGTGTTTCTGATAAAATAAATCATTAAAAGTAAAATATAGATGCTGATGTTTAATAAGTTTTATAAATTTATTTTCTTTTTTCTGTACAGTGATGATATACTGGACTTTACGGTTATCTTTAATCATCACTGAAAGCAAAAACAATGGTAATAAGAATAGCAATATTTTGGACCAGTCTATAAGCCATGCATGTTCTGGCTGTTGATATCACAAAAAACATGACCTATACTTTCATTGTGATTTATTTATATTTTCATTATGTATTGCTTTATCTATGGCATATGTGCTATATAAACACCTATTTAACAACCCCACCCACTCCAAGCAATCAATTAGTGTATAATGTTCTGTTTATATTAGGACTTATTTATTCTAGGCTTCATATAGTTGCAAGATTGCCATGACTTTGAAACAATGATAACAGCAAACTGTTAACCAAAAAGGTATGGAATCTTTCATCTGCAGCTTTACATAATTTTGTTCATTAATACAGTCTTTGTATTTGTTTGTTGGGCATAAAGCCATTTTTCAGCACACGATAGGCTATTCATGGTGGCCAGTATTAATAGTGGAGGAAGAAACCGCAAATCACTGGAAAGAACCACCGACCCACGAAAAGCTACTGGCAAGCTTTCTCACATATTCACATTCGCCCGAATCCTAGACTCGAATACACGAAAAGAGAGGTGAGATGGCAGTGATCCCATTGGACATCGCTTTAGACCACTCGGCCACCAGGGGCCCCTAATAAAATCTTTAATACAGTCATTAATATAGTCATTAATACAGTCATTAATACAGTCAAACAAAATATCCTGCAAATCAAAATTCAATCAATGAAACTACTTAAAGATTTTACCCAACGTTACTTAACCTACCACTCTCTGAAGTTGACTAGTCTGCAGCCTGCCTTTCTCTCCCATGTTTGTCTTCCACACAATGTCCAGTTTGCCTATGTTAGTGACCCCTTTGAGAATGTGACTGTCATTGTACAGTTCTGGATGGGGACACAGGCAATATAAGTACTGACGTATATCATTTGGGTTCAAGTAATCCACCTTGCCAAATACTATGTCACTCCTATAAAAAATAATAAACAGTGTACTTGGTTATAAAGGCAGACATGTGAAATCCTATAAAAATAATATATAGTGTAACTGTATATAAGGCAGACATGGTGAAATTCTATAAAAATATAATATAGAGTGTACTTGGATATAAGGCAGACATGGTGAAATTCTATAAAAATATAATATACAGTGTACTTGAATATAAGACCAACACAAAAAATTTTATTCATATTCTACAACCATTAAATTATAGTTCCAAATATTTGTGTTTGTAGTAACCAATACAACTAATCAAATTTCACAAATCTGGTTAAAGACCAAATATTAAAGCTGGGTTTAAATTAGTAAAACTTTTTAAAAATTATTACAAAAAATAAATGTCAATTTGGAAATTAAGTTTTAAAAATAAGACTTATAATTAATAAGAGCATTTTAAATTTGGTACAAAGAGAGGAAAAGTTTATCATTCATCATGAGCGTATCTAGAGAAATCAGGTGTGTAATGATCATGAGTGTATCGGGAATAATCAGGTGTGTAATGATCATGAGTGTATCTGGAGTAATCAGGTGTGTAATGATCATGAGTTTATCTGGAGTAATCAGGTGTGTAATGATCATGAGTGTATCGGGAATAATCAGGTGTGTAATGATCATGAGTGTATCTGGAGTAATCAGGTGTGTAATGATCATGAGTTTATCTGGAGTAATCAGGTGTGTAATGATCATGAGTGTATCTGGAGTAATCAGGTGTGTAATGATCATGAGTGTATCTGGAGTAATCAGGTGTGTAATGATCATGAGTTTATCTGGAGTAATCAGGTGTGTAATGATCATGAGTGTATCTTGAGTAATCAGGTGTATAATGATCATGAGTGTCTTGTATTATTAATTGCTACATTTGGTGATGTAGTGGCTATACTGTCTTGCATTACTGATGGCTACATTTGGTGTTGTAGTGGCTGTACTGTCTGTACATTACTGATTGCTACATGTGGTGTTGTAGTGGCTGTACTGTCTTGTATTACTTATTGCTACATTTGGTGTTGAGTGGTTGCACTGTCTGGCATTACTGATGGTTACATTGTGGTGATAGATCAACATTTTTGGAACAAATTGGTTAGACTTTGCTGCTGGATCATATCTTTAAACATTTGTCCAAAGATGCCGTTAAAGCAATTTTTTAAAAATCATTCAACCAAATTTTGTAAGGTTTCTTTTGCAGTCAAAGTGGTTATAATTGATGACCATTGGTAAAATGCTTTAGTATTTGATGACAATATTTGCCAAGATGCTCTCAGTCAAATTTGATTAAGAAAAAGTTGTCAAGTAGGCCATTTTTATTGGTAAGATGGCATCATTTTTAGACGAACTTTGCAAGCCTTCATGCTACAATACTTGAGGAATATTCAATTACCATTTTAAATGTTTTTCTTTTCCAGTAATAGCAAGAAGCATAATTTGTCCAAATTTTTAAGACCTCATTACCAGCTGTTTTTTTTTCAAATTCAGTAAACTTTGGGTGAATGTTAATGGTATTTAAATGTTAAAGAACACAGGATATTTTATGCAAGATTCATGCCAGGCCATATCATAATACAATTTTTTCACATCTGGAATAGTAAGCAACTTTGCAACTTGATTTAAAATATTGATCCCTATGTAGTGTTTATGACAAAAATGTAATACTATAGTATTATCACATTATTCCATTTGTTTGTATGCACCTACTGAGTTTAAAAACAGAAAGCGTTAAGAAAATAGAAAATGCATAAAACTTCATTTCATTCATTCATTTATCATTTCTATCCTGACTTGATGCCTGTCAACTTGTTGGTTTTTAAATCAAAGGGAGTGTCTTTAGCAACAAGGTTGCCATATTTGCTTGGGTATCTGTTTTCAAGCAACAGATGTGATGTAGTTCACCATATTTGAAAATCTCAATAATTCCATAAATTTTGGATTTAAATCAGTTTGAACACATATATAGAGGAGTTCCTCCTATGTATTTGTTAAATTTGTTATCTTTTGCAATTACTGAATGCATAAAAGTTTTTCTGAAAAAAGACTATACAAGAAACAAGAAATAGATAGCGAGCAGTCTGTTGATTGTTTATATCAGAAGCATCTATTTGTGTTGAAACACCAATATTTTGACAGTATTATGGACCCTTCGGAGACAAGTTAGAAATTATAAATCAATTAATGAAATGACACAGTCTTGTGCATTTTTATGTACTTGATGCTTTTCGTTTTAATACCTAGAAGGGTTTATAAACAAATGGGAGGGTATGCAAGTACTATAATACAAAATAACTGTGGGCAATGTCTAGTAAACAAAGTATAGGAAAAAAAACAATAAACAAGTCGAAAATAGGATAAGACAGTGTTACAAAATTTAGTAGCCTGTGGTTAACTCTCTTGCATGTTCAATTATGAAAGTAAAACAAAATGGCAACATTCATGTATATTGATGATGATTCTGACAAAAGTTTTGAAGACTCTGAAAGTGATGACATTGCAAATGACATTGATTATAATCATCAGATTCAAGATGAAGGATTGGACATTAGCATAAGTCCTGTTTTGACACCAGAGATTTCAGATTTATTTAAATCTGAGGATGAAATGCAGGATGATCATTTCTGATCGAACACATGGGACCATTACATGTGGATGACTTTACAGTAGATTCAGGGCCAACATTTAATTTCGATGAAAATGCAAGGGAGATAATTTCTTTTTGCAGTTTTTTCCTGAAGAAATATTTCAGTTGTCTTGAGGTATACTTTTTATTATGAACATGTGTATATAAACATTCATTCCTGAGGATTATATGTACTTGGTGGAAATGAGTGGCACAAAACTTTGGTAAGTACTTAAAATATTAGTTTTCATTAAATTACATAGTTTGCATGGGACAAGATTGATATAGAAATGTAAATAGCAGGTGTACTAACTCAAGAAACTCTCACTCATACAGTCATTATGATGCTCTAGGGTTTCAGCCGACAACCAACTGCTAGAAGACAGGCTGCTTATCAGTCTTAGCAGGCAGGGAAGCAAGTACTTGTAGAAGATAAAGAGTTCAGTCTTACAGCATCTGCATTATGAAAGTTGTGTAATTTGACAAAATTTAGTTTTGATTTGTACCATCTTGGTATCAGCCTTTTGTTTATATTTTAGAATATTTACCCCTTTTTGCCTTCCCTTGTATTGAGTTCCCTGGCCTGGTACTGCGGGGAGGCCTCCAGGCTCACATGATCCATATAAATTGGCCCTTGGGTGATGTTCTGGATTTGAGCCTCCAGGTAAACATCATCTGACTGTAAATAGACAGACCAAAGAACATACATTAAGTTCAGAAGTGTGTTCTAGAAAGAAAATGATAAAATAATTTTTTTAAGGGTCTCATCTCATATAACTGAAATAATCTAAAACATTTCATTTAAAATACAAATAATTAAGAATAAAACATGCTATTTTGACTTGTGATTATTTTGTTTGCTATCAACCATGCAGAGCAAAGAAATCTATTGAATCATTAGGATGACAAGTTGAACTATGTCTGGTTCTCATATTGTAATTCTATGGGTACTTTTTGTAGAAGACAGTGCAAGAAGCAGGGAGCCATTTTCAGACAGACAGACAGACAGATAGATAGATAGATAGATAGATAGATAGATTTAACTTGCATTGCACAACCTCCTTAAACAAAACCATGTTTGTCTATAGACAATCAAGTGATTACTAAAGTTTGTTCTTTTGCAATACAGTTGTTGCTTTTTGGATGAATAAAAAGTATGCTCTCCAACAGTAGTGATTTTTTAAACAGAACAGTGATGTGATGAGATTATGATTTTTAATAAAGCTTTAACAATTTTTCAGTCATATCGTTACAATGTCTGCAGAACAACAGTTTATAGTGATGTCTTCTAGCACTCAGGCATCATGCCACAGACATGTAGCATGATGTCCCATCCAGTCACATTATCCTGACAACAGGCTGACCAGTCCTAACACTAACCTCCTAATGCTAAGCACCAAGCGAGGCAGCTGTTAGTACCATTTTTGTAAGTCTTTGGTATGACTGACCAGGGATTGAACCAACGACCTCCTGCATCTGAGGTGGACGCACTAACCACTAGACCACTGGAGCGGTTAAACAGAACAGTACAGTTTGAACATGTAAAATTAATTAGCTTTGGACTCATATTGTAAAACTACAAAATTCATTCACAAAAGAAAAATACAATATTGACAAATAACATAACAGACACATCCCTCTGCTTAATGAATATCATTAAATGTTAAATGTAGAGGAGTTAAATGCAGATGAGAAAGAAAGTTTCACCTACAAACATATCTCATTGAAAGAAGGGTTACTGAGTGCAGACTTAGTTAATAAAATTTCACAATAAATAAAAAGTTTTTGCTAATGTAATTAACTGGATCCAAAAGCTTATTCTTTTTTCAAGATATTTCTAAAAAAAAACTTCTGGCTGTTACACAATAAAACCAGACTGTAAACAAAAAAATAATTTTACAGCTCACTGGGGTCTTTGGTGGCTGAGTGGTCTAAGATGCTCTCCTTTACAGATGACTTAAATTTTGCCTCTGTCCATGTAGAGGAGTCTTAGTTCAACCAACTGGGCATGTAAGAAAGTTAGCTTACCAGCAGCTTCCAGTGGGACAGTGGTTTTCCTTGGGGTTTTCCCAGGTTCCTTCTCTATACTGGTCACCATTTGCTGAAAAGTGGCATTAAACCACAAAATCACAAACCCTTTCTACAGCTGGTGTCTACTTTCACTATTTTCCAGTAGCCATTGTAAATAATAGCATGTAGAAAATAAATACTGAATAAAGTGATCTTGGCCCCTTTTCTAACAAAAGATTTACTTGGGCAATCTTTTATCTTTACATTTTAACTTTCAGTTATTTTAAAATTTGAACTCAGAACTAAGTTGCATTGTATAGACAATATTTTGTTGACATATTGTAAAACAAATTTCCTACTGTAATTTTACGACATAAAACAATAAAGAAAGAACAAGAAGCGAAGTTGATTTGTGCTGTTTCTGTATAAAAATTTTAAAAATCATTGTTCTTATTATCAATGTCCACACACAGAAATATGATTTTAACAGTGAGAAGTCCTACTACTTCAGTAGTTCTGAAGTGACAACCAGCTGTCCTTAGTTCATGCATCAATAATTACCTTTTTAAATACAAGTGAGGCCTCCAATGAAAAGCATGCAACATGCAGTCCACTCCCCTAAATCCTACACTCATTCACATATACAACAGATGGTATACCAGGTATATATATATTTATATATAGCATAATGTTAATGTGGAAAGTTTACCACTGAATAAACATTTATTCCCACTTCTAAATGCCTTGGTCACAAACAACCTTCTGAGTAGGGTAGGATATATAGCATAGTGGATATATGTAATCAATATATGTAATGATAAACACAAATCCTTTGCCTGTGTTAGTAACGCATAAATTTTATGTTGCAGTGACATTCTTTGGTTTTAAATTTGTAGTAGTAATAGAGATGTATTAAATTATCCCGTTCATGACTGGAATATAAACAGCATTCAAGAAATAAATTTTTTGCACAAAATTTGAAGTTACTGCGCATGAAATATTGGTTACAAACTTCCCAATAAAGAATGAAGACCCATAGGTCATATTGCATCTTTTTTGTTGTAAAGGTGTGATAGTAACAAATACATCAATTTCATCAATCTAGCATGAACAGTGCTTCAGAAATGAACATGAAAATTAGGTCACAAATCATGATTTAGTTGCATTCATCAAGGTGTGTCAATATAATACAATTTTAATGTGTAGGTGGAATAGGGTTCAAGACTTTGAGGTGAAACAAATGAATAAGAAAAATGCCATCTGGTGGGAGTGAAATCTGCCAGCTGGTATGAGTGAATTACAGACAATGAATACAATTCAAATTCATTTTTATTCAATGTGGATCACATTTTTATTTTATTCTTTGGAACCTTATGAAGCCCAACATGCAACAGTGTCTATGAAAATGACCATCATGCAAATCCTAACCCAGAGAACATGAGCTCAATGCAAAAGTACAAATCAAAGAACCATGAAATATAGGTTGCCATAACCTAGTTTTCACTGATGACTGTAGTTAATGCATGTACTCCTTGACACAATTCTATATCATGTTATGTGATTTCATTGGCAACAGTGCCTGCAAATGAAATAAGCAAAACTAAAAGGTTAATCAGATCACTTGACAATGAAATACAGATCACAGTAATTTAATTTCAATGAAATTGAGAAGTCCACATGATAGATCTAAATATCAACTAATGTGACACTATGAGTAATTGTATCTAAACAAAATCACCTAAATACAAATCCTATCATAGCTCAAAGCAAAGGTGAACACATTCACTAAACCGTGAAGTATAAATTACAGTGATTTATTTTCAATGATGTTTTTAGTACTCATCATTGTAAAACATTTACAAAATTATGTGACTTTATAGTCAAAAGTACCCAAAAAATGAGTTAATGCACAGGTTAAACTAAATTATTGGATCACAAAATACATGTCAGTGACCAATTTTTCAATGAAAAGGGTAGTAGTACACACTATATATCTAATTACCTTGTAGACGGACTACATAAGCGACAGTGTCTAAAAAATGACCTGAAATCAAACCCTGAGATACTGAGCTAACACAAAACAAACAAAAAAAAATCACTGAATTAGGAAATATTGACAACAGTTATGTATTTTTACTGATGGATGTAGTATTCCTTATGATGCAATTACTTACCAAGTCATGTGACTCCACATGCAATATTGCCTCAGAAATTAGCTAAAAATTTAACTGAAATCAAGGAACATTGAAATATAGGGCATACTGACCTAACTTTCACTTTTGCTGAAGTATTCCACATGAGCTAACTAAACAAACTTGTGTGACTCTATGAGTAGATTATCTGAGAATATTAACTAAAAGCAAACCCATACTTGAGAGTTGATATCAGCCAGATGGATGGACACCATCAATTCGTAAACCAGAACTGTGTTGCAATTTGGCCAAAGTACAGAAGTCACTCAAGCATTAAAATTAATTCCAAGTGATCCAGTTTTGGTATGGCTAAGTTACTCCCCCTGTGATGCATCCAGATACCAAAGTTAATAAGAATAGGTGAAATAAGATTTGAGATAATGATAACAAATGAACGAATGAAAAAATGGTGAAAGTACTATATCCCATCATAGGCAAAGGGATAAAAATGCATACTCATAAAAAGATGACACTTAGAGTGTAATGCTAATATATTTTTCTCTCTATAGTTTGACAAGAAAATAGCAACCTTTTCTATCACTCTCCATCACCGATGGACTGATACATGAACAAACTGATCAACTGACAAAATGACATTATCATAGTGGTTGAAGTTAAAGCACAGGAATAATTCTATTTTAATAAGGTACTGAATATAAGTAAATACAGATAGCCAAGATATATTTCAGTCATATTAATTTCACCAATAAAAAGCAAGCTTCCTTCAATGCTTATAAAACACTATTTTCATACAACTGTAGGCCCATAAAACCATAAGACCAAAGAGCAAATGTCTTAATTATGGTTAATGCAAAAAATTAGCAACCCTGCACCAAGCAATAAATGCCATTGTATGAAGAAATATCTTTATGTAAGTCAAAGAAACACAAGATAAATAAACACTACTCCTTCAAAGTAACATGAGACATAAAATTGATTATGTGTGATGTGATTATGATTTTTAACCTAGCTGTTAACAATTTTTAAGTCATATTGCTATAATGTCTGCAGTGTGGCAGTTTATAATGATGTCTAGCACTGGTGCATCATGCCACACACATGTAGCATGATGTCCCCCAGTCACATTATCCTGACACCAGGCTGACCAGTCCTAACACTAACCTCTTGATGTTAAGAGATACCCGACTTTAATTTTTTTACCCATAGTTCCATATTTTTGATATGCATCTTAACCTAAGCGCCAAGTCAGGCAGCTGTTACTACCATTTTTGTAAGTCTTTGGCATGACTCATCTGGGGATTGAACCTATGACCTCCTTTATAGCTGATTTTACCTTGTAACAAGGACTATTTTATACTATATAATAAAATGGTATCCATGACCATATCCTATAAAAGAGACCATGCTATACTGAGGCCCTATGACCATACTTTATAAAAGGATGCCTGTTATAATGAGATACCATGACCACACTTTTTAAAAGGGATCATATTTTAATGAGGTACCTTTGTAACATTTTTACAATACTTTATAATTAGAACAAAATTGTCAGTAAAAGTTTTTTTCAAACCAGTCATTTGTTATGGAGACACCAGACTTGCATTTTTTTACTGGTAGTTCCACATATTAAATTATCATTTTTTTGATGCATCTTAACAGATTTGAATCAAAGATAAATGTTACAGAAATATCTGTCCCATTATGCTAAAGAACAATGTCTACATTTGTCCTACATAAACTTATGGCAGAGCTAATTACTGCATCTGTCATAACTAAATTAATGAAGGGAACCAATGAAAGCATCTGTCTTACATCATGATATGACTGAACCAATGAAAACATCTGACCTATCTAAAGTTATGATAGCCAAATAACTGCAAGGTGGTGTACTGTCCATATTTTGTCATATCCTCTCATTTTCTTTTGCACAATCTCTATTTAATAAATTATTTTATTTACCTTCTTTTCAGTATAGAGAACTTTTTTCTTATTTAAACTTGTCAAATGTTGTATTTAAGAATGGGTATGACCACCAACCCCTTATCCACCCCCAATGAAAATGAATATAAAAGTATTCAATACTAACAGATCACCCTGCATAAACATTTTTGATTTGCACACTTTATGCAGGTTTTATGCCTATGTATAGCAATTAATTTCCATCTATATGATTAAGTTTAAGCAAAGAAAAATGCATTTCATGAATAACTATTCAAAATTTAAACTTTTAAAATCTTAATTTGCTATATTATGTTCAAGTTTAAATAACTATGATCTCATACAAAATTATAAAATTAAGAATATTCATCTGTATGCCCTACAAAAATGATCTAAAATTAAGATTCTTTTGTATGCCCTTAAAAAAAATGATATAAAAGATTCATTTGTATGCTCTTCAAAAAAATGATCTAAAATTAAGATTCATTTGTATGCCCTTCAAAAAAATGATCTAAAATTAAGATTCATTTGTATGCTCTTCAAAAAAATGATCTAAAATTAAGATTCATTTGTATGCCCTTCAAAAAAATGATCTAAAATTAAGATTCATTTGTATGCCCTTAAAAAATGATCTAAAATTAAGATTCATTTGTATGCCCTTCAAAAAAAATGATATAAAAGATTCATTTGTATGCCCTTAAAAAATGATCTAAAATTAAGATTCATTTGTATGCCCTTCAAAAAAATGATCTAAACTTAAGATTCTTTTGCACGCTCTTCAAAAACTTGTCCAAAAGATTCAATTGTATAACCTTCACTGTATACTGGTACTTTAAAAATCTTCAGTGGTAAAACATCATCTGGATCATCTAGAACCTTGCTTTAGGACACTACACTGTTCCCTTGTATTTTATGCCCAGATAAATTATGAACTCACTAATGATGTGATTAAATAAACAACAAATACACATTTCAATACAAAATACAAAATTATTCTGGAAATCGAGTTTAGAGATTTAGTGGCAGCCAATCACAAATGACTTTTAAAACATTGTTTTTCATTGGACCGGAGTGAAAATTCAGTCCCAATGTCTGATGATCTCTAGGCCTTGTGAATATTCTCACTATTTCGAAGGACCTACTGTGTATCCATTTATTTTTCTATGCATCTTATTTCTTCAAAACCTGCAGTTTCATTGGTATTTTTACTCAATGAATGGGAACTGGAATTTATTGCTTTCACAGTAGGGGATTTATTGTTTCCATAGGGGGTTTCACAGATGGAGTTCTATTACTTCCACAGAAGGGGTTAAAATGTTTCCATAGAAAGGGATCTATTGATTCCCTAAAAGGGGTTCTACTTTTTCCAAAGGAGGGATTTTTTAATTTTTAGAGAAAAGAACTTTCTTGCATCTTCATTTCATGGCTTATAGTAACCATAAAAATCCAGGAAAATAGTTACTCCACAATAAATAATAAATTCTCATAAAGTTTTGGTTTCTTACAATATGAATAATTTAGATTTGCATAATGGAGAGATTTACTTCATATTTCTTCATACAATACAGTTCTGAATTAAAAGACAACTTAAACTTACTACATAATCCTGGTTAATATAACAAACAAAAATATATGTTTTAGTAGAAATATCACAGTAAACAAGAAGTGAAACAAAATGTAACAAAACAAATTTCAGTGTTTACATTATCTATTGAAAATTGTTTTTCTAAACATATGTGACTGTTTATTATGCATGTTTAGAGTACTTAGCATAACCAAGTAGATTAAAAAATACATATTGCATCAATGTTGGATTATTTGTACTGTATATAATCACTTGTAAGTGTAGAACAACTACAAACAACATAGAACTAGATCTGCCATCACATATGCCATTTGTTCTATTTATAAGTCTTTACAAACTGCATAAACTAAGAGCTGCTGGTGCATTATGTAACTGCAATTATGGGTCTGTGCAGTTTTCGGTTGAATTAGACTTTTAAGTGAATATATATGGCAAGTATAACTTAGTAAATATATACTGTCATACACCAGCATTGTCTGAAAGCACAATGACCTAATGTTACATATATGTAATTAAATTGATTGTTTGAAACTTCTTTGTATTTTATTTTTGTTTTATTACATTTATTCTAATGATTATTTTTACTGGATTCAATATTTTTTTAAAAGTAAATTTTGTTTGTATAGAACATTTGTGTTTTAGTTTTTATATTCTTCAGAATTAATAATTAATTCTCTGGGAAATGTTTACAAGTGCTGCTCTTCATTAAATTCTTGGACAAAGACACTTAGTGGAAATTATTCATAGTTTTAAAGATGGAATATTCTTTTGTGATTCATAAAATTCAATGCTGCATTCATCTGACATCATCATCTGCCATCTTTGAACTTTGCTGGGATTTGAACTTGAATTCATTTAGGACATTTTAGAGATAGTAATTATATTTTTAGATTCCAGGATTAATTTTTGGATTATATTAACAAACTGTAAGTCCTTTTTCATATTTATAATGTGTTTTCAAGGGAAATAAATTATTTTTGTTAAAATTTACAAAGCTTGTTGACTTTGGTCTTTTCTTGGTTACTTTGAATGAGCCGCAATTTGTAACAGTAAGAAGAACCTGATACAGTGTGACCTTGCTATATCAAGGTAGTTGGTAACCATAGAACTCAACCGTGTTATAGACTGAACCATGTTATAAGCAACTTGATCAGTTAACTTAAGAAAATGATGCATGTTCCCCAAAAAATTTGCTGGCCGGTGGGAGGAGGAGGATGATATAATAAATGCTGGGGCAAAAATATGTGCATAATTGGCACAGTTACCATCTTAAATTGATGCATATTAAATGAGAAATACATCTGTAGTGAAAACAGAAGGCAAATATAATATTCTACTTTATTCAGAGAACCATGCATTGGTACATATGTGTTTTTACTGTTTATATATACATGTCTAATGTATAGCATGAATAAAGTATCAACACAGTGTACTCACCCGCAAATCTCATCACATACATTGAATCCATAATACAATTAATTCCATCAAAAATATGCACACACAGAGATTTAAAATATTCAATAATTTTGTCACAGGTAGTATGGGTCAGAATTCAGTGAAAAAAAATGGCACAATCATGTAATGACTGATGAAGCACATTTACTTTTCAGAACGTCCCAAGTTGGTAAAAGTTAGTTTGTGTTTTAAGCCACCTTTGGTAGCATTCGTAAGCATAAACATTTTTCCAGCAAAAAGAAAATAATCCATCAGATTCCACTGTTTATATTTAAGTTTGGTACCAACTTCCTTTGAAGGGTTGCATGCGTTATTGAAGTGACTGTTAATGAACAGCTTTGGAGAACTAAACAAATGCCCATTTCTTATTGTGGTGGCAACATCAAATAATTGTACTGCATGATTGAGACCGATTTTTTTTTCTTCCATTTGTTTAGTACATTTTCATAACAATCAATGCTTCATAAGTAATGTTTTCTTTGAAATTACAGCAAACTCTTTTGCCTAGGTACATTTTTATAAAAGGAATTGGCCATCATCTGGTCTATTGTAGTTACTGTTCCTCCCAGCCTACTGAATAGACAAAGAAGTTTGATCTTGTTTGCTTTTGAGGTTTTTTTTGCAGAAGGGGGGTTGTTGTTGCTGTTGTTGTTTTTTCATTGGTGGTAGCGAAGTGATGCTGCCTTCCACGCATGTATCAGAAATTTAAAAAGGATCAACAGAAGATAGAGACACAGGTGTTCTGGTCTGATGACAGGAATTACAATAGAGACTGTGTTCTAAAGGATTTAATTCTGACTGAAAAGAAAAGGAATTTTACTTACCATCCACATACAAATCTAAGTCAATGTAAATATATTAATTACTCCTGAGTGGCTGAAAAACTGAGGAAAGATAGATTATGAGATAATGTCTCATCCAGTTAATCTTTGTTACCAAATATGTCAACAACAAAAAATGGATTTCTCACAACATACAGTACTCATGCTAGATGTCAAAATAAGCGGATCATGATATAACAATGCACTATCAAGACGGTTTGTTAATCTGGACAAAGAATTTATAGATTTATTTCAGTGCATATTAAGTATGCAGCTTTGCCACTCCAAACCAATGGTTGTATATACAAGTTTAAATAGCCAACAATGTTGTAAATAAAAATAATCCCCAGATGGTATATTCTGCCACCAGTAAGGAAACAAAATCACAATTTGAGACATCGTGGTGAAGCCCTGCAAGATCCCTGAATAAACTGTTTACACATTATTTTTCATACTTTTCAGAAGAAAAAACTATTTTTTCATGTATGAGAAAAATACATCAAAAATTCAGGAACCATGCCATGATTGTCTCGTATTATTCATATGTGATTTCTTCCCCAAATTGATAAACATTTTTAGGTTTTTTTTTTCATACTATCAAGAAAGAATTTTTTTTCATGTACAAGAAAAATATATGTACATGTATATGAAATTTCGGGAGCCATACCATGAATGTGTTATTTCCAAATTTGAGTTACAACTGAGCATGCCATAACAGAATCACACCGATTATACCATATATTCTCACTGATAGGTCAAATCCAACTTCAAATAACATAGATCATGATTGGCAGTCACATAAAATAATAAGAGTCTTTGCTGTCTCTTCTACTGACTACTCCTAACAAACTACATAGACCCAGATTTGATAGTGTATTATGTGATGGTAGATCTGGGTATTATAATCAAGAATAAATGGTAACTTTTCAGTAAAACTTTGATATTTTTTTTGATATTTTTTGGGGTCTATAAAAGTTAGAGCTAAATGATATGCAAAAATACACAGAAAAAGTGCCATAATTAAGAAACAGGCTGCATGTATATTCATTATATTTTTTATTTTTTGCTCACTACTGATACAGAATCAAAAGAATGAACAAAAATTATGTTCACCGAAAACAAATGCATTATATATGAACTACCCGACTTGAATGCAAAATTAATTCAGATGTGACAGATGGATGGTTGGAAGACTAAATACAATGATAGACTGATAAGGGGAACACTATGCACTTTGTATAATTGTTGGCGGAATAAAAGATTAAAATTTTGGAAGAAAAAAATGATGTATGAAGTTACAATGAAAGACAGTTACCTCTGCATTATAAAATTTTGTCTTCACATCCAAGGGCTTCAAAACCTAAAACAAAAAGAATCAATGGATGTAATTTGTTTACATAATCTAACAACAGTAATGCTTACAAATAGTTAGTACAAACATCTGACATTGGATAATAGGTATGCTTTTGTCCAAATGGTCATGATGGAAATCATGGCAGTATAATCTTTAAATGGCATCCAGTATAATTGGTGGGTGAAGAACCTGGGATAAACTCCAGGAAGAACCACCAATCTACAGGAAGCTATTGACAAGCTATCTCACATACCTATGCTGGCTGGGTTGAAACATTAACCCACACTGACACAGGTGAGATATCAATGATCTGCCAAAGATAAGCCCGTTAGACTATTTGGCCACTCTGTGCTCCCAAAAATCATGTAAAGTAACACTTATTTATTATCATAATGTAATAATCAAGGTTTAAACATTATTTCAGCACAGAGAATTGGGAATGATAATTTTTTTTAAAAATCGCTCAATTATGGTCCAATGTTATTCTGCCATCAATGTGAAGATACAAATGAACCTACATCTAAAAAAAACTGCTTACATGTCATGCATGAATACCCAAATTTTTAAAAATAATTTGTAATGTTCTTTGTAAGCAAAAAGCCAAAATCTTTGTGAAAGGAGAAATGTTTGCAGCTATGTAGAATATTGTTATACAATTGCTCTAAATCTACTGAATGCATCATTTTATTTTTAGGTACCATCTATACTTCCTTATAAGTGATTTTGGTAAATTTATAACCTTTTATTTCCAAGAGATGATCAAAGCATACTTAGAATAATGATGGCATAAAACTGAAGGATATAAATTCCTTGTTGGAATCAAGGATTAGATAGAATTATTTGCAGATTTTACATGTTTCCTGCAAAAGCTTACTTGAAACTTGAAGAATTTCCTGAATGCCATTCTCTCCCCCTGCTGTGTAGTATAACTAACAGCACACACCAATCTAAAAAGAAGACGATCAATTAGCACTTATTTATGTAAAAAAAGAAGTTGGTTACAAAGCAAGAGTCTCTAAAATGGACTGAAACTACTGGCCCCCAAAAAAACTATTTTTAACTGCTGAGTGCCCAAACCATGTGCTGGCCATATTAGTCACAATATTGGCACCATTCCATTCAGAACCAACCATATAATAATTCTTCCAGTAAAAACCCTAATTTTGATATGACCATTGATTCTGGTAGAGTTCCAATAACAAGATTTTCAATGTTAGATCAGCATCATTTAATTTATGACCAACAAGACACCACAATAATAACTTCTTTTCATTACAACATGGTGACTATTTGACTTTCCATTTCAATGGGAGTAGTGACAAGATTTTCAAAATGGATGCCATGGTGGCCATATTAAATGTCAGACTGGCACCATTTTTATTTAGGACCAACAAGACATCATCATTAGTCTTCTGGTGAAAACCCATGTTGATATGATTATCCATCCTGTAGGAGTCGCTATAGCAAGATTTTCAAGACCAAGGACATGATGGTCATACTGGAGATTAGATCAGAATCATATTCATTCAGGACCAATCAGGCATCATACGAAGTACTTAGTGAAGAACTCATGTCAATACAAACATCTCTTCAGGAGGAATAACAACCGTGATCCTTTCAAAGATAGCCAACATGGTCATACTTGAGGCAAGATCAGCATCATTCCCTTTCAGGGCCAGCTGGACACAATAAAATGTTCTTCTCATGAAAATGTGTCTACATGAACTTCCACTTAGAAGGAGTAGCAACTAGACTTTCAAGATGGCTGACACCATGGCCATATTAAAGGTTAGACTGGCACCATCTTCAAAACCAATTAGATGGCATTATTAGTCTTTTGGTTAAAGCTTTATGTCAATTTGACCTTCCATCTAGGAATTATTGTCACTTGAAGACCTAAAAATGATGTAGTGCCCTGTGTCACAAAATTATCTCATCCATAGATTGTATTCATTGTTAAAGCAGATAACTAAGAGAGGTAATAAAGAAACAAGAGAGACTAATTGTCTACTGATTGGAATAATTTCTGGGAATCCAAAATAAGACCATTTCCTTTCTTGCCTTATTTTCTGCTAAATGTCAGACTGGCACCATTTTTATTTAGGACCAACCAGACTTATTTTCTGCTATTAAAATAATTTTGCATTTAAATAAGTTGAAAATGTAAAAATGAAGTGACAAAGATACAGGCAGCAAAATGAAAACCAATGTTTTTTATTAGTTAGAGAAAATATATAAATAAAAAATAAACCAAATAGAAAATTCACATGTGGATTGAGCTCCTGAGTGTGATTTTGAGTATTATTATATGCAACAGTTATTTGTTGGGTTTTTTTTACACATGCAAAAAACAGAGACACAGATCCAGTGTCACATGCTGTACCAGCAGCTCAGGTTTTATGCATTCTTTTTACTTATATTTTAACAGTACAAACCTTGATCTACTAGTACATTCATCACATGTAACCAATTCTAGTATGTGCCAGAGTTTGAGTTTACCATTTAAGGTAGGTGGCTTTCTGTAATATGTTTGTTTTTTCTGACTCAAAGACCACAGTCAGCTGTTGTTACAAGAGTATAAGCTGTTGAACTTCTTGTATAATTTACTCAAAACAGATCCAATTTGAATTTATGCCATCAGTAGAAAATGATTTACAGTAAAAAATCACCAGGTTTCATACAGCCACTGAGTTACTTTTCAAGGACTTAACAAAGTGTTAGGAGTATGTTTCTTGTGGGAAGTCAACTTTTTTTCATATCTTACCTTGTTTGTCACAGCAAATTTAGGTAAAAAAGTCCCAGAAAAACACATAATATAGCAAAACGTGATCTCACTCCATCAGGTAAATGATAGTGTAAAGTGTTTTTTATCTATACAATTTTATCAAATTTTTTTTTACTTATTATTACTTATTATTTGTGGAAAACACATATATAACAAAAATATCTAAATTTAAAAAGTAACCACTTCAGACCAATCAGCTACATGGAGCAACCAAAGGTGATCATAATGCACATAAAAAAACCAAGAAAATAAAAATTAAACTGAATCCAATGTACCCTATTCTAGCTTACTGAATTGAAAGTGCTTATTGTCTAAAGAAGTATAAGATGATCAATTTTAGTCATGACATTAATGTCTTCCTGATTTTGATGAGCTTGGGTACCAAATGAGAACACATCTTCAATGATCATGGATTGAAAATATAAAGAATTAAAACATTGCTCAGTTAGTTATCAAAGTTACATACTGGGAGCAAAACTGTTGAAAATAAAATCAAGAGGGGAGCCATCAAATATCCCCAAGGAAGACTCATGGCAAGCACAGGCAAATACTGTTACAAGTTTGGATTTTCTTGAATAAACAAGAAACAGGTTGGGATATTTGTAACATGTTCTTTTTAAAAAAAACAACAATCCCACTTTTTGACTTGATGAAAGCTGTTTGAGACTATATTGCAGTAATAATAATAAAAAAAGAACTGTCTTGCCACAAAATATTGTCCATACATGTGAGTTCCAAGTTCCTTAACCTCATGGTGTATGACATCATCAATGCTTTGGTTAGGGTTGAGTTCTGACGCAGGGTTCAGATTGACCCCAGATAACAGTAGTCTCTGTGAGCTTGTCTGTAGGTCTATCTGAAAATATAAAACAAATTAATTTATTACAGCACAGTACCTACTTAGCTGTGGGTGGGTGTGTTTAGATGATAAGGGAGAGCAGTGTTGTTGTTGTTGTTGTTGTTGTTGGGTTTTAACGCCATTTTTCAGCACAGGAAAGGCTATACATGGCGGCCAGTATTAATGGTGGAGGAAGAAACCGGGAAATCACCGGAAAGAACCACCGACCCACGAGAAGCTACTGGCAAGCTCTCTCACATATCCACATTCGCCGAATCTTAGACTCGAACCCATGCAGATAGAGGTGAGATGGCAGTGATCCGTAACGGACAGCGCTTTAGACCACTCGGCCACTCGGGGCCCCTCAGAGAGCAGTGTTAATTTAACTATATTGAGAGAAAATACAAATACTGGTACCATCAAAGTGATTTGTTGGTTGCCCTTTTCAATAGCACTTAAAAAAAATCATTAACTGAGTTAGCTAAGTGCCATTCCAAAGGACACACCTGGAGACAGTCAATTCTGTTTGGCCTAGGCAGATATCAAACCCAAGACCCTTTGATTACAAGTCTGATGCTCTACCAAGTGAGCAACCATTCTTGTACCTAATCAAAACTTTCACCGTGGTCAGAGCCTAATCATGAATCCTTATAAATATACTATATTTATCCAATGATGAAGAGCCCACAAGCACCTTATATTTTCATAAAATTTGGCAAATAATTGCTACAGATACTTTTGTCTGAAAATAAACCCACCTCCACCTTTCGATAAATTTATTAGGCTGTTTTAATGGTCTCATAATGGAAGAAATATGATACCCAGTTGAACTATTATTAACACAAAGACCATTTTTGACATTGCTAAAATTATCTGAAGCATACAACTTTGATTTGCCTTAATATTATCTGATCTTCAAATAAAATTTCTGCATATTAAAGTTAGATTTACAGGCATATTTTATCATGCCTCTTTTTTATATAAAAAATATCAGAATACTCTATATTTCTGGTGGGAATCAATAACCACTAACCTATTTGGCATAAATCTTAATTGAACAATAAAATGTACTTAATATAAAATGTCAGTGATAGATAGAAAATTTACTTGAAATTTATCTCAACAGACACAGATTGGAACTTGTTCTCTCAATGTAGATAATCTATTTCAAATTTAAACACTTAGTTCTTCATATGCCCATGCCTGGTGCCCTAAGGAGTTAAGAACTCTTGAAATAACCATCAAAATCTTCAAAGGGATGACTCCAACAATAAAAGTTTGGAGACCCATTACCTGGGCTGCATTGTAATAATTATGTTTGTGATTAACAGGTGTCATTGAAATAAAGTGCCCTATGATCATATGGCACAATTAGTTACATATCAAACTAAAGAAACCTGTATGTCTGTTAAGGGATAGGAATCTCTGCTGCATATTTACCAAGCAGACAAAAGTGATGTGTATATTTTAACTGTATTACTTGTTGGCTTTTCTTATTTATCATGTCATGCAGGTCTGTATTTTGTACCTGACCTTGTCCAAAATAAGGATAATGGTTTACCTGACCAATGGCATTTATTATGTAAACAACTTAATATATAGCTAATATTTCTCTATAAGTACAGATCAAATATTCAAAATATTATTAGAAGTAAATGTCTACTTCAATTTGAGTTCAAGATAAAGTCTTGATTCTGACCTTAGAAACTTTCAGAATGGAAATTTCCTATTAGCTGTCAGGTTTTCAAAAAAGGTAATTGCTTCCTATGTCAAACAGAGGGGCATAAAATCTTGCTTGCATTGGGATTATTCAATCTTGCCTAAATATGTGAAGGAAAATCAGTCTTATTATTGTGTTCTGTTTTTAATTTGGTTGCATGATTTATTCAAATTATTATTCACAGAAATATAAAGTGCTCAATAACATTCTTTGACAAAAACAATAATATGGAATTATAGTAATTTAAGACAAGAACATTTTGGACTATATTATTGTGATACATCAAAAGAATGTCAGCACATTGCTAAACCCCAGGCCACTGGTAGATTAGCACATTTGAGACTATAGGCACATCAACACATCCAATATTAAAATAAATATCACTGAAATTCAATTGGAACTATAAACATTTGGATTTGTGATAGAATTATTAGACCTATTTGGGATTTAATTCACAATACTGTAAGTTCTTTTTAATTTTCGTTTTGTATTGTAGGGAAATAAATTATTTGTTAAATTTTACAAAACTTGTTGGTTTTTGCTCTTTTCTTAGTTTATGACAATAGAGTTGTAAGACATGTCAAACAAGAATACTGAATGCTGATATAAACTATATTCCAGCTACATTGAAAAAAAAAGCATGAAAAAGAATGTTTTAAAAACATAATTTAGTTAATTATAAGTGAAGAGGTTGGAAAGTTATTTAGCACTTCATGTTAGACAAGGCATACCTTAGCAGACAAATCTCAAAATCTCAAGTCATTTGTTGAATATAAGAAAATGTAGAGAACAAAATGTGTGTATCAAACATTATAACTATGAACTGTCCACTACCCAAACAATAATTCCCAAAAGAGTTGTTCTAACTAAAGGGAGATCTGCTCTTCTGTCAGTCCTTAACAGGATCCATGCTAATAGGTGATTAAAGCAAAATAAAGTAAATCTCCAAGTCTGTCATGTTGCCATGCATCATTTTTATATTACCACAACCTCAGTTTGTATTAATGTAAAAATACAATTTCAATCTGATTACATGTTATGGATATAATGGAATGAGGCAAAAGTTTAGGAAAGCAAGATTTACTACTTATTATTGTGATATTTCAAATTAAAACTGCTCTTCTTGATGGATATTATTTACTCATTATGAATGTATCAGCCATGTATTTGTGAAAATGAATATAAAAATACTCAATGGAGATATAAAAAGATGTGGCCCCCCAAAAATCTGTAATATATCTAATTATTGAATGTACCAGAAAATGTGTAATTTTCATATTTGCTGCTTCTTTAGTGTTATCCTTATAAGCTTAACTGGTTTCCTCTCAAAAATAATCATTTATAAAAATCATCTTTTCTTTCAGAAAATTATTTTAACAGAATTTCACTCAACAACATTTTATTCCACTCTACTGTTTTTACAAAATTAATTTACACCAATTTGAGTTAGTACTTTGAAAATATATAAAATCTAATAACTGGCATTTCCAGTAATGTTGATTGGGAAATTTTATTTGATCAGGCCCCAAAATAAGACCTGGAGAATGGTAAGATAAGTTTTAGTTCTTGTCGTTAGCATCTTATTTTCTTACCTGTTGTTCTAAAAATGTGTGTGTGTGTGTGTGTGTGTATGTGTGTGTGTGCATGTGTGTGTGTGATTTGGATATTTCATGTAGCTTGAACAATTTTCCAGTCATACTGCCCTGATGTCTGTATTGTGGCAGTTTATATATAGCGATGTCTAGCTCTGGGGCATTAAGCCACAGACATGTAGCATCATGTTCCACACAGTCACATTATCCCCACACCAGGCCTAATAGTCCCAACACTCACCTCTTAATGCTGAGCAATTAGTACTAGCTGCTGCTAGTACTATTTTTGTAAGTTTTTAGTATGACCTCCCATATCTAAGGTGGATGCTTTAACCACTTAGGCCATCAAAGTAATCATGTTCTAGAAATGAACCATTAGCACTCATTCAGGTTATTCTTTTGTGTCTTAATTTTTTATATAATATAGTTTATTGGAAAAAATATATATTATTGCTTCAAGATCTTGAAGCAGAATCATTTGTTGTGTTCAGTATTTGATGTGGGCTGGAATTTATTTTAAATAATTTATTTACTGGAAATACAAAGTGATCATCTATATTAATATTCTTGGACAGAGACATTAATTTTTGAAAGTATAGTGAAAATAATTTTTTTTAAGGAAACTGAGTCATCTAACTATGAACATTTGTATTGATTATCTGACAATATGTAAACTAGATCAAGTGACTTCTGAATGTTACTTCCTTAAGGTTTTTAAAGTATAATGTGTGTTAACATTAAATTTTCTATTCTCATTGCAAAGAATTACATGTATTTGTGCCAGATTTATAAATATCAACACTCTGTTAAATATTCTGTCTCATAAAAAATCAGATCTCCACTTTCCTACATGAAGATCTGACAGAGATTGCTTAGAGGTCATGTTCTGGTGACCTTTGCATTAGCTAATGGAAATACAGCTTCATGAAATCTGAAAGTGACTCAAATCTTTCAGCATACAATGATGCTCTTCAGCCATACTGCTCAGTTTCCCAAACTGCAAAGGCATAAGACTTTATCTGAATGACTAATAAAATTAGTCATTATGATTCTATCATTGGTCACCATGACAATGATCCCTAAGTGGTCATTGTCAGATCTTGATACAGAATAGTGGAGATCTGAATTCAACCAGAATGGCCATATATCAAGCAATCCATTTAAATCCTGAAACTTTACACAACTCCACATTCTTAAAACAATTGTTTTATCTCTTAATTTACAAAAGGAACACAATGCAATATTACTAATACCACTTCAAGCCAGATTTTGTTTGGTTGAAAATCTTCAAAAAAGAGTTATGTATTTAAGCCACTCTAACTTTTCAGTCTGTTAACCTGTAAATGTTTCTATGGATATTGTGCAAGCAGATTTTGAAAGACTTAGAGTTAAATTACATTTATCTATATATTTGTCTGACATAATCAATTTCTAAATAAAGGTGTGACTATTCCTGACAATCCTTTGTTAACTACCTGTAATATTAATAATTATTAACAGTTGATATTTAATATATATGTAATAGTACTTAAAACACTTCTTTTTGTGTAATTATTATTATTATTATTATTATTATTATTATTATTATTATTATTATTATTATTATAAAGGGTGATGATGAATCATATGAATGAAACTATCATCATCTTCATAATCACCATCATTGTTGCCATTATTATCTCTTAATATACACAAATCCAATTCAAAGTAAAATGGCATTAATAACACAACACTGATGTACATACAATGTTCTAACAGAGTTTTGTACACATCCTTCTCTGACATCACTGCATCATTAATGTGTGGCAAGTCAACTAATCATATGAAGTAAAGCTAAAATTTTTTAAATTACACTGGATTCAGGTGTAAGTGGTCATGGGAGGGATTTTGTACCACTTTTACATTGTATTCATGTGTAATGGGAGGGATCTGTCTCATGTAATACATTTACATTAGACTCAGGTGTAAGTAGGCAAGGGATAGGTTTGTAACACGATGTGGATAAAGTAATGCAGGCAGTTTGAAAACAAAACCCTTTAATATACAAAACATACAACACCAAATATAATGGGCAAAGAATCCACTTCAGGAACGACCAAGAATTTATCAACTGTTCTACAGTCATTGTTTTGACTTTGAGAAAAAAAGAATTATTGCTTGTCATATTTGCAATCATATAATGCTTTGGTTTTCTTAGAAGCAACATCTGTAGTAATATGACATTTACACATTTTTGCATTGTAGGAATGGTGCAATTAATAACAAGAGCCCCTTGAAGTGACTGATAATCTAATGGGTGACAAGAATGTCCAAGAATTAAAGATAAGACCATGCTTTCTTCCTGTTAACTACAGTGATGAAGTCATTTCTGATATTATTTAATGATAAAAATGTCAAATTGGCACCATTTCATTTATGCCAAGGCAGACATCATTAGAAGTCTTTTGATGAAAGCCCCATGTCATTAGGTTCATTTGTCAATTGCTCCATCTTTGTCCAAAAACAATTATTGATTTAAAAAAATCAGTTGCTATCTATTGGATTGAGAATTTATGTCAATGCTAAGGCAGTAACTGCTTTTCTTAGCACAGTCTGAACAGATTGCTTATCTCAAACAAAGCTTCTAAGCCTAACATAGTCACTATAATATTTCCATGAATAAAACATGTTTACAACTATTACTATCTAAAGCAATGACATGTGTGCTGCCCTGTGCTGGCCTACCAGTCATTCACTCTTGCTAAACATGTTATTAAATATTGGAATGATTTTTGTTTTATTTGTCAACAGAAAAAGACCAATAATAAATACAGATACTAGATCCAATTAGCAAGCAATGGTAATTAAGGCACATAAATTCCATTAATCTTGAAATTCAATGGCTTTTTCAGAATGCACATGGATCTAATAAATCTGTAGAATTGTATGCTTTCATGAAGGATTAATGCATCAATTTTCTTCAGAAAGAAAGGTTAGGTAATGGGCTCAGAAAATTTATGATGCATTTGCAGGTACGTTATATATCATTGTATTTCAATTCTGTTACAATATTTTATACCTGCTTTGAATGTTACACCACCTCACAAATGTCTGGCTGCCATGTTAGTTTAGGCAAGACTGTCCAGTAAGAGCCACCAGAACTTTAGGACACACACATGTACAAGTTACTGCACATATACCATACCTTCAAGGCAATCTCTATGCACTTTTGCTGACTGTCATTATGCACACTGATGTAACTGGAAAATGTCTCACCAAGGAAGATGTTTCTGCAGAAAGAAAAATACAAATTATAGTCGAAGTATTTTTACTTTACACCTTTTTTCAGAATCCTCTATTTCTACAAAGACCCCTTACATATTGACTGAAAACATTGTATTCATCTCTGGGTCTCACTTTTTTAATTAAATTCTGTGTCCAATCCGAAGACACCCAACTCCCAATATCTAACAGAAGTAACTTCAACCATGTTAAACTGTATTTAACAGTATGTACAATAAACAGTTCATCAGAGATTTCAAACTGTCATCAAGAATGAGTGAACTGGAATAATAGTTGGGTTCCAAGGTACAATATTTGGGTCTGATACATTAGACTTGGGTGAATATTCAGCTCAAGGCGTATTGGTAACTCATTACTATCCCCAAGCACCAGCAGAAATACATCACTGTTGAACAAAAGAATCAGTAAATCAGTATAAACCTTCACTTTTGTTGATACATTGTGATAAATCCATATGTCTTTCAGTGCATCCATCACTGTTGTCCTTAAAACCAAACTCCATTCATACCAACTGAGGAAGAGTCATCATACTTGGCATCATGTTCCAGAGGTTGAGTAGATGACAAAAGATCATGGCCACAATTCCATGGGAAGAAATTGGTGAGGGTCAATCATTAATTTTTCCTAGGTAATATGGACATCTACTTAATATTATAACTCCATGTGCACAAACTTAAAGGTGATCATACTTTGTATTGGTGTAGTGTTCAAAGAGGAAAATTAGATAACAGTGGGGGTTTTGAATCTGGAAGGCAGCCAGTGAAGACATGGAGTGGAGGCTTGGGGAAAAGGCAATATATACATTTGTGGATATTTGTGATGGCTTCTATCACTCCTTGAATATTTTCAAGGTGTCTTTATTTTTCTTTAGATCTGATAAAAATTTCATTTAAAAACCTATAAAATCTGCATGGATATAAACAAAATGGTTCTAAGTTGATTAAAAATTACTAGGTAATTCTTGAAACTATACTGACTGCATGACACAATGGAATTTACTGCATTTGGCAAAGAGTTTACTATGGCCCCAGTAACGAGGAATGAAACTGTGCAATTTACTCTTCATGAATGGAAAAGGTTTTTTTATGACTTTAATATAATTTTTCATAACATGATACATATGTGGCCAGTCTATTTGGTGAAGGAAGAACCTGGGTAGATCCATCATCCCATGGAAAGCTACTGGCAATCTTTGTCACAAACTAATTTCAGCTGAGTTGAGACAAAAATCTATGTGGACAGAGGTGAGTTGAGACATCTATGTGGACAGAGGTGAGTTGAGACAGAAATCTATGTGGAATGAGGTGAGTTGAGACAGAAATCTATGTGGACAGAGGTGAGTTGAGACAGAAATCTATGTGGACAGAGGTGAGTTGAGACAGAAATCTATGTGGACAGAGGTGAGTTGAGACAGAAATCTATGTGGACAGAGGTGAGTTGAGACAGAAATCTATGTGGACAGAGGTGAGAAGTCAGTAATCTGTAAAGTGAAAAATTAGACCACTCATAAACCTGGGGCCTTTGAATGAAAAAGAAGTATAATGTATGTTGTCAGTATGAAGAAGAAAAAACTGGCCAGTTTCAGGAAAAATTACCAAAGTAGTTAGAAAGAGAAAAAAAGGATGTTGAAAGAATCCTTTGATATCATTTCCATTCTTTTTATACCTCTCATTTATGAATATTTTTTAAATCTCTATTTTGATGAGTCATTTTACAGCAGATGTCCATTGTCAGATAGATTACTCTTTTTTTAAATCTTTTATGCTTTGTAGCAATTAACCATCTCTAACAATACTATGTATCATCCTGGGTTTTTACAGTATTCTTCAATCCCAAAAGTGGACCAGCCATTGCCAAATCATCTGTACCTACAACAAAGAAATACAAACATGCAAAGCAAAATACTTGCAGCAACTGCAGAATGCCAGGCAATAGTGGTACATGAGATGTGTCACAGATTTAAATTGTCTGATGTGGGGTCTGGGTTCCATGAAATTAGGAAAATTTGTATGAAATCAATCTTCCAAAAGAAAAGACATATGTATCAATTCTCCTGATTTAACTGGAAACAGTATTTCTGATTCAAAATCTATTGCTGATGTCTCCAATACATTCTGTACTGAAGTTTAAGAAAATATTCCTAAAATTGTTCCAAAATCTATAAATTTCCATTGTGTCTTTTTACTGAAATTCTTTACATAGCTGGAATAAGAAAATTACCTGTTGGGTTTTATCTGTTTAAGATGTCTATAGCCTACTGAAAACACTTCTCTTACAAAGAGAAATTAGTGCTGACAACAATTAATCTAAACTCCTGAAAACATGTACCCCATCTATTTCTGAGTTACTTGCATGCATTATTAATATCTCAAAAAGAACAGGTAAAATCTCCAACACCTGAAAAATGAAGTGTTTCAGCTATTTCTGGGAAAGGTAGTAAATCATAATCTATTACTATCTGCAAATATCTGTTGTACCCTAAGTTTACAATGTTTTAGAGCAAACTGTTCATTCTCAGCACCACTTTAATTTCACAGGTGAAGATCTGTTCTCTCCTCCATCAAATCTGGTTTAAAGAAGGTACATTCAACTGAATCTGGACTTTTTAGATTAAGTGAAAATGTTCTTATAAATTCAAGATTGGCATGGTTTTGTGAATGGGTAGCCCACAATTTAAAGAAAGTCTTTGACAATGCTGATTATACCATTCTGCTGAAAAAGAACATTATGATATTAGGTGCAATGAATTACTATAATTATGTGAATCAATATGTGTGCTCCTCAAGGAGTTATCATGTGACCTCTTTTATTATTATTAATGTAAAAAATCTACTACCTCTTTAAGTTTTATTATTGTAAATAACCCCCTACTTCTTTTTTTTAAAATGTAAATAATCAACTACCTCTTTTATTATTATTATTAATGTAAATAATCTACTTTTTTTATTATTAATGTAAATAATCTACTACCTCTTTTATTATTATTAATGTAAATAATATACTACCTCTCAGAAAAAGCTGTAGAAACATGAACAAAAATTACATTAGGTTTTACTTTGTTGTCAGAAATGTTGACAAAATAAAGTCTATGACTGGTTGATCAGTTGATGAGGCTAACAAAACTAAGTCTTCAACCAGCTCCATTTTCTTATGTTCTTATAAAAAAAACAAATGAAGCAAAACCTTCTGTCACTAATCTAACTCTTAAACTCAACAAAGTGACAGTCTCAGCATAACTTTCAAACAACAGCTATGGAAAACAATTGGCGAATTAAATACATCAATTTAAAAATTTAAAATGTCTCATTCAGGCACATACAATTAAAATCTTGCATACCATTCTCATATCTTTTCACGCCAGTTACTGTTCTAATATATAATGTAGTCTGCCAAATGCTTAATTAGACAGAATGCAGTAAATACAATAATATACTTGTACTTGATGCAGTTCAAACAGCATTATTTTTTTAAGTAGTTCTGATATTATGGTAACAACTGCTACTTAATCTTAATGTAAGCTGCTTAATGTGTAAAGATGTGCATTGCTTGGCTCCCTGAAAGTCAACAAACCAATTCACTTTATAGTCTTTTGTGATTTTTCATCATGCCAGATCAGTTTCAAAATACTTTGAAAGAAGGTGCAAACTTGTTGAGACCACAACAGTACGAATAATACTTATCAGAGGGCTGAACTGAAGAAAACAGAAACATCAATCTACCACTGTGTAATGAGTCAGCAGTCAGCTGTTTGTTCCTCTAATTACTCACAACAAAATGAACAGACCCAGATCTGCAGGAGCATTATGCTTTGACAGATGTGGGTCAATGCAACAGTATCCAACTAAGTATATAAGGTATTTGGAATCCATGGAAGAGAATGACCTTTCACTAGATGCAAACTTCCCAACCAATGATCACACTAACAAGAAAAAATACTGTCTATACTCTAATAATTCAAGTCAAACTGCAAACAACACTGATCCCAGCTTTTATAGCATAATCTGATCAGGGTTTGTTCTACTCATTACTCCTAACAAACTGCACAGACCCAGATCGGCCAGAACATCATGCGACTGCAGATCTGGGTCTGTACAGTTTGCAGCTGGACTTATGAGTGAGTATATATGGTGTGTCCAGTATATAAAATCTATAACATATTCTTTTAATGTATATGTATGTCATTTGATAAAAGATATTACCATATTTCATTTGCTTGGATCCATTTAAGATGGGTTTTTGTTCATTCATTTGTGTACTTGTTTCATGAAACCTGTTTGATTTGTAACAATGTCTTAACATCTTCCTCTTTGTGTTTGTATCTTTTTAATCCATTTTAATAATTATGTTCCTGTTATGTAGAGTGTTAACAGGTTTCAAGTATTCTGAACTCTTTTACACGTTTTCAAATCTGTTTCATGTAATTTGTGATAAGATCTCAATATCTTCCTGTATGTATGCAGTACCTTTCTGTTAGCATTACTGTAATTATTGCATTGAGTCTTATCTACCTTTATCCACCTAAGGAGCCAATATTTTCTACTTATTTTATGTTCATCATATTCATTTACTGTGATGTATGTTATCTACACTTGTTTGCTTTTTTACATAACTGTTTAAAAAAAATTCTCTTCAGTGCTGACTTAAATATTCTCAAAAACTTATCAATACATGTGCTTTTCAAATTATGAGACCATGCTTTTTCTCTAATAGATCTCATTTTTGTCTATTTCTGAACTTAGAAAGTTCATAAGCTGTGTAAAGATTCAGTGCTGTTCTATATCTCATAACATTCGTACAAATATTGGAAAATGTCAAGTTAAAATTGGGACATTTTACACCATTGTTTAATTGAGAACTAGTATGTGTATTTCCATTGAATATAACAAGCCATGGATGCGGTATAAATAACATGTATAAAAACAAGTTATCTAGTTTATAAAACAATATTCTAATAAATATCACGAGCTTAGAAAGTTCAATGCCATGGCAGCGGTGTTAGGGGCGAAGGAAAGGAGAGAAGGAAATATAGAAGTTAAAATGCTTGTAAGCCAGTTGAAAATGCTACATTTCCATGGGTAATTAAGTGCACCTTGGAAAATCCATCTATTTTTTTTTTCATTACCAAAACTGAATCATCCAGATAACCAATTAACTGGATAAAATCTATTTATATGCATGGGTCCAGATTAATGATGTTTACTGTATATACAGTCATGAATTTCCATTTGGGAACAGCAAATTAGTGTTAATGCTGACCCAACATCAATATAATGAGCTTATAATGGTATACTTTCAAGATTTCATTGAATTATTACAGCAATGGACTGTCTTAATGACTTGCATGTCAGTAACATCAAATCAATCAGGCTTTATTTTGAAATGTCAAGTTTTGCATATCAAAACTCCAGGAGATTTTGCAATTATACATTTATGACTGGCTTATCTACAGTGTTTGTAAATCATTGCTTGAAATCTGAAAGCATTCACAGTTTGATATTTACAAAATTTGAGATAAATTTGAAAGCTTTCACAGTTTGATATTACAAAAAAAAAACTAAAACATTGCTGGGAACTAGAGCTATTAGCCATAAGTGGATCACAATAGACCTGGCCCTTTATAATTTACTTGGCAAAACCTTAAACACAAGAATTCCTGTGGAAAAACCAAACGTTGGGGAAAAATGGCATTCAGGTTTGTGGTAACTTATGGTCTTAAATTAAGAAAGTGAAATAAGTGAAACCAACAAATTTATTAAAATCAACAAAATAATTTTTCTAAGATACAAAATGAAAATTTCAGAGGAACTTAAATAATACTTTTCAATCTTTGATCACTAAGTCATATATACTTTTATTCAAATTTCTTTTGCTTAATCTCTCCTGTTGTTTTTTAACAAATCCAAATCCTAAAACTAGCTGGAAGTGTAAGTTTTACTCTTGCATACATGGTGATTGTGTGAGATACAAGAACATTATTCTTGACATAAATCCAATGTTCTTGACATAAATACAAATACAATGTTCTTGACATGAGTACAATATTATTCACATGAGTACAATGTTCTTCACATGAGAAAATGTTCTTGATATGAATACAATGTTCTTGTGGTTCTTCGTCGCCTAACATCACAAACCTTGTTGATGAAGATACAAGAACATTATTCTTAACAGGGCCCTGAGTGGCAGAGTGGTCTAAAGCGCTGTCCGTTACTGATCACTGCCATCTCACCTCTATCTGCGTGAGTTCGAGTCTAGGATTCGGCGAATGTGGATATGTTAGAAAGCTTGCCAGTAGCTTCTCGTGGGTCGGTGGTTCTTTCCGGCAATTTCCCGGTTTCTTCCTCCACCATTAATACTGGCCGCCATGAATAGCCTATCGTGTGCTGAAAAATGGCATTAAGCCCAACAACAACAACATTATTCTTAACATGAGCACAATGTTCTTGACACGAGTACAATGTTTTTGTGGTTTTTATTTACCTAAAAATCACAAACCTTGTTGAAAAAGATACAAAAACATTATTCTTGACATGAGTACAATGTTTTTGACATGAATACTATGTTCTTGTGGTTCTTCTTAGCTTAACATCACAAACCTTGTGAAAGAATCATCAACAACATTCTTCTCAGACTTACAACTTGCACTACATCTAAAGTAGGAGCAGATAGGAATGTAGATGGTGGAACATGCCAAGAGTTGATAGTGGAACAAAGTGTTGATGTATCATGTATTTTTTTTTGAGATAACTCAATTTATTTTTAGGGCAAGAACACTCTTGAACATCCAAGAACATATATAAGATGCATGTGGGTGAAAATCCCAAATAGAATGCTCCAAGATAACCATAAACTCAAGCTGTCACTCCTTTGTTTGACAAATGATTCTCAAAAAGCAATTATTTAAAGCTATTACGTTGTGCATGAAAATATTGAATAGTGCTGGATTTTCTTATTTACAGCAGCAACTATTTTGAAAGAACCTATGTATTTATGACTGATGCAAAGCAAATTTTCAGCGAAGTGGCCTTGTCTACATATAGAAAAGTACACAAGCAGTGCAAAGATTGTTTTGCTGGGGTGTTTACAAACATATTTAGACTACAATTGTATAGTAGTGCTTCTAGCAGTATAGTTATAGCTGTTTTCTATACAACCATTGTCCATATGTCATATTTGTGTTCAGAATCCCAGCTGTATATACTGTATGAATACTGTTCATAAAAGCTAGAAGGCCTCAAGGCAGAATAGTTCTGTAACTTATTCTGTTATCTTTTCTAAATAAAATCTTTATTATTATTATTATAGTTATTTACTCAAACAGTACCATATATACTCACTTATAAGTTAAGTCAAACTGCAGATTACAATATCATTCTGGTGGCCTCATGATTAGATAATCCACCTCGGATGCAGGCGGTTGCAATTTAGAACCCTGGCCGAGTTATACTAAAAACTATCATACTATCAGGTGCCTTGCTAGGCACTCAGCATCAAGAAATTAGTGTTAGGACTGGTTGGCCTGGTGTCAGGATAAAGTAAATGGGTGGGACATCATGCTACATGTCTGCAATATGATGGCCCAGTGCTACTATAAACTGCCACAGTATGCAGACATCATAGCGATATAACTGAAAAATTATTAAAGCTACATTAAAAAATCCAAATCACATATGCAAACAACGAAGATCCAAATCTACCATAACACATAATGCACCTGCAGATCAGGGTAAGTGGTGTCTGATCTACCAATTAATCTTAAAAACTGGACTGACCCAGATCTGCCAGCACATTGTGTGATGGCAGACCTGGGTCTATGAATTTTGCAACTGGACCTGACTTAGAAGCAAGTGTTAAGAGTCTATGCTCAAAAAAAAAAGGTAACAGAAAAGAGTGAAGACAACAAGAGTCATATAAATTAAAAATTTTATTCCCTAGAATACAAAGTGAAAAATGAGAAGAAAAAAAGGTTTTACAAATTAAATGTCTCCAAAAATCCAAGAATTAAAAATAGAAGTCCTAGTAATAAAAAGTCCTGAATGAAACTGAGTTTGAGTCTTGATGAAATCCAAAACTGAAGGTGATGATGTCTGTAATAATCCTACAAGGTGCAGATGTGTCAACAGTCTCTTGTTGAATCAGAGAAAATGTTATTCCAGTTTTGAATTCAGTATAAATTCTAATAAATATCTTAACCAAGAATTTTGTCAGAGATTTTTGTATTTCTAGGGAAACAAAACACTTAACTTCAATAATTTGAAGAAAATAATATTCAGACCAAACTGATGACAAAATGATACAACTTAATGTGTCAAGTGTTTTAATCCCAACTGATCCAACCTTACATAACACAAGTACATACATTAAGTACACTTGCTCAAATTTCTTTTTTTACTGTTACATGAATCTGATTATAAGTTATGAATAATAAAAATGTTCATTAATATTCCTTCAAGTTCAACAAAGAAACCAACCTTCAGAAGAAGCTAAAAGATGGGTACAAGTTTCCCCAAAATACTTATGTTATGAAAATTAAATACTGTAATGAAATGTCCTGAAACTTACAGTGCATTAAAAAATTATTTATATTGTTTTAGGGCAGTGGTTTCCAAAATGGGCAGCAAGACTCCATTGGAAGCGATGGGATTACAGAAGGGGCACTAATGCATAATAATGTTTTTTATGGGATACGGATATTGAGGATAAGTGGAAGGGTGTAGCATGAAAAAGTTTGGGAACCACTATTTTAGGGCATTCCAGAAGGAAAACCCTCTTGACTGGAGGTTTGCATATATGCCCATGCTTTTAAAGGCAGCTAAAGTTTTAAAAGTTTTTACAAATTTGCATGAATAAAAGATTTTGCCAGTTTTAGAATGAATACTTAAAAATGAAACTATTAACTGATAAGTATTAACTGACAAAAAAGTATCTAGACTGATTTCCCATCAGAAATAATTCAATCTAATTCAAACGATTAGTTAAATTTCCATCTCCTGGACCATGCATAAATGTTTGCAGATGAGGTGCAACATTTTTATTTTCTGGGTTTTTTATGCTTAGGTAAAGTTGATCAATATCTTGATGTTAGGTTTTGAAATTTATTCACAAATTTGATTAGGAACTATGAAAACTTGAATGTGCCATCAAATATCTGATATTCATTTTCCAATCCTTCTTAAAATTAGTGACACTTACCCATTTGCAAATCCTTGTTACTAGATTTTTTATAATTATTGATACTTACCCAAAGTTCTGAGGGAGAGTAAGGAGGTTGCTGACACCAAAGTAATCTAGATTTTTGGTTCTGGCAATGTCAGACTGTGCTGTCAGTTCTGCTAATGTATGAGTTATATCCCTTGAGTCAGTTATCAATGGATGGTATGGCATAAGAGTTGGTTTTGTCAATCGCATTACTGAAAATGGAAAAATTTGTATAAAAATGTTTAGATAATAAAATATTACATTAATTATATAACAGGGTTGACATTTCATTATACAAATTACATTGTGAAAAAATAATAATTATAAAATTTACAGCATTAGTATGAAACCAGGCACATGTTACCACCACCATCATAATTAGGCCATTACAGTGGGTGCCCAATTTCAACAATTTCAAGCATTATGCACCCATAGTTGTCATTACATAATACATATGCAGATCCAAATCAAACTATTTAATTTTCTTGTGATTTCAAGTGTAACAGCATAGACATGTATCTACCTGACTTGCAAGATTTATGCCAATTTCTAAAAATATCAACAGAATTCACAAAAATCATGCATATTTTCAAGCCCAACCTTTCCTTCTTTATTATCGGTAAATCACTACTGTATCCAGGAAATTTCCCCCTTTGTTTCAAATGGAGAGAGGAATTTTGATTCTTGAATAGACCCTGCAGTGTTTTATGCACTTGTTGCTCTGGGTCTATGGCTCCATCTCATTTGCAATTTGTTGCAAACAATACCACATTCTACCAAGTTTTAGTTACATCACATGGTAAACTTTTGTGTTCTTAGGGGTCAAGCTAGACATCAATTTTAGAGAAAAGTGACCTCTCCTTTTAGTCAGAACAGGGAGAAGTGGGAGTTAAACAGAGAAGTAGAAGCTAAATAGGGAGAAGTATGTGCTCTATATCTCAGTATGCATTTAACATTTTTAAGTCTTATTTTCAAGTTGAAAAATATGTCTTGTATGTTTATTTTCAACACATTTTGTACATGTATAAAAAATATGATATTCATACCCATTCTATTAATAGCTGTAGTATATGTGTGTTTGGATTGAAGTAAATGCTGTGTTTTGACCATATGACTTAAATCACAGCAGAATCTATACATTGTAATTAATTTTAATTGATAGGAACAAATGCACAAGCGATTTCAAACCACACTCTTTGTCCTGATTTCTTTGTTCCCCATAAAACATGAATGCATATATTCATAGACAACACAATGAAGCACAAAAGTCCACATATAACTAAACTGGATGCTTTTTGCCCTCAAACCAAAACATCCAAGAACACGTTTTGCACCATGCTAGTGTATCAATGTTTAGAAAGATGTCTTTTCTTAATATAACTACTCACCTTCTTGCTTCATTACTAAAATTCATTAATAGGACTGCATATTTATGGTTGTATTAATTGTCTACCTACTGGTAATAATGATATGCATTGGTTAAATATTCGCATCACTATTACTTGTATATACATTTTTTGTATTTTCAGGAAAATTAATACGGTATGTCAGAAAACAACCTTGACCTTATGCATTGCTTAATTCAATAACAGTACAATATTAAATATTTAGGCTAAATCTCCCATGATGTGATATTTAAATTTTGTTTTCATTATACATTTTCTTTAATCTATTTGGCCAATTTTTTTTTATGAATATAGACAGTTTAATGAAGTGGTATATCATATACACAGTGATGTCCACCATTACAAGTTCATTTACAGTTTCAAACTGATTTTATAAAGAAAATACACAAATACAGCTGTTGAAATCTTCATTCATAAAAGAAAGAAATAAGTTAGAAAAAGTTCTTCACTGATCATATTTTTAAAAGCAAATTACTATTTGCATATTGATGTTTAACTTTCAAAACAGAATTTGGTATATTTTCATCATAGTATGGTAGGCCTAACTTCATTAAATCGAGCAGTGATATCTTGCTTCGGAAAGGGTTAATGATCAGTTAGCTATTAAAACTTCCTTGTGAATTTGCAAGAATTTCTTTGTCACCGTAAGCTGTTTGTTATCAACACTACGTAAATATATTTCACCTTGGTTACAACAGTGACAGGACCTGCCGGCTACAGCGAGAGGGCATCTCTACAGCAATAATTAATAGCCATTTTACGTCCCCCAAAAAAGAGGCAAAGTCGTTTCGATTTTCTAACAGAAGAAGGTGAAGTTTACATTTCTCAATAAACTTTTTCGACCACTTTGCCTGGTAGCATGACTCCTGATTCCAATTTGTTGACAGGGACCTATTTAGGGACATTATACCTTCTCCCTAGATTAAAAATGTTATACTCGACTACAAAAAATTATTCCTGCTCCTGCAGGCACTGTTGCCAGCCATAGGATGTCATGTGACTTTATCCATCATGTGAAAATATAAATTTAATATTGCTCTGTCCCTTAGGTATAGGGCCATGTGTGGCTAAATGTTCCAAGGCACTTGTTTTTATTGATTACTGACATCTCACCTTGTCTGCATTGGTTCGAGTCTTGGCTCTGCCAAAATGGGTTTGTGAGAAAGCTTTCTCTAGATAAGTGTTTTTTCCCAGGTTCTTCTTCTACAAAATATTGTGGCCATCATGAAAAGCCTAAAATGTGCTGAAAAATGGCATTAAACTCACAAAACTAAATCCATCAGGCACTGTCTTCCTAGTGTGCTCTAGAGTATAGCTCTACAGTTATCTTGGGAGAAGATAATACTAGAACAATAAATTTATGTTGTTCTCACAATGTTAGTATTTAACATATGAAAATGAGCTTTTCTTTATCAAAGAACTGTAAACCAAAGTATCTTTGTATCATTAATTTTTCACAAATTAAGTAAATTTAGCAAAATAAAAACAATGACATTTAAATTTTGCATCACTTTACATATAATATTACAAGTATGAACAACCATCCTAAAAATTATTTTGGTAACTTCAACTGTTAAATATGTGAGAAACTGCATGAAAATTATGTGATTGACCAGTAATATAACACATTTGATCATTTGAATTTTAAAAAATCAATTTGAAATGAGCTTAAATAACTTACTATATCAATGACACAGATCTCAATCAATAGTGGAGTAAAAAATTGAGTTAGTTTGTCTTACAAAAGCAGACTGGCAAAGGAGAGAAACCAACTCATAACTCGCAATGAACCTTGTCCTGCACAGCTTTATGGACATGGCATGAAGCTTGCTCCTTCATCTCAGATGTTAATGTGAGCAAGAAGACTGTTTTGGTGGTAAAGTTCTCAAAAAAATCTTCATCCAAAAGGCTCAATTTGTCCTGATGGCAGGGCCTTTTGAAAATTGAGAATGTTGTAAAGAGCTGCAAAATACCACTTAATGGTAGAAAAAAAGCATTGCTTCTCTTTAAAAAAGGAAGAGAAGAAAATAATTCACAGCAATTACAGGAAGACAGCTATAATTGACACATTCTGCAATAATCACAAAAATTTATCAATTTCGCATCAGTCATTTGGCATCTTTGGTCCACCAACCCTTGGAGTCTCCAAAGAGATTGGGTAATTCTCCTCTGAGACCAAAGAGACTCAGAGAATGAGAACCTGAAAACTGAAGAAGACGAGGGAATATATTTTTTAAATATACACTGCATTTGTCCCCACTCAGTCCATACAAGGTAATGAAAGGTGGCGGGTCACAGACTACACCTACATACACCATTCTTAGTGCTCCTATAAAAGCTGAATAGACAAAAAATGCAAAGTCATACTCTACATGCATATCATTCTCAAACTGATGTGAGAGATTAAATGAATAGATTAACAAAATGCAATCAGGGGCATAATCTATGTCTCCAAAGAATATGCAGCCAACAGACTTAAAAAAATCACATATTAATCTCTGAAGCAATGGCAGATCTTTGACACAAACAATGCAGACATTTCAGTCATGATACCTAGAAAATGATGAAGGGAAAGTAGTGGGATCAAAACAATTTAACATTTTATATTAAGTCATTTTTTAATTATGTAGAATTAAATATTATCATTTTATATAATAATCTCTGGTAGTTGAAATAAAGTTACTTATTGTGTTATTCATGCTTTGCACACATTTAGTCAATTAGACATGCTTTGTCCTAATTATTGAGCAAATAGTAAGCAACATTCCTATTGGTCAGTTTAAAAAAATGTTTTGTATAAATAGTATAGTATCAGCAGTATATTAGTGATAAACATCAGCAAGTCCAATAGGTTCTTTCTGAAGTGAGCTGCTGGTAGGATTTTATTTCATGTATGGAGGGTGGTGACTTGGATTGCTGCGAGGTAAGTTTTATTTTCTTCATTTCTTATTCTGTCGATGTTGATGTTTTCTTTGTAATATATTCATTTTTCCTTCACCAATTATTTTTTTATAAAAATTCAGCTATAATCTGTATGATCACTTTAAAATGGTACTTGTGATATTTTGTACTGATTTTGATCACAAGTGTATATATATATATATATATATATATATATATATATATATATATTATTTAATTGATTGTTAATCTAAAAATCTACTGCTCCAGTGGTCTAATGGTTAGAGTGTCCGCCTTGGATGTGGGAGGTCATGGGTTCGATCCCCGGTCAAGTCATACCAAAGATTTACAAAAATAGTACTAACAGCTTCCTCGATTGGCACTCAGGAAAAAGAGTATTAGGACTGGTCAGCCTGGTGTCAGGATAATGTGACTGGGTGGGACATCATGCAACATGTCTGCGGCATGATGCCCCAGTGCTAGACATCACTATACTGCCATAATGCAGACATCATAGCAGTATGACTGAAAAATTATTAAAGCTACATTAAAAATCTTAATCACGTTACATTGCATCTAAAAATCTACCTTATGTGTTTGTGTAGTTACTATGAAGAGTGGTAGTGGTGAAAATCCCTTTGTTTTTTTTAAGTTGATTGCTCTTTCAATATTCATGCCAGTGATTTGCCAGATTACTTGTACACCAAATGTATTTAGATCTATGGTAATTATTATTAATGTTCCATATGGGTAGGTACCTAGATAAAGATTTCTATGTGAATTATACTTGTTTGATATATCAGTTTTTATGTGTTCTGTATATTTCTCTCTGAAACATATGCAATTCATTCCAAAATTCCAAATGGAATTACTGTATGTTGTTCATATATTCCAATGGAATTACTGTCTGTTGTTCATATATTACAGTGGAATGACTGTATATTGTTCATATATTCCAATGGACTTACTACTGCTTGTTGTTCATATATTCCAATGAAAGTACTGCATGTTGTTCATATATTCCAATGGAATTAGTGCATATTGTTCATATATTCCAGTAATGACTGTCTATTGTTAACATATTCTAATGGAATTACTGTCTGCTGTTAATAAATTCCAGTGAAATGACTATATTGTTCATATATTCCAATGAAATTACTCTGTTATTCAACTTTCCATACACTCTAGGCCTACCATTATTCTCTCCCATGTGCTTGGTTGTTTGTCTGCTCTCCCTGTTTCGCTCTACCACACTGATTGTTTTTACACCTGTAATTTGTACCCTTGTGTTGAGATTTATTTGGCTCTCTATCTCTCTATATGGATAATTTAAGAGATACAAAATGTAATAATCATTTTTACTGAATGTACTGGCAAATGAACTGAAAGTACATCCAAAAAAATGTCATGACAATACATTTATTGTGATGTATATTTGTAATAACTGTATTTCATTTGAATTTGCAGAATAAAAAAGAAAAAAAATGTAAGAAGTAAACAAAATATCATGATTTATTTTGTAATTATATACAACCTCCCATACAATAAATTAAATTTTTAAAATATACACTGGATTTGTGTTCTCTGCGCTCATAAATGTTGTTGTTGTTGTTTTGGGGCTTAATGCCATTTTTTAGCACACAATAGGTTATACATGTCGGCCAGTATTAATGGTGGAGGAAGAATCACTGACCCAGGAGAAGCTACTGGCAAGCTTTCTCACATATCCACATTTGATCTTAGACTCGAACCCACCAGACAGAGGTGAGATGGCAGTGATAGGTAACAGAGTAACAGAGAGTGCTTTAGACCACTAGGCCACTCGGGGCCCCCCTTTGCGGCCCTCCTTTAAGCTCATAAAGGTCCTGTAACAAAAGTATACATGAGCTTTAAAAACTACATGGCTTCCCAAGGGCTACCAAGTGTTATGAAACCTTCTGGTTTACCCTAAATGGAAGGACAAATTCTTGACACATGGTTGGGGTACATTTTACTAGGAAAAGTTCCAGCTATGCTAAAAAGAGCAACAGTTCAGTTCAGTTCAGTTCCCGATTATGATTTGTTTCAGGTTCAAAACATTTTGTGCCCTTCTACGATAAAGAGTGTTGAAATTATTTTATATTTTGTAATAATAACATGATTGTCCAATTAGACACTTACTGGACATAAGAACAGAGTACTATTTTCATTAAGGACCAACCAGACATTATTTGAAGCCATTTGGTGAAAACTCAAATGTAATTATCACCATAACTGAAATATAGGAGCAGCAATAACAAGATATTCAAGATATCGTTTTGGTGGTAATGTTGTTGGTTAAATTCATGAGATCCATTTTGGTGGCAATGTTGTTGGTTAAATTCATGAGATCCATCCACACACCATAGGCACCACTTCTAGTGAAAACCCAATGTCAGTAAGACTTTCCATTTAGGATGAGTAGATTCAATATGCCTTCCATGGTGGCCATAAAAAAGATGATTATGGGTACACTTTACATATAATATGAACTTTGGAGAGTGACAAGTATAAGGTGAAGTTGTTCAAATTTGCAACATGCACAATGGAGAAGATGTAGGCATACCTCTGTGTTATTTTCATGTCAGTGAGTTGGCTACAATTTCTCTGGATACTGTACTTGTGGAATATATACATGATCTAAGCACACAACTTAGACCAAACTGACTGCTCCCATGTGTTCAAAACATCAGCCTGAATTAGTGTAAAGTACACTCTAATTAATAGTTATTAAAATAGAGACATAAATTTTGCCAGACTGCACTGTGCCAGCTTATCAAAGCACAATGAATGAATTACAAAATATAAATTTTAAAAAAGTCATTAACTCTTTCAATTACAATTTACTAATTAAATCCAGGAAGTGAAATGATCAAGTGGAGCTAGCACTTTTTCTGATGGGTGAACATTTGAACTAAGGCCAAGCTATATACTCTATAACCCAAACAATAACAATCCTACACCAAAATAAATGGAATTAAAAGTTATTTTAACAATACCTAAAAATACAAGTTTTTTTAAATAAATAGCCTGCATAAGCAGAGAAAAATCTTTGAAAATCTAACCCTATCCTAAATAAAAAAGCAAAAAAATATTATTCTGACAGAATAACTACATTAGACATTCACAAATTTAAAACTATGCATAGAAAGATATTCTGATTCTTTTTAAGTATTCATACCCTTCATGCAACTGTAAATGAGTTTAAATACAGTTGGAAAAAAATACATTCCCTGGTAATCAAAGTATTGTGAATACTTCTAGCTTGAATGGTTAATTACTAATTTACAAAGTCTGATGGCAGAACTAGGGTATTATTCAGTCCTTTTACTACCATACATAGCTCTAAGCAATCTGTATATTTTTTATAAAGTTTCTTTATTTGTCATCAAAATGTTTATTAACATTTGAAATATTATATGAGGAATTATTGTGATTCCCTTTTAAAGCATTTTCTACAATTTATTTTTAAATATTACCATCAGTGGATTAATATCCAAGAGAAAAAATACCAAAATTCTGATGATTTGTTGGTACCTGTTTAAACAGCCAACCCATCATCATACACTGGTAACTAGCACATTCATGAACTGACATTCACTCCCATAACATCTGGTCTGCATTGAGATTGGAAATTACCACATGGAATAACTGTTTGGTAGCTCCACATACAGAATGAAGCCTGAAGGGCAAAATAGGATGAATTTCTTGTTTCATTCAAAAATGGTGGTTGACAGTTATCTGTAATCTCATGACACAATAGTCAGGAAAGTTGAATTATTTACCTAAATTTAGTTGATTCCCTTATACATGAAACTGACCTGAAAGACCAATGTACATATATTGTCACTATTTTTAGTACCTCAAACTGTATCTTGTAATATTGAATGAACACTATGCCTAAAACACAAAGGAAGTGAAATCCATGCACACCAAACAAACCAAATACAGCTAAAACCTCAAATGTATTTAAAACAATAAAAGAAAGAAAAGCAAAACATACTTGAAAAGGACTGTAGCAGCAAAAACAAAAAAGGTAGAATATGTACATAAAAGATGGAGACAACAAAAGTGTATTAATGAAGCACATCCTATAATGGATTTCTTGAATATGCTTGGATTTTACTTAAAATGGATCCATTTGGATCTTCATTGAGTCTAGAATTAGTGATTAAGTTGAAGAAATAGGTTAACTCTACTAGACAGAAATGTTGGAACTTTGACAGTTGCACTTTGAAGGTCAATGTGGGAAAGAGGATAATACAAGGACCGTAAACTGTCTGACAAAGAACTAAAATTAAACTGAAAAAATGAATTTCTATACATTGAAATAAATGTAAAGTATAGAAATTGGTGTAGCCTGTCACAGCTGTATGGCAGTTGAATGCTGATAGAAGCATACTACACTATTTTCATTATTAAGCCCTACCTACATCAAGAAAAAAATTATGATCATTCATACCATATAACAAGATTTTCGAAACAAAGGTACCATGAACAGCACATTAAAGTGTTTAACAGCCATATATATTAGAACAAAATAGGTCAAGGTTAACTCTTAAGATTACTTACCAAAGGTCTCAATGACCTTGACTTTAGGTTTTGCAGTCTTGAACTAAACTTATTGTATAGAAACCATTTTCTTTTTAGACTTAACATGTCAGTGACTTTTTATTTTTAAACACCCACCCAAAAGTCTTTTTATACTCCAGGTGTAAGCCAGCCATAAAGTTTGGTTAGAAAACATACTATAAAAGAAAACTTGCTATGCACAATCCAGTTTTCTTTGAGAAGCAAATTTTGCCCATACATTTCACCCCTAAAATCAAAAGACCTTTTTCCAACCTAAAGTGCAAGCCCTCCACAAACTTTAGTTAAGGTATAAGGTCTAAAACTAAAATTATGTGAAAATCAGTTTACTTCCTTCAGTCACAATTATCAATCCCTTTTGAATTTTTGCCCCCCCCCCAGTAATAGGCTTCTTTTTTACAGAGTGTAACTATCCAAAGATGCTGGTGAAGATATAAGGTTGTAAACTGGAGTTTTCACCCAAAGATCCTTTTCGAGTCAGTTACCTTGATATTTGACCTTTTGACCCCAAAATGAACAGCTTCTTTAACCCAAGTTGGTAAATGCAAATGGTGTAAAACTAAATTTCCTATGCAATAATTAAGTTAAGATATATAGTCATGAACTGAAGTTATTATGCAAAACCATTCACTATGACCTTTCCCTTTTCATCTCAAAGTAAAAAGGCTTCTTTTTTAACATAAATTTATGCCATTCACAAATTTTGGAAAGGGTAGAGAATATTGGTCTTTGCACAAAGACAATTTTTTTTTCTCCCAGTTACCTTGACCTCTGAGTCACTGTCACACAAACAACAGGCATTTCCTTACTTTATGTGCACACCATCCTTAAAATTTAGTCTATGTCTGAGACTGAATAAGTATAACTGTGCAGAAACCATTTTTATTATTTTCCATTATAGTGAACTTGAATTTTGACCTTTTCAAACCAAAATCAATAGGTTGTTCTTTATTCCAAGTGTGAGTCTTCCACAAGGTCTGAAAAAGACATGGTGTAAAACTAAAATAATTGTGTGAAAACAAAACTGCCTTCAGTATTATAATAATCAGCTAATTTTGATGTTATTTGTTGTAATTTCACTGCAAATTCAGCAATAACATCTGAAATCACAATGTTAAACTTAGAGAAATTGGATCTAGTTATTGATTATAAATTTACCAATAACAGTAATACTGTCCTTGATAACAGATTAATTACAATTTATGGACTAATCAATTCCAGTCTATCTTCAAAGCCAATAGCTAATGAAGCTGTATTGACCAAAACTATCTGAAATAAACCACCAACCCTATAAACTACATAGGTCTAATTAAATAATGAAATCAGTGCATAGCATTTCCCAAAGGACATCTGCTACTCCACAATTACTGTTTTTATGTATAGTACTGTGGTAAAGCTGCTCCAAACAGTAGTAGCTTTAGCTGTAGCTATGTAGCCATGTTACTGTTGTGGGTGGGTGGCAGCTACTTTGGCGAATTAGCTGGTAGAGCAAACAAAACAAATGTCTAGGCTACATATTTTCTTTAATGGTTACTTTCCACTATCTCCAAATTCCCACCTCCAGGTTCAAATTTAAAACTCAATATATATATATATATATATATATATATATATATATATATATATATATATATATATATATATATATATATATATATAATCCTAGTGGACTTACTTCACAGCAGACTACTGATATCATATTTCTATAACTGGCTTGACTGTTTCTTTTACACAGAATCTGTGTTTCCTACATTAAACAAAACATTTGATATCTCGCTAATGAATTGTCCAGAAGTTGATTTAAAAACATACAAATGATTATAGTATATCTGATCAGATTCACACACACTTTCAACTTCTACTTCAAAATATAACTCTTAAATAAATAACATTTATATGTAAGTGTTGGCAAAGACGCAGAATTTAAGCATAAAATATTTATTTCTAAACAATAGACAAATTATTTTGCTAGTTAAACTTAATTTAATATCTTGTTTGTAATATTATCAACATTTTTAAAGTCTAAACTATTTAATTCATTGATTATTTACAAGACTTATTAATTTGCACAAACACAATGTCTGTTCTTACTAGGCAGAACTTCAAGTTTTCTTGTGAAAACAATGTCAATATGACCATCCATTAAGGTACAGTATCAACAGATTTTCAATATGGACATCATGGTAGGCATAATAAATTTGCAATCCAATATTTTCTAAATGACATCCATGGCACCCATCCATCATAAGAAGTTTTCTAGCACAAAGTCCAATGCAACATGGCGCTTTACATTGAGAATTAATAGAAATAGCAAATTGTCAAGATAATGACTGTCTGATCAGCACCATTTTCTTTTAGGACCAACTTGACATCATAATACATTTTCTTTTAGGACCAACTTGACATCATAAGACATGTTTCAGTGAAAACCTCAAAGCTTCAACATGAAAATGACCACATCTGCAGTAAAAAAAATGTTACTAAGGCTCTTTTCTTCCCCACATACAGTACAATCTAATGGTGACCCAGTTCACATGCTAGGTTTACAAATGGCATGTTTTTCAGTGAAAGAAATGCCTATCAAGCTTTTTTGTACCAGGTTAATATTTCCAACAATATCCATTCATTTGCTTTGGTTTATGCTTCTGTTACTTCTGAAATCATGCCAAGCCCAGTTCTGCATCCTCAAAAACAGCAGGTGTGTAATAAACCTGTTTAACATGTACATGTAATTACACTGATCCACCTGTGTAACAAGTAATTAAACTATGATCAAAGAAAAATTTATTACAAAAAACAAAACAAAAACAACATGCCTCTTTCTTTTTTATTTAATTAGACATGCCTTTTTTGGGTTTCAACAAGCTGTAAAAGGCACTTACAGGTTTTATGGGTTTTATCATGCCTGTTATATTTTTTAAAAAAATTTTCAGTCAATATTTTTATCAAATTTCTTTCATAGTTTCAATTATTTATAATGGCTCTTCATACTTTATTTCAAAGTAAATCACTTCATTACTTATAAACAAAATTATTAGGGTCACCATTAGGGACTTTAAGTGTAACTATGTCAATGAGGATTATGACAAAAATAATGAGATTATTGATTGCATGTTTACTTCTTTCACCCAGATAGCTAGCTACAATAATTAATTATACCACCCACCTCAGCTATAGGATACTGGTCTTAATGATGAAACTGACATGTACTCCTCCCTGGTGGGTAGAACTAGCTGATGTTCTCTGGGTATTTAATACCTTTATGTAGGTATAAACATTACACTCATTTATCTGTAGCTACTTAAATACACATTCAGAAGATCATAATACAGGCAATGTCAAAATGTACTTAACTGTTTCAGTTTTACACAATTTTGTAACTTCTGCTTGTGGTTTGCAATAGATTTTAACAGCATGTGTTTAGACCAAGTTTCCAATAAACCTTCCCAATGGATTTGAGATAGTGGGAAGGTTCACAGGAAACTCCAATTAGCATAGGTTATAGTTATATGAGCTGAGGATTTCACTCTTATTTCAAACTGCAATTTAATGACCAAATGAAATGTCAAGGATTAAGACAACTTTCCCTACTAGAGACATTTTAAGGGATTACAGAGTTTAGATTTTTCAAAATGTTTTTTTTTGCTAATTTTTGAGACCTAACAAGTTAAAAAAAATTCACATCTGATGTGACATTAAAGATTACAAGCTATTTTAGGATCCCTTTCCATGTTCACCATGTTATATATTATGGATTACATGTTCACAAGAAAACATTTGCAGAAAAAAAACTATTGCTCAAGGCCTTTAGCCTATATATCATGGATGGAAGCTCTCTGAACTTGTTTCAGATACTGGAACTGTGAAGATGTACCCTTATACTATTAGTTTGGCTCAACTCCAATTTAATTTTTTTTTTAAACTAGCATTACTCAATGCATTTTTCTGATACATCAACAAACTGGGTTTGATAAAATTCCCCCAACCTTACAATCATTTATGTCAGTGAGCAGACTTAACAAATTTCTGGAAATACAACAAAATAAAATTCTTGTAAAACTAATATTTTGCATATCTAAGTTACTGTGTTCACAAATTTTAAGTCATATTAGCATCATTTTCACTTAGGACCAATGTTCCCTCTAAACTGAGCGAATGAGCGATCGCTCACTAATTTTCGAGACGTCGCTTACATTTTTCGGACCGTCGCTCACAAAAATTCCCGACCAGAAAAAATAATGGCTCTATATAAATTACTCTCACACCTGTCAATTTTAAGTTAAGCCACATCCGGCGACTTCCGCCACGTCTATATCGCTCTTGGTTCGGCAAATTCTTTTGAGTTCTATATTTCAAACTCAAAGTAGTGTAGTTCAGCGCTAAAATTAATTATTTTCTAACCATGTTTAAACGAGAAGCGGAAGAAAGTTCATGTAAGTCAGCGAAAAAACGTTGCATGAAATTTAAAACGGAGTGGTTAACCGAATGTTCTGTGGTAACGGACTTACCACATGGGACCGGACAACACGTGCTCCTTGGTGAAGTTTTTGAATACTCAGAGACAGATGACATGGTATTCTGCAAATTTTGCGTTAAAGCGCGATGTACTAATGAATGGACAACAGGAAAATCATGGAGCGACTGGAAAGTGGATCATTTTAAAAGACATTTGACGCAGAAATATCATACCGAAGCGATCACAAAGCTTAGAAACCAAAGTAGAGGACTGCTGAAAACCATACTAACGGAATCTGTACAAGAACGCGAAATTAGAAAAGAATTCGCTCAAAGAAAGCAGGCAACTCCTGATGAGGTAAAGGTTTTAATAGACAATGTTCTGCTGGCTGTTAAAATTAATTCCTCAATGCTATCAGTCCAGGATATTCATGATCACGTGGCTAAGTATGTTAAAATACCAGAAAGTTGGCGAAGTAAAAACTATGCCTTTGAGTTCATCAATTGTATAAATTCAACCATCAAGACTGGTATACTGAAGGAAATTAAGCAATCAGCTTATCACACTCTGATAGTTGATGAATCCACTGACATTTCGGTGTCAAAAATGTTAATTTTATATATGAAATTTCGGAATGAAAGTGAATCAAATCACAAAACTGTGTTCGCAGGCATTATTAAAATAACATCATGCGACAGTGTGTCGATCTTAGGGGCCATTCGAAAGTTCTATTTGGAAAATGAACTGAATTTGAATCAGATGGTAATGTTTACATCGGATGGCGCATCGGTCATGCTGGGCAAACGAAATGGTGTGGCTGCTCTTTTGCGCCAGTCCATTCCACACTTATCTGAACAACATTGTGTGGCACATCGTGAGGATCTCGGCATAGATGATGCATGGAGATGCATACCCTTGATGAAGGAACTAGAAACTCTATTTCGAACCGTTTATACTATTTTTTCCCGATCGTCTGTTAAGAAGGCAAAATTTGAGGAATTTGCTAATACTGCAGAGGCTGATGCAATTTCTTTTAGACCACTTAACGAGGTCAGATGGCTCTCCAGACATTTTGCAGTGAATGCCTTGGTCAAAAACTATGATATTTTAGTGGAATACTTGCGACAAGTTGTTGAGGAAGACAACGATCCTGTTCACAAATACTGCCTGCAGAAATTAGAAAATCCAGAATATCATGTCGCAATCGTAATATTAAATGAAATTCTAGCTGAGCTAGCAGATCTGTGTAAAATTCTGCAAAGAAGTGTTCTATCAACTGTAGAGGCTTTTCAGTTTGCAAAAGCAAAAGTCATGAAACTCAGGTCACAGTATCTCGGAGATAAGCCACATTTTCATAAAAGTACACTTGATTTGCTTTCCTCATATCATTCTCCAGTGAAAACAGATTCAATTATTATGTTCATTCAGCAAACATGTGACCACATGGACCATCGATTTCCAGATGATGAATTGAAAGATTGGCTAGTGTTCGATAAAGACTGTTTCACTGCATCTGCCAATCTAGACAATTATTCGTTTGGATTTGAGCAAATCAAGAGACTCGCAGAGAAATATTGCGGTCTGCTGAGAAAAGATGGCAAATCCCTACAAGCGGATCTTTGCAACCAATATCCGGAGTTCAAAATACTGATCAAGGAAAAATTACAAATGGGAGCAGTGACAACATTTTCAGATATAGTTTCATTTACTGCCCAACAGGATCAATTCAAGGAACTATTTTCACTTTTGGACATCTGTGGCACATTCCAGGCCTCAAGTGCTGACTGCGAAAGAGGATTCAGTCTGATGAACAACATAAAGACAAAATCTAGAAATCGTCTCGAAGTTGAACATTTGGACAATTTGATGCGAATTAAATTCTTTTTAAATTCTGGACAGATGGTGGATATTGATGCGGTCTATGACTTATGGAAAACAGAAAAGAACAGAAGAGAAACTGTTTTCAAAGCCGACTAAACAGGCTTCAAGTTGAAAACTTATAATAAATTGTTTGGTATCACTTACGTCTATTTTTCAATACTTAAATTTAAGTTCTTTAAATATACATTGCTGTAATATACAAAATTGTCTAATATGCATTTAATATATACAAAATTGTCTAGTATGCATTTAGTATTTAATATTTTAAATATTTAATATTTATTTTTATTTAATACCAAAATGCACCGCTAAAACTGGTGCTCAGAAATTGCGGGTTTAAAAAATTTGTCGCTCATACGAAAAAAAAATTGCTCACTCTTGGTCACTCCTTAGAGGGAACATTGCTTAGGACCAACTAACTATTCATCATATGAAGTCCTTTAGTGAAAGAATATGCATCCTTTTCAACATCCATTCTGGAGTAGGATAAGATTTTTCAATATGACCACAACTGCCATTTCATGTCAGATTGGAACCCATTTAATTTTGGATCATCACCATGTTGATTTACCTGATTAATATTAATCATTTTCAAGTTGTTCAATGTTAGGTAAGAATTATTTTCATTTAAGACTATTTAGTCATAATAAGCCTTTTAAGTGTAAACCTCATTTTGATATAATCATGCATTTTCAATAACAAAAGTGTCAGACTTGCACTAGTTTCATTTAGGATCCTGTAATGAAGGAGCATGTACTTTCCTGAGGACCCCAGGTCTCTGCAATTTTGGAGAAGGAATGTAATCAACTTTGCTAATGGCTGGCCAGACAACTGCTGATGGATGATGGGACATTTCATAAGGTCTCTGGCAAACAAGAGCTAAATACAAGCTAATGTCTTCCTGCTCCCATTTAACAGACCCCTGTTAATTTCCTTTCACTCATTCATTCCTACCAGAGATTTATAACATTATTATACATTCCTATTCACTAAGCAAACAATAAAGGAACCCATGGTCAATACCCAAGTGAGTCAATTAACTACAATGAAATGACATTATTTACTGTGCTATGTAACATATCATGCTATATTGCAACTAGTCAGTTAACTGAGTGCACATCCCTAGGTTCTACTAATGGTGGTATGGCTGGAGTGGGGGGTATATGTGTGATGTCAAGTTCATACTTTATGATAGACATAAGACCCCAAAATATGATAGTTAACAGAATACCATGGACTGTTACATACATAGATAAGATAAATAATTTAGTTAAGGTATTAATATATTAATACATGTATTCACTTTCTTCAGTAATAGTGAATCCATTATAATTCCATCACAAATACATGCAAGAAGCATATGTTTAAGTACTTTAAGATTAGATTGTTGTTGCAGGTTAATTGTCATTTTTCAGCACATAATAGGCTATACATGGCAGCCAGAACAACTACAGGATGAAGAACCTAGAAAAACTCTGGTAAGAACCACTGACCCATAGGAATCGACTTTCAAACTTTCTTGAATATCCTCAGTGACTCTGAGACTTGTGAACAGATTGCGAGATGAGTTGTTGTAAAAATGAGCACTTCTGCAGACTCAGCCACCTGGGGATCATAATGTAGTAGAGATCATAATGTGTCTAAATTCAAAGGGAAAAAAAAATAATCTAAAAAAATATGTAAGGAAAGATAATGAATATTTACCATTCATTATGTACAAATTTACATCTTAAGCAATGTCAGTATACATCTTAAACTGCTGAAATTTTCTCTACTACATTCCACACAAATCTGAATTCTTTTGACAACAGCATGAATAATTGTCAATGAATAAATGGAGCAATTATTTTTCAGGAATGGATGTAATAATTCACTGGCTAACTGATTATATGATAATTGTCTTATAACACAGTAAAGTTACATGTTCATTTACAAGATGACTGCTATGGTGGCCATATTCTGCATGTCCGATTGGCATCATTTTCATTCACGATCAACTAGGCATCATAACAAATCCATCAGTGAAAATTTATGTAGGTTCAGGAGAAGTAGTAATGATAAGACTTTCAAGATGGTTGTGGAGGCCATATTGGATTTCCACACTGAACCATTTTCAATTAGGACCAACTAGGCATCACAAGAAATGATGTAATGAAAACCATTTTCAATTAGGACCAACTAGGCATCACAAGAAATGATGTAGTGAAAACCATTTTCAATTAGGACCAACTAGGCATCACAAGAAATGATGTAGTAAAAACCATTTTCAATTAGGACCAACTAGGCATCACAAGAAATGATGTAGTGAAAACCATTTTCAATAAGGACCAACTAGGCATCACAAGAAATGATGTAGTGAAAACCATTTTCAATTAGGACCAACTAGGCATCACAAGAAATGATGTAGTGAAAACCATTTTCAATTAGGACCAACTAGGCATCACAAGAAATGATGTAGTGAAAACCATTTTCCATTAGGACCAACTAGGCATCACAAGAAATAATGTAGTGAAAACCATTTTCAATTAGGACTAACTAGGCATCACAAGAAATGATGTAGTGAAAACCATTTTCAATTAGGACTAACTAGGCATCACAAGAAATGATGTAGTGAAAACCATTTTCCATTAGGACCAACTAGGCATCACAAGAAATAATGTAGTGAAAACCATTTTCAATTAGGACTAACTAGGCATCACAAGAAATGATGTAGTGAAAACCATTTTCAATTAGGACCAACTAGGCATCACAAGAAATAATGTAGTGAAAACCATTTTCAATTAGGACCAACTAGGCATCACAAGAAATGATGTAGTGAAAACCATTTTCAATTAGGACCAACTAGGCATCACAAGAAATGATGTAGTGAAAACCATTTTCCATTAGGACCAACTAGGCATCACAAGAAATAATGTAGTGAAAACCATTTTCAATTAGGACTAACTAGGCATCACAAGAAATGATGTAGTGAAAACCATTTTCAATTAGGACTAACTAGGCATCACAAGAAATGATGTAGTGAAAACCATTTTCCATTAGGACCAACTAGGCATCACAAGAAATAATGTAGTGAAAACCATTTTCAATTAGGACTAACTAGGCATCACAAGAAATGATGTAGTGAAAACCAAATGTCAATATGAATTTCAACAGGAGTAGTATTAAGAGGATTTTCTAAATTGGCAACCATACTGAAGGTCAGATCACCACCATTTTATCTAGGACTAATGGACATTATAAGAAGTCTTTATGTGGAAAAAGAAGTCTTTATGTGGAAAAACGGATATGATATGATCATCCAATTTCGGGAGAATTAGTAATAAGATTTTCAAATTTATTTACCATGGCAGCTATGTCGGACATCTCAGCAGCACAATTATCATTTAAAACAAACTAGACTTTGGATTGATGTGTGTGTAAAGTTTATTGCCAATTCTTAATGGAGGAATAGCAACAACATATTTGTGAAGGGCCAACATGCAATGATGGATGGAAGACAAAGAAAATGGAATGACATACACACCATTTCATACTGTCTTCTGGTCTGTGAGTGACCAATAGAGTGGACAACAGATGATGGACAGCAAATCACCACATAAGCTGTCTACTGGTCATAGACCAAAAGAACTAAGAAAAAAATTCAGCTCTATGTTTGTTATTTTGTAAATAAAAATTGAAAGCAAAAATAGAACTTTGCAAGTTTATTTTTGTCCAATTGCAAAAATTCAAGTAGACAAAAAAGTAAAATTGTACCTCAGCAAAGAAAAAGGAACATACTCCTTCCACACTTAGGCTGCTTCACTTCTATTTATGAGTTACAAGAGCTGTGTACTTATTGCCATCTCGTTATTCTTGAGCTTAAAAGCATTGTTTTAAGATAGTGTTTACTTAATAGTGCTATGTTTTTCCGATAGTTTATAAAAAATTAATACCAAAGTGGTCTCCAACATAGAACCTGAGAGCAACCAACAGACATATAAATTGTACATGTTCATTTATGAAACACATTCTATGTGTAAAGCTTGATAAATAAAATCTTGTTTGCTAGATGTGAAATTCACAAAATTTGATGATATATATCATGCAAGCTGCTCATGGCAAAAAAAAAAAATTAAGTTGTTGCTATTGTTGTTCTGGGGCTAAAAAGAACACCATTTTTCTGCACATGATAGACTATACATGGTGGCCAATATTAATGGTGGAGGAAGAAACTGGGAAATCCACGGAAAGAACCATTGACCCATGAGAAGCTACTGGCAGCTAGTTTTATGGATGTCATTTTATGTACAATAGTAAGGTTATATCTTATTGAGGACAATTATGTATGTATGTATGTATGTATGTATGTATGTATGTATGTATGTATGTATGTATGTATGTATGTATCAACAGCACATGAGTACAATAATGGCTATATTGTGCTATCTAAAAAGTAACATTTGAAAAATGTAAAAATAAAGAACTGTACAAAAACCATAGAAAAATAAATACTTCCAAAAATATAAACATGAAATACAACAGAAATAAATATATAATATATGAATATACAATACAGGATAAAAGTGTTAAAATTCTGTTAAAGGTATATAAAATTAAAGATAATAGTGCACATGTAAAATCCTTAAAACACCTAGTCAAAATTTTTCACAAAAACTATTCCCTCAAATAGTACATGTTTTTCTAAGTTAGTACACCATCATACACATTTCAAAATTCATCTGATACAAGGGCTGGAAATGTACACACTCAATAAGAATGTATATATTCCAGTGTCTCTAGACATTGACATGGTAATGTAAGATTCACTGAAGTTTACCCTGTCAGGATTGTGAAGACATTAATGAGTTTATCTTCCCAGGAACATTTTTTTTGTTATTTATACAATGTAAAGCTTATAGTGGTTCACTGACCTGCTGTTGATATAAATAGTGATAGAAATACTAATCTGCCAGCACATTATGTTGTCATTATTGTTTGCAAGAGTACCCAACATGTTAAGTCTGCATATATTATTTGCAATAACTACTGTGTACCCCTGCATATGACATGGTTTTATCATAAAACACCATTAGGAGTATCATACCATTCATATTTACTCAACTGTAAGTGTCAAAATGCAAACAACAAAGATCCTCATCTGCCATAGCATAATGCACCTGCAGATCAGAGTCTATGTTGTTTGTTCTACTGCTGACTCTTTACAAACTGCACAGACCCAGATCTGTTGGTGCAATATGCAATGGCAGATTTTCGGTTTTTGAAGTTTGCAATTGGATTATAAACAAGTATTTATAGTACCTCTGTAATGTCAGAATTATCACAGAAAGCTACTAATTTAATACAAATATGTTTCCAGCTGTCAGTAGCTTTTGTTTGCCTTCCATCCACCAATTGTAACTGTATGACAGCTGTTTAGCAAACACAGGTACCAAAATCATGTTATTTTTATGTTTGGGGTTTGAAGGTCCAACTGAACATGCAGAAATCTACAAAGAACTGAGTTTTGCATATTTGGTGTCTGAGGAAATGACCATTTAATTTTTTGAGGGATGGGGGCAGGGATCTGGTATTTTTTGTAGAGAAAATGTGTGCCTCCCCCCCCCAAATAGCTTAAGAAAGTATTCTTGCAATGTTTTGCAGAACAAAAATAAATAATTTTACCCATTAGCTGAAAACAAAATATTATCTTCAGGTAAATGGAAAAAAAAACTGGTTTGAAAGAAAATCCCAGGCCCCATTCCCCTAAAACTAAAATGGTTGATCCCCGATGGAGCTGAGCCTGACCAGATCTACACAGGACTGGCTTTCTTATGTTTGGTGTGGGAAGGCTCTAAATAAATCTGATGAACTTTGAATATGAAATAGCCAAGGCTATATTTTTGTAAACTGTGGACTTAAGCTAATTACAATATAAAACTGATTTTAATCTAACTGCATACTAAACAAGTCATAAACTCATAACCTACATATGGAAGCAATACCCTATCTCATACCTGCAACAGGTGCACAAATCTATTGGAAGTCTATTCTGCATATACATAAGCAATCTAACTGATATTTGATACATGTCCAGAGTACCTGTTTACCATTTTTGTGGATAATTACAAGCATCTTTATAACAAACATTTACTTTACCACAGAAGAGGGATGAATCATCAGATCCATTCAGACCTATGCAACCTTGGACCACCTGTATACCATATTGATAGGCAGAGCTAATTCCCCCCAGTGTGGATCTTCCATCCTCATCTTGCACCTGTATATTAGTGGGGGGGGTACCAAAGCACATCTAAAACTCTTAATGGTCAAGTTAGGAATTTTAATTTTTGGGTTAGAATTGTTTGGTATATGTTATACATATACTTAGATTGGCCAAGTAGGTGGACTTTGGTTATCTGCCCCTATCAAATCAGTGTGTGTTAAAAATGAAAGACCTACTGGTAGATCTTTAAGTGCACAAATATAATCAATTTCAGTTTTTGATTCAATCACACTATCAGTTGACAGTTACAACTTACCATGGCAATTAAACAATTTTCCTCTATGACAGTAAGTTCAGATTGTGCAAAGATCAATTCTTGCCCTGTTAAAATGGCATTTCTCCATTAAACTTAGAATAGTTCAATATGTTATCCCTGAACAAAGTCAAAAAATATACACACCATGGACATAGGGGAAGAGTCTAACCAAGTGTCTACTACATAAGATGGATAACACTATGTCTGGTGGATGTCCATCTATCTCAGTAGAACTCTAATGTCACAAATTTTAAGGAATCCCTTGCCAATTCTATTACATTCATTTCATGAGCTGACCCTCTCAGTAAGTACATGAGAGAAACCCTACACAGAAATTCTAACCACAAAGTGTCATTTACACACCTTTACTTGTACATAATAATAATAATAATAATAATAATAATAATAATAATAATAATAATAATAATAATAATAATAATAATAATAATTAATAACTTTATTTTATGAGGATGACACAATTAGTACAAAAACTAATCTCCCTTGTGGCCCTTAATTATCCATATACATGTAGGTACAGGTAACATTTGTGTGCTAGTCAGCAATGATTTAGTTAGGCATACACAGACAAATATGCATAACATATAAAATATATCATGTTTTAAACATATAAAATATATCATGTTTTAAATTTCTCAGATGTCTCCCAACCTTTGCCCTATGGCAGTGCATACATTAGACAATTATCACCTACAATGTAGATTGCTATTGGCTGACCATATAAGAATATAAACAAGAATAATGTGGCATTGAATACTGCACAAAATAACAAAGATATGCAAGCTATGCTAGAAAATATGACAGTAATTTTATTGAAGCCATTCATGTCATTAAATTTCTTTGCCACTTTTATCATGAAACAATTAAAAGCCAGGGCATGACATTCTTTGTTTGAAGACAGATACTAGGCATGAGCTTCCTATCATTTTAGTAAATGCAGGAAGTCAAAAAGTACATGTACTCACAGTTCCTAGCAAGCTTCTATATTATTTATTGCCAGTGTTTCAAACTATACACTATTTGCTAAATGAAAGTATTGTTTGTATAACAGTATGAATTTTTTAAAGATGGCAACATATAATGGGGTGAATTTTGTTGCAGTTAGTGTAATAAATGATAATTAACATAGACCTACCTGCTAGGCCTTCAATAAATCACTTGCCTGTGATGGATTAAATGGATTTAATGTTCCTGCTGGGGCATGGTTGATTTTAATTAACAAAGACATAGAGAGGCAAGGTTATTCAGGGTTTAAGTAATGGGAAAATTCTCAAAATTGAAAAGACCAATTTGTGCCATTGGAAATAAATGTCATATGAGATTTTCAAGAAACAGTTATTAAGAAAGTGCAGAAATATGTTGTTTTACTCAAACTTGAAAAGGCATGTGCTAATATTTGTCAGTTTGATAAAGTTAGTCCTGACTGGTTAAACCAAAAAAAGGGTCTGTGTTTTCCAGAAAAATAAAATGTTTTATTTAGCTTGCATATTTATTTATCTTAAATGGAAAATATTAGCTCTGCACGTGCAATACATCACATGAAAAAAAGAGCTGACAACAAGTTACAGTTGACGACTTGAAAGGTGCCTGGAGAAAGAGAGGAGGAAAATTAGGAATATAGTGACTTGTCGCCATCATCAAATTTTAAAGGACCAGAATCAACCAGGGTATGCAGGAAAGCTAGCAAAATGAGTTTGATCTTTCCCTGGAGTACATGATGGGCTGATTCATACCATGTAAAATATTATTATAAGTTAAATCCAGGATTTAAATGTGACATTTACATTTGTTTAAAATATGATATTTAACATTATTTCCCAGGTACACAGAGCAGTTCAGATAGGCACTTAATCAAACAAAACCCGGACTGTATGCATGATAATGGAATTGTTAAATTCTAATGAAAATTAATGCAATTAAATTGTTTTCATATATAGTTGCATGCAACACAGATATGTATATGCATTCTGATTAATCATATTAATATGATCCATCTATTTAGCATCTGAATATTATTATAGTCCAAAGTTTCTAAGACTCTTAACAGGAAGACAATGCATATTACTATAAGAGAATTTCAGATCAGAAAAGTCAGCCTACCTGTCCATGGTTACTAAAATGTCTGTTTTCACATCATTAAAAGTAATAAGCAAGTCATTTGCCCATGCATTAAGTAGTTCAAGATTATTATTAACAGTAATTGAACCTGAAAAGTATCTGTAGAAGTCACAAACCATCCATCAGTATGAGTACCAAACCAGCCATCAGTATGAGTACCAAACCATCCATCAGTATCAGTACCAAACCATCCATCAGTATGAGTACCAAACCATCCATCAATATCAGTACCAAACCATCCATCAGTATCAGTACCAAACCATCCACCAGTATCAGTACCAAACCATCCATCAGTATCAGTACCAAACCATCCATCAGTATCAGTACCAAACCATCCATCAGTATCAGTACCAAACCAACCATCAGTATCAGTACCAAACCATCCATCAGTATAAGTATCAAACCAACCATCAGTATCAGTACCAAACCAACCATCAGTATCAGTACCAAACCAACCATCAGTATCAGTAACAAACCATCCATCAGTATCAGTACCAAACCAACCATCAGTATCAGTACCAAACCAACCATCAGTATCAGTAACAAACCATCCATCAGTATCAGTACCAAACCAACCATCAGTATCAGTACCAAACCATCCATCAGTATCAGTACCAAACCAACCATCAGTATCAGTACCAAACCAACCATCAGTATCAGTAACAAACCATCCATCAGTATCAGTACCAAACCAACCATCAGTGTCAGTACCAAACCAACCATCAGTATCAGTAACAAACCATCCATCAGTATCAGTACCAAACCATCCATCAATATCAGTAACAAACCATCCATCAGTATCAGTACCAAACCAACCATCAGTATCAGTACCAAACCAACCATCAGTATCAGTACCAAACCATCCATCAGTATCAGTACCAAACCAACCATCAGTATCAGTACCAAACCATCCATCAGTATCAGTAACAAACCATCCATCAGTATCAGTACCAAACCAACCATCAGTATCAGTACCAAACCAACCATCAGTATCAGTAACAAACCATCCATCAGTATCAGTACCAAACCAACCATCAGTATCAGTACCAAACCATCCATCAGTATCAGTACCAAACCAACCATCAGTATCAGTACCAAACCAACCATCAGTATCAGTACCAAACCAACCATCAGTATCAGTTGTTATCAAACCATCCATCAGTATCAGTACCAAACCAACCATCAGTATCAGTACCAAACCAACCATCAGTATCAGTACCAAACCAACCATCAGTATCAGTACCAAACCATCCATCAGTATCAGTACCAAACCAACCATCAGTATCAGTACCAAACCATCCATCAGTATCAGTACCAAACCATCCATCAGTATCAGTAGAGTTCTGTGGCTGATTGATAAGACTAATGAAACCTATATCCAAAATACTGTACCTATGTCATGTGATATTCATGCATGTTAACCAGAAAAGGTCAATTAAAATGAATAGAACCCCCATGAACAAGGTTCTAATAGGTAGCTCAACAATTAACTAAAGCAAACATGGAAAAGGTAACTCCAACACATCCATTTCTTTCCATTACAATTAAACTTAATGAAGGATACATAGTATTAATTATATGGAAGAAAAAAAGAGGAACCAGTCTACAAACAGGTGAATATAAAATAGTGTAAACTCATGTTTAGATTGCTGACTGGTTGATAATGAAAAAGAAAACTTGAACCAAAAGAAATCTTTTGAGAGATTATCTTTTTTGTAATAGAAAGAAAGGCAAAATACAGACAATATTTTACTCAAACAAATTTGGTCTTTCTACAGATTTGTCTAATTGGAAGTCAGTACTCAAACTAGCAACCGATTCATTTGGTGTGGAATCAGAAATGTGTTTCAGGCAAATATCATACATGCCCAGTCTCTCGATTTGTCCGGGAGTCTTTTGATTTTCGACTTTATCTTTTGATCTACCGATTTGCTGACAAGATCTCTCATAAATAAAAAGAAAACTGCCAAGCATAGGTATTTCTAGTTAAAACAAAAATTTGAGATATAAATCTCGGATGTAATTTGCCTCATTGTGAATTATATTTTGAATTACTTTTGTTCATATGGAGCAATATATAGCAGTGGAAGAAGGCATATCACAATTGGAATATCATTAGCCTTTGCTGTTATATAGTACATAGTGTGCTTTGCCGAAGGCAACTCACCAAACACAAAAAAATTATACATATTCCTACAACTACTTCCATGGTTATTTAAAAAATTCTGGTGCCATGTCAAAATGTCCACTAACAGATTCAATGGAAATTATGCCTTCAAAAAAAAAGAAATATGTTTGAAACTTCAACAGTGCTTGGATAGGCAAATAATAATGTGCCTAAAGTAACGCAAATGTTTGCACCAACATTAGTAGACAGTGTCACTAAAGCAGAGGTTTGTTTGCTAACTTTGTGGCAGAGCATAATTTACTGTTCTTGGTTGCTGATCATTTTAGTCAGCTGTGTAAAGTCATGTTTCATGACTTGCAAATTGCTCAGAAATTTCACTGCAAAATAACTAAGGTAGCAAACATTGTTAACAATTCTCTGGATCCAATGTAAGACAATCAAGTAACTTTGCTATGCAAAGAAAACCCTTTCTCAGTGATGATGGATGACAAGACTGAAAGACACCCAACACATGCTGAAAAAAACAACAAAGTTTGAGTGCTTGAGGTTCCAGTATGTCATTATATTTTAAACCACAGTGATTGTTGTAAAGATTTTTAAATTATTTTTTGTGAGATTAATAAAATAACATATAACAAAATTAATAAAGTTCAGTAACTGTTATTCATTATAGTTATTTTACTTAGTTGTGGTAAGATCTTCACTTTCACCCTTGAACTTATAAGAAAAATAGAAGTTACACTAATCTCTCTGATTTGGACCCAAACTCCTTGATTCTGAACACAAATCTCTCAATTTATTTCCAGAAAACTTGGTATATATGAAATATACATTAAAAAGGGCCATAACTCAAAGATTTTCTCCTCAAAGAAATTTGCATAATGGACAGGTCTATACTTGAAGAGTTGGATCTCGAGTACCATGTATACTTGCTTATATAAAACAGAGTCCCACTGCAAACTGCACAGACCCAAATCTTTAGTCACATACATTCACTAGCAGATCTGGGTCTGTGTAGTCTGTTAGGAGTAAGTAGTAGAACAAACAACATAGAATATGTTCTACTTGCACTTCAAACTTTGTTGTTGGTAGTTTGAATCCAATTATAAATAAACAGTACTTATTAAATGCTCATTTTTTTCTCTGTTAACTTTACATTGTCAGAATCTTTCAATATTACCCAATATTGCACACCTTCATATTGTACTCCTTGTGCTTGATGCACATGAGTGTTCGGTATGCTATGAAGTTAAAAGGTCAGTGGGAGAAGCTATATGTACATGAATACTGTTATTGTTCATTGAAGGAATCTATGATTGTGAACTTTATTATTTTCATAATAAAATAATAAATTGTATTATCAAATATATTTGGTTGCGAATTTTATTCTCAAGTCTTTGGTAATGAAACAAAAATAAGCATATAATAAAAAGGTTACTGCATTTGAATGGAAAAATATGAACTCATTTTTTTTCGGATGGATATACTGCACTCCATGGTCATGTAGTATAGCCATACAAAAAAACTCATTCAGATTTTCCCATACAAATGAAGTAACCGATAAATACAGTATTTAGAATGTTAAAGTTACTGAACTTTTAGGTGTTTCTAAAGGTTTTCTACAGTAGTTAAATTAGTACCCTAAGCCCTGAACAGTGGCTCTAATATACCAATTTATACAGCACTGTCGAACAAGGCCACCAAGTCAGACTCAATTTAATAGACAGTGTGGCATCTATTTTAGTTCTAATGCTCTTGCAGAGTAACAGTATAACACACCAGCTACATAAAAAAAAATTTAGGCAAAAGTCACATCCAATTAATTGCAAAACAAAGAATCTTATCTGCTGATAAGGTAGATGTTACTTGTTCTACTCTTCAGTGCTAATAAAATGCACAACTCTGATCTATCAGTGCATTATGTAACAAGAGTTCTGGGTCTATACTGTATGCAGCTTAATCTAACTTGTACAGAAATATATATGGTAGATTACTTACATATGTGTGTGTGTGCAGGATATCAAAATGGAGATACCACTATTGTGGTCCTAGAACTTATTCCAGCCGCTAAAGAGAATCTGATCATCTTTACAAGTACATATATAAAACATATCAATTTTTCTCCATTAAAAGTGAACTTAGACAACATTTTTTAAACAAACTTTATGTTACCTAATGATGGAGATATTAAAATACTTCAAATCAGATTTGCTGATACCAATGTATTATAAAATGTCTTAAATATTGACATGAAATAAAAGGTAAAAAAATAAATCTAAACTTCAAATTCAATGGAGATGCTTGAGTCTATATTTTAACCATTTTCATGACCAAATTTTAGTATAGAATTTTAATCATTAAAAATTAAATTTTAAATTAAACACAAATTACACAAAACATTATAGGCACTAAATTTATCATATCCAAATTCATGTACAAAAAGCAGGTTGTGGCATTTGTGTTCTGTGAATAAATTTCTCTTTTGTTTTTCATTAACTTTATCATGAGAAAGTCTGTTTTAAAATTAAATTAACAGATCATCTTACTGGGCCATAACATGCAATTTAATGATACTGGACTGGGCATTAACATGCTTAATAAAAAAAAACATATAAATTTTATTTAAAACCTTTACTATTAAGTGGGTTACAAGGGTTGTTATCACCAGGGGCAGATGTGGGAGATAAGCACCCACTTCCCCTGTAAATCCTCAAATGACTTGCTCATGAGAGAGCCTCCCACTACCAAATCCAGCTCCAGGTCTTCATGAGTGGCTTAACTACTAAGCCTGGTGGAACCTGTTTAAATTGACTGGAGAAGGGATGACAGGCAAGTTTCTGGTCTACAAAATTAGATGCTTTGGGCCGATGGGGCCCCTGTTAACCTTGGGTGGTAGCTCATCTAGAAGAAGGTAAGAAGGTAAACTCTGACTTCAAACCTTCACTATCTTTCGACTATACCCACTCATGCACAAGGCTAATGGAGTAAACCCCAACAGAAAAGCCGGAGACAGAGTACCTAAAATGACTTGACATTGCTTTTAGTGTCATCTTGGAAACTTCTGTAATGTCCCAGCTGCCATGACCTATCGACTTGTCCTTTCCTTTAGATCCATCAGCTGTGTGGAGAGGGGGAGTCAGTTGCATGGGCAACAGCTGATTTTCCATATCATTCTCCCATGCTTGCACCCTGGAGAGGAAACTCCAGCTTTGCTTCAAACTGTCACTACAACATGAGAAGGAACAGTTACCCATTATAAGTCACCACTCGATTGGCGTATTGTCAGATTCTAGGGGTTGCTTCAGATCATGAGAGAGATCAACTGGTCTCATTAGACAGCTATCTCATGCCTAAAGCAGCCCCAAGCAATAAGGTGCCATCCTGACACAGCTCACCTGCCTTGCTGGGTGCATAGGGCTTAAGGTACGTAAGTACCTGACAACCAGTAAACCAGGAAACAACAAAAGAAAGCAACAAGAAAATCGTCAATCCTCAAGCTAGGTACCTCGAATGTCCAGACCATGCTGACTGGGCTCTCAGATGATCTCCAGGCAATCAGTGATATTAGAAAGAATAAAGTCATTAACAACAAATGACTCCATGTCGATATCACCTCACTATAGGAGACATGGCTACCAGATTCTCAATCCCTCAGAGAAAAAAACTATACGTTCTTCTGGCAAGAAAAGTGTCCCAACAATGTCAGGGAGCATGGCATTGGATTTGGCGTCAGGAACTTTCTGCTGGTGATGATAGAACCCTGCCAACAAGGAATGAAAGACCACTATCTCTCCACTTCCATTCCACAACTGGTCCAGTAAACCTGATCAACATTTATGACCCCACACTCAGTGCCACCATAGATACCAAGGATGTGTTTTACAATGAGCTCAACTCGCTCATTGACAAAATTCCACAGGAAGAGAACTTAATATTACTGGTCGACTTCAATGCTAGAGTGGGTGCCTATCACTACTCCTGGCCTTTGTGGCTTGGCAAGTTTGGCATTGGGAGGATGAATGAAAATGGGCAAAGACTACTAGAGATGTACTCATACCATGACCTCAGCATCACCAATTCATTTTATCAGAAGAAACCACAGCACAAAGTGTCTTGGCAGCATCCCCTGTCCAAACACTGGGACAAGCTGGACTTGATCATCATGAGATGGTCTGCCATGAAGGGTGTGCTTCTTACTTGTGCAGTGCTGACTGCGACACCAATCACCCACTAGTTTGCTGTAAAATTAAGCTTCAGCCAAAGAAGATCCATCACTCTAGGCAAGTGAGTAAAGATGTCATATCCAGACAAGGCTGAGGAATTTACTTATGCCCTCTCCAAAGTATTCAGTTCAGAACCTCCCTACGGCAGTGTGAAAGAGATATAGGACAACATCAGAGATATTGTGTACAGCACAGCCACGATAATCTTTGGTAAGAAACAGGCAAAGAACAACGACTGACTTGACACAAACTCTTCTACATGAATGCCAGCCACTTAAGAGTGTCACAGTGCCCACCTGGAATACATATGTTCCCCCTGCCAGAGGACACTACAGATTGTCAGATTCTAGGGGTTGCTTCAGATCATGAGAGAGATCAACTGGTCTCATTAGACAGCTATCTCATGCCTAAAGCAGCCCCAAGCAATAAGGTGCCATCCTGACACAGCAGGGTTACCAGAAGCAAAGTGCAGAGGCTAGACAGCAGTGTTGCCAATGAATAAAGGCTTTAGCTCTGTCAGAGCATCCAGTCAGCAGTAGATATTGGAAACATCAGAGGCATGTACAATGGCATAAAGAAAGCAATAGGTCCCACGAAGAAAGTGATAGCACCACTGAAGTCTTCTGCAGACAATACCATCCATGACAAGGGCAAGCAAATGGAGCATTGGGTAGAATACTACTCTGAACTGTACTCCAGAAAGAACCATGTGACCAACGATGCCCTCAGTGCCTTTGGAAACCTCCCTTGTATAACCAAGCTGGATGAGAAACCTACTGTGGCAGAACTAAAGATGGCATTGGAAAAACTGACCAAAGGTAAAGCCCCTGGGAAGGGTGGCATCCAAGCAAAAGTTATCAAGTGCAGCAGCAGTGTGCTGTTCACACACCTGTATGAACTTCTCTGCAGGTGCTGGGATGAAGGTGCAGTGCCTCAGGACATGAGAGACACCAACATTGTAACCCTTGTACAAGAACAAGGGCGACAGAAGCAACTACAATAACTACTGGGGAATATCAATTCTCAGCATTGTGGGTAAAGTCTTCACACAAGTCATCCGGAAAGAGTCATCCTGATGCTTTCTGACAGTGTATCCAGAATCTCGGTGCGAGTTCTGTGCAGAGACGTCCATAACTGACATGATCTTCTCCATCAGACAACTGCAGGGAATGTGCAGAGAAGAACAATGACCCCTCTTCCTGGCTTTTATAGACCTCACCAAGGCATTCAATTTGGTCAGCAGAGATGAACTCTTTAAAATCCTGATGAAGACTGGATGCCCTCCAGAGCTGCTGAGCATTGTCCAGTCCTTCCATGATGACATGAAAGGCACTGTGCAGTATGATGGTTCATCGTCCGACCCATTCAATATTCTCAGCAGAATGAAACAAGGCTGTGTCCTTGCCCCAATGTTTTCTTCGCTGTCCTGCTTAAGTACGCCTTCAGGATATCCACAGAAGGGATCTACCTGCACATGGGATCAGAGGACAAACTGTTCAACCTGGCATGACTGAAGGCAAAGAGTAAAGTAAGAGAAGCAGAAGCAACCATTAGGAACAGGCTCTTTGCAGACGATAATGCTCAAGCCACTCGCACAGAAGATGAACTACAACATCTGATGAACCCAGACTTAACCTTCAAGTGCAGCAACTGCAGCAAGGATTGCCACTCCTTCATGGGGCTCTATAGCCACAGAAGATGCTGCACAAATGCCAACTGGGACACCTCTCATGGGCGCATTTCCATAGTCTCACAAGACTAACAGATGCCAACAGCAACAACTGTTAAACTTATTCTTGCAGAATATTTATTTTTCTGGTGTCTTAGTTGTTATTTTTATGATCTTTTGTAACAAATGTACAGAATGTTTTAAATACCTTTTTGCTTTAAAAAGTTAGTTTCAAGGTGTGGTTGCTTTCTGGTTTTTACAACACTCAATTAACTTCAAAAGCAAAAATTTCTTCTGAAAACCATTTGTAAAGGATTTCTCTTTTTTTGTTCCCGTTTTGAAACACAAACTTCATATAATTTTCATAACTGACATTCCTACAAGGTCAAGCTGGTTACACAAGTATTTATAAAAATTTGGTATAAATGTGTATACCTAATAATGGATGATGCAAGAATTGTGACCAAACTCATGCCTATGCCATCTTGGTCAATTTCTTCAAGACCATGAGGAATTTTAAGCACAACCCCTATTCCACATTAGTTATTATTATTATGACTTTATTTAAAGAAGGTTAACTCAATTAGACAGGAACTAATCTACCTTGAGGCCCTTTTCTATAGTAGCTGTTTCTAACATAGATCCAAACACAGTCTATTCTATATTGACTGTTTCTAAAACAGATCCAAACACTGTCTATTTATATCGGCTGTTTCTAACATAGATTCATAACACTGTTCTATATTTGCTGTTTCTAACACAGATCCAGATATGGTCTATTCTTCAGTGATTGTTTCTAACATAGATCCAAAACACTGTCTATTCTATATTTGCTGTTTGTAACATAAATCCAAATACAATCTATTCTACATTAACTGTTTCCAACATAGATACCAATATAGTCTTTTCTACAGTAGCTGTTTCTAAAATAGATCCAAACACTATTCTACATTAACTGTTTCTAACATAGATCCAAATAAATGTACTGTCTATTCTACATTGGCTATTTCAAACAATGATCCAATTACTTTTGTTAGCCGTTTCTATCATAAATACAAACACTGTTTAACATTAGCTGTTCCTAACACAGATCCAAATGCTGTCTATTCTACATTAGATGTTTCTAACATAGATCCAAGCACTGTCTATTCTATATTGGCTGTTTCTAACATAGATCCAAGCACTGTCTATTCTATATTAGCTGCTTCTAACATAGATCCAAGCACTATCTATTCTATATTGACTGTTTCTAACATAGATCCAAACACTGTCTATTCTATATTAGCTGTTTCTAACACAGATCCTGAAACACTGTCTATTTTACATTAGCTTTTTCTATAAATTCAAACACTATCTACATTAGCTGTTCCTAAACATAGATCCAACACTGTCTATTCTATATTAGATGGGTCTGTTCTGCATTATCTGTCACTTAAATTTTTCATGTTAACTATAGTGTTAATTGTCCTATATACTGTATTCATGTTTTCATCTTTGATGTTAAACACATCATTCCCAATTTTACCAAGTACTCACACTATTCCTACATTGTGAATTAAATTACTGCTTTTTCTAAAAAAGCAACAACCGTTTTTGTTTGGTGTCTTTTTTGTTAGATCAAGTCATAATTTGTCAATTGCCTAAACAGGATATATGTCCTTTAAATGCTGAAATACCTAATTACCTAATCCTTAAACTGAGCTATGGTACATCTGTCCTGTATCCCCTAGAAAACTTTGAGGGAAATAACTTCATTTTTTATACAAACAACCTTTTCTCTGAACTTGGAAATTGCCCACAAATGAAATTGTCCACACAATTAGAAGCAAACAAATTCCTCCGTGGAATAAATGTATTTAAAAAAATTAGCCATGTGCAAAGGAATGATGAAGCTATGCAGAAAAGACTTTGAACACACAAGCTCAAACTTTTCCAAAACAAATTTAGCATGATCCTGTATTAAACAAAGATTTGAAGTTTGGTACTAATGCATTAAATCTAGAATTGGGCAGAGTGTGGTACCTTATATACTGCATATAATCACTTATATGTTGAGTCCAATGACACAACACTGATACTGATCTGCTGTAGCATAATGCACCTGCAGATCAAGGTCTATGCTGTTGTTTTTTTTTTTTACCAATTACTACTAACAAACTGCACAGAACCAGATCTACCAACACATTATTCAACAAGTTGTGAGCATAAATAAATCACCACAGTCCAGCTTTCATTGTTTTTGTAGTTAATGAATTGAGACTGATAATTGATCTTGGCCAAAAACAAAAGAAACTTTACAAAATTTCTGCAGACAAATCCAATGAACCCATTTAACAAATAAACAAGAGTATTATGCTATGAAATGTGCAGGAAAGTTCCAATTAGCATGGATCAATGATTATTCCTGTATAGAGAATGAAAATTTTACTAATATTCGGCAGCCATTTGCAGAACATATTCTAACATTGCTCAATAAAAAATGTAATAGCAAATCATTTTTCCATTGGAAGACACTATCAGGATTTAACCATAACATCTCCCTAGTCTCTCAATCTCTCTCACTAAAAAAATAAAGCTGTTTCCAAAACTTTTCAAAATATCCATTTATCTATATACATGTATTATGCCTGTCTTTGCTCTCCTAACTAGATGTGTATTCTGACCCTTTCTTGTCTGATCTACTTGTATTATTTAGGTGGACAATATTGATTTGATAACTTTTAATTATCAGCATTTGGTTTTAAGGTACAAAAAATAATTAAGAATATAGAAGGATTTATTTGTAAAATAAGTCTAATGTTATTTCCTTAAAATATCCCATATTTTATCTCACCTTGATTTTTGTTATACTTTATTTGCGATAATATTTTTGGGGTAATATCAGATATCCCACAGGCAAGTTCAGCTTTCCAGTGTGCTGACTATTACAAATGAAATCACAAACCAAAATAAACTTATGTCCATATCAAACATAGTTTCATAGTTTAAAAAATACCTCCACCACAAATAACCATGCTTTGTACCCATATATGTACTAAACCATGCCTACTACCACCCCATGACAATGACCTCTGACTCAAAGTCAAAATTTATGCCATATATGATTTCTCTGTGGGAGGGAAACCTGCTGTGACTATATATATTATCTTTGTTCATGTTCACAAATATTTGAAAATGTCCTTGTAATTGAATGTGACCTTGAACCCCTCCTATGGACCCCAGGGGTTGGAGTGGATCACAACTTTTGCTGACAGTTATCACACAGGCAACATACATGTAACTAAAAAGGTTCATGAATATTCACCTGTAATGTGGGGAGAAATTAATTAACACAAGCAAATAGATACATGGATGGAGGGATAGAAGGAGGGTATTAAAATATACCCATGAAAATGTGTGGGGATTACAAGTAAATGATACTAAGTAATATGGAACTGTAAAACATAACTGCCATAAGCATTATAAACCACCAGATAAGGTCCTGCTGTTTGTTCTATGAATGATTTTAAGCAAATAGGACTGCAGGTGTTGTTAGGCAATACAAAAAATCGGTTGATCACATCTGGAAGCATGTTTTGCAGATAATGTTGAACCTTGAGGGAGATAGAAATCTACCATATTCCCCCATTATAAATATATATTTCAAACTAGTGAGCTTCTTTAATCATTCACATATGACATGATTTACTTTTTAGCACAATCAGAAATAATGTATCCATATAAATACATGCTCTCTCCCCCTCTCCTTCTAAATACATGTCAAATACTTTTTCTGTAATATATGAGAAAATTGTAAGATGCATGTGAGTGTAATCTCTGTACAAAAGGTGTTTGTCTCATGTAATGCACAAGACTTGACAGATATGGACCATACCCTGGAAGTCTTAACTTGGAAATCATTAAGATCCCAAAACAAAGGAGCTGTAAGGGCTCAGTGGTCAACTGACTTACATTGGTTCTGGTCTAACACATTGGGATTTAAGGATTTGGTCTAAGTTGAGTAGGCTATATATACAATACTGTGAAATGATGTTATAAAAATCTTTAAGTAGTATTTTATCATAATTTTCTTTCATTATTGTTATACTGTATATATCATCATTTTCTATGTTCATTTTATGCCATTTGTATCATCTCTACACCATTTTGTTTCTTATTTTTACATTCGTCAGGTTTGTTACTGTCAGGTTTGTTACTGTGAGTAACTGTGGATAGAGTAACTGTGGATATCCGGTGGCTGAGCCCAATAGGCAAATAATTATATTGCTGTATAAATGCAGGCCTGTGTTCTGAAATTCTGTCTTCTGTTAATGTCTGAAATTAAAAGTGAAAACAGCTGTTGTCAGTACCTTATTTTTGCCTATATAAGACGCATCTTATACAAAGTTTTACTTACCCCGCACCCATGGTGCGTCTTATATATGGGTGCGTCTTATGTAAAATAGATTTTTACACAAATCATCAAAACCCAAGTTTTATATACTGGTACTTATATTTATGAACGTCAAAACCCAGTTGACACTGCTGCCGCCAAAGTCATTGATCTTCATTTCTGTAGCAATAATTTGAGCCTTTAATTTGATCGCTATTGTTGAAACGGCATGGTTACAGTCACGTTGCGAAAGCACCCAGTTGGCTAGATTTTCTTCCATGTTCGGCCATCTTGCATTTCTACCTCTACAAGCTCATTTTCTTGGATTCATCTTCGTAATCTCCACGTACATTTTTCTCGCTGCAGCCAAATTCTCTTCCAGCAGCTCTGTTGCCACACTCCTTGGCAAACTTGATGATGTCTAATTTAAAGTTGGCCGTATATGATTTTCGCTTCTGCAGTGACAATTTTAAAATTTTTAAAAATAGTAAGCAAATTGATCCCTCATTTATATATACTGGTAACAAGATATTATTCCCATCTTTATATAAGCTAACCACATATATTGTCCATTTATTGGTCTATGTACCGTAGCAAAGATCTCAGAAATGCTTAATTACGCATATTTGGATGCACAGTTTTGATTTGGGACAAAGAAAATTGCCCACACATAAGCCTCCATATGCACATTTTTGTAGCAAAGAAAATTTTGTGGCAAAATAAATATGTTCTAATCACTATGAAAACTGAAGCAATGCTTTTATTTTAGTTTGTTGCTGACTTTGATCAAAGGTCACCTGCTTTCTTTGATGAAGGTGCATGTGTTATTGAAGGTGCAGCTAAACTGCTTTCTTTAAAGGACCAAACAAATACCTGTTTGTTATTGCTGCAGCAACATCAAATAATTGTAGAACATTGAGACAATCATGGCTTGTGATTGTGGTCTGTGGTCGTAAAGTCGAATGGTAGTAAGTTGCAGAAGTCGTAAGTTGATGTATATCTGTATATGCATTGATCTTTGATCATGATTGAGCTCATCTGAGGTCTTTATAATTATACAAGCTTACATAGAAAATCTGATCAAAATCTGTTTAGAAATGTGGTCTCTAAAATGTTCACAAGCTTGACCATAGGAGGCAAGACCACTTACTTCATCAAGAGGTATTAATAAATAATGCAACACCCTAATTTGTAAAGTCAGCACCAACTACCAGGTTGTCCTTGCCATAATGGATCCTGCCTGTTGAGTCATAAATGTACAGCAGTTACAAATAATGTGACCCAATGTGAAGCAATCTACAATTTTTGGCTGATTGCAACCCCCTCCCTGCTCCATAATCATGTACTTACATAACTTGCTAATGGTTGTTGTTGTTGTTGTTGTTGTTGTTGGGCTTAACACCATTTTTCAGCACACGATTCATGGCGGCCAGTATTAATGGTGGAGGAAGAAACCGGGAAATCACCAGAAAGAACCACTGACCCACGAGAAGCTACTGGCAAGCTTTTTCACATATCCACATTCGCCTAGACTCGAACACACACAGACAGAGGTGAGATGGCAGTGATCTGTAAGGGACAGCGCTTTAGACCACTAGGCCACTCGGGGCCCCAATTGCTAATGGTACAATAGGACTTGTATACAAAGGTTTAAAAATTGCTATCCCCAATTCATGGCACATTCTGCTAAAACTTGATGATTTTAGAATACTGCTCAATCATGAGTTATGTACATATTATTGGTCTGTACAAGAAATGTTAAATTGTAATATTCATAATATCTTACATGTTATTAAAAGGTATCAGTTTAAAAGAAAAGATCTAGTTATTACTAGGAAACAAGGCATGGTGAGTCTTCTCTATACTGCAGACTCTATAGTATATAAAACAAGACACTATGGTAAACAACACTACATATAATATTTGGATAGAAGTAAATCAGACATAGAAAACAATATTTTCACATGATCTCACTATAAAACTTCTCACATGACCCAAGTATTGGTTCCCAATGCCTTGGTCTCAACCCAAATCAGAGTTGCAAGGACCTTCTGCGGGGGTTGTGGAGGGTTGCCAATACACAAGAGATTTTTTTTTTTATATATTCTACATTATTTCAAAACAGTGAATTCAGTTCATTTTATGCTGCAGTGCAAAGTGCTTTTTAATAGGAATAAGGAATCACAGATGATATAGGGTTGCATTGTTTGTGTATAAATGCTCTAAGACTAAATCTTTACATTACAGAGCACCTTGTCAGTGAGCAGTCTACTTAAGGACTTGCACATCTTCAGCTATAGAGGTGAGTTATTTATTTATTTCTTATGTATATTAAAAATTATATCTATTGTAATACCATGTTTATTATTGTCTATTTTACATGTTGCTTTGGCTAATGTAGTTTAATGCAAATATTTTCTATTCTTGTTTGTGACTAGCAAGAGATTTATATTTGCCAAAAAAAGTTGCATATTTAAAAAATATTTAGTACCATTGGTTCTTATTGGACATGAGTAAGTTCACTTCTGAACCTGTTTATTGCTTTGTAATTTTGTGCCATAATATACCCTTTGTCATACATCATACATGGTGTAAGATGTATTTTCAGCTGATTGAAGTGGACAAGGTACCAGCTGTAGAGCTAGCCACAGAAGTTGACCATGGCAGCTGTAAAGCTGAACCATAGCAGTGGTAGAGCTGAGTGAAAGTATTGCTGGTTGAATAACAAGTGATTGGGTACTGACCAATTGGTGGGCACTGATTGTTTGACTGACCAAGGAAGTGAACAGTGGTTGGTGACTACCTGAAATGCCAACTGCTTGATTGACCAGTGTGACTGGTAGTCAAGTGTGCTAGTGACAGAGTATTTTGTGTTACTCCATGGATGTAATCTTTTAGTCATGGGCTTATTTTGGGGTTTGCTATACCCAGTGTTTTGGGATTGTAAAGATATTTTGTATGATTTCTGTCCCTTCTGTTTTCACCATTTTACTAATTGAGTGAAGTACTTCATTTTTCACTATCTGAGTAAAATACATAATTTTTACTTTTTGAAATTAAAAATTCCTTTAGTCATGTGAAGTCGTGAGATTCATTAACCTTTGTCCTTCTGCTGTGTAAGGTCATTGATTTGTATTCACATTTATGTTGCATTTTTAAGTTCATCTGAATGCTTTAAATTTGTCCAATATTTGGATTTTATACACGCACATATTAATCATAATTCTTTTCTCATTCACATCATATATTAATAAACAGTGTATTTGTTACAACCATCAAAAGTGTTCTGTTGTAAATCCAAAATCCAACCATATTATTTTGTTACAAAGCACTGCACTTGATGAATCAGGGTATCTGTTCTCTAACACCTCAGTTTTTGATACATCCTGTTAATCTTAGCAATAATACTAGTGATTGTGCAGAAATGTTAAAACAATGCAAAAATTAATAAATAAACTAAAATAGCTTAAAGCTGGTCCCTGGAAACTATAGGCCTGTTTCTATCCTTTATATATTAGCTAAAAATGTTTTCAAACTGATTATCTATTAAGTATGTGTACACTTTGATATGATCCCACTTTTTCACAAGGACCAGTTGGGTTTCTGCTAGGACCAATGCTTGCAAAACTGCTTTAAAAAATTTCAAGACAAGGTGAAAATATTCTAGGCTTTTGAAAATAAATTCATTAAGATGTGTTAATTTTAAAAATTTGATTTGATATAATTGTAAAATTAAGTGATTCTCATCATGTCTGTCTAACAAAATGCAAAGAGTTGCTGTTAGATGTGTACAAATTCACTCATTTGAAATAAATGTGGTGTTCCCCAGAGTTCTATCTTCAACCCACTGATCTTACTTGCATTCAAAATTAACCTTTTTCCCTAAAGCACACAAACACAAGACTTATTTGTGAATCACATAACAGTATCCAAATTTAGGTTGCACAGGTTCAAGTGAACTAAGAAATAATAAGATATATAACCAAAAAATAGCTAATAATGGTTAAAAAACAAAATGTATGGCAATAGACTCATCTTAGAAGCTTTTCTCTTCTTAGATAGTTCTCAAGTGGACAATAAATGGTCAAGTGACTCAAAATTTTAAAAATGAAAAGCTTTCAGGAATTATAATTGAAAGTGATATTAAATGCAATAAACATGTTTACTCTCTATGTGGCATTAAAATATATTTTGTCCTCCAACACACCATAATACTTTATCTGAGGGCTCCCTCCCAATAGAAAAAGTTGCTTGATAGCAATTTCGAAGTTGGAAGAGTACTGAAAAATTCCTTGTAAAAATTTGCAAAACCAAATTATATGGTCATAAAATCTAGTTGTAGATGCATATAAATGTAACTAAAACATTTTTTAGTCTATATCAAGCAGTTTCTATGCAATCATTTAAGGAAAAGTTTTTACCACAAGAATATAACAGTTGAAAACTTTTTTAAATCACTAAATATTTCATATAAAATTAGTTTGTTCAAAAAAAAAAATCACACAAAATACATTATTTTGTACTAAAATCTGTAAACAGATGTTGATTCCAAATATCCATCATTTTATTCTACTGGTAGAGCTATTTTATGTATTCAAAAATTTTCAGTTTTTTTTCTTGATTAAACATTTGACTCCAGTGGTACATGAAAATATTAGATCCCTCTGTCACATTAGTTGCTCTGTGCAAAACGAGTACAACAAATATTTCATTCATACTACACAGTTTATAGGTTATGAAAATGAGTTTTATGAATAACTGAGTTTAAAAGCTCAACCTCACACTTAACAAATAATGTAATAACCAGTAATAGCCAAATAGAAGAGTGGCTTGCATAGTGATCCAGATTAGTAGGATGCTTTCTATATAAGTTTTCTCCTTATATAAATTTCCTCCTATGCTTTTGATTACAGATAAAAAAACAACTGATTCAAGGTTTATGTAATTTTTGTTTCTTCATCTCTATTTTATGGCATATCTTCAACACATTTCCAGGATTAAAAGGTCTTTAGGCAAAGATGCTTTCTATCAAAAGTTGGTTAAGTTCTGTTAAACTGCTTTTTAGATAATGTTGTATAAATGTTTGTCTGTTTCCAGCAACATGACTACATTTGACAGAAAATTAGCATTAATATACAAATTTTACTGTCCTTTAAGCTAACTTGCCTAATGTCAAATTCTATTCAATTGTTGTGAGAATTAACATGTTTTTTTTTTCTTCTAATTTTGGTAACAATGACCACATTAAAGGGGGAATGATTATAATTTGAATGTATCTTAATGTCTTTCATGCAATGATACTTTCTGTTGAATTTGCTGACTGACTTTTGAGAAACTGTTTACAGGCTTTTCTATTTTTAGTGGCTGTTGCCCTATATGATAGCAGATCACTTTAACACAAATCTGGAAGAAAGCAGTTTTTTATGTTTTTTCAAATTCTGTTGAGCTGCACTTAAATTGTCTTTAAAGTTTTATATTTTTTTTTGTAATATTTGCCTTTTGTGATGGTGGACTGGCATCATCTGTACAAACTTGAAAGTCCTTCATGCTCTTTCTGTGAAATCTGGTCACATTTCAGCATTTCTTTTGAAGAAGTCATGTAAAGGTTTTCTATTTATAGTTATGGTGGTCAGTTCTAAGGGCAGATCAGCAATATTTGTAAAATTCTGAAAGCATTTTATACCAGAATACTTTCTGTCCAATTTGGTTAAATTCTACTGAAATGTTTTTGAGGTCATATAAAGTTCTTAAGGCATGATGCTCTCTGCATAATTTGGTTAAAACTGATCCAGTGTAGTTTTACCTTAGAAGTTCAAAATTGCAAATGAATAATACAAAACAGGTAAATGCATGGCATTCTGTATATACTTGCTTTTAATTCAAGTCCAAAGGCAAACTACACAGACCAAGATCTCTCATCACATAATGCATAGGCAGACCTGGGTCTCTGCAGTTTGTTAGGAATAAACAGTAGAACAGACAACTCAGACCCTGATATACAAGGATACAGAGTGGTGACATTCTGACAGGAGGAGAAGGAAATAGCAAATTAACACAAATCACTACCAAATGGATAGATATGCCATGTCACTTCTAGGACAAGCAAACACAACAAAACAGGACAGCTATAAAATGTGTTCTGAGTATAAAATGTTTGAGAAACATAATCTGTCATCTGTGAGTCTCTTTGCCTCTGTATTTTTGAAAAAAGGCAAAATAAATGTGCTTTCGGCAACATATTCCACAATATTTTACTGTACTATACCTTATAATTTGTTACCTAGGATGCAAAAGTAAAAGATCAGTACCAGCCAGTTTTTCATTTCAAAACTAGTTTTGATTGCAAACTGACATGAACTAACATAAGCTGAATGAAAAAATGTAATTAAAAATACAAGTTCCATGCTTCCCACCCTATTTTTTTCACACCAGTAGCAGAGTATGCATTTTGTTGGCCTATGACGTCTAGCATTTTGGTTGCTCAGCAGGTTGGGAATGTATTGAAAATGAGCATCAGTACTTCACAGGGTTATGTCATTTGATAACAGTTTATTGCAAATGAATGGTTTATTACAGTCTGGTAGGAAAACATTGCCAATTAGCTGCAAAACTACTTACTGGAATGTTGAAAACAAAGTGCACTTCAAGGAAAATGAGAACTATATCATACAAAATATAAAAAAGTAAAATAATAAGAATGTAGAGAATATTAACTTCAATTCTGTAAGGTCTCTGCTGAGAGGTTATCAATATTGCTTTGGTTTTGTCTAATAATGACCATTCTTTTATGTCTACACCATTTTCAAACTTTTCTAAGAAGGAGAATCGGGTTCCACATCCTTTCACAAAGAAAATTCCAAGCAATTTGCTGGTCTTGTACATGCCATTGTAATTTTTCAATTACACACTTCTAATATGATAATTCTGAACAATATATTTTTATGGCAATGGTAGAAAAGATTATGAATTCAAATGGTTGTTAATTCATAAAACTGACTTTCTAAACAGAAAAATAAACTTTTACTTTCTATAAATCTTTTAACTTTTTCAGTTAAGAAACAATTCATTAATATGTTTCTTTCTTACCCAAAGTACCAGCAATTAACAAATTTGGTCAAAATACTTTCTCAAAAACAAAAGTTATTGTGCAAAACACGGTTTCCTTGAGTCACAATGATTTGACCTTCAGATCCCAAAATAAATAGGCTTTTTCCTTACTGACAGTGTAAACATTCCAGAAACCTTTAAGACACATGGTTGATAACAGAAGATCTGTGTTCAAACTAATGTTCTTCTTTCTGTGAATTACTTTAAACTTCAACTTTTCTACCCCCAAACCAAGAGGCTTCTTTCAAAAACAACAAATTACCTTGAACTTTAACTTTTTTTTACTTTCAAACCAATAGGCTTCTTTCTTTTCCAAATTAAGAGCCAATACAAATTTTAGTAAAGGTACAGCACATTAGAGAGCACAGATTTTTTTTGGTGCAAAATCAATTCTTCATTTTTCAGCAAGTGATTTTGACTTTTATCCTTTCTACCCCAAGATGAGTGAGAATCTTTCTGACTATGTGCAAGCCATTTACAAAGTTTAGTCCAATTTTTTAATGCAGGTATTGTTCAAAAACTAATGTTCCTCAATCACAATGACATTGACCTTTTGAGGTTTTGACCTATCCCTCCTCCTCCTTACTTTCTCTTCCAGGTGCATGCCGTGCACATATGGGATATATAACCAATGATACTGAGTTAAAAACATTTGTATAATTTAAGTTACAATGAACTTGAGTTTAGATTTCTTCAACTTTTCATCTTTTCTTATTTATTCTAATTGCAAGGTAATTGGTAAAGTCTGGTAAATGTAAATAGTGTAAAACTAAAGTTACTTTGTACAAATGTTAAGAAGATAGTTTGGTTCAATATACATAACAAGACTACTAACTCCAAGAATTTTTTTTTCAAGTGCTAAGGAGATAGGTGTAGTTTATATCTCTTTGACTAATATTTAACCCCATGCAAGGTTATATAAATCATTTTCAACATTGAATAAGATCCATTTATAACTAGAATTGCAGCTATACAACAAATATGTGCCACACACAGAATAATGGAATTTAAGAAAGTTTTGTTAAATATGTAAGGACAAAACATACGTCAAACTTTGAGTCATGATTTTCTTTTTTTTTTATAAAATTAACATTTGAAAATTGAACTTGACCAAGTTCTTAAATAATACAAAGCCTCATTTCAAAATTTAACTTTGTTTAATTTTCAAATAAAAAATTGTTGAGTGGAAACTAAATAAGTGACACTTGGGTGGCTGGTACAAGATGAATCAGGACAGACATGCTGCATCCAGGACAATAATGTACTAACTGTTTGGAAAAATGGGAACCATTCTGGAAATGGTTGAACTTAAATTTGAGAATGTCATTTATATGTGTTTGGCTGACCAGGATTGGTTAATAAAAGTAATTTTTTTAAGAAAAAGAATCTTTTTAAGAGCATATCCTAGCTGTCATTAAAAAAATAGATACATTGTTTTTTTGATGGAATTTCAGTCCTTTAACAGTCCTCAGTTTGGAACATTCATTATTGAAATAAGTACCTGAATCTTTGGTGCGGAATTGAAAGCATAAAAATTGTTTCAAACACATGTAGGTCCAGAAAATGCCACAGCTCATATCTTTTTTGCTACACAGAAACTGACATCCAGGTTTCATATATACTAGTAAATATAGGTTTGATAATGAGCACTCAGAAATTCAAAGTTATTGAATTGTTAATATTATGGTGTTTGCATAGGTTTACTATGAGCACTGAATTACACACAGTACCACAAGTCCTTGTGGATGAGTTGTATTAAGATGGCCACTGTGTCAGCCATGCTGGATATCAGAACAGTACAATTATTATTTTAGACCAATTAGACACCATAAGAAATCTTCTAATGAAACCCCATTTCTTTCTGGAGTACATGTAGTACATAGAAATGACAAGATTTTTGAGATAGCCACTGTGGTGGGAATATCAGATATCAGAATGGAACCATTTTTATTCAGGACTCATTAGACATGATATTGATATGACCATCCCTATGATTTTCTGTTCAGAAGGAGATGCAGTAACAAGATTATTAAGATGGCATGATACAAGGTCTTTTAGTGAAACCCCCATTTTTTTATGACCATCCAGTCTGGAGCATCAATAGCAAAATTTTCCAGATAGCCACTGTGGCTGCCATATTGCATCCTTGAGCAGGAAAAATTTTGTTTTGGTCCAACTAAACATAATAATAAGTTTCTTTAAGTGAAAACCCAATGATGACATAACCATCCATTCAGAAGAAGTAGGAATAAGATTTTCAAAATGGCTGCTGTGGAAGCTATATTTGCTATCTAAGCAACAACCGCAACATTTTTATTCGGCCTTGTCTTTGTTATAGAAAGAATACTACTATTATTAAAGAAATTGATTTCTAATTAAGAGACTGAGCATTTTGTTTCTACAATAGTCCAATGTGAAAAATGAAACAAAACTAGAAAAAACCCACTTTATTATTTTCTGTTCATTCTAGCACATCAAACCAAGACCAAATATAAAAACCTATTTCTCAAGTCTGTGATGTGTTAGGATAATTTTGGTATCTTTGTAAACAGATCTTATAGCTGATACATATTTGATCTATGTCCAATTACTTGATTAGATCATGTTCCAATTTTACCAATGTAAACATCAAAGTTAAGTACAGACTTAAGAAATCTGACTGGCACATTTTAAGTTTAAGTTGCACTTAAATTTCTGTCAACTTTCAACTTAAATTAAGTTTAGGCTTGGTTGTGTTGTTCTTTTTTCCAGACCATATGTCCTTACCAGTAATTCTCAAATGATAAGCCCCTATGTGATGATAGGACTATTTCAAGCTTTGTACAGTATATACTTACTTATCAGTAGAGTTCAAGTACAAAATACATATATGCAGACCTACCATCACAACATAATGCTACATGAGAACAAACAACACAGACCCTGATCTGCTGGCTCATTATGCAACAGAAGATCAGACTCTATTTTGCTTGCAAGCAAGTACATATGGTATGCAACAAAATTTTTGTTATAACCAATACAATTTTTCTTGAAGCTTACTGATTGTTTTCCCAATAAAGAAGTTATTCTTATTCTCCATGGCAAACTTTTTAGCAACAATTATTACTTGTGCTCAGGAAGTTAATCTATTATTAGGTCATCTACCTCATTTCTCAAAGTAGCCAAGCTGTCAGACCAGGAGGTTTATTAATTTTCTTTCTTGGAAAGCTAATACAAAATCAATGCCTCAGTCACTACCACCAATTATTTAGGTACAAGGATGAATTGCAGTGTATATTCTTTCATACTGGTAAGCTACTTGCAAACTACAACTTGCAGCTTAACCAAAAGAGAGTTTTCAGAGATGAGCAACAGCATAAAAGCAAAAGCAATGGAATTTACTCCTGTTTTTTATTGACATTCAAGTTAGATTCATCAGAAGTGTACATTCCTAATAGGTGAAACACATCTAAAAAAAAGTGATCATGGGCTTGTTCCATGGAATACATTTATTCATTTATATTAATGATGAGATTGTCAGTAACTGGAAATAAGTCAACAGGAATAAGGTGAAAATGTATGTCATCTCTCTCTCTCTCTCTCTCTCTCTCTCTCTCTCTCTCTCTCTCTCTCTCTCTCTCTCTCTCTCTCTCTCTCTCTCTCTCAGGAATAAGGTGAAAATGTATGTCCTCTCTCTCTCTCTCTCTCTCTCTCTCTCTCTCTCTCTCTCTCTCTCTCTCTCTCTCTCTCTCTCTCTCTCTCTCTCTCTCTCTCACTGAACTAAAATACAACTTGCCTTTCACAAAGCTGCAACTCTGAATCACTCTTTATATTATTCTCTAAATTTCTTCTGACAATTTGTACAATCTTTGTATCATGAATGATTATTTTTCACATAAAAGTATAAAGACTTCAAATCTCAAGCTGTGAAGTCATTAGATCAACCTTTTTTAAACTCAATAAAATTTGTTCAAAACTTGTAAAAACAACTTTTAATATGATCTGCAAGTGATCTGAACTTGCTCCAAAACTTCTGAAGTCATCTGAACAATTTTTTATTTAAAGTTGTTGAAGCCACTAGAAAAGTTTTAAACCAATTAAAACATGAGTTTAAAAGTTGTGGTTAAACATGTTTAAATGTCAAGCTAGTTATAACCTTTGTAAAATGACTTAAACTCATTTTAAAAAGTTTTGTTCATCCACTTAAACAAGTTCTAAATTGGTTAAATGACTGAACATTCAAATGAATTATATTTTTCTCTTGTCCTAACTGGACTTAAGTATAGCTTAAATTGCAGATTTATGAAAATTGCTTTTTATCATTTTTATTCAATGCATAAAAAAGAGTCCCCAAATGTAAACAGACTAAAATATTTTTTTCTCTTAAAATTTCATACCATATATACTTGCTTATCAGTCCAGTCAAACTTCAAACATTCATGATATTACCTTATATGAGTTACTTAAATACAAAAAGTAATGTAAGTTATTGCAAGACAAATTTGGGTGTATACAGTGGTCTCTTTATAAATATTGCTAAATATGCTTAAAAAAATTCTTGGAGAGGATTAAGAAGTGCAAGCTGTGTCCCTTGATAAATGCTTTATTGCTACCATCACATGCTACATGCCTCTGGTCAAAGTTTTAGATAAGGTGCAAATGGAATAAGAGAAAACTAAGTTATCTCACCATTTATTTTGTTAGATAACAAGGCACAGGTGTAACTGCCTTGATGTACCACTGTTAATAGGATCACTGATCTTATTTCCAATTAGGCATCAATGATTTTCTATTTGGAGTCTGAAATCATGGCGTAGGATTGGCACAATATTATTTACTATGTTCCTTATTAACTTGTACACAAAAAAAATGTTTACTCACTAACATAAAGCTAATAATGGACATGTCACATAGGGGAAGACAGATGGTGGATCAAAAGCATTTATTCTGTAAGGAATAATGAGATAATTTAAAAATATCCATTATTTTGTATAAGTAAACATAGGTCACACCATCTGCATTTTCTTGATCATATAACCAGAGGTCATAAAGATCATGTGTAAAACCCAAATATAAACTTTAATAGACACCATTTCTACACATTAATCAACATTGCTTAGAACCTACTTATCAAAATTGCTCATGGCCAAGGAAGGGCTAGTCCTAAGATGTAAGACATATCACATGCTATTTATGTGTTAGTGCTACTATCATCCCTCCAACAAAAATATTGGTGATTTGTCTTACATTATAGGCCTAATGGAAGGCTATCACACTAGTCTTATGCCAGGAGCCACATCCAGTACCATATTGTTGGCCAACATGCTTGAAAACCTGGAATAAAATATAGGAAATAAATAGCAATGTTGACCCCATACATCTAAAAAATGGCACCTTAGATTTTATTCAAATTCCAAACTTGTCTTTTATTTAGTGCATGAAAAAAATTGCAAAGTTTCCTATTATTCTGATGCAGATGGAAAAATTTATATAAATGAAAGTGGGAATGGCTAAGCACAGAAAGGTCCATCATAACATTGAAGATACAAAGTTATGTTGTTATCATTAATAGGTCAATATTATGCAATCAACTTCAGCAGGGGTGATTTGAGAAAATTTAAGAAAGATTTGTTATGGCCAAATAGATAAATAACCTATGTTGTTATCATTAAATGGCTGTCATGTGTGTGGTTACTATCTTGCAAGCAAACAGAATTCTGTAACATGGAAAATGGGTAAGTAAAACATTATTTTTCTTCTTAGCCATTAAGTAGCAAGTGACTGACAGCAGCTTTTGCATAAAACTTCTATTGAGATTTCATAGAACCTTTACCATGACCTGACTGTTATATTACTCCCTCATTACAACACAGTTCACCATCTTACTTGCCAATAAATTACCATATGTACTTGCTTACAAGAGCCCAACGGGGAAACTGCAGATACCTGTATCTGCCATCACAGCAGTTTGTTAGGAGTAATTAGTTGAACAAATAACTTAGAGACCCTGATCTGCAGATGAGGATCTTTGCTGTTTGCAGTTTGACTCGACTTATATGTAGGTTTGTATGGTACACAGTACATATAATTCTATTACTAAATAACAAGGACTGCTCCGGTGGCCTAGAGGTTAGAGCATCCTCTCAAATGATAGATGTTGTGGGTTTGAGCCTGGCCAAGTTATACCAAAGACTTATAAAAATGGTACTAACAGCTGCCTCACTCAGCGCTCACCATTAAGAGGTTAGTATCAGGACTAGTTGGCCTGGTGTCCAGATAATGTGACTGGGTGGGACATCATGCTACATGTCTTCATGGCATGATGCCCCAGTGCTAGACATCACTATAAACTACCACACTGCAAACATTGTAGCGATATGACTAACAAAAATTAAAGCTACATTAAAAATCCAAATCACACACTCACACACACTAAATAATGAAATGGGATCCATGATAAAACAAGTCATTTTCAAACAAGGCCATATCATAATAAAGGGCTCTGCAGTGAAGGAGTAAAATATTTTGAAATATGCAAATGCTTACCTTTCCCAAAATGCCATTAAGAAGTGTGCTTAATTTTTACAAATGACAACATTTATATATATTTTTCTATAGTGTGAAAAGGTCTCCAAATATTTCATTACTTCAGACTGACAATTTTCATTATGTAATTAAATTATGTCTCTGTCCATAAACAAGGCTGTTTTCATTTTTTGATATAACTTGACTGTTTATTGTCTAAACAACCAACATAATCCTGTGTCTACATAAAATTAAAATAGACAGGTAAAAAAAACCCACATTAATGTCTCACCCAAAGTCTTCTATGCTAAGAATTCAAGGTTAGCTATCCTTCCTTTGCCAAACAAACTCAGTAAGATTTGACCTATCTCTGAGATATGAATTTGGCAATCATAAACTTATGGAACATGCATAACACAGCAGGAGTGAACATTTTCCATGCAGCTGATGAGTCTTAGACTTAAAAATACATGACAACCAATAATAATAATAATAATAATAATAATAATAATAATAATAATAATAATAATAATAATAAAAATAACTAAAATACTGCTTACAAAAGGGCAAGTACATTTATTTCTGATTAAGTGTTAATTCATAAAACATACTGCATAAAGATGCATTAATTTAGACTGTAATAAAATGTTAAAATGAATAAAAATATACAATAACTTAAAAGGTGAAAAATTGTTGATTAATTGCTTTTTTAACAGTCTCAAAAATCATGTTTGTAACACCAAAAGGTCAGTAGCTATTTTCCAGAACATTTCTCCTTATCAGGATTGAAATTCTGTTCTGATGTTAATAACAAAAACAAATAAGTAATAACTGCAAACCATTTATATTTTACATTTTTTTCAAATATAAATGATTGTATCATGACTAAATTAACACTGATTTCAAATTGTAAATTGTAAGCATTTGAGCATCTAGTCATCAGGTTTATCTAGTCAGAAACTGATGATATCAGTGGACTGGAAAGCATTTTTAGCACAACCATGTCATAACATTTATACATGTATTATGTTGACTTGTGTATTGTCTCAAAATAATATGATTCAACTTAACAAATCTAATATTTTACAGTTTCTTTCAGTTGGCAATCATAGATACATTCAAATCATATTTTGGATGCTGCTCTTTTTAGTGACAAATTTGTAAAAAAAAATACACGAGATATTTTCATGTGCAATTGATACAATGATTATTTATAAACTACAGTATTCTAACTAAACATCAATCAAGTAAAAATCATCTCCCTTTAGTTGATTCAGTGACTTTTGATAAAGATTAAATTAGCTTTGAGCTGAAGTTTACAGTTTGGAGTTAGGTGCCTGTCCTAAGACAAAGGCAGATGACCCAAGCTGGCCTGGGGACCAATTGAAACTATGACTCTTGGATTATGTTCCTGAAACTAAGCTACCCTGGCTTTCCATACAGCCTTATGTGTTAACTCCTAGACATGACTGAAAATTAACAAACCTTACAGTACCTTGTTAATGATGCATGTAAAATCTGTTGTATTCCTCAAAAATAACAGTTCCACGAAGTCCTAGTTGAACCAACTGTCTACATTTGCCAATCTGAAGTCTACAGTCTTGAAAGATGCCAAAAACAATTGAGAGTTAATCAATCACACAGCCTGTTATAACTGCTTTTGGAAAACATAACAAAGGCATAATATTGTAATTACCTGTACAGTATTATAAAAGGTTGCTGAGAAATATCATCAAATATCTGCACTCCATATAATTTATATTTGCTTATGGGATATTTTCTTAGTATGGCCAATGCCATCATAAAAAAGTTTTGTTGTATTGATGAATATCTTAATAAGGCACTTTGGTAAAAAAATATTTAATATAACTATAACTATTGACTTGGAAATAGGTATAAATTTCAAAAGATGAATGCTTGTTTTCAGTAAAGAAACTTTCTATAATTCCAGAGGACGCAAAAACTATGTATGTATGTATGTATGTATGTATGTATGTATGTATGTATGTATGTATGTATGTATGTATGTATGTATGTATGTATGTGTGTGTGTGTGTGTGTGTGTGTGTGTGTGTGTGTGTGTGTGTATGTATGTATGTATGTATGTATGTATGTATGTATGTATGTATGTATGTATGTATGTATGTATGTATGTATGTATGTATGTATGTATGTATGTATGTATGTATGTATGTATGTATGTATGTATGTATGTATGTACATGCTAAGTTGAGCTATCCCCAAAAAGAAAACATCAAAACAAAGGATCAAATCCTAAAACCTAACATCAATATATAAATCACACTCTTTGAAAAAATGTTAAAGACTTTCTTGTGAGAACATCATTGTGGGACACAATTCCAAGATACAATTTCATCATCATCAGCTGCAAACTGGCACATTGGTCCCACACTACATTTGCAAGAAAACGGGGGGATGGGGATATCTAAGTGTGGTCAAGCAACTAAATGGATAGACAAAAGTATTATATACTACCTACAGCACTGGTGATATAGACAGCATTTTATCCACAATTTAGCAAAGATTCCCAATAAGTGGAGGAGGAACTTCATGATGACGATGAAGGTGGGATTGACATAGTATCTTGTCCATTATTGTGCAGAAGATTCCTCAAAATTCAGCGAATCTGACACTGCATTATGGCCTTGTAGATGTGTCAGAAAAGAAAATGTTGTATATCCATCACTGGATTAGAGCCATATTATGGGCTGCTTTCTGTTTTCCAAGTGCCAATTATAGTTGGTGAGAAAAACATTAATTTTTCCACTCATCACTACTTAGCTAAGAAATCACTGCTCTCTCCTCAAAATATTGACAAGGTCATTATAAGTGAGATTTAACAGGCCCTAATTTAAGGCATCATTCTAACAATCAGAAAATTATGGAACTGAACACTAATAAATGCTGTAGGGCTCAAAATTAGCAGTAGTCCACTGTCCTAAGACTAGTGAATTTGCTGTCAGATGAGCAATTCTTCTACTTTTGATAGTCCTTCTGGACTTGTCTGTTTTTCAATCTACTACCAGTAGTCCCTCAGGCTATACCAAAATTTATGTTCCATTCCAGGCCTGCACTATATTTTCCATACTGTCCACTAAAAAATATATCATGATTAAAATAAACATATTTCTGGCATCCTATAGTCAAAATATTCATTATCCCTATGCTTTCTAATACTGTTGGGGATAGTCATATTTTTTGTCTGTTCCTATTGTTGTTTCTTAAACCATTGGGTGGTAAATACACCAAACTTTCTAGTCATGCTATCAATATAGTGACTGTTATATTCTTGGCCTTAATGCATACAGTACTTGTGGTACTACTCCAGCTCCATGGTAAACCTCTGCAAATATTTTGATATTAAAACATTAATAAATTTAAATTTCTAAACGCTCATGATCAAACTTAAATTTATCGTTAATTACATATCCTTTATGACAGCTTCTGTGTAAAGAAATCTATATTAGCTGCAGCAATTTCTGGATTCACATGTGTTTGCAATTCATATCCTTAATTCTGCACCAAAGAGTTAGGTTGTCTTATAAGTAAAGTTCTCCTGCTCAAGTCTGTAGAAGGAATGAAATTCTATCACAGATCATCATCTCTATTTTTTTTTTCATTTACACCTAGGATGAGCTCTCCAAAGATTTTTTTTTACTAACATTTCACTTTCTTGATCAACCAATCCTAGCCAGCCAAACTCCTACATAATACTCTATTATTATCTTCACCAATTTCTAGACTGGTTCCCATTCTTTCTTATAAGTAATACCAAACACCTAAAAGGTGAAATGTACAAACCTTTTAATTACAATACATTTTCAAATGTTTCTGATTAAGCTTTTAAATGCAATCATCGCAGAAAGATCAATCACATAAGTGACAAGTTTGTATTATGACTCCTAAGTCTAGGGCTGTCATCAGTACCAATTTACTGGTTACCTGACCCATAGAAAAACCCAAAAACCCAGTATTGAAAGGTAAACAGGTACCGTAGTAGTACTGTAAAAAAAATATTAAAAAAAAAAAAAAATGCCACACTGCCAACCACTTCAAACAGGTGGGACTGCTATGGCTATAATTAGAAACCAGATCTCTGCTTTATATAAATAAACAATACATCAGACCCTCAGTTTGGATTAATAAAATTTATTGGCATTATATCCCAAGGTTAAAACCTAGCATTGTTGTACAGGTAATAAACCTCTTAGTAGACTAGATGATAACTATTGAATGTGGGTGCTAAATGATCGGTACTGTACACTCTTTTAAGGAAATCTAGATGGATATCTTTGATTTCCGAACACTCAAAGAAATCCCACAATTTATATTATGAACAATTATCACCTAGAAACATTTAAATCTTCATAATGCCTCAAAGTAATCTTTGAGCAGCTAGTTGTTTTTCTAGTTGACTAGCTCTGCTAATTTTGAAAGTTAGCCATCTTGCGTATACCGTATACCGGTATACCGATATTTCTATTTTCGATACTACTAAGATACTACTACGTTTTTGCCCTAACTATCTTAAGAATTACAATTCCAAAAAATAAAACTTATGGGACTGCCTGGTCACGTGGTATAACTGGGGCACATGCATAGGTAATTCAAAACTGCGGTCAGAAGCAGATGAATAAACTGGTCTGTTCTAACAAGGACTTATACTTTAAAAAAAGTGAGTGTTCTAAAGCTTTTAATGCGGCTGATCACAATGATCATTAAAAGTTGGATTATACTTACCATTTCTGTACAAAGGTCATTTTAAATAAATTTATTAATTAACAGCGTTCAGTCAGATAATTCGCAGCTACATCGGTGTGGACAAATCAGACCTGTTAGCCTCTATTGCCAGAAAGAAAAAAAAATATTAAAGAAATGAATATGTGAATTAGTTGGTCTACGGTTGTAGACTGTGCTAACGGTACCCGTTAAAATTTGCAACGGGTACCGTTAAAATTTGCAACGGGTACCCGGGTTGGTTTTTTGGGTTGGTTTTTTCGTGATTTTTGACAGCCCTACAGGCTAAGTCGATGTGTTGAGGGTCAGGGCTTGGGCAGAGGAGGGAGGGGTGGACCATGCAACTAAAATCACGGAGATTTGAAATGGCATTGGTCACTAAAGTTGATCTTACAGAACAACAGATCTTACCACCAACAAATAATATGTTCTTACCACAAACACCAAGTATGGATTTCGCATGATGACCCCTGGATCACTACCTGGGGGTGGGATTGAGTACTTCTATTTTTTAAAATAATGCATAAATAGTTTAGATAGTGATTGAAAAACATTTTTTCTAAATCCATAAAATAACTATTTCAGGCACTCACATACTATCAGCTATCACATATAAGTACTGCTCAGCATAACATTTTGAAAGCTACATTCTAAAAGACAGATTTCGTTTCTTAGAATATTTTTTATGACTAATAGGACTTCAGCAGGATAACTGCTTCATTACTGTAAATATTCACTTATATGTTGGTCAAAGCACAAGGTATATAGAATCTGGGTCTATGAAACTTGTTATGAGTAATTTCCTGAACAAACAAGATAGGAGCCTGATCTGCTGGTACATGACATACAAGTATATCAGGTTACATTGTGTTTATAGTTGGACCAGACTTGTGAGTTCAAATATTACCTAAAGGACTATATGCAAGGCAGGTAATGTATGGATTTTTCAGGAGTTTAATTGTCCATAAGGAAAATATTAATCAATGAGTTCCACAAAGTTAACACAGGCAACAAAATGTTATAGTTCACTGATTTAATGAGTTTTTTATGTCTCAACAATAATATTATCCATTCAGAAGGAAAAAAACAACATTTGCACCTGTTAAATCATCTGTTAGAGTAAATTTTCAAATAATGTTAATTTACTCTTTTCAAGTTACCTAAGTTCACAAATATTGTTGAGATGAAATGTTACAAAACTAAGTTATTCTGACAGAACATTTTTCATTTCATTTCTCCCATAACCTGGCTGGTCATTAGGGTGCCAATGATGACTTTGCAACAAATTCCATTTGCCCCATTCTCCATTGATTTTTGGAACTTTGTAAAGTCCATGCCAGGAGGTACATGTAATTGAAATTGACTTTTAGTTAATATAAAGGTGCTTCCGATTCAATCAAGGAATGCTTTCTCATCATAGTTATTTTACTAAATAATACATGGGGAAAATGTACTAAATCTTTATTTAATGTTAGCTAATAATAGTTATAATATATTAATAAAGAAAACAATTCCAAGGAATTCAAAGTGTCAACTGCTTGCCCAATATGATACAGATGTTTCCAATATAGACCAATCTTGACCAAAATGTCAGAAGAATATTTGGAGTGCTGGAGCATGAAAGAGCAGAGCTTTTTAATTCTTCAGTACAAATACAAGAGATAACTCTCCCTAGATTTAGGATCAATAAAAACAACAAAAGAAAATTTAACCACAAACTGAACAAAGAATTTCAATGACCTTAAGGTGCAGGATAGTGAATGGGGAGAGAAATGGTTGGGATGCATAGGGCAAAACTTACTTATTCTATATAAAACTACCTTTATGTTCTCGGGGCCTTATTGCCATAGACAATTCCAGTGGCCTAAGTGGTTAGAGTGTCAACCTCGGATGTGGGAGGATGCAGGTTCAAACCCTGGCCAAGCCTGTGGTTAAAAATGGTACCAGCAGCTGCCTCACCTGACACTCAGCATTATGAGGTTAGTGTTAGGACAGGTCAGCCTGGAGTCAGGATAATGTGATTTGGTAGGACATTGTGCTACATGTCTGCAGCATGATGCCCTTGTGTTAGTCATCACTATAAACATCATAGTAATATGACTAAAAATACTAAAGCCACTTTAAAAATCTAACTCATATACACCTAATACCATACAGAGAATACTGAACCAATCCTAAGTCAAAGATTCTCAAATGACGTTGACCTTGATTGAGTCAGAGGGAGAATAGGGCTACATGGGTATTTAAGTTTAAGTATGATAGCAACCTACTTACTTGTAAGTTGAGTCTACTGCAAACAACAAATAAACTGATCTAATATTGCATAAGATGCCAGCAGATTTGGGTTCTGTGTGGTTTTATTCTATTGATTACTCCTAACAAACTGTCAAGACCCAGATCTGCCAGTGCATGATGCAACAGCAGATCTGGGACTGAGCAATTAGCAGTTGGACTCTCTTATAAGTGGGTATATACAGTTTACATGCCAGCGTTTAGGACCTATGACCATATTGAAAAGTACAAGATATATTGTGATAAGGATAAATAATACTGAATTAAACAAAAATCATTCAATTGATTGTTTTTGTTCATGTCAACTAAATTTAGTGACATTGATGCTATATATATTTCTACTTTTGAGGTTTTGCAATCTGACTAAAACTGATCTAAGTGGATCTGACCCGCAACAATAAAGGTTTCATTTTGGCAACCTCTGTAATTCCCCAATCCATTTATATTTAGTAACATATCAGTAAAGTACAGCATTTTGTGCTAGAGAGAATTATCATCAGAAATGGTATTCTGTCAATAAATGTTTTCCACTTTCATAAATGTGAAGTTATAACCTGAATGGTGAACCCAAAAAGTTTTTTTTAAAAAAAAGTAAACTCATAACAATGTCTATCAGATATCAATATTGTCAGAGATCTCAAAGTTTAATTAGACTTTACTGGAGATTGAAGCTCAAGTTTCAATACACCATTCCTTCAATGTAAACAAGGTATGGTCAAATCATACACTGTAAGGTTAATCTCAGCCCTCATCAATCAAAAATAACACTTTTCTGATTAGTTCCTTGTAGACAAAGAGAAACCATTTATATAATACTTTTCAACTGCCTGCAGTTGGGAACTAAATGATTACAAACAGAACTACAAATATTTTTTAATTTTTATCAAGTGCACAATCAATTTCTTTTCAAAATTATGCATGTAGCAAGATTTATTCACAGAGGTAATTAACCCTCTAGGATGATCTTTCTTAATGTAAAAAATTTGTAAGTTATTAAACTTATAGTGAGTTGAATTTTTAAGTTAATACAATATGAACTTGCATATAATCCTAAGAATTTTACAATTTCATAGAATGAAATATTACTGATTTATGTTAGATCATCAAATGTCACAGAAAATCAGCTCCTGAGTATCTACATTATCCTTTAATCATCCAAAGCAATATGAGGTCCACTGTTTCCAATACCAATTGCCAAACCACACACACACACACATACATACACACACACACACACACACACTAATAAACCAAAGTAAGGCAATATTTACTACTCCTAATATGATGTCCACTGTTTCCAATACCAATTGCCAAACCACACACACACACACACACACACACACACTAATAAACCAAAGCAATGCAATATTGATTACTCCTAATATGAGGTCCACTGTTTCCAATAGCAATTGTCAAACCTCTCTCTCTCTCTCTCTCTCTCTCTCTCTCTCTCTCTCTCTCTCTCTCTCTCTCTCTCTCTCTCTCTCTCTCTCTCTCTCACACACACACACACACACACTTTTTAATCAACCAAAGCAAGGCAATATTTATTACTCCTAATAAGAGGTACACTGTTTCCAATACCAACTGCCAAACCACACACACACACACACACACACACACACACACACACACACACACTAATAAACCAAAGCAAGGCAATATTTACTACTCCTAATATGATGTCCACTGTTTCCAATACCAATTGCCAAACCACACACACACACACACACACACACACACACACACACACTAATAAACCAAAGCAATGCAATATTGATTACTCCTAATATGAGGTCCACTGTTTCCAATAGCAATTGTCAAACCTCTCTCTCTCTCTCTCTCTCTCTCTCTCTCTCTCTCTCTCTCTCTCTCTCTCTCTCTCTCTCTCTCTCTCTCTCTCTCACACACACACACACACACTTTTAATCAACCAAAGCAAGGCAATATTTATTACTCCTAATAAGAGGTACACTGTTTCCAATACCAACTGCCAAACCACACACACACTTTTAATAAACCAAAGCAAGGCAATACTTATACTGTAGTCTTATTATGAGCTCCACTGTTTCCAATACCAACAGACACACACACACTTTTAATCAACCAAAGCAAGGCAATATTTATTACTATTATGAGCTCCACTGTTTTCAATACCAACAGCCACAAGCACACACACACACACACACACACTTTTGATCAACCAAAGCAAGGCAATATTTATTTCTCCTATTATGAGCTCCACTGTTTCCAATAACAACAGCCACAACCACACATGCACACACACACACACACACACACACACACTTTTAATCAACCAAAGCAAGACAATATTTATTACTTTTAATATGAGGTCCGCTGTTTCCAAAACCAACTGTCAAAACCCCAAAATCTCTTTTAAAGAAGCTTTCAGTATTCATGTGCCATTTAAATTGAAATAATATTCCAAATGTTATTAAATATACTCATACTGTCTAATCATTTCATGAATGAAAAATTACTATGATAAAACATAACAGTTACATATTCCAGTTCTGCCAGTTCCTACAGATATTACTGTGTAAATTTGTACATAATTTGTCCAATGCTTATCTTTATACAATGTTGCTAAGTGTGAAACAAATGTCAATATGCTGATGCATTAATACTTTACCACACTGATACATGTCAATCAATACAAAATAATACTTACCATAAACAAGTTAGTTAAGTCTTCAGCAGTTGTGAATAATTATCAAACAGCCTTTACATTGTTTTTCAATTGAGAATCTATTTAAGACAGCCATCACTAACAGAATGATTTTGTCAGTAGAAAGGAAAACTATAGAAAACATAGTTGCCTTCTGCAAGTTAACACAAGATGATGTTCAAAATGCATCTCTCTTATTGACCACCACTAAATTCCATACTAATTATTTTATCTTATCCAAATGTTCAGTCATTGATAACATATATCTACATCAAAAAGGCATTCCAAACATGTTCCCCATGTGTGACTGAGATCCTTCACTAATCATTTAACAACTACTTTCATCCAAAATTTCTCTGTAGCTTCTTATGTTATCTTTCTGAATCAAATTGTGTCACACTATGAAATATGTTATATTCAATTTTGCACACTACCTGTTGGTGTTCCAGTCCTGAGCAAATAATAACCACCAATTTGAACTGAACAACTAGTTTATTTGTTGCATGACACACAGGAACTATTGGCATCCTAACTCAATCCAAGCAGATAAAAAGAAACAAACTTTGCACTTTAAAATAAAGTACTTAAATTGTATAATGGAAACAAGTCTGGTGAAATGCCTACTTCTACATTGATATATGTAATCAGTGACTGAACATACAAATGGGATAAATACAATTAACATAGAAAAGGGAGTGTGTGCAGATTTCAAACAGCATGGGTATGTCACCTTGTGTTACTAAGTAGAAGAGAAATGGATGCTATTGTCAGTCTTCCTTTAGCACTAACAGAAACAAGTACCTGTGACCGCAGCAGTTGTTTTGCATCTGCAGGAAATACAATGTTAGTTTTCTCCACACCCCAACCTGGACTTGATAAAAAAGTATTTCCTTGCAAATGGAAACTACACTAATTCTTCTGGTTTGAAAATAAAAATGTAATATCTACCAAATTTAGGTGATTGGTAGAAAAATGTTTTTAATACATTCATGCAGTGTAGAACAATGAGTGTGGTGGCCAATATGAGTCCTGCATCCATTAATTGAATGAGCCTGAAAAGACCTAAACGTTTGAAATAAAATAACTATAACTAACAGGTAGTCTGTTTGGAAGCATTTTTGTTATCTTGTCCAGAAAAAGAATGGCATATGATCAGATGACAAGTCTATGTCTGTCTGCAATTTGCATAATGGATATACAACCAACATGTCCACACATATAAATAAACACCACTCTAACACTGAGAGATCTTCTGAAGATGAAAAATCATAAAGTTTATATAGGTGTCAATAACATATCATATATTAAGCTGTGTATTGTGAACTATATCAATACATGGCACATGTGTATGGTTTCACACTTAATTCTTATATTCTCAGTATAGGAGAGTAGGAACTGGTGAAATTGTGTTGTGTATGTGTTTATTTGCAGTGGCATGTACATACATATAATTATTTTTGCAAATATTTTTCCTAATATAGGGCCTCAAGGCAAATCTTGTCTTTGTAGCTCACCCTCTACAGTGTATCCCCTAGGGGTGCAAGACTGAGAGTAAAAAATCTTGGTTTCAAAACTGGGGGTTTGACTAAATGATTAACAAACTTTGGAATCAAAAACTGGAGGTCAAATTACAAATTGGGGTGGGTCTCTAGAACATATGTATGTATGTGTATGTATATGAGTGTGTGTATGTGTATATATATATATATATATATATATATATATATATATATATATATATATATATATATATATATATATATATATATATACATACACTCATATATATATATATATATATACACTCATATATAGACACTCATATATATATATATATATATACACTCATATATCTATATACATATATATATATATATATATATATATAGATATATATATATATATATATATATATATATATATATATATATATATATAATGTGTGCTCAATTTCTGTCCACAACTGTACCTTGTACTTTAAGATAGTTGTCATTTGTAAACAGAATGTTTACATGACTAATTTTTGCCAAAAACTACAGGTTATAAATAGATTGTTTATGAGCTTAGAATAGACTAGAAACAGATTGGTTTACAATATGATTGTAATTTTCCCTTGAAATGCCTCACATTTTGGACAAGTGAAAATGTATATAAACAGGGACTAGTAAACAAATATTTCACTCTGATGTTTGAGATCAGTATGTAGGAATCCTTCAGTTACATTTGTGATTTTAAGGAGTTATGTTTTTTACATTTATTCACTGGAAATACTAAGTGCTCATTGGCTTTGTATTAAAACATTATTCTGGAATTATTATGAACTCATTCAAAGACATTCTTGATTGCATCACGGTGTTACATCAGGACATTTGAGACTACCTGAAATCATGCTGAACATTCTACATATGTGGATTTTTGGTTCATCAATAACTGATGGCATATAGGCATCATTTCTCAATACTGAAAGGCATTTATGTCAAAGGAACAGTTTGTCAAAACTGACAAATTCTGTTGTTTTTCTCAAAGTTGATTTCATGTTTTTCTATTTGCAGTAATGGCAGCCATATTTTTCATGGTGGATTGGCATAATTCCTATAATCAGAAAAGCTTTATGTTCATATTTTGGAGGAAAAGTCATCAGATAGAGTCAAAATATGTTGACTTTTAATGGCAAAATCATTGAAATATTTTCTAATTTTAGCAATGGTGGTCATATTTGATTGACAATTGTCATAGTCCCTACAAAATGTCAAAGTTCTTCATGCACGAATAGTTTCTGTAAAATTAGGTAACATTCTGGTGAGTGTTTGGTTTTAGAAGTAGTCAATTAAAGTTTGATCTGATTTTGGTAGCAGCCATCATATTTTATGTCAGAAAAATATTATCTTTACAAAACTGTAAGGCCTTTATGCCAATATGTTTTCTATAAGTAACTGTAAAATTCTGCAAATGCTAATGTATCACTGACCGGATGTGTTCTTGTTGTCAGACCTGGGATCTCTTATTGTCTATATAACCTCAAGGGTTCAGAGTGAGAGGACCTCAGTGGCATAATGTTGAAAACACTAAGACATTTTGGCAAACTACAGTTAATATCTAAATATGCACATACCAAAGTTCTGTCTACCTCTCCAAGCTCTACAATACAATTTAGCTACATGGTTTCCTTATATGGTTGTCTGCAATAATAATATCTCTCACCATTATATATATATATGTATGTATATATATATATATATATATATATATATATATATATATATATATATATATATATATATATATATATATATATATACTATGTCTTATGTACATCTCTATCCTTATTCTAATAAATCCCTTTTTAATTCTCTCTATTTAGCTCCTTTATTAACTTTCTATCTCATGTCCTGTATCTTCCTACCTCTATTTAGTATGTTCTCTCTCAGTCTATCTGTATGTATCACATATATACCATCACTCACTTCCTTTACATGCAGAATATGAATAGCTAATCATTACTAAATTAACAGTCCCCTTCCCCCACAAATAACACCATAAATAAATGGTGTTGAAACAGCATCAAAAGACTATGACCCAGATACCAAGCTTTGTCGTACTTCAAGCTTGAAGAATATGACCCAGTTATCCAGCATGGTCATACCTATAACATGAAGGATATGACCAGGATTTGTCATACTTCTAGCATTAAGAATATGACCCAGTTTACCCACTCAAGTCATAGCCTTCCTGAATCTTACAAACTGTCCATGATACTGATATGTTTTCCAAATTCTCACTCCTATCTTCTTGTTAAATATAAACCTGATACTGTTAACTGGAGACTGAGTTACTTCCTGTCCATTCAGTCTTATATATTTCAACTCCCTACCCACACACACACAGACACACAAACTTCAATGCCCTTGGTCATATTTGCATGGTGGATTTGTAACAAAGACTGGTCTATAATACCAACTCACCTGACCATATGAGTTGTGAAACTGTATGTATGTACATGCATTTCATAAAATACATGTATACACTATTCACATTTTTAATAAACCTATATAAAATACAGTTTAAATATGGGTATATGAATTGTTTAATTCTGCTTTATAAAGTTCCATAATTTGCACTCTATATATATATAGGACATGCCAGCAGACCACACAGGTGCACTATACCTTTTCATATCTTTTGGCAAATAAATATAGTTTTACCAGGGAAAATTATAAACTGGTAGAGATCAATTACCTCATCCACCATAAAATAAAATACTGCATGTTTCTTTCCTTGCAAACATAACTATATGATATTTCAATATCAATAACACATTTTGAGATTTCAGCTTACTGAAAAAATTCAACCTGTCAAAGTATTGCTTGCACAAACAAGGATACTCTAGCTTGTTGCAAAATTCTGGAGTTATGTTTGTGAAGTGTTTCAACAGACTGGAGTAAACTTTACAATGTAAATAATGGAAAGCAATGAATATACAAATGAAAAATTGAAACAAAAACCTTAAACCAAAAGGAATTACCAGGAATTCACGATAAAAATAGTCTTTCCTTTTAGCTAGTGAGTAATGAAACAATTCAGATCAGCTGCATTAGATTGGCTTCATTTTCATTAAGGACCAACAAGACATCGTCTTCAGTTTTGAAAAATTCACAATAACAAAAAAAAATCTTAACTGCCATTGTAGCTATATTAGATACCAGATTGGCACCATCTCCATTTAGGGACAAACTAGACATCATAAGTTGTCTTCTGTTGAAACCACAGTAAAGTGGAACCTGTCTTGAAAGACCACCCCTTTTTCCAAAACATACTGGTCTCTCATGACAGGTGGTCTCTCATAACAGGTCATAGTATTATGTAATTAATAAATCTGTACATGAAGAACCATGTCTCTCAAGACAGGTGATCTCTCATAGCAGTGGTCTCTCAAGACAGGTTTTACTATATCAATATGACCAGCCATTCAATCAGGCATAGTGATAACAAGAAGGTGGCCATACTGGATGTCTGAGCAGCAACAGTTTCACTTAGGACCAAGTAGACATCAATGTAGTGAAAATCCCATGTTGATAGATCCAACCATTCAGGAGTAGTGATGACAAGATTTTCATCTACTCTTTATGCTGTTGGATGTACAAGTGGCACCCATTTCACTTATGACAAGTTAGACATCATAACAAGTCAACTGGTGAGAACAACAAGGCAATATTACTTTTCTTTCAGGAGGAGTTGCAATAACAAGAGTTTCAAAAATGTCCTCTAATTATTCTGGGGTACTCATAACAAGATGGTGGTCATAGTGGACAGCTGAGCTTCACCATTTTCATTTAGAACCAAAAAGACATCATAAGCAATATGTAATGTGTTGAATTTTTAGTAAGGATTAAACCTTAGAAATGAATATATTGTGCATTAAAATTTTATTAAAGTCAAGCCAAAAAAAGTCTTTGTGAAGGGTCATTTCAATCTTTTTTCTATATCAGTGTTAAACTTGAATGGCCAGCATGTATGGCTCATTGAGAATTGACCTGGGCATAGCAATGCTGTCCTGAGAAAGTAAATATTAGAGCTACAGACCATAAATGCTTGATAGGAATCCCACATCAAATAGTCATTTTCAAAGAGAAGTTGATATGCATGTATTTATCAGATTTCAGGCTGTCAAAATCTGACAAAAGAAATAATTCTCTTGGGGAAAATTTAGGAACCACTGATTATGACTGATCAGTTTACACCATGGTAGTAATGTACACTATGGTAGTAATGTACACCATGGTAGTAATGTACACCATGGTAGTAATGCAGATTTTAAGTGATGATCTGGTCAAAATTCTTTAATCTAAGAGTTTTCCTGCAAGAAGGAAAAGCCTTGATTTGACTCTGGGAAAAACTAGAGAATAGTGCTTTCCTTGTTAAACAAGTAAAGGGGACCAGATCTTGTAAGAAAAGACGGGCTTTAGTGCTGGAACACATAATTTCTGAAAGAGAACAGCATTAAGGAATGCAGTTTAATTTCCATGTAAATTTCTGTTTTATTTGTTTTGTTGATGCAAATGTTTGATATGACTAGGATTCATACTATGTATCATTTTTTTGATTTCATGGAAATCTATTTATATGCTTGATTTGTACATTCAATTTATTACTTTTATTTTACAGTTAATAGTTTAATGATAACTTTGATGGACTGCATGCTGTTCAAATTTTCAGATGTGTAGAATTTCATAGTGTTATATGAATTAATTTCCTTTGATAAGACAATACTGATTACTGTTTGTTAATGATGATTGCATATTTATATCTGATTTTGTAAATAATCTTTGGATTGCTGTGAGCTAGAAGTTAGTGAATCTTATGCAGTAGTCATCGATAGTACATATCTTATTTAGTAAAACTGACTAGGTTGGATGTCTAGCGAGTCATATGGTAGTGTATGCAGAGTGATACAGGAATATTATATACACCGCTCACATGCTAATTTATGGAAGTGAGTGATGATCTATCGAATTTGGTCAGACTTGTATGTATATTATAGGGGTCTTTCTTTAACTACAGATAATGACTGTACCTTATTCCAAATTTGTAAATAGCATTTATCGTTAATATCACCTTATGTCAGAATTTATGCAATGTTTGGATAGCTAGTTTATGCTACTGAGTAACAAAAGTGGGAGAATTTTATATAGTATAGAAAGTGATATATATTAAGATTTAGTGGTAATCTTGTCATTCAGGTATGCCTCTCAGGAACAGACATGAACAGTTCAAAGACACAAGTCTGGAAGAAATGAAGCATTCAAACTAGAAAATCAGAGGAAGATCAACATATATACTAGGTATATACTGTGGAGGTGGGGAGACATGTGATACACAGAGACAAAACAGGAAGTGACACTAGGTGATGCAAATCAGGTGTGGACATTGTGCTCTTTTCCCAACTTGTTACCATGATGAAATAAATCCCAAAAAGAACACCGCTATTAAATTCTGTTAAGGTAAATTTGTTGACTGAACCTGACACTATTAGTTTTTTTGTTATTGATTAAATATTTTTTTTGTCTAAAGGGGGCTCGTATAGTATTATTTCTTCTCAATAGTTATGCTCAGTTTTCTGTTGACATTTTATCTATGATTCACACCAGGCAATAAAATCAAGGGAGGTCATCTTCTAGATAATGATAGCCAAATCTAATTAACCATCCCTCTTTACCAAGATTGGCAATATTATAGAATCTTTTCTTGAAATTTCAATGTTGATATGACCATCCATTCAGAAAAAAGTAGAGATTACTGGACTTTGAAGATGGATGCTATGACAACCATACTTACATCACCACCATTTTAATCTAGAACCAACTAGATCATAAAAATCTTGTGGTGAAAATCTGATATCAATAAAACTCCCATTCAAGAAAAGTAGCGTTAACATGATTTTCAAGATGGCTGTTGTGGTGGCAATATTGGACATCAGATTGGCGCCATTTCAATGAGTTCCAACTAGAAATCTTGAGAGGTTATTCAGCAAAAGTGGCAATATCAAGATTGTATGACAGATGCTGTATTGGCCATATAGAATGTTTAAGTGGCACCATTTTCATGTAGGACCAACAAGACCATTTGATGAAAGTGAGTTTACACAGTAACCTCTAATTATTTTTAGAGGAGTAGTGATGAATGTACAATGGACTACATACAATCCCATAAGTTCTTGTCTATGAGCTGAAAAGCAACAAATAAATCATATTTTTTTATAGCATTTAAAAATTATAAGATATAGGATTTAAAAATTCAGCATCTAAGAAAATCATTAAGATGCAATTGGTGAGGATGACACTTAGTTTGACCACTCAAACAAATGATTTAACAATTTAATAATATTGTTCTTCTTTTGTATAGATAGCCATTTCTCAGCACAATATAGGCTATACATAGCAGCCAATGTAACTGGTGGAGAAAGAACCTGGTAAGAACTACAGGCCCATTGGAAGCCAGTGGCATGCTTTCTTGCAACCCAAAGTGGTCAAGCCCAAGGCTTGAACCCATGCAGACAGAAGTAAAATGGCAACACAATTGTATAAAATAAATTTGAAATTAATAATTCATATAATTTTACACACAGACAAAATATGGAAAATTTTCGAATAAAAATGACTTTATGCCTTAAATAACTTTTTTTTTCCTAAAAAGCTCAGTCCAAAATATTGTCTAAATTAGTCAGGACAAATTTAACAATGTAAAGAAACTTAATTTAATTGTGATGTTGAGTGTCTGAAAATTGCTAAATCAAAAGCTCACATGCCCCCCCCTCCGAGAAAAAGTTCTATACTAGTCCCATCTTCATATGAATAAAAAAAATAACATACTACAAACAAACAAAAAAAAACCTCAGCTTGAATGCTTCCAAAGGAAATACACACTCGTAGTAAACAGTACACAAGAACGATATTGATGCGCACCTAACACCGCCCATCGACCTTTGAATATGGTATGATACCGCGCCCACTCATTCCTTTCAAAAATATTATTACCTTTTAGTCTCATTACAATTACAACTTAGATCAATGTTATAAATGAGTACGCCTTGGAACAAGTTTCACACTAGTATGGAATGGAGGGAGATGGATTTTCTATTGATCCAACTAACTTTTGCTTTTTTTTTTTCTTTTTTTTTTTTTTTTTGCGATGGGCTCGAGTTATTAGTCGGGTCGATTCCGTGCTATTCACATGTGGCAGGAGCGACTGACCTTCAAACAAGGTGCACACGTGGTTTTGTTCTGTCATTGGTAATTTGGAATCATAAGCTGGAAACGTATGAAATTGTTTTAAATGAAACTCTCACGAAGATGCTAGATTAATTATAGTGTTAGGGAATACTAAATTCATTTGGCTTTCAAGTGCAGTAAATATTCCTTTCGAACGTGATTTCTTTTGGAAATGTATAAACTGCAGAACAGTATCCCGCTGCTGATCAGTTTTTGCAACCCACGTAATTATCATCTGCAAAAACAACTAAGAAAGTAAATTTTGAGGAAATTCAAATTGTAGAAAGGTAAGTTCATTTATTGTAATTATTATCACCAGCTACAGTTGACATATTGTTATGACCTATCACATAATTGCTCTTTGTTTGAAGATCGATATATGATCTGTACTCGGTATCAATCATAAATCAAATTACTTTCTCCCCAAAATAAAACAGGAGAAGACTGCAAAAGCAACTGTGGTGTGTGAGCACATTTTGGCAGCGGAAAATAAAGCTTCTTCGTCGTCTTGGCTTATTGATTTTAATGATCAAAATAGTTTCAATAGACATATTTCATTTATCTCGATAGTGTGGATAATTATTTTCAGTCCTTTATTTGAGTGAAAGTTTCTTTTTTGACTCGGCGAACTCAATCACCTCGTTAACAATATCATCTCTACTTTCATACCTATGGGATCTAATAAATAATAATAAAAAAAAAACATCTACCAACATGAGCGTACATTGTTTGTTTACAATCAAAAGTAGTTCCTAACGCACAATACTATTATTAGATACTTATGGTACACGCTTTTGGCAATGTTAATAATGGAGAGAACAAAAAAAAAAAGTATTAAATACTGTATGTATTCGCTATGCCTTTAATTTCGCTGACAGATGAGATGAAACTAGTGTTGATAAAATCTGACCCGTTACTCGTTACTTAATTTTTATTGTTTAATTTTTATTGTTGTAATAATTATAGGCGCTGTACTAAGTCCACATTATTATTATTATTATTATTATTATTATTATTATTATTATTGCGGAATCACATTATATAAAAAGAATGAAGTAAAAAAAAACAAACAAACAAAGCAACAACGTTCACTGTCACAGGTTCTAATGCATGACGAATCGAATGTCTTTCTCCAGGATGCGGAAACAAAGATTTCTGATACTTCATCTCAGAGTAATTTGTTTAGGATTAGGTGTCCATTCGTATTCATATAAGCACTACGTGACTTTGATATAAATAATTTTCATATTTTTTGTGCAAAACATTAGAAAGTGGAGCATTGTAGATATCCATGACTTATTGGAAACCTTCCCCCTTCGATGTCTTTGACATGTCGGTTGCGAAACTTGGGTATTCATATGACAAGCAATATAAATGACGATTTACTATGTCGGATTTCATCATTGCTGTAGTGTCATCTCGTACACAGACGGATTGGGTGGGAGTGGGTGGGACGAAGGTTTCCGACCCCTTTCACACAGAGGCTAAAAAAAATGTACACAAAGCTAGTCACTTGTCACATGAAATTGTACCTTTGTATTCTTGCTCACGTTTATTGCGCGCGCGTGTGATTTGGATTTTTAACTTAGCTTTAACAATTTTTCAGTCATATAGCTACGATATCTGCAGTGTAGCAGTTAATAGTGATGTCTAGCACTGAGGCATAATGCCGCAGATATGTATAGTGTAGCATGATCTCCCACCCAGTCACATTATCCTGACACCAGCCAGACCAGTCCTAACACAAGCCTCTTAATGCTAAGCGCCATGCGAGGCAGCTGTTAGTACTATTTTTATTTTTTTTTAAAAAAAAGTCTTTGCTATGACTCGGCCGAGGATCGAACCCACGACCTCCTGCATCCGAGGCAGACACTCTAACTACTAGGCCACCGAAACGGTTACGTTTATTGCAGTTGCGTTAATAAGGGGGTTCGGTCTGCACCGGGTGAAACCATCAATGAGGGGGGGAGAGACACCAAAAATGATTTTCTATACAATTTTTGAATTTTTGTGTGGGAAGAGTGTCCCTAGTGGTGACACCATGAGTTACCGCACATGACTTTATAAAATTGTTGAATTTTTGTGCATGAAGGGGGTCCATGAGGTGACACCATGAGCTACATCAACCCGAGTGACGCCACTGGTTTATTGGATATTATGCACACTCAGCAAACTGACACAGACCTTTTCGATGATAGGACTCTTGACAGTTTGGAAAGCCATCCCTACAACACTCAACTTAATCCGGCCTTGTCGTCTGATTACGGATTTAAAACGGCCAAGATTATATTCGCAATTTCTGAAGAAATATAAATAAATAAAATCATCCCCGTATCGATTCCATGCATGTACTGCACACTATAAAGGTCCTAAGTCCGTTATTTACTGAGTTACAAACTGGAACACTTGCAATACTATGTGGAAAGGACAATCACATAATTATACATCTATTTAATCACGATTTAAAAAAAAAAAAAGACATGTAGCTTTCATTGTGATATCACTGCGCGCGCCTTGCACCCTGTTTGTACAGCTAGATCGACCTGTCCAAAAATGTCATGTATGGTAACATGGTCATATTCCGACCACGCGGGTAATTCCAACCGTTATGTACTTAGGATCATTACATAATTCAAGATTGTGTTTTGTTGTGTATGCTTCTCGGAGAATATCTGGAGGTAAAAGGATCCAAAATAAAGTCGGTTAGCACTTATAGCAAGCACGAGCTACGATGGCAAAGGCAAGTCGACCAAATCAAGCTGAAAAGTAAACATTTTAAATTTTATTACCTAACAATCATATCTCAAATTCTGGGTAAATGGCTTCGTCTTTCGCGCCAAGTACCATATTTACCGGCGTTGTCACTGGGGAGAGTTCGGAACAGATTATGTGCCCAATCGAAACCAGAGAAAGTTGGCAAAGATCTTGAAGATGAACAAACGAAGAAAATAACTCAATTAAACGCAATGACCTATAAATAGAGTAGACATTTGTTGACTGAAATGGAAATAAGTAAGTCTAAGTACAGCATAGGCGGCATTATACATGACAACTGCCGGCTTCGGTACTCTCTATTTTCGACAACTGTAAAACCCGATACCAACCGAAATAATTCGAAGAAAACAGGGTGAATATGAATTTTAAATCATGTAGATAATGTTTTTTTTTTCTTTCTGAATGGCTTTAAAAATCAACCGGGTTTTATCGGTATGAATGCATTACATGCATTAGGCAACAGAGGCTTGTATGTTGCTTACAATTTGCCTGTCATATATGTACTATATAGTAACAAGTTATTATATACTACATGTGTGATGAGTAAATTGTAAGCAATGATACAAGCCTATGTGCAGTAGGATTACACGTAATGTCAGTCTACAATAAGAGGTTATTACAATAATGTGGGGTTTTTTGGGTGGGGTTGTTTTTTTTGTTTTGTTTTGTTCTTTTTTTTGAAAAAAGATATTTGGTTAATGTCACCATCTTCTATTATCAGCATAGATGCATGTACACATGTATCACTTGTATTGTCAAACTACAATAATGGGGCTAATACAATAATGTGATTTGACACCAAGCAAGTCTTGGGTTGTATTGTCAAGCTATAAAAAGGGGTTAATACAATAACACCTAACATGGTTTAACCTAGGCAATGACACCATGTTCTATTTTTGTTCTGAATGAAAGTCATAAAATAAACTAATAAAATAATATTTTAAACTATTTCATAAACTGAATATCTAATGAACACATAATTTCCTCTACACAATCCAAAGCCTGTAGTCCTTCACATTTTTTTTCATATGTAATGTATCACATTAATGTTTTGTTTATTTTACCAGACAGAAGCCTGAGAAAAGCTGGATCAGATTTTATTTCAATTAAAATATTCACGTTGTTTAACTATGTTTTGTAGCCTGAAAGAAAATGCCAAAAGAAAGCAATAAGCAAACAAACTTTAGGAGGGCAGTGTATGTCACATCATAATGCTTATTTTGTACCTCCTACCGATAAACAATATACAAAATTTCTTAATTTCATTTATGGATTTATAAGTTCTAACCTGATTTTCACCAGAGAGCCCAAAAACTGAACTAGTTAGCATTTTTAATCAAATGGGAGTTTCTTTAGCAACATGGTCACTATATTTACTTGGGACAGTCTACTTTTTCTGGCAACAGATGTAGTTCACATTTATTTTGGACTTGCATCTCAATAGTTTCTCCTATTTATTTGTTCAGTTTCTTGTAGAAATATTGAAACTAGACTCTGCAAATACTTGATACAAATGACACAGCTATTAATGAAATGGACTATTTTAGAAACTAGAAAACAGCAGCAAGCAGTCTGCTTGTTTACATCAAAAGCTTCTGCCTGCATTAAAACGCCAATAATCTGATAATGTTAAGGACCAATCGAGTTGAAAATTATTATTCAATGAATGAAAATATGACTAAGTTTAGTGCATTTTTTGTGTTCTTGATGTATTCCATTTTTAAAGTCAGTTAGGGTGAGAGTTACAAATGGGAGTTTGTGCTAATACTGTAGTTACATGTTCATACAGACCAACAGATAAATATCAACTTTGTTTTCTTCTGACATTTTTTGTATAATGGAAATGTAAGAACAAAGATGAGCATAAATCTACTTGTTGATCTCGATATTAATACTGCAACTAATACATGGTACATAAACCTTTTCTAACATATTCCAATGCATTAACATTTTTTTAAAAATTCCAATAATACAAAGCACAGTGTAAATAAAAGACTTCATTAAATTGTGTTGGAACAGAACTGGATGGTAATCAAGCATTCTGATTTACTGTAAATTAAGGAATAAAACCTGTTTTTGCAGACTTATAAACATTAGTCAGAAGCAGCATTTGTCATCTTGGGAAATCAAAATAAATACACCTGACAACAACAATATGGCACTACAGCATTGTTTTTGTAAATTTAGATAATGTAATTTAAACTATTTTAATTGGGCATATATTATCACAAATGAAGCAAAAACAATACATAAAATTTGCAACATTTTAAATAATGTATATTTACAGCAGCATATGACATTTCCATGGAGCATAATGAAATATTTGTGTTGCATTTACTACCTCACTTTTATGATACCTCTATAGGTATCAAGCCAGTGATCCTTTTATTACAAGTCCAACTGATCTACCATAATAGGCAAAGACATAAAATAATCTATTCTTTTTCTTGCCACTTTATAAAGTTACCTTCTTATTTTCTTAGGAACTTGTAATAAAATATTTCCAAAACTTAGTTTGGCCATCCTGTGATAACCTGCATGTTAATAAAGTCAAAACCTCCAACATAAGCCAATATCCAAGTGGCACAGAGAAAAGCTCATGTTATAGCAAACTTTATGATTCCCAGTCCATATTTATTTGAGTATCCTTTCAGAAAAGGTATTGGGTTTTTTTTGTGTTACAAATATGTTCCAAATGACATTTTTCACTCTTAGAAATATGAAAGGTGTAATCTGATTGGGCAGTCATAAAGTCATTGGAACATAGCTTGTAATCTGATTGGGCAGTTAAAAAGTCATTGGTTGTTGTTGTTGGGTTTAACGCCATTTTTCAGCACATGATAGGCTATTCATGTCCACCAGTATTAATGGTGGAGGAAGAAACCTGGAAATTACCGGAAAGAACCAACCCAACCCACGAGAAGCTACTGGCAAACTTTCTCACATATCCACTGAGATGGCAGTGATCCATAACGGACAGTGCTTTAGACCACATCGGCCACAGGTAGCCCTATATATAAAGTCATTGGAACATGGCTTGTAATCTGATTGGGCAGTCATAAAGTCATTGGAACATGGGTTACTATCAGTACCCATCAGATCTACTTATTTTATATCCATCAAGATTATTCCAAAAATGCTCTATGAAATCTACAACAGAATCCAAACATGTTTAAACATTCTGTGGTTAGATGGTAAATTTCTTTCTAAAAAGACTTGGTTGAAAATGTCATTTTCTATACTAGGTGTGTGCTTTTAATCAGGAAAAACATTTTAATCATAACTAAGTTTCAGTTAAACATCCTTAATTAAATATCACTGATTTTACATTTGTAAAAAAAAATTTTGTACAACCAAAAAAGCAGACTAGGGGAGATAACTCCACAATGAGCAAGATTAAGCCAATGAAGTTAACATTTTTTCCCCTTGTTTTTAAAAGATGCATTTATTAATTTAGACATGTTGGCTAGATTGAGGATGACAAGCATGTTATATATATATATATATATATATATATATATATATATATATATATATATATATATATATATATATATATATATATATATATATATATATATATACACACACACACCACTCCCTCGATAACTCGCGCCCGGATAACTCGCGAACCCGCTTATAACGCGGTGTCCGGCATGGCTCCCGATTTTTTTCAAAGCAAATATATTTTAAAATGTGTTGAACAGTGAAAAATGTGATAAGAAATGGTAAATTGGTAAATTAAACTTTGATATATAACTCGTTTTTATCATCTAAAATGGTGATTATTGCCCGTAAAGATAGAATCCATATTGTGAAATTTGCAATTTCTAAAATATATCATATATTGTTTTTTTTTTTAATAGAGAAATAGTTGTTAATACACTGCAAGTTGTAAATAAACAGTGCTCAATGAAAAATTCTGGTAAATGCTAACATGCGGCAACCTAGAATGAAATAGACACTAATTAAATATATGGCTTTTTGAAATTCACGTTATAAGCCTTTAATTTTGTCTCAACTCTATAATCGCAACATACCTATTCTCTTAGATGAAGGCAGGAAAAGAGTCAGTCAACCGTCACTTTGAAATCCGCGAGTACTTCGGTGGGAACCTAATTACATGCCGGCTTTGTTTTGATCAACAGCGTGGGAACTGTTTGTTACAATAAAAGAATCAATTAAAAGAGACCGGGGTTGTTTTATCGCTTAGAATATGTATTTTGCATCAAATCAAATCTGGTAAGTACAATAAAAAAAGTTCAAAGGCATGCCTTTAGGAGCCTACTTTCTCGTATTCGTTACCGTTATCAAATTTAATTTTACTTCACCAATCGAAAACGTTTTCACCTTTTAGGTATTAACATCATTAAAGTATATAATAATATCAGTAAGGTATCTAGGGCTGTCATCGGGTAAACCGGTATAGAAAAACCCGGATATTGAAACGTAAACGCGGGTACCTGTAAAAAAAAAATCAAAAAAAAAAAAATCAAAAAAATCGCCACATTGGCCAACCCCTTCAAACAGGTGTGACAGCTATGGCTATAATTAGAAACCAGCTCGCTGCTTAATATAAATAAACAATACGTCAGGCCGTCTGTTTTGATTAATAAAATTCATTGGCGTTGTGCAACCGGACCAACCGTTATCCCCGAGGCATTATATTCCAAGGTTAAAACCTTTGTTCTACGGGTAATAAACCTCTTTGTAGACGATAACTATTGAATGTGGGTGCTAAATGATCGGTACCTAGCGGGCTCTTTTAATGAAATCCAGACGGATACCTTTGATTTCCGAACAAACATGTCAAAGAAATTCCACAAAGTATATTATGAACAATCATCACCTAGACACCTTGAAATCTTCGTAACGCATCAAAGTAATCTTTGCTCGTTGTTTTTTTTTAGTCGACTAGCTCCGCGAATTTCGAAAGTTAGCCATCGTACATGTACCGATATTTCTATTTGCGATACTACTACGTTTTTACCAATAACTATCTTAAGAATAATAATTCCAAAATAATAACATTTATGCGACTGCGTGGTCACGTGGTATAACTGGGGCACGCATGCGTGGGTGATTCAAATCTGCGGTCAAAACGTGAAGTCGTACATGTGCTAAGCGAATTAAAACCACGTGGAATAATGTTTGATGATTAATATACTGCAAGTTATCCTGAAATTAATGTTACTCTGAGAAAAAAAAATAATATATACCGATATGAAGAGATATTTATTCACTGTTAATCTTAGCACGTTTATTAATTGAGTATTCAACACTGTAACATGCCAAGCCAACCCCACCCCCTTTTGCCTATACGTCGATTCCTTTCTTAGTTTTGTTGTTATAGGTCCCTCGATAACTCGCGCCCTCGCTTATAGCGGTCGATGTTTTTGGACCCCGATGTCCGCGAGTTATCGAGGAAGTGGTGTATATATATATATATATATATATATATATATATATATATATATATATATATATATATATATATACACAGAGGAACCTGATAACTGATGAACCCATTTTATAAAGTCCACAGCTTAAATCAATCAACTATATTTGTACAGCCATCAATAAACTGATTGTTACATACCACAAAGAGTCTTGATGACCTACTTAATTTATTAACCCAGTTATGTCAAAAGCCTGGAAGATTTCATCCCAGTGTTTATTTAATTATTAATACCCCTGTCCCTGACTAGCTAAACCTTTGTTTATACAATCCCTGGTTACAATATGATAATGCTACTCAGTTTTTCTACACATAGGATCATATGATCAATCAATAACTTTAACCTACCACTAAAATTTTACCAATACATTGACACACCTTCAATTTTGCATAAGTGAATCTGTGTTATCCAACTATTTTCACATAATTTTTCAAATTGTCTTATTTTTGGACAGATTATTTCTGGATTATGGAAACAAGTTTTATAATAATTTTACACTTTGGTCCCTGATTTTGATTTCTGGATCTGAAACATGGATTTCTTGATTAACAAAGCAAATTAATGCTTAATTGAATTATGTCCTGATAGCAAGGTTTCTGAATTAATGAGGCTGCTCTGTATAATGATTGTAAAAGTAGACTATCTTCATTAAGGACCATAATTCTTCTGGTGAAATCCCTATGTTAGTACTGCCTTTCCACTCATATAGAGTAGCAATAATAGTTTCAAAAGAACTACAATGTGTTAATTGTGACTGTCCCAGTGGAACCATTTTCATTTAAGCCAAAAATGACACTATAAAAAGTCTTTTGGTGTAAACCTCTCATCAATATGACCTTCTGTTCAGGATGAGTAGCAATAACAAGATTTTCATAAACGTTGTGGCGATGATATTGGACATCAGATCAGCACCATTATCATTTAGTAACTAGATATATGAAGTCATTTAGTAAATATTCATGTTGATATGATAATCCATCTAGGACAATTCCTTATAAGATTTTCAAAATGGCCACTGTGACAGCCATGTTGGAAGGCTGCATAATATGATTTTCATTTAGGATCAATCAAAACATAAAAAGACAATCTATTCAGAAGGAGTAACAATGTAAAAGTTTTAAATCTGGTCACCATAATATCCTTGAGGCTTTATAAAAATACTGCAATATTTAAGATACAAATGTGGCAACCCACAATCCTTATCTATTTTTCTCATAACCCTGCTGATGCTGAAATATTGTCCCAGTCTGAGCACAAAACATAATTAGACCTAATTTTGTGTCACTTAAATTTGAGCCTCTGGGAGGACCCATTGACAACATGATTGTGACTAAATGCTTCAAAGACCCAGATCTGTCATTGAATGTCTTAACATATCTTGTCATACAATATTTGCTCCCAATCATACACTGAACATATGCCAATAGTTTAATGTAAAGGATTTAATGCAGAGTTGTCTGCATATTGCCCCTACTGTAACCACACTTCCTATTTAATGATTGTGCTTTTGATCAATAATTAAGGTTTCTGTTCAAGTTTTGTATCTTCCATGCATGTTTAAAATGGTAGTATTTGAGAACTGAATTGATCACTCTAGAAAAGTCATATACACATGACATTCACTATCAGTAAAAGCTAATTCAATTTACTTGCTTTCATATTAATGCCATATATAATGAAGAAATAACGTTAAATTTATACCACTGTGCTCATTTTTACTCCATCACTGATGTCATGTTCTATAACTTCTGCAGCTCACATTTTTATCACATGTATTAATTTGTTTGAAAATTATGAATAAATTATTGGTAATTGAAAAACTTTACCCAAAGTAAAGTAAAGTTGGATAAAGTTTACCCAAAAATTTACTTATTTTACAAATATCCTTTGGGAAAATTACTTTTTGATTTATGTCAATTTGATTTGTGCCTTTACCTCTGGAATGCATCTTTGCATAAATTGAGCATCACCTCTAATTTAATATGATTAATGTCATCATGATTAAGACTTGGTCTGATATCACAACTTTGCATTTTAGAATTCACAAACTTCCCTGCCAAATTTTTTTAATAAGAGTAACCATAAATGGTAAAGAATATGCTCACCCTTTGTTTAATAGTTTTCTGATTATTTGTTTTTTTACAGAAGCCTTTTTTATATATTAGTGTACATGAATATTGACTATTTGATCCCAAAATCTATGTACTTCTTCTGTATTGTAAGTGTAATTTATCCACAATGTTCAATCCAGAATTGTGATGTAGAAATAATGTTTTTGTGTTGAAACTATTTTTCAACTTTCAGTTAGTGACTTTTTGAGCTAAAAATCTGCCAGCTTCTTTCTTACCCTAAGTACAAGTCATCCACAACATTTGGTCCATGGATGTGTGGAAACTATTTTGATCCTTTGTCTTACGCTGAAATCAGTAGGGTTCTTCTTTACCAAAAGTGCATGTCATCCACAAAATTTTTATAACCAGAGATTGTGAAGAACTAGTGTTATTGTATGGAAACCATTTTTATTTTTTTTTAGCTAGTGACATTGACATTTGATCTTTGACCCCAACAGCAATAAGGTTTTCATTACCCCAATTGCAAGCCAACCAAAAAGTTTGATCCTTCTATGTGATGCAGAATATTATTGTGCAGAAATCTTATGTCTTGTTTCATTCGGTGACCATAACCTTTAACCCTGAAACTTTTAGGTTTCTTTTTTACCCTGAGAGCAAACTTGCAACTGTAGATTGTACTGAACTCAAATTATTGAACAAAACCCATCTTTTGTTTTTTCAGCCTCAGTGACCTTAACGTTTGAGCTTTGGACTCCCAAATCAACAGGATTCTTCTTCATCCCAGAAGCATGTCATCCTCTGAATTTGGTACCTATCTTTGGTCCTATGGAGTTACTGTGCAGAAACATAGATTGATAGTATTATGTAATGTGTTTGGTCTTAATGTGGGTGTTTAAAAAGAAAGTACAGATAGTTTCAATCTAGAAAGTAAAATACACAATTTATTAAATACTTCTATAGATTCTGGACCCCAATCCGCTGGCACACTGTAAAACCACAGACCAGGTTCAAGACTATTCATAATTTTGTGTACATTAATTATAAGTAAATACAAGTGACAAATGAGCAATAAGAATAAAGCTATATTTCAGGTTCCTTAAGTGGGATTTCATTTTCTATTTTCAGACTGCTAGAGGCTATGACCTGGATTTGTGCAGCTAATATTGACATTTAACCGAAGCACTTCTGAAGTAGAGCCCTCTAATAACCATTAGGTTGGAAATGACCTTTACCTATGGCACCTGTGAACATAAAATACATCCTATGAATGATATTTTAAACAGGGATACTAAGGATACTAAGGATGCTAATTAAGGTGCTAAAGAAAATTTTCTAACAGATGTCTGGATAAAATTATTTGTGCAATTTATCAGTGCAGTTTGTTACCATGAAAGTTTGTGAAAAACATAAAGTCATATTAAGAGTGTTAAATAATTAATTTGTTTACATGCAGAAGCAAAAAGGATCAATCTCTATTTTATGCACAGCAAAACCTGAGTTTAACCATGTGTGATAGTCATGTGATGAAGTATACGTATTAATGTACCTACAGTATAACAGATTTAGTTGTTAACACTATCAAAGATGAACAATTCTCAATTCCATTTTGGGGATTTATCTCATTCTAGAGAAATTTTAAAATTTGGTTGGCTAAAAGTGTTGACAGTAAGTAGTATTTACATATATCGTAGGATTACCAAGACATGAAAAGTATGATATAATTCAAAAGTACTTTTTTAAAACAAGGACCTCTTGTTATGTTTTTACTACTTTGAAGAGTGTCCCTAAATGTTGTCATGTCTTTTAATTTGCCTAGTCTTAATTCCTTGCTTAGAGTAGTAAGTCTAGTAGTGATGACCATTCCTTTAATAGATGTCACTCTAGCAATGAGACAACAACCCAGCATCCCTGCTGCTCTGAAAAATGGTATGGTCCAGATCTTTTTTAATCCTTCCTTAATCAATGCAAGACTATACAAGGACACCAATCGAACATTCTATTTCAACTGCACTGTGCTTCAACCTTCTACAGAGAGCAGCAGTGACAACAGTTCTCTGCAGAGGCAAATTCCAATTGACAGTAAATATGGAATTAACAAAACCTACACCATTCATATTGTGTCAGACAGGGAAAGGTCCCTCAGATTTATTCTTCCACCAGACATGGTCAATGCCGACCCTCGAGATCCTGAGTTTCCAGGACCATATCTACGGAAAGAAATTACTCTTCCAATCCAATTAAACACCATTCATAATTTCACTATTCAAGCAATGTACATTGGATATGTGACAATGTCAGTTACAGTATATGACACTGATAGTCTTACTTTGGCACGAGCAAATCTTGCTGCAGCTATTGGAAGAGCTGAATATCGTGTAACGGTGACTTCTAGACAAAAATTAGCAGATTTTATATTTGACTGCTCAGCAGCTGCTGTGGCAATTTTGATAAGTTTTGGCATCGGATGTGTGACCAATACAGAGAATTTAAAGCGTCAACTAAAATATCCAGTATCACTGGTGATTGGGTTTTGTTGTCAATTTCTGCTAATGCCTGTGGTAAGTAGCAACTTGTATTATTAAATATTTCTCTGAAGTTTTCTACTAATAGGAATTGATATTCAGTATTCACTCTGCTGTTGGATAAAATTAGTTTAGACCTCATCATAGTTTTTAGCCAGATCAATATCTTTCATTCCATGACTCTACATTAAAATGAATTAGATTCTGCCTTAACTTTCAGTACACATGACTTGATATTTGTAAAATATATTAGGCCACTTATATAGAACTCTAAATCTTTCACATGAAAAGGAATAATTAAAAATAAATCCAGTATACTTACAAATGACAGCCATCTGACAATGAAGACTTTGGTCTACAAACTTGTTCCTGATACCTACATTTAAAGGTAAATAACTGCCACTGACCATCAGCAGGTGTTGACCTTCACTGATCTTCAGTAGATGAAAACATTTGCCAGATACAGAAGAAAGTTTTTTCACAGGTCCCAGGCAGGTGGCTCAACAAAAAATCACTTGCTCTGCCTTAAATTTCACCCTGCCCTTTAGGACCATAATTCTTGATATGTTCTGAGATTGTAATTGTTGAAAATTATATGCTTTCATTTAACTTGTTTTATAATATTCATTTGCAATGCAAAATTCCGCTTGAGAAAGTGTGTAATTCTTTAAACAATTTTCATTATCCTTTCGATACTGGTCACAAAATTGAACCTTTGTTCTCATTTATCTGTAGCAGAGCTGACAACTAACATCATCTCCAAACTTTTCACACATTCAGCATTTTCATGTGTGGAAATCAAAATTATGGCATGCTCTTGTTGTTGTTGGGCTTAATGCCATTTTTCAGCACACGATAGGCTATTCATGGCGGCCAGTATTAATGGTGGAGGAAGAAACCAGGAAATCACCGGAAAGAACCACCAACTGGCAGGCTTTCTCACTGGAACCCACGAAGACAGAGGTGAGATGGCAGTGATCTGTAACGGAGAGTGCTTTAGACCACTAGGCCACTCTAGACCACTAGGCCACTCTGGCCGGCATGCTCTTGTGATCTCTAAAATCCTTGCAGGGCTGCACACAGAATTTGTGCATCTTAGGAAATATTCTCCAGCAGAAATAGTCTGTGACACATATATATAAGCCAACCTCACCCCCCCCCAACTTGACTAGGTAAAATAGGAAAAATTGCATATCCCACAGACAAGCCGACCCCCACCTCTTCAAGGCTTTATTTTTTTCTTAAATTCTCCAGTAGGCCCCAATAAATTATACACTATTACAGTGATGGGCCCCCCCATGACAACTTTAATAGCTTAAGTATATTGCTTATATATATATATATATATATATATATATATATATATATATATATATATATATATATATATATATATATAAGCCACACACACACACAACTTGACTAGGTAAAATAGGACAAATTGCATGACCCACAGATAAGCCATACCTCTTCAAGGCTTTTTTTTCCTAAATTTTTTGGCTTATACCCAAGTATATACAGTAAGTTTCTTGGGTTGTGCATTATAAGCTCAACATAAGTTTAAATTTGTATTTTTGTGCCCAACTTAATAGTGATTGTTAGGTGGGGGGTAGCTACGTGTACATTCCTGGGTGGTAGGTGAAGTTTGGTTTAATGTTTTATGGCTCAGCAACACAAGAAGATTATTTATCGACAAGGCAATTGGAGTAAGTGCCTTGCCAAAAGACAGTCCATGGTAGTGTACATCAGACACATGATTCTGAAGAAGAGACCAAGCTTTGATTTTCAGTCCACCAAACATGATATTTCAAATGTAAAAGACTCCAGCTCAAACTCAGTCTCAAAAGTTTTATGATTTCTAAGTCAAAATGTGTAGTAGATTCCAGAATTATTGATTTGGCTGCTATCTTGTATATGTGAATTGAGGACAGCAACAAAGCAGTTGTGTCCTTGACCAATACTTAAGTTAGATCAATGCACAAATAAACAAGAGATACTGATTTGATAGAAACATTAAAGGCTTCCTGAATGCAACCTTTTTGATCATGTTTTGACTTGTGGAGGTGGGGATCCTCAGCTAGCTTTGCCAGAAGAAAACAAGTTTCTTGAATGGGCAGTGATGATCCATGTATTGACCTTAAAAACCTGATGTTACTTAAAAGAAAATAATTAATTTCCCCCAAATTATATCCTTTTTAAAATTGGAATCCAGACAGTACCAATATCCTAAGTCCCAGAAAACAATAATTTAATTTTTGTCCTATATTAGTAAAATATGAACTAAACTTGCTACAAGAACACTCCAATATAATCAACTGTGTGATAATTAATCACTATTCATCCTTGCAGAGCTGCAATTACTAGACACTCTGAAAAAAAGTTTATCTACTTAATTCTCACACACAGCCCATGTTGCTACACTTATATATAAATATATAAGCATTTAAATGCAGATTAAATACAACTTGGAACATTTTTTATTGAATACTTACCACAAAATATTGATCTCCTATAACAATTGATTATAAAAATGTATCATTTGCATGAACATGCCATTTGAAATGTAAAACATACTCTTATTTATTGATGAATAATGTGGTTTTCTTTATATTTTATTTATTATGCACTTCCTATCTTCATATGCATGCATCTTTGAAGATTCTATGGAATTCTGAATTTTAATAAGACTTGAAGACTTTCATGTGTAAATTTTCTGCATTCTTTCAAAACTGAACAAACTGGAGTTTCTTATTTTTGGTTGTTGTAATATTTCTTCATACAAATTTGGGTATATAGATTTACTCAAATCCTCCCTTTTGCAATATTTGGATACACTTGGAACAAATTTAATTTTAGAAACAGAAAAATAAATTGCGAGGAATATGCTGTTATCAGTGGGTCATTGCCTATAATAAAACTAAAAGTCTCTAAAAAAAACCAACAAATTTTAGAGATGATTGACCAAAACACCCAACACATTAATATAGAGAAGCTGTAGTGGTTCAATGGTAAGCATACCCGACGCGTGACAAAAAGGGCAAAGGTTCAAATCCTACTTATGCCACTGGTGTGTCCATGGCAATTTTCTTGCTTCAACTATATAATATTTCATGTTTTGATGCACCATTAAACAGCAGTAATCAACCACATATTCATATTGCAGCTCTGAAAATCAAACCATGTACAAAGTATAAGTCCTTTAATATCATGATATCATAGCTCTATTTTCATCTTTGTCAACAGGTTCATGAAAAATGTTTTCCTAAATATGTCCATAATGAAAGTAAATGCAGGTTTTGTGCAATCATAAATCTATCCCATCCCAACTTATTTTTTTGCATTAATAAAACTAACTTTTATTGTAATTCTACTTGTAGCTTGCGTTTGGTCTAGCCATGATTCTACCACTGGAGAAGAATGTACGATTTGGTCTACTGTGTGTAGCCTGTGTGCCAGGAGGTGGCCTCGGACATGTTGCAGTCATTATCAGTGGTTCTGACCTCCCCCTCAGTCTGACCATGAACCTTATTAGTATTGTCACCATGCTAGGTATGTTACTAAGTTCACTGCATTGATAAGAGATAAATGATATTCATATCATGAGTGTGATATAGCCAGGTCTAGTAAATTTACTTTGTCATTTTCACCATAAAAAGCTAAAACATCTATGTACTATATGATTTAATTTGTCATGGTCAGTTACTAATATAATTCACTAACATGACATTAAGCTGCTGAATCAGTATCAACAAGATATGAAAATTGTTGTCAGGGTTGTAACTGTCATCATGATTAGTAAGATGTGCCAACTTTTACATCACTACCTGAGGTATGTTATGATGGCATGGCCATTGCCATCATTTTAAGACAAGTTAATTTTACCATTTAAAGCACAGGATATACATAATATAACTTTTGAATGCACTATCATTGATGTTGCAAAACACTACCCCTTTCTGACTGGCAATTTTTAACCATGACCCATATAAATTATACAAATACATTGCTAATAAAAGGACAAAGCATATGTATAATACATATCTGCAGATATCCATTGTAAAAAATATAACAAAATTCAATATTGGGGATCAAAGTGAGTTTGCCTGGAGCCTTCTGAAAGTCAAAGTATATGAATTTTAATATGAAACTCAGTGTGCATATTTATGTCTATCTACAGAACTTTCACAAAATTGAAGCCCTGGGTGTAGAATCGAGGTAAGAATTTTCAATCACCTCAAGGTTGTTAAAGTTACGAACAATATAAATGTTTTACAGCAGGCAAGCAATTTAATTGATAAATATCAGTATCTGAGTAATTGATGTCTACATTATTCAATTCTGTTCTACATAGTAACTCAAGTTGTCCACAATCTAGTGAAAAACTGGATGACATGCACTTGGCATAAAAACAAACTAAATGTTATGTTGAACAGCTTTGAGATTAAGGTCTGAAATAAGAAAAAATGGTTTCTGGACAAATTTAACATTCTCTATCATCAACAGTTGCTAAATGTCTTGCATGTGTGGATGACTTGCATGTGTTCATGGGTGTTCATCTTGACTGGTTGGGTTCGGGAATTGCTGTCAATGTATTTACAATTTTAACATTGAATTCAGTGTTACAGTAGAGATGTGCTTGTCTTGCCTGATCTTGTGTTGTATAAATGCACCAGACATCATGAACCATGCTATTTGCTCATGATATCATGTGAAATGGATAGGTGTTGATTTTGCTGATTATGCAACATTAGATTTGGCTCCATGCTGTCTATAGTGTTATACTTGACTAATTACTAATTACTTGACTAATTATTATTAATTGCATTTCTGAAGACAAGGATGATCAAAATGACAACATAGCGAATAGGGACACATGGCACTTTCTTGGGTACATTGATTTAGGACTATGTTATACCAGAATTGGAAAGAGAACTGATGGTAGTGATAATTTCATTCAAAAACATTTCAAAATTATTTGGTCCAAGATAAGCTCAATCAGACTCACCAATCATGTTAGATATGACTTGCAAATGGAGGGTTGTAAGTTCAAATTTTGCCCCCACCAATCCAGGTTATGGTGTCTCTCAGAATATGGTGCTTTACTCTCATTACCTCAGTATTAACTGGTCTTTCATGTGCTGATTTGCCATTAAACAAATCGTTTTGTGCTAGGCAAAAGGTCTATGGTAATTTTCCCTTGGAAGTTCTATAATAATTTTCCCCAAGGACGGTCCACAGATGTGTCTACTCTCAAATTCATAACATTTTAACAAGTTAGCATTGAGGTTTAAAATATGGGTAGATCTCCCAAATAAAAATTTGAAAAATAATATCTTAGGTGTCATTAAAAATAATTAGGAAAATAAGCTACTGTCCATACATAATTTAGTACATCTTGTTATAAAAATCACTGTGGTGTCATGTGCTAAATTTAAATCAATTTCAAATAAATAAAATAGTTCACAAACACGTCTACCAGTACCTTATTGATCTGACAAAGGCATTTGGTTTGCCTTAAATGTGTTACTTTGGAAAGTAAGGAAATTGAAAGCAAGGAAATTGCTTAAGTTCCTGAACATACATATCCAGAGTTTATGATATTAGTCCATGTATAACTTTGTTCTACAGTATTCCTTCACTACAGTGTTGCTCATGAGAGACATAAAAGTGAACTGCTTTATATGTGAACTCATATTGTATCAAGATATTTTATATCCAATTTTACTAATAAATAATTAAATGGGATCCATTACCATATTTGCCTCGTAAATGAGGCCATCTTACTTTGAGGTACATTATTATGAGTGGATACTAATCCTATTCACTCATTGAACAGCATAGACCTTGATCTATTTTGCAGCAGATCTGGGTTTGTGATGCTCATAGTTTAGAATTGCATATAGATGTATATTATGGTAGATTTTCACTTTGCTTCAATTGTCTAAACTCCAATGATAGTTTATTGATTACCTCCTTTAATATGATGGAATATGCATTTACAAAGGGAAAGTAAAATTTAATTAGTCTTCCTACAGCAGTGTAATAATTGTAAATCATAAAAACACCTGACAATGAACACACACACACAGACCAACACTACTGCTTGTATGCAATCTAATTTCACAGGCCTTGTTGTCGTATGGGGAAAAAATATAAAGTTTGCTTATCAGATACTGAAGAACAAACAATTTCTGAAATTGATATAAATTTTATTTTTGGTTTGATTTTTAAAAAGAAACATTAATAGTCAAGCCACAAAAAAAAATATTTTGTGTTTCATTATAGTCCATTATCACATTCTAAAGATGCCCTTTTCACAGACTTCTATAAAAGTTCTTAATTAGTCAGCTTTCATAAATTTGTGACATATCAGTATTTTAAAATAAATATTTATGCAACAACCAAAAAGAAGATTGTAATTATGTCAGAATTTGCAACTGATAATAAATATGCAAAATGCTTTTATAAATAATAAAAAATTACAATTTATAATCATATGATTGTTGCCTTGAAGAACAAGTCTGTTACAAAAACTACCATTTATATTAATACAATCATCATTTCCATATCCAAAGTTTGAATAAATCTCTCAAATCAGTAAGACAAGTTCTATGTCTGAGAAGAGGGTAAGAGTATGACATATATGGTACTACAGTATTGGTATAATCTACATCATTGTACAGATGTACTTGAAAAATGCCATGAAATAACAATTAAGTGCAAAGATTTCTTCATTCTGGAAGAATCCCTGCAGAAAAATGTCTACCAGATTCTAATACATTTCTGATATTTCCGCTTATACTACACAAATTCTGAAGCTGTAATGACTAGCCTGGGGATCCTTTGAAGCAATATTGATTTAGCCTTAACTTTAGCCTTTTACATAGTGCTAAATGACATCAAGCAGTTATACAGCATCCATTCAAATGACTTTTTCAGTTGAAAATACATTCTCCATATATACTGTAAAACAAGTTGGTGACAATGTCTTTCAATTTGTTCATTGTGTTCAAACATGATTTATTATTTTATCCTTTATAGTTCTTTTCTCAAAACAAGTGGCAGAAAAATATATTTATCAGAATATTTTTCCAAATGAAAAGATTTTTTGTGTGCTTCTTCCTTTTTAAAAAGTTAGAATTTTCCTTCACTTGGCATAATTATTATGCTGACATGATATTAAACTATAACACATACATCATTTTATAAACAGTTTTCTTCACAGAACGTCCATGACAGGTTTCAATGCCTCAATTGAAAATGGAGGATTGTATCTGAGTTTCCTTTGCAACAAATGTTGTTTCTAAAGTAAAGAACCTATGTTGAAAAAAGTGAAAAAATACCAATATTGAAAAACATACGTAAGTTTTAAAGCTTTTTTAATAAACATTTTCATTTACAAAAAGGGCACTCTCTAGTTTGCTTAAGTGGAACTTAAAACAAAAAAAATTATTTCAGAAATTAACATTTGGCGAGGCAATATAGGGCCACAACTCTTTTAAAGCATGACATGTTGCATTTTACCTTTGGCCATTCCATGCTAATGAAAGCTACTATTAGAACATCAATCAGGGGGCACAACTCTTCTAAATGATAATGTGGAACACTTAAAACCATACTGATTCATGGTTTCATAATTATTATGCTGTATGTCAAGAATTTGGTTTAAATGCAACAAAAGTTTAAGATAGTTATGTTGTGGGACACCCTGCCCTCAGTCAGAAAGAAAAGGCCATAACTCCTGTAAATGATGTCATATTCTGGAAATAAAATTTACTCATGGTCTAATCAGCATGAATCCACAGGCCTAATATGATTGAAATCCAACAAATTTGGGTAAATTTTGTCTTGTGGAAATCAAAGTCATGAGGATATGCAATCTAAATAGGACTAAATAGGACTAATCCTATTTAAGACACAAGCAAGTCTATGAGGAAATGTTCATTCCAAATTTTATCAGAATATATTATGCTGATCACAAACAACATCTCATGTGAAGTATAGTGTCAATGGCCACAAAAATAACTAACGAGACTAAACTCATAAAGGAACATCCAGGGCTACTAGTATATGCACCTAACATCAGAAAATGCTGAATGGTTTGTAACTGTTCTAGCTTCAAAGATTAACCATAGTGAAGAATTAAAAAATAAGCTAACTCATTCAAAATTCTGCCTGAAAAGATTAATGTTGTAAAAGACAAATCACACTTAATAAGCAATTGAACCACCAATTGGCCTCCAATTATATGAAAAACTTGCAGAAATATCGGGTAATACAAGTCTGAATGGACAAACAGATGGACAGAAAATAGCGATTAGTAAAAAATTAGCACATCTCAATGTGGCATTCTAATAAAATTTGAATCTAAAATTGTTCATTTCCTACTGAGTAATTACTTTATTTTTTTGTGAGCAAAAAATTAATACAGTTATGTTATACCAAATCTACAAGACAATTGTTTTCCTGATTTTATTTTTAGGAGTTGAGAAAATGGAAAACACTCCCTGATGCAGTTGTAAATGTGACAAAATACTTGTACAGATATTGATTCTGACACTAACAGACAGTGACCACAAAACTCAGACTTGTAAGTCTTTTCAATAAAATGCCAACTCTGACAAGGCTGTAGTGCTTTTTATGGATTATTATTTGAGAACCAGCAAGCCCAGCTCTCAGTTATTGATATTCCCCACTATTCCATCCCTGTAATACATCAAGGGAATGGGTTTGTGGCTGACAAAAGTGATAAAGTTCTAAAACAATTATGTATATTCATGGAACTCAACCAATTTATTCTACGGTTTGAAGTAAAAGTCACAATTTTTAAAAGATAGATTATCACATGTACTCATTATAAATCCAAAAATCCTACATGGTCGTGTTTAGATTTCAACAAACTCTTCAGTTCACTAAAATTCTGGCCCACCACAAACAATAATTTAGCTGATTGATATGTTATTGCTGATTAATGATGCTGCTCTCATGAGTCCCTGGTTCCTTCCTCGGCTATCATTTTTGTTGACATTAGAAATATTTAAACTTTCTATGTTTCAGAAACCTTTTGATGAAAATGTAATTATCTAAAATGATGTAAGAAGATTTGCACATATTGACAATGTTTTTAATTTTTTTTGGGGGGGGGGTAACTTCCCTTTTAACTCATGGACCAAGGAAATGGGAGCTAATTGCAAGCTTTTATCATGGGCACACCAAAGCAGCTGACTCAGATGCCACTCTACAAAATAAGCTAACATGACTTCCACATACATTGACAAACAAAAGATTGTACACAAATGCATACACACACATACAAAAAATAAAAAGATAACATGAACTTCAGAACATCCACTCATTCCTTTTTATTGAAAAGAGCAAGTGAACAACTGGATAAATTAAATCTTAAAGTCAGAGTTACATGAACTTTATTGACAACAATAAAACAAAATGCAACAGAGAGGAAAGATGTAGATGGATGTACTAATGAAGAGGTGATTAATTTATGTTGATAATATTCTTTGGTGCATTACAAAAAACTAAGAAATAAATATAATTTTGTGACCAAAATAATTATTTCTGCTCAAAGATCTGGAATTATGATTCATGTTTCATTGTAAGTGGCTCAGTGATTAGAGTCTAACATTCAAGACCAGACAGGTGCAAGTTTTAATCGTGTCCAGACAAACCATAATTTGTCCCTCTGCAAGGGCCTTGGCAAGATATAATCTGTAATGTGCTTATGTGTTATTAAAAACTAACAATTAGTTGGAGAGTCTGCTGTGACTAAAAAAACACCAGACCTTGCTGTCTAAAGTCAGTGCAGGTAGGGAGTTGTACTATCACTTTTTTGCACAGACAATTTTTTAATGTCAAGCTCCTTTGATCTCTCAATCCTTCTCATTGTTTTCCCTGTTACTGCCATTTTCCAACAACATGGCCATCTGAGCTTTTGAGGAAATGGGTATTGATTTTTACTGCCAGTAATTGATCTGATGGTCCCCAAGCTGACAGGGATTTAAAAACATTTTAGTTGTCCTTGGTTTCCTGTCAGATAGCTAATTTCCGAATGAAACAGGATCTGTTAGGCACAAAAATCAAGAGTCATAGCCAAGATTCAAAGTTTGTCATAGGTCGATTGGTTTAGGATAAGTCAGTAAAATAGAATCCATTTTATTCTTCCTGAACTTACTATCTCATGAAAATAAAAAAAAAATACAAATTAAGTTTTTGTGCCATTTCCCATTTCTGTTTGTTTTTGCCCTAAATGCTTATATCTAACCGATGGTTTTTAGATAAACTTAGATGATGAAAAAGCTTCACTACTGTCTGTAGAGTTTTTATACTAAAATGGTTTGGGAGACATTTGTTTATCCAGCATTGTTATTTTGATCACAATATTGCTGACTTTACTAGAAACCATTCTTAGCATTATTGATTTTTGCCAATATCTGACATTATATCAGTTCTTTTTTACCATTGTGAAAAAAGTCGACTCTTCCATAGAGAGCCACACACTTGTTCCCTAAAAAATTCATGAGAGAAATAACTTATTATGCTCCTGCAAAATATAATAAAGCTTAACAAATGAGAGGCAAAACGATTGTCCATTAAATACACTAATATGTTCTCGCAATGAAAACATTAATTCATGGCAGGGAATAAATAAATCAATGTTTTATGATCTGCACTTGCTTGTTCAATTCAATTCAATTCTTCACGAAGAAACATAAGCTTGGTTCTCTCTCTCTCTCTCTCTCTCTCTCTCTCTCTCTCTCTCTCTCTCTCTCTCTCTCTCTCTATATATATATATATATATATATATATATATATATATATATATATATATATATATATCCCTTGAGAAAATAAATGCAAGAAGTCTCTTCTTGCAAAACTGAGCTACTAAACAAGACCAAGATCTGACAACATGAACTGTGAGTTTTGTTTATTTCAGGAGGTTGATTATCATAATAGGTGTATGAGAACAACATCAAATCATGTTTATTTACATTATTTAGATAAGCTGGCTTTCTTTGGCTTTGTTCTGAGATCTTTATTTTGAGGATGCATTCTCTTCCCACCTCCCATTCCGGACTGCACTGAACAAAACATATAAGACCCATTTTGTGATTGATTTAATGCTCAAAGTTGGGTTTTATGAAGTCAGAGTTTTCAGACAATACTGCCTTGTCTTAGCAGCCAATTTCCAGGTATCAGAGTAAAGACATGCAAACTCACAAGGGATTTTTTGTGAGTTCTGACCAGAGAGGTATATGCACTTGTCATTGTATACATGTATATTAGGTCATTATCAAATACAGTCTATGGTCTTGCAATGGAAAAGAAAATTTGATGAAAGCTATCATGGAAAATAACATTAAATGAAAGCAACTAAATGAGCATATCATTTGCACCTGGTACATAAAAAAAAAAACATTTTTAATTCTTTTACAATCAAAAAGTATTCAATTACTGTCTGCTTAAGACTATACATAAAGAAGAGTTTTCAATGTTGGTGGCACTCTACTAGCTGAAAAGCATTCCCTGGAATCCCAAACAAAACTTTCTTTTTAACTGCCAAGTGCTGAAACCATCTCCAGTACTATTCAGATCTTAAGTTGTATGTGTATAACTGAAAATCTGGGTATGGTTTATTTTGACTGGGTAGTGGTGGCCACCATTTAAAAAGTGATTTAGCTAAAATTAGTATAGGTAAGTAGAATTATACATTGGGGGAGGTATGTGGAGCATAAAAATTTGTATAAACTGCATTCCTTAAAAAAGAAAAACAAGATTTTATCTGGTGGTACAGCATCATAATAAAAATACAGCAAAGACGGCAATTAAATTTAATCAATAATCAGTTTAAAGTTACTTGATGTTTAAGTTAGATCCTTCCAGTAATGTAATGACTTTCAGTATCTTGTTCATTAGGTGAATAATGAAACAAACTTTAAAGCATTTAGTTTCTGTCAATCATTTATATATTTTTGTTCTGAAAACTGCAGTATATACTCACTTATAAGTCGAGTCCAACTGCCAACAACAAAGATCCTGATCATCTTTAGCATAATGAATCAGGATCCATCTTGTTTGTCATACTGATCACCCTTACAAACTGTACAGACCCAAATCTGCCAGCACATCATATGATGGCAGATCTGGATCTGTGGAGTTTGAAGTTGGATTTTGACTTATAAATGAGTATATATGGTGATATCATTTCTTTTTTTTTTCCCCAGGTGCAGCCCCACTGTGGATATTTGTGCTTGGACAGTACTTTCAGCAGACAGTTGGATCAAAAATAATTCCAATCTACAACTTCGAAATCTGGCTCGCTTCTACATTTTTTTCCTACACTGCAGGACTTGTCATTAACAGATTCAAACCCTGTGTTGCTGATGCCATTTTAACGTGGCTAATAAAGCCATTCCTTCTTTTATCTACCATTCTATATGTCACCCTAGGAGTTTATATTAATATGTACGTTTTTGAAGTTATAGAACAATATACAGTTGTCGCTGCAATCTTATTACCTCTCTGTGGTTTCCTAGTGGGAACTGTGCTGTCAATAATATTTCGGCAAAAGCCAAGTTTCTGCAGAACAGTTGCCATAGAAACATCAAGTCTCAATTGCTTAATTGTTCTGGCTGCATTAAGATTTTCTCTCAATCAGCCAGATGCAGACCTTGCTTCAGTGATTCCCATTTGGGTTATGTTTACCATTCCTGGACTTTATGTTCTATTAGCAATTCTACGAATTCTAAAGAAATCAATAGATGGTATCTTGGAAAACAGAAAACAAAAGGAGTATCGACAATACAGTATTGCCTCTGGTATAATCAACCAGGCCAATATGGCTGCTTTGTCTGCACCACTTTTTGTGTCAGAGACATATAATACAGATGACGAGCAAGCATCAGTCAGTGAAAAGATCACAGTGTTGTAGCATTGTGTTTATCCATCGAGTATTTAGATCAATCAGAATAAACACAATACCCTATATAACTGTTAAAATGAACAAACTAAACAACATGGTCATAATTCCCAGCAAAAATGTGATATTTTCCAGATCTGTGTGATCTTGTCAAAGTTGGCTCTCAACTGTGAAATGTATTGGACCAAATGGCCAAGTACACTTTACCATGAAAGTCTTGATTAACACATATAAAACAACAGTAATTTTACAAAATATGTCTCAATGAAACGTTATGCTGTGACCAATCAGTAGCTAGACACATGGGAGGTAACTTGACTGAAGAGTAGTGTTTTCACATGAGAAAGTTGGAGCTTTCCCTCTGGACTACAATTTATTATCAAAATAGTTATTTTCTGTTAACCTCTTGTGCTTTTTTAAACATCTGAAATTATTTGTTGCATTTTTTGTCAAGATAAATGTTTATATTAGTCTGTGTTATTGGTTACCTCAATACAAACTTCTAGTTATCATAAAAAAGGAACAGGAAATGTCCCTTAACTGGTCACAACTAGTGACATTTCACAGTCATTTCAACAAGCAGCTGTCAGTCAAGCACTGAATATTCAATACAGTATTGAAATGGCCTACTGTCCCCTCACTGCCCTCTCTCAAGTTAGGCTCTATTTGATTCATTAAAAAATAATTTTATGGTGAGGGGTGCAGAGCTTGTTTGACTATAAAACTGGTCAGTTAACTGTCTAAGGCTGTGTAAGGATCTTAGCATTATCAGACCTTTACTTTTGCTTGGCCTAGACCAAATAGGGAGTTTAACTAGGACTATGTACTACTTCAGATGTAAGTGAAAGCATAGTAATTGACGACCCCCATGTCAAAGAACCAGTACTGGCTGCAGCAAATAGCATTTAAATATACATATTGGCTGTTCTTCTCACTAGCTGGTTGGAGACAGATGAAGTGACCAATAAATGGCACAAAATTTTTTATTTGGCTTGCAGAGTAAATTATAAGATGATGGCATAGAACACGAAACCTGGAAAGGCCTCAGCCTATAAATCAATATTGTCTACCTGCTTTAGATGTGTAGAGCATGTAGTGCTGCAGTTAGTGTATAAACTGTATATATCAGACTGGTTCAAATCTGGGACTAGATTATTCAACAAAATGATACAAAACTCTGACTGTCAATTTGGAAGATGGGTTAGATATTAATTTGTTAACTTAGTTATTTTGCCTTAGGACAACTGCTGGAGCCTTTATTCATTCATGTCACATGCCTATGAAATTTATAAATACTATTTTAGAAACACTTCTCCATGACCCACTGTTTGATAAAGTTTATTTTGCCCACTATATATACTCTGTATAACTAAATAACATTTGCACTGATAATTAGCTCAAATATTTAATTTTGCATCCTCAGCACACGCTGGTCACTTTTATAAAGCTGGATAAATACAATACCATTTACTTGTGTTTATCCAACATACTGTGTCAAACCATCTTATCTGATTGGTCATCAAAAATCTTGCACATTTTTGTTATGCTGAATTACCTAACTGATGTACAAATTTTATTGATTATGAGCAACATTTGCATAAATTTATTATTAATGAAAAATCTACCAATACTGTATTTTGTATTCAAATTTGTAACATGGCTGAAAAAAGGGAGAGTATGCATGTTCTCTAACTTGAATTGACAGAGTGAAAATAGTGACAAATATAATGAGTACTCCAACCAGAGCCATTTTAAGAAGTTTGGGGTCCTAGGCACAAACCCTAACCTTAAAAGTAACCAGAATTGCACCTCAATCTCTCAGTCTCAGATATAAAGTATTGCATTGCATTTCCATGTGCATGTGTGTAATTTTGTTAAATTTATTAATATAGTACTAAACTGCTAACACAACTGACACCAAAATTTTGTTTTTTGGGCCGATGTGGGGCCCCAAGCATGTGCCTCACATGCCTATGCCTTAAAACTGCACTGACTAGATCACAAAAATGAGAACTCCAAGAAGCCAGTCTGCCACTTCAAGTATGCAAATCCTCAATTTGGTACCCATCACAACAGCCTTGTCAACAAGAATACAACAAAAATCAATAATTTTCATTACTCACAGTAGCACAATATTTGCTGGGGAAACCATGAAATTATAATATTGCCTTGTTAAGTCAATACAACTGGAAGAAGTATCAAAACCTAATTACCACATGTGCCCATATTACCATATGTGTCCATATATAAAGTGCTTCAACTACAAACAGTGTCTGGCAGTGCAATATTACATTCACTCCATTCATTCTCAGAGCAAAGATTTCAATCAGACAGTAGACCCTGATAATAGGGCACATTATATGATAATGAATCAAGGTCTGTGTTTTCAGTTCATATTATATATAGGTACTGCATATACTTCTTTATAAACTGGTCCACCACAAGCATCAAAGACCCAGATCTGCCATCACATAATGTGCCAGCAGGTCAGGGTCTATGAAGATTTTTTGGAGTCATCAGGAGAACATATAGCCTGATCTGCCAGTGCATTATGCAATGAAAGATCTCAAGCTGTTTGCACCCTAACCCTAATACTGAATTATCTGTACCCTAAGTTACACAGATTTTATAAAACCACATCATACATAAAATATCTGAACATTTCTTTTGTCTGACCTTTCAGGAGAAATATACAATTAAGCATGATGCTGATGGCAGAGATAGTGGGAGACAGTAAAGCTGGCAGAATGAACACAATGTTAAACATTTTGTATAATCTATAAATTCAAGAAAGGTATAACACAGCATTATGTTGAATCCTTGTTACTTATTTGCTCACCTCTGTCTGCGTGTGTTCGAGTCTAGGATTCGGCTAATGTAGATATGTGAGAAAGCTTGCCAGTAGCTTCTCGTGGGTCGGTGGTTCTTTCCGGTGATTTCCCAGTTTCTTTCTCCACCATTAATTCTGGCCGCCATGAAAAGCCTATCGTGTGCTGAAAAATGGCGTTAAGCCCAACAACAACAACAACTTACTTGCTACAGTGGTAGTTAAATAAACAAATAACATCATAAATTATTCATTAAAATGACATATTTTGGTACTGCTCCTACATTTGAAAGATATGTTTTTTAATAACACCTGCAAGTTTTGAAACATTTTTATATGCTCTATATTTACTAACTGAAATATCTTTTTTTTTATCTCACTAAACTAATTAATAATAATAACTGATACCTGCATTAAAAGCTGCACATCCTTCAGTTACTAACTGCCTCATACAATATACATCCTCCTAGTCATACCCCTTAGGGATGGATAAAATTTGCAGGAGATATAATACAACTGATAGATGTACACCCAGCTATCATAAATCACTTCATCTCCACTATGCCCATCTCCAAGTCATTTAAACGGATCAAATTTACATATATAATTGACACCAGCATTAAAAGCAGCATATCTCTCTATTATAAATCACCTTATCCCACTATACCCATATCCAAGCCATGCCCCTTTTAGATGGATCAAATTTACATGATACTGTATACATTTTTTTTCATTATTACTGGTACTGTCTAAATTAAATTTACGTGTATATAATACCAAAAGATTTATATCAGGATATGGGGAAAGCTACAGATCAAACTGTGCTACAATACCAGGGGTCACGCTACCAGGCAAAGTGGGCAAAAAAAAGTCCCCTGAGAAATGTAAAGTTTGCTGTCTTCGGCTAGGAAAGTGAAAATGACTTTGTCTTCTGATTTTTCAGATGTAAAATAGCTGTAGATTATTACTTTTGGTATGCCTTCTCAGATGTAGCCAGTAAGTTCTTGCACTGTTGTAAACCATGGTGAAATGTATTTACGTGGTGTTGATACCAATCAGCTTACAATGAAATTCTTGCACATTCATGTGTAAGTTTTAATAGCTAATTGACCATTAACCCTTTCTGGAGCAAGATATCACTGCTCGATTTCATTTAAGTATATGTAATGTACATAGTAAGAAAGCTACATACTTCAAAGTATCTAATATCTTCGTTTAAAAGTAACATTAATTATTAAAGGGTTCTTCTTGTTATAATAATAGACTTATTTCAACTGAATATGCATCAATAGTTCTTATTCATGGCACAAGTATGATATGTGAGGTGTTATTAATATGCACATTGCAAAACCATTTAAAAATGTCATTTTAATTTTGATATGTACATAATTCTCTTTTCATTTGCTCCATTTTTCCACTGCTGCTGAATAACCTCCTACAGGTTACAGTGTTGTTTATTTGAGTCTTTTCAACATAAAATTGTTTTATTCAAGTCTTTTCTACTAAAATTGTTCAGCAAGTCTTCCCTCTCCACATCGCCTAATGTTGCCGAGTAAAATAACCAATTTTTTTCTACAACGTTTACATGATGACATGTAATGTTTGGCAATAATTTATTCAGATGTTGCTAACTGTATACAGTTTAATTATGCAGATGAAACTTTTGTAGAGCAGACAAAATGCCTCCTTCATAAAGGAAGCAATAAATGTGTTGTCACTTTTTTTTTTTGGTCTTTGTCTGGTACCCTGTTTTCTTCAAGGTTAATTTCTCTGTGTGTCTGCACAAAATCTATTTTTAGTATATGCTGACCCTGTTATGATCTTGGTTGTAATCATCAATGTTGCCAACTACAAGACTTATAAAACAATTTTTTTTTCATTTAAACAAAATGCCATGTGTTTTTAAAGGCAGCAACATTGTAACATGATAGTTACAGTCTGGTGCCCTGTTGTTTGCATTTCTTTACACTAAGTGATCGAAGCCAAAAGGGTTTCAATATGTAGATTTTACCTGAAAAAAAGAACTTCTCGGCCATTAGGATTTGTAATACTGACAATTACTGTCAATATTAATAGCCACTAATTATGAAAGTGAGCAAGCTTAACATCTTACCCAGGGAAGCCATAAAGGTACTCAAACCCCTTTTCCTGTTGACTCATTTATTGTACACAATACCACCACTTCTCAGCTTTACTACTGTTCAATAATTTTATTAGAGTGACTAAATCCGAGGTATGATAACAGCAGTAAGGCTACTTGGATTACATCTACTTTCCTTTTTGTATGGAGTAAACTTTTGAGTCTTTCTTGGCTTTATGGAATAAATGTGGCATCTTGTGAGGTGTAAAGGATATAATATTAACCTTAGTGGTACATGTACTTTAGTCAACACTTCTTTCAGTAACAAAATCCTGACATCGGGGAAACAAAAATTGGATTACTTAACACATGTTATGAATAAAATACTGGTTCTGGATACATAATACAAAATAAAATGTGGCCGCTTGTGAGGGGTAAATTTTATATCTGTGCACTAATATGCTGGCCTTTCATGAGGAGTACTTTTGAACAAACTCTGTGCTGATGGATTCTGGCCATAAGAAGCATGTGGCTACTGGTCACAGGGATGTTCAAGAGGGGGACCACTGTACTACTATAATTAAATCAGCTGGAGACCCTATGTGGGTGATACAAAGGAAACAATGCTAAGACAACAAGACAGACAACAAAAAATAAAAAAAGTCAACAAGGCTAAAATACAGCAAGGGACAACTAAATTATCAAAAAATAAATTGCTAATAATAAAAGAAACTTATAATGAAGGCTATCTGAAACAATATCTAAATCAACCTGTGCTTGATAACAGAGCCTGACAGATGAAGTGAAAAAGTGATGTACAACCTGCTTACCACATACAAAAATGTCACAAATCATTATATATATATTAATGTTATAAATGTTAGGCAGGTGAGTCCATAGACTGCAAAATGCAAGGATATGGAAATTACAAGACCTACTCATTGCTGTTTAGAAATTGTTACTTTGGAAAAAGACAAAACAACCAATTTTTAAATATTAACACCCTTTGATGGGAAAATAAATGTCAAAATGTTGATGATGTGTATGGAACAAATGTCAAAAAAATCCCTCAAAAAAGCTTAATTAAACTGATAAAAAACAAAAAGGGTATAACTAATGTTCACAAAGAATATAGAACACAAGACAATAATTTGCTTGTTGACCCACAAAGTGGCAGCTAATACTGACTTGCCATCAAGACTAGAATGAAAATAATCAGGATGCCAAAGGGGACAAAAGTCAGGATTTAAAGAAAAAAAAATATAGGATCTTTGAAAAACTTAACAAAGGAACTGACATCTACATTGTCTTATGCTATTTCCCTAATGTGACAAATATTAAGCTACAGTCTTACAGTAAAAATCCTTTATTCAGATTCTGTCTTTTATGCTGATATTTAGTGTTAATTGAATTTAAACAATACACCATAAAAGAAGCAAATGGAAAAGTGAGATTTTCACAGTATAACTGTAGTGTATTTCTTACAGAATTTCTACAGCACTTTTGCTCTTTTTTGGAAGAGGTGCAGCCATTTTGAATGGAAAGGGGGACATTGTTTACAAGTCAGAATAGTGGATGTTAAAATATCTGAAAATCTGATTTTTTTTTTAAATTTAGGTAAATCAGGGTAAGTGGCAAGTCTGCTAATTTTCTTGATGTAATCAATGTTGAGCATTACAACATGGCAACCAAAAAAAAAATAATGAGGAGGGTTATTCATGCAAGCCCAAGATGTGTGAAGTTCTCCTGTAGGGCTGATACAGCATTCTGGAAAATTTGGGTTCACCCTAAGTAGGACAAAATTGTCATCATTCATTCTGGTATTTTCATTCTGGAAAATAACTATGAAATAGCATCATGTAAGGTATTAAAGTGAAATTAACTCTATCAAACAAGCTCAATACAAGCAAAAATTGCCAGAACAAGAGTAAATTTCCACAATAAATATGATGCACTTAAAGAAAAAGCTCAAATCATAATGCTAACTCCTGAAGAGAAGGCAATCTATCTTTGACATAAAACAGCCAATACTATACCCACAATTATCAGTTTCAGAATCGGAGTTTGCATCCAAATTTTATACAAATTGCAATGAGACCTAAAGAAGACTGTTCTAAACAACACTTGGGAAGATAAATATTTCAAAAAGGAAAAGTAAGATTTGAGAGGGGCCAGGACACACAAAATCATGGGTCTAATAAGCCCAACCCCTCCCAATATAAAATGCCAACTTTTCATCTATCTGCTCATCTATGGGTGAAACTGACAGTCAAAAACATCTTTTATAAGTCTAAGCATCTGGCAAAACATAAATAATCAGAAGTAGTAAAAAAAAAAACAAGTTTTCTACCCTGTACTGCTGTTGAAATTAAAAATACTCCAGGGATAATGTATTACAATATACACCATATACTCCATGGGAAATTTCTGCATTATTATAAATTCACAATATAACAATTTAATGAAGAACTCACTGTGTTTGGTTTTCAAAATTTTTTGAGTACTTGGTGACACTACTGTTTTAATACCTTCTGACAATTTTCATGAGGTTAAATATTCATCATTCTCAATTCAAAAAAATAAAACCATGCAGACATGTTCATATGCATGGTATTGGTCAGATGACTTATTTAAAGTGAACAACTTAGACATCAATCTACCATGTAGGCAATGTATGGATGATCCGAGTCTATGCATGGTATTAATCACCTGACTTGTGTAATGTGAACTACACAGACTCTAATGTGGACTATGCAGTGGAATAACTGGGTCTATGCATGGTATATCCAATGACTTGTTTTAAGTGAACAACCTAAACCACAATGGATTATCTGGGTCTATGCATGGTATATCCAATGACTTGTTTTAAGTGAACAACCTAAACCACAATGGATTATCTGAGTCTATGCATGGTATATCCATTGACTTGTATTAAGTGAACAACCTAAACCCCAATGGATTATCTGAGTCTATGCATGGTAAAACGACTTATTTTAAGTGAACAACCTAAACCACAATGGATTATCTAAGTCTATGCATGGTATTCATAACATGATTTGCACCAAATGAAAAACCTAGACCCCATTCTACCAGATATACTATGCAATAGATGATTCGGGTCTATGTGTAGTATTAATCACCAGACTTGTGTAACGTGAATTACACAGACTCTAATGTGGACTATGCAATGGGTAATCTAGATTGATGCATGGTATATCCAAGGACTTGTTTTAAGTAAACAACCTAAACCCCAATGGATTATCTGAGTCTATGCATGGTATTAATGACATGACTTGTTCAAGTGAACAACCCAGACTCTAATCTGTAGCTATGCAATGAATAATCTGGGCTTATGCTGTTTGCAGTTGAATGTGCACTAGATACATAAGTATGTTAGACCAACATTCTAAACTAGACCCTGACACAGTTATACATGATTTGTGGATAATTTAAACAAGAAAAAAATATAACTGGTTTGATCTAATTTGATCTTTTTTACAATGCAATGACACATGAAGATTATTAGTATCACAAAAATTATGAACCAAATTAAGTTTTGCTGAACTCTGAATAATGCACATGTGATCAGCAAGACCATGGCCAGAAGTAACAAATGTCTCTGAAAATTCAAACAGACAAGCATCAATGTACATGTAAATGAGAGAAAGAGATAGATCAATTAAAGGAATAAGTCTGGAGGATCCCAGCTGACAGCCCAGGGATAAGTTGAAACTAATACATTCCCATTAACATGGCTAAGGTATGTTGAGTACAAGCAGGATGAAAAGAAAATATCTGCACTTCAATTCCCATGATATTTCTTTATTTATTCCTGAAGAAAAACTTTAGTTTGCATAGACATACCAGTAATTGTTAATACATGGCACTAGTGACTGCTTAAAGCAGGAAAAAATACATTTTTGGCTAGGAAACACTTCCCTACTGACCACAGAAGGTAGTGCCCATTACATGCAGTACAAGGGGCCCCGAGTGGTCTGAGTGGTCTAAAGCGCTGTCCTTTTACGGATCACTGCCATCTCACCTCTGTCTGCGTGGGTTCGAGTCTAGGATTCATCGAATGTGGATATGTGAGAAAGCTTGCCAGTAGCTTCTAGTGGGTCCTCCACCATTAATACTGGCCATCATGAATAGCCTACCGTGTGCTGAAAAATGGCGTTAAGCACAACAACTACAACTACAACTACATGCAGTACATTTATATATACAAATAAATTTGCCCTGGAGGTGGGGTGTACATATATCACATTGTCACACTTACATATAGGTAAAATATTTAATCAACTAAAACTTTACAAAAAATAACTATGCTAAAAACATTTGCAAACTAGTTTGCAACAACACCCATATAATGTTCATGAGAGCACAAGCATTCTTCATGCTATAGCATTTAGCTACACAGACCAGTACATAAACCTTAAGTAATGATGACCATATTTGTAAGGATGTCCATATATTTCCAGTTGATAATACTTGCCCATTCCATTAAAGAGCACTAATTTTATGGCTGATAAGCTCTTAAAACACATGCAAAGAAGCATGTCTTTTTTTTCGGGGTTGGTGTTGTCAGATCCACAGATAAAACATCTGCAAAGAATGTAATATCTCGGGATACAACACTGTATTTGGCTGGGTTGAGGGAATATCTCAAAAGTCATTAACTACTGTCATGCTGTGCAAATCTAAAAAATCACATGATGAAGTCAGTTTTCACTTTCCTTATGGGAGTAGGCGAAACTTAAATTTTTTTAAGAAACTTACTGTAGTTGTCCACTTTGTCTGGTACATATTCTAAATCTCCAGATTTTAATCTGACTGGAACACATCAAATCTTTATATTAACTATAATTCTAAAACAATCTTTTACAAAGTATTTTTATGGAGAATTCTTTTTTTTCAAAAGACATTTTTATGGAGAATTCTTTTTTTCAAAAAACAAAATATTTACCATTCTGGATTTAATGAATCTTGCAAGCTGCAGTATACTTTCCTTCTGTATTCAGCATAATAAAAGCAACCACACAAGTTTTCAAGAAAAATGAGACTCGAGTGATATTCCAAATTTAAACGCAACTATTCATGGTGAGAAATGTTGGCATCTAAATCAGGCATCAGGCAAGTTATTCTAAGAGGGTGTGAAAGATAGAGGTTTGGTTTGATGGTTTTTGGCAGAGCAATGTAAGTAAGTTCTTTGGTGCCCATGGAATTGGACTAAAGTGCCATGCCCAAGAACACACCACAGGAGCTCACCAAGGTGGGTCCAATGGTATGGTCTTAACTTGCACCCTTTAGGTCTTGAGTCTGCCAAGCAAACCACTGAACCACCACCACTCCTGTGAGACAGAACTGTGCACAAAATATTCATTGCCTGGCAACTTATGACAAGTTTAAATTTCCAGACAATCAAAATTTACTGTCACTTGCCATGAATTTTACATACAATATAATGCACAAAACTTCAGGTTTTGAACAAATTTATTACAATTCTAATTCTGAACAAGTGGGCCATTTTAGGATTTGTCTTTTTTAGAGACATGTTAATCATGAGTACCATGTCAAATGTCACAATGAACACAAAATAGTGTATTATATCTGAATTGAAAATAATAGTAAGAATCTCAGTTTACCATTATAATAAAAAAAAATAAGACATAATGAGATCAACCACATGCAGGTTACACTGAAAACAGAAATGTAAATTTAGTCAAATATTTAGACTGAACTAATTATTAATAGATGAATCATGCTTAGGTTGTACTGGCTGGGTTAGGTTTTTTTCTGTCAATATAGGTTAATTTCTAAGTGTAATTTTTTTCTGGCACTTCAGTGATGCAAAACATATTTCAGATAACAAGGTCTACACAAACCAATGAAATTTTGCAAGATATGTCAAAATACTTAAAAACTGTGATGCTATTTTTTTAAAAATCATTGTCTGCACAAATAAAGACCTGTAATGTTTCTTGTCTCATATATTTACAGGTCTAGCTCATTTGGTACTATCATATCAAATACAAAAAAATAAATTTTGTGAATTCCTTCCCATGAAGTCAATCATTAACATGCTGTGAAATTGGTAGTAAAATAGCAAAAGGTATCATTAAAGGTACTAAGCTAAGTCATTATGTAACTTCATTTTAAAAAAAACTCAAGTTTCTAATGTTCAGAATAATAATGTCTACTTTTTATGTCTATAAAATAAATGCATGTTAAAAAACTACAATTTTCTTTCATTCTTTATTTATTTATTTATTTATTTATTTATTAGTAAGATAAATATTTATCAAGGTTATTTTTACTTCTTTATTAGATCTTCATTCTATATATACTCAAGATAATTGTAGACCAACTTTCAAGGTTGAATAATTAACAGATTGAGACTAATTAGAAGAAAAAAAATCATATATCTTCAGAAGTCATTAAAATATATCAGAAGTTCCTCTCTGAAATTACAGTAAATCTCAACCTCAGTAAATGGAATTCATGATGGAATCCTGTCTACTGGTAGCAAAATTACTAAACATTTTCTGAAGCTGACATACCACTACAATGATAACCATTATCAGTTACCCATGTGAGAATAAAACATTACTCTTGCCTCTTTACTGAGTTTTAAAGTGTCCATTCCACATGAATTTAAGAATGGAAGTCTAAGAGTGGAAATACCAAAAGAAACTGAAAGCCTATATTTAACTTCCATTTATGTCAATATTATACAGCCAGCAGCTGTTAGCAGACCACGAGTACATACTGAGACAACTATTAATGAAGTTATTTATACTCATGAATTTCTGCTAATATAAACTTTTTAAAACTTTTTATAAACTGTTCTGCCAATATCCTTTTACTGTAGCAGTCCCACTATGCTATCATTTATGCCTGTGATGCTTTAAACCAACCACTATAGTATTCACTTCTGTTGCTAATTTTTTGTTTCCAGCTATATAAAATTAAGAGGTTCCAGGCTGTCACAGAATAAGGCAAGAAATAACTTAATTTTGCCTTAAATCTATTATTAAACTTTATCTGTTGTGCAGGTGTACAACATTACCTGGGGGTGAATCTTTGTTTTCCCAGGTGAGCAATTGTGAAACTACATGCGATGAGAGTCACGAAAGGCATGGTATACATGAGTATTTGGCCTATGACTACTATTCACTCTCCTATGGATTTAAGGTTGTTTCATTTCAAACTGAGGCTAGGGTCATTTGGATTTTGTCAAGGAGTGAACATTCTCCATTATGTTCTCCAGCCAAAGGGGTAAGTGTTAAATTTATATTTTATTTGATTTATGAAACCTATTCTTGTTTTTATGTCATATCGGATAATAAAGCCTTCTACAATGCAAACTTTGCTATTACAGTTTAATTTATGAGCATGTATCTAGCAATTTAATTCAGACCATTATTATAATTAGTCTGGTTTTATAGTAGCTTTTTGGGTTGGGCATAGCTGTCAATAGAGTGGCAAGCTATATGTTTAGAGTTGAAATTAGCTGTCCACAGACTGGTGTGTTGTTGGTACATATGTGTAACTCTGTCTAGGATTGAGCATAGCTGTCCATAGTGCAGAGTGCTGTCCATATGTATGTATGTATGTATGTATGTATGTATGTATGTATGTATATAAAAGATCTAGTAACTAAGTGACCAAGTAACTAACCTGGATTATCTTAATTATATTTCCAGATGTCATTTGAATGGTTGGGCTATGCTTTAGGTGTGAGAATGTTTATTTAACAAATTAATTTTATAGGGATAGCAGGAATATTACAAGTATAACATCACCAGTGGATAGCATACCAGCTTGTTCTAAATTGAAATGGGCTGAAATGATAGTGTAGTGGAGCCACTATCATAAAAGTGTGATATTCGTGTTATCCTTGCAATTTTTTAGAAGATAAATTAATTTCCTATTGATATAATGTAAGTATGGGTCAAAGTAAGGTCATTTAAGTTTGCTAGGTCTGATAGTTGATGATGTAACCTATGTCGACACCAAATAATATCGGCAAATTCTAACTTTTTGATAGGGAATAGACTCTGACCCTATAACCCAACATAAAAAAAAAAACAAATATCAAAAATAGAGTGTCAAGGGTCAGAGGAAACTGACTAGCGGTTTGGGGGGCTGATTTGAGGGACTGGTGCTACAATGTAAAATATATACTATGATTTATAAGTGGTGATGGGTATCATCAAAACTATAAGGGTAGGTGTTTTCCACAAAGACTAGTCCTACAATATGTATATCAGACTCGATGTCTTCACTACATTATAGGACAGTAAAACTAACATGGCGTCTGCTACAGAGATACAACTGGGAATTTTGTTATGAAGAATATTAAAGAACTTAATGACAGATGCGCAGATTGATTATGCTACATATTTACAAGATTTTAGCATGCTGATTATTTAAAAAATATAAACATAAAATGTGCAAAACACGTACCTTTCAGTGCTAACAGGTGCTCTTTTTCTCTACTCCCCTCCATCTTGAATGCACAACTATTCAGCACTTACTGTGGTTTCTGGTTAAATTGTCATAGTCCTTCATTTTTATATTTCTTTTTTTTCACAACTAATAAAACTTCAAGAAAATTGTTAATAGTAGATGGTTATGAAATTATTTATTTTGGCTTCGCTATTGGAAATTTATAGCAAATTAAAAATCCTAAGTCTATTCAGTGCTGAAGAGGTAAATATGGCCTCCGGAGAATCAATTCCGCTCGGAAGATTTACATCTTGCAACAATTTAGCATCTTCTCTTCAGCATTCACAAGCCGACCGAGTAATTATAATATAATTTAATGGAAATAAGATTCAGAGAAATTATGAACATATACCATAACTTAAATGAAACTAAACATTGACTGAGCGGTGCTAAATTTCGATGTATCCCAGTTTTCGATAACGAAGGGTTTAAAGCACTAACATTTTAACAAAAGCTTCATTTTCTGGCATTCTGTAATGTTTTTTTTTTTTTGTGAAGCCCCATCAAAACAACAATTATATGGTTGCTCATAAATATAAGGCGATAAGAAATGAAGTATGTGAGGAAGAAACATCTGCTTTTTCGACCACTGAAAAACCCATCCATATGCACACTATACAAATCTAGTCCAACAATATAACAAGTCTACTCTAATATTTATGATGTTCTTGGTCTGTAATCTTCCTTCAGGTACAAATTGTGTTGTGTATCATGTTCCCCGGTTAACTGGTCAGGGAACTAGAAATCAAATTTGCAAGACAATTTCTTCACAACCCATACTGGCAGTGCTATACAGATTAAATTCTGACCGCTTAAGTAAAAGTTACTCTGATAATTTTTTTCCTCATATAATCACATCCAGACACATGCAGGTTGACAAATTTTCAAGTTCTTTTGGGATGCATTTTATCATCAGTTGAAATACGGTGTGACAGGAATGCCAAAGTGAGTTAAAGTAGGAGTAATCTTGACAATTGGTTTTGTTAAAGAAAGTTACCTCCAGATTAAGACAAAATAAATACCAGACAAATTTATTGAAAAGAACTATTGTATTCTAGAAATGTTAACCATTAAAACAAGTGCTCTGCAGGTTTTAGATCTATATTATTGAATGGGTTATTGATCTATCATTTTCTATACGATTTATTATTTTTGTATAGTTATAAAAATTTTACCTTTAATGTTTTCTTTCTTTTACAAAATGAGCAACTAATATGATACACATTGAGACAAATCAAAAATGCACTAGGCCTAAATTTGTTGGAAAAGAAAAAATCTGAACTGACAATTTTATCAACATTATTTTCATTTCAGCAAGAAGTTAATCAGATTAATTACAGACAATTATCAAACTTCACTATTGACTTTGGGTCCATAATTTGGGCTGTTGAGTATGACATACCAAATCAGGTGACTTCATGTAATGCAAAGAAATTTTTTCCCAAGCTGAAATTTACAAAATCTTTTAAAGCTTACCCTTTTAAATATTTTATTTTGATTTGTTTACAGAATTTGCTAAAGGTAGTTTCATTTGGAGGTTGCAGGGGTTGCAATGTTTATAAACAGTTGTCTTTGTTTTATTTTGTAGTATAATATATTCCATTTAATCCAGTCTTTATTTCACTTGAAATAAATTTATTATGTGGTGAAAGAAAGAAAAAATATTTGCTAGTTGGAAAGAACATTGTAGGTCTATAAATTAAATGGCGTGTCCTTTACAATGCATATATATATATATATATATATATATATATATATATATATATATATATATATATATATATATATATTTGTTGTAGGAACAGTTTTGTATTATGTAATTTTAGTACTTGCAGAGTTTAATCTATAAAGTACCCAAACTATGACTGCTAAAACCATAAATTGAAGTACCTACACAAAATGTATTTTTTTTATGCAAAATCCTGAAAACTGGGACTGAGAAGTATGAATGATACTACAGTATGTATTAGATATTTATCTGGTTATACAATACATATTGCAATAAAAGGGTAACATTACACATATCATGGTTCAGGCATATTAATTATTTACTATGCTCCTAAAAAATTTGATATCATGGCCCCCTCCAAGAGTCCAATTCTAGATTGTGCTCTTCTGTATTTAAGTAAGTTGTTTATAGATTGTGCCCTCTTGTATTTTAAGTAAGTTGTTCATTGGGTTTGTAAAAAAAAATACCTTGCTGGCCTAAGTCAATTCCCCAATATTGAGTAATGAAAATATATTTGTCCTCTATATTGTTTTGCATTAGCAATAGGTGCTTTAGTGTTGTGTCACAGAACAGCCAGTTCCTGTGTGTTTTGTATGATAGCTAAAAGACAAATCCAGTTTTTGAACTTGACATTACAACCTTGGTCCCTCTTTTATACCACCTCTCACCAGTGGCTACCTTCTCTATGTGGCCAGTTTTCTTGGCAATGACGAGTTTATGTACAAACATACCCCTCATTGGTGGACAGCATTTTAATTCAAAAATGTCAAATTTTGTCCTCAAAATCAGTCACATTGTATGGATTGAATTTATTTTTATATGAATCAGCCAGTTATTTGTAGTATCATTCACTTTTGTGGCTTTAACTCCTAAGTAAGGTAAGTAATCCAGTAATAATTTCCATTGTCTGTTTACAGATGTTAGGTTTTCATTAATGAGATAATTTCATTATAGAGTGCACTACAAAGATTAATACCATACCATGTACAAATACTGATTGATGCTTACAGGAAATGGGTTCAACAGTGTTGTAATGGGCTTCACACAACTGTGGAGTTCTTTTCTTTGATTACTATCAGGTATATAATAAAATACTTGGTCAACATGGGATAAGTATAGCTTCTGTGCATTCACACAAAGTAATGAACAAAAAAAGGATATCCATCTATGATTGAAAAATCATGATTAATTTACAGTATGTACAGTTATCAACAAAGGAATAAGTCATTTCAAAAGTTTAATAAGACATCACTTAAATGGAAAAAGTAAAAGTTACTTGATGCATCATCAAAGTTTAAGAGTACTTTCTGAAAAAATTGATTTTGGACTCAAATTTAAAACATCATGAGCAATGAAAATATGCTTCAGTTTGAATTACACAATTTTAAAATGATTTTGCACTGTGTATGCCAATAACATCCCAGTTAAGACTTAAGAACTATTTATGTATATTCACTTGAAATAAGTCTGTTCTTAATGTAAGACCTTTGATAATTAATGTGACCTTGAAATGAAAATATTAAATGCTAAGTTATATATAGCTTTCTTACTTCATATGCATATGTCTCACAAGTATAGTCCCCCTCTGGAAAGACCATTGATCTGATAAAGACCACTGTATTGGACCATATAGGAGTGTCCATATAAGAGAGGCACCACTGTGTATTAGTACTAATTAAATTTCAAGTTATTTTCCCCCATTTTCAAAGACTTGGCTAATCAGATACACATGATAATGGTCAGAATTAAATTATCTTACCATACTCAAAGAAGTTAAGCTGACTGCCTTTCTTTTCTAATGATGTCTCATTTCACTAATGATAATTGTTGGCATGTACACATTTTTATTTGAGTCAGCACTCCTCAGATTGCTTCCATACAGTATTTTTTTTAAATGTCCCCATAACATGTGACAATTGGATTGGGGAACTATAGTACACCATCCTTCTTTTGATGCACAATTTGGATTGACAAATACAATTATACAGTCTAAGTGGCATAGTCTTTGTGATATTATGGTCCTTTGTTCAGTTTACCATCAAAACAGACAGCTTTTAGCTTATATATCAAGCTCATTACACACAGTAAAATGATGCAGTTAAATATGCATTTGAACTGTAACAGATCATTATAAGTTATAGGTGGAATAATGGTTCCCAATGTTCCCAAATCAACATAAATGCTTCTTCTTTTCAGATTTAATTGCAATATAGTTTTACAAATTATTGTAGTCTTTTAAGTAATATTTTTCAACCCATATAATCTAGGCATATTTCCTTTCATTTCAGATAAATAGATGGAGTATTTGGCTAGAAGTTGGAACGTTACAAATAAATTTCCATGAAGTAGAATCAAGTGCTTTTTCATAATCTATCCAACCAGAATTTGTAACTCTTCTGTAATGTGCCTAATATCATACAAGATTCTTATATTTTTACAATTACATTTCCTTTTTATCAAGTCAATTTGATTGTCAGATGTTTTTTCATTCAGTAGTGACTCAATTCTTTTGGCAATACATCATAATGCTAATTGTTATACAACATTAAGTAGAGGAATTGGATGCAAGTTCCTCAGGTACTGCTTAGGTTTATCCTCCTTGTGTATGCAATGTATAATACCTAGTCTCAAAACAGTTAAAAATGATCCAGTTTCATATGCTTCATTAATTCTAACTACAAATTACCTCAATGTCAATCCAAAAGACTTTTAAAAAATCAGTCGTGAAATTATATCCTATGCATTTGCTATTTTCATACTTCTCAAACAATCTAATATCTGTTTTGGGAACTTTGTCCTCTAATCTTAATGATTGCTCTTGTTTAAGCCTAGGAATTTGACAGTTTTTGAGAATGACCTGTAAGTTTATATCTTCCATCACTTTTTACTGATGTTATAGATTATTATAATACTTTTTTACTTCCCCTAAAATATCACTGACTAACAATATTTTCATTTTCATCATTTAATTTTGTAATTATTTTACACAAATAGTTTCTGTTTTCCAAATGGCAAACGTATCTGGTTGGTGTTTTACTCTCTTCTATCCATTTTACTCTGGATCTAATAACAAGGTTTTGGATACTTTTCTTTTCTCATGTTTTCAAATTCTTTTTCTCTAGACCCCAACATTTATAAATAATAAGAACCATTCTCTAAATAATGCATTTGCTGCTCAAGTTTGTTTTCCTGTTTTAATTTACATTTCTTTTTATATGATGCATATGAAATAGTTTTTCAATAGATTTTTTTTAACAGTATACCTTGAAATAGTGAATCTAAAAATTCAATCTGAATTCAATATGATGTCATGATACCATGATCAGTTGGAGCATATTGTAACTTTATTCAAGCAATTTTTTTTATCAACGTGTAAACTGTTATTAAATTTCCACAAACCTTCACCTTGTACGAAGTTGTTTGAATTCAAATGCAATATTATCATGGGGTGTTCAGACTTACAACCTGGTTCAGCTGTCACATTTTCTATACTTGGCATAAAAGACTGAGATACATGAAGAAAATCAAATCTAGCTTGTTTTAGAGGACTTTTTCTTTGCCATGAATGCCTTTCTCATCCTGCATTTAATGCTTTAAATGAATTAACAAGACCAAAAGTTTCTTTTATGCTTAATAATCCATCTCTAGCATTAGGTTTACTTACATTCTGTAATTATATAAATCTAATTCTTGATCCTGAAAAAAATTAGTAATTCTGTGTCTGTCAGGCTGTTGCTTTAGTGCAGCAATTGATGTAGTTTGTCATCACATAAACTATCACATTGCTAATATGTTTCAATTCATTCTTGGTACTAGGTCAACATTAGAATTGTTGCACGCTGTAAATATTAGCAATTTAGAACCTCACATAAAAGATAAAATTAATTTTAACATCTTAGATTTGTAAAGGTTGCTATTGTGAAATTTGCATTCTCAGAGGAAGTAATTCTCAATATATCTAAAAGAAAACATGGAAAACAAGAACAATGTTTTATGCAGTCCTCGATGGAGATAGTGTATGCTGCAATGTTATAAATTCTACCTTCATGCACAGGTCATTTCTTCAAGTTGCTCTGCTGGTACTGAGTTTTGTTGTAGGGAGTGGTGTTTAAACCCCCATTTATATCCAAAGTAAAAGTGAAAATAAGATGGTGCCTGATAAAATTGTGATGTGCAGGCATTCATAGGTCAGACATTTGTATCTGATCAAGTAAAGTTGATACAGCTTTTGATATGTTGGACTGGGATAATTGATTCCTTATTAGGGCAATAAATCAGGAATTTTTTAGTGGTCTTCGAAAGCTGAAAATAGACCTCAGTCCGAACATAAAATAATTAAATAAATGCTGAATCCCCAATGTCACCTTGCTATTTTATTCCCAACTGACCAAATTTTTTCCCACTGATGGGCTCTAGCCCAATTACCAATTACTGAAAAATAATCTGGAATCAGTCCAAAATTATTAAGAAACAAGTTTTAGCTCTGCTGGTCAAGGATGTGAAGGGCTTATAATATGGTCTTTTGTATGTAGGGGGTTTATCTGTCTGTTTTCAACTTAACAAGATTATTCTTGTGTCTTTGAAATGAACTATTCATCATCATTGAGTTGTCAGTGGCCACCCCAGTTGCCAGTCTGATTTTTACTGTGAACTAATAATTTTTTTTTTCAACTAAAGTTGTAACAGGTTTCCATGCAGGTCTGGAATTCAGGACAAAGTCTAAAAAATTTTAAATTGATTTTCTAGGTCTTGAAAATGTCAAAAACCCCCCCCAAATTACAAAAGTATTGAAAAAGTCTTAAATTATCATTATTATAAACCTTCTTAGTTGGAAAATGGTAATTAACTGCTCATTAGTATTTGGCAATGGATTTTGTGTACAGATTTGGAGTTCTCTGAGATTTCAAGAAATTTTTATTTTTTGGTCTGGAATAGGTGTGGCAAAGGTCTGGAATCTTTTTAAATTTGTGGCAGGAACCATGTGTTAAAAATTTTGATAGGAATTCATTTAGTTTTTAAAATATGCTATGCTCATTAGTGGACATTATTAACTCAGAGATGGGGATTCATCAGTTTGATAAAACAAGATAGACCTGTGCAGATTTTATTCCTAGTCAATATTTCTGGACGGGATTTGACCTCCACAATGTTGTTTACTTGCCCCATTTTTCTGATCCATATTTTCTTATTTTCCTAGTGTTTAAGAGCAGTAATTATTTGGGTGTGATTGTACTCTTCATTATTAGGTACCAGATTATGTTAATATATTTATCATAAATACAGGCAAATTGTCTTTTAGATGACTAAATTGTTCATTGTACTGTTAGAGTAAGAGCTAATTTTTGAATTGTTCAATAAAGTTTCATTTTTTCATTGCTATTACCCACCCCACCTCACCAAGACAGAGCAGATGCAGACAGAAGAAATAAATCTTGCAGAAAGTGGCAAAACTTTAAATAAAAATTTGTTCAGCAGGTTTCTAATCTTGTAGAAATACATCACTTACTTTGAAACTAGACACAATTCAAGAATGTAGTTTGATCGGTATTTTAGATTAGTATGTTAAGTGATGTGATGTGATTATGATGTTTAATGTCGCTTTAACAATTTTTCAGTCATATCACTACGATGTCTGCTGTGTGCCAGTTTATAGTGATGTCTAGCACTGGGGCATTATGCCGAAGACATGTAGCATGATGTCCCACCCAGTCACATTATTCTGACACAAGACCGACAAGTCCTAACACTAATCTCTTAATGCTGAGCATCAAGCAAGGCAGCTATTAGTACCATTTTTGTAAGTCTTTGGTACGACTCCACCAGGGATCAAAAGTAGGACCTACCGCATCTGAGGCTGACGCTCTAACCATGTTAATGAGATAAACGACAACTGCCATTATATCTTACTGATCTAGAAACAAATTTAGCTGTTGGAAAACCAGACAAGGATATTTTTGATGTGATATATTCCATTAGACAAAACTCAGAACCACCATTTTTGTCTTATTCACCACTTGTTGCAATATTTTCTTGATGTTTCACAATGATAATGTTTAAGAAATCGTGTGATTGAAATTGTGTCTTTTCATTGTTTAAATTTGCCCTTGAATATGACTAAACTTTTACCAACATGATGTCACTTTTCCAACATAAAAATGGACTAATTTGCACAGCCCTACAGATTTCACAATTTTTAAAAATGAATTCATTGATTTATTCTTTATTTTACATTTCAGACTATTTTGGAATGCAGAGTATGTGATGATGTATTTTGTTTCCAAGGAGACAAGGTACCCCGCCTCCTGATCTGTGGTCACACGGTTTGCCATCAGTGTTTAACTCGTTTGACATTACATGGGCGCTCCATCCATTGTCCTTTTGACAGACAGCCCACTGACATCGGAGACTCAGGTGTATGGGGACTGAAGAAGAATTTTGCTCTGTTAGAATTGCTAGAAAAACTGCAGTATCCCATCCAGGGTTTAGGAAGATCAATGGGATTTACAGATGAATCTCTTGCCAAGGAAAAGGAGGTGATTCATAGAAAATTTATCTCATTTAAATTCAATTTAGAATTTTTATTTAGTGAAACTTCCCAAAAACTACACACTGTTTAATGCAGCCTCTTCTGCTGACTGGTCAAATAGTTCCTTCCCAATATGGCTGATCATGTACTAAAAGAAATTCTTTATAATGACCTACTCCATGAAACTGATTTTTGGTCCCACCATTGCCAGTTTTATAGAAGTTTCTGTTTATAATGATTATTTTCCAAGAAGGTTGTGAAAGTTTATGAGAAATTTCAGTTCATTAAAAAACTATATGATGTATATACTCACTTATAAATTTTGTCCATGTCCAACTATAAGCAATACAGACCCCAATATGTTGTTACATATTTGCACCAGCATGTCAGGGTTGTTGTTTCTTCTTCTAAACTACTCATAACAAACTTCATATACCCAGATCTCTCAGTGAATTCTGTGAAAGCAGATCTGGGTCTATGCAGTTTTGATGGATCCAACTTGTACAGGATAACAGACTGTACAAGAGCTTTTCAAAGTGTGTTTTTCATGGCCATCAGTGAGATACTGGCCTTCGGTATAAAGTTATAGGCTATAGACCTAGGAATGTAACTCAAGACACAAAGTTCCTAACCTCTGCTAAGTAGTCCAACATCTGTTAATGGGTGAATTTTTATGATTTTACCAAATTAGAATATTCCTTGCAATTTTGATCATTTTGTGCATCATTATTGCACAAAACTTATAACAAATATCCATTCTATGACAATTTGTAAAAAATTTACAAACACCTTGTTAAAATGACTGGAGAAAGTTGTGTTTTTGGCTGACCATTTTCTTTGATGTTGATCAATTTGCCAAGATTACATTTCACATAAATTATTAGTGATGTTTGGCAATGCACACTTACAAAGACAACATCATTTTCCTGTGAAATTTGATATGTCATTTCACTATGTATCTTATATAATATTAATATATGATGTTTAAAAAATAGAAGCAATTATCATAAGAGATACATTGGCATTTGAACAGTTATAAACGATGCATTGGTTTTAAGGTTAATTTTTAGTTTGATATGTTTCAAAATTCATTGAAGCTATCATCATTGGGACAAAACAAAGCTGTTTCCAAGTGAGACAATTTCTATCATTCAATGAATGCTTGAGAGGTGTTTGAATAAAGATTCCATCTAATACATTACCTGGTCACATTAACATTGCCTCCAAATCCACACCCCCTTAAAGACAAAAATGTCTGCCTGTCTACATATCAGTTAGATAAAGAGATGCAGCTCTTATCGGTTAGCTCCTCTATGATCCTGCTAAGTGGCTGCTGGTACACCTGCATGAAACCAGTTTTCACTTTTATAAATGCTGTAAACATGGACCTCCAAGAATCCAATTTATTCTGTATTTTAATTCCACTATTTTATTTCGTTGTTGCAATAAATCAGCATATTTTATATGGTGCATTCAACAATTTTGTCATTTCAGATGAATTTATTCATATTTTTGCAATTGTCATACTGGTCATGTGATTTTGATCAGTAAGATACAATTTCTTTGCTGAAATTTTGTCTGGCAATTTTGGCTAATACAAAATTTATATTAATGTTCAAAATTATCTCCCTTGAATACTTTCTACTACTTCTGACAGCCACATCCGTATCATGGATACTTTGGATTTTAACTTTAACTAGAGTTTCGTCATAGAATCCAAATGTGAGATATTCATCAAAAGAATGTTTTGTTGTCAGTTTGTACTTATTCATGATAGTAAGTCAATTTTTATTATACAGATATTAACAGACATTAACTCTAGTTTGTTCAAAACTATTGTTCAAAACTCAGAAAAATTCCTGAGTGCATATTATTTGTATGTGTATTTATGCTTGTTTACATTTTACAGCAATTTCAGATAGGGAATGAAATGCATATTGTGAGAGAATGTACCTACATGAAAAAAGTAAAACTGACCTATTTTGTATATTTTCAGTATGCTATCCCATGTGATGAAAATGAGCTCCATATAGCTGTGGTGTACTGTATAACTTGTAGCACACACCTTTGTCTTGAATGCTCAGACACTACACATGCCACACGGACACTGACTAAACATAAAAGAGTAACAATCTCTGAAAAACCTCGGGAAAACCCCAAATGTGTGTTTCATCCAATGCATCTTGTTGAATTTGCTTGCTTAGAGGAAGAATGTAAAAGCTGCCCATTAATGTGCTATATATGTAAGGATTATGGACGCCACGTAAGGCACAAGGTAACCAATTTTTTCCAGCTTGCAGAAAACTTCAAAATTATATGGGTTTTTTTTATATTGATTATAAATTTCCTCTTGCGATTTAATTTCTATTAGTTTTACTGGTCATGAGTAAGAAAAGCCTAAAGATGGTATGTTGGCCCAGTTGTCAGCAAAAGTTTGTTACTACTACTCCTGAGATATGCCATAAAACTTTACATATATGTTCATCCAAAGATCTAGTTGGTCTTAAATGAAAATTTTGCTGCTTGCATGTCTAATATAGCTGCCACAGCAACCGTCAGAATAACTTTTTTCACCACTCCACCTAAATTTATGGTCATATCAGCATGCTGTTTCTACTGCAAAATTTCTATTGATATGAAAATGGTGCCACTTAGACATCCAGTCATGAAAATCATATTATGGCTGATTCTCTTAGATATCTGGTCATATCAACACTTCTTTTTCCAGAAGGCTTTTTTATGATGTCTAGTTAGTCTTAGTTGGAAATGGTGTGAATCTAACTATCTTGAAAAACCTTTTGTATAGCTACATCTGCAAAATGGAAAGACAACATCAAGATTGAGTTTTCATCAGATAACTTCTCATAATTCTTGTTTGTCCTAAATAAAATGGTGCCGATCTGACACCCAATATGGCCACCATTGTGGCCATCTTGAAAATCATTTTGGTAGTCATTTTGATATGGTTTGTTTTTTCCAGAAGAGTTTTTATGGTGTCTAGTTTGTCCTAAATTAAAATAATGTAAACAGATCCTCAATATGTCCACTATGGTGACCATTTTTTAAAATATTTATCTGTTCACCATCCTCCCACCCTGAATAGATGGCTGTATGAAAATATGGTTTCCACAAGTATACTTCTTATTGTATTTTTATTATAGAACCTATTTGGTCCTAAATGAAAGTGGTGCCAATCATAAATTCATATGGTTGTCTTGAAAATCTTTCTGTTGCTACTCCCCAAGAATGGATGATTACATTGAAATGAGTTTTCACCAGAAGACTTAGGTTGATGTATGCTTTGTTCTAAATGAAAATTGTATCAATCTCACATTCAATATATCCACCACATAAACTAATTTTTAAAAATATTATCATTACTGAAAAACATCAGAGATGATTTCAGTACTCATCAGTTAAAAGGAAAAATGGTCTTATCTTAAATTCCTGGAAGTTCTTTCCACCCATTAGAGCATCAGTCCCTTAGAGGGACTCTTGTTTTATAAATGTACTTCAAAAAGAGCCTTGCTCATCAGTTTCTATAAAGTTCCTTTGAAGACTGTAAGATATTAATGTATTTCTGCCATCAGACATTTGCTCTCAAAATCTAATCTGTTATATTACTTTTACCTCTGGAAATGTTGATTACAGTTATAATTACATATTCTATTTTCTCACTTTTGGGCAGATCAATTGATTAAATTACATCACTTTTTTTTAAAAACAAACTTATCAATTATATTTTGATAATTTTATATTTGTTTGGATGGCTTTACCTTACTGGAGATTTTGGCAAGTTTTTTGCCTTTATCTTTTTCATACCTAAGCTTTTGTTCAACAATGCATAGCCAGAATTGTGCTGATATATCATTAAGCCCTATAGACCCTTCTGAGGCCTAGTGGTTAGAGCATCTGCCTCAGATGCAGGACATCATGGGTTTGAGCCCTGGCCAAGGCATACTAAAGACTTTTAAAAATGGTACTAACAGCTGCCTCACTGCACACTTCAGCACATTAGGAGGTTAGTGTTAGGACTGGTGTCAGGATAATGTGACTGGGTGGGACATTATGCTACATGTCTTGAGGATGATGCCCCAGTGCTAGACATCTCTAAAAACTCAGGCACTGCAGACATCATAGTGAAAAATTATTAAAACTACATTAAAAATTCAAATCGCAAATACACACATGCGCACAACTCAATACATGCATACATGCATATTACAATTTATTATAGTTTTTGAAGAACATGTTTTCATATAATAATCAGCAAACTATTATTTACAGTACTGTAATTGATTAAATAACAATTGTAATAAAAAAAATGTCTTAAACTTGTGATTATGCAAAAATCAGTTGCCAGTTACATAATACCATTTAAATCAGTGAGTTAGATATGATGAAGTAACTGATTATTGCATAATTGATTTAGTTAGCTTGCAGTACTGTCCATGAATCAAGAGCTCTAATAAGACAGAAAAACCATTTGAACATCTTTCCCTGTTATACAATAATAATAAAAGGAATAAACATACAGAACACAATTCCAGAGTGAATTAAATAATTTAAACTTGAATTATTTGCCTTTTAAACATAGGTTTTTTAATTCACTGTTTGACAGCATACGCTTCTTGAGACAGAGGCAGATAATGTGCGAACCTCTATTCGCAATGCCATGCAGCATGTTAAATCATTCGGGGAGGAAGTGTGCGAGTCAGCTAGAAAACTTGGAGCACTTATTCAGCAAATGGAGGGTGGCTACCAAGTTATGCAGAATTCAGATGGCAGCACCGCCACCCAGCAGGTAATAATATATCACTTGTACGAAAATAATTAGGTGGATGGCATTTGGTTAATTGTTTGGTATAAAATACATGCAACTCAGTAAAGATATTAAAAGAAAATATGCTGGGGTACATAGTGAACCAGATATTTCCCAATAAAATATATGCAATTACTACAAACATTTGAAAATATCAAGTTTAAATACCATGTATATTTTGATGGAACAGTCCTCTTTGTACAATTTTGTTGTTCACTAGAATTAAAAGGAAATGAATGAAGCTGATTCAAAATTTAATTTTTTTATTAAAAAAATTGGGATTTATTTTGAAAACAGTTCACTATGCTTGATGTTGATATCAAGAACTTTTTCCACATCTCACAAATATATGATAAGGCATGAATGAAATGAAATATTGTAGTTTCTCATGATTAATCAATTCTTCAATCAATAAAATTGACACTTGAAATTGTTACAATTGTGCTTTTTTTCTAAAATGTTTTAAAGTTTCTGAGAGCTGTGAGAGGGCCTAATTTTTCTATTTATATCCATTTGTCTGTTATCCTGTATTAAGCACCAATTTGGGTAATTTACATTTCCATTGATAAACATCATCATATTGGAATAATATTTGAATATCTTACTTGGGGTCCCTTGGAGGGGTCAGAAGTTTGATTTGTAAAAAAATTATTTACTTGTAACAGATGTGTGACTGATTTCAGGTTACAGCCTCTAGGTTATTGTCAGTGGGCAAGGGTATGATGATAGAGATGGTAGTGGCATAGTCAATGTATATGTAAAAAATGTTTGGATTTGCATTGGCAAGCCTGTCAGAGTTACTCTAGCTAATTACAGACTTAAATTATATGCATAGCTCTTTTTAAATGCTTTTGCATTTAACTATCTCTTCATTCAAAATTCAGTTTGAATATTTTTATTCATGTTTCTTCTCAGGTGCCAGGCACTGCAGAACAAGCCAGGATGAAAATCAAGCATTACTTTGACAATCTTCGAGAGATGCTGAACCGTCAAGAGATAGCAGCTCTCACGACAGTTGACACTCACATACGTGAGAAATTGTGTATGTTAAGACAACAACAAGAGGATATGGCCATACTTTTATCACAGATCTCAGCTGTCTGCCATCAATGTGAAACAACTTTACAGAGTGTGAGATAGTTTTTCTAAGTATTATCTCTTGAGCTGGATTTAAATTTTGCACGATATAATTGATAACAGTAATGGTGCAGTTTTTATTGGCTAGTCAGATCTGTATTTATTCTTCATGACTTTTCTCACACTTAAGGACATGTATTATGATCTGATTCTTTTACTGTCAGTTTTGGAATTTTATTTGTAAGATAGAAAGCTGTGCATGCCTTATATCTACCATATATATTTTTTTTAAAGTCAGGTAAAACTGTTTTACTGATTGCTTGTAACAAAAGCACAGACCAGAGCTGCTGGCACATTATGTGATGGCAGATCTGGGTCTGTGCAGTTTGCAGTTGGACTTGACATATAAGAAGGTACATTTGATACCATGCTGATAACTATAGGTGATCTCTCCAAACTTCTTTCTGTATGTGGTTAACCTTGAATTTAGATGGAGCATTTGTGTTCCTGGAGCATGAATTTAGTTTCATTTTTAAAAGTATTGATTGTGTGCTCAATTTCAGAATGAATGTTTAAAACAATATTCAGATTTATCTCTTTGATTTTTTGAGGCACACACAAATGGAACAAACCACATATTGAACCACAGGGAAAACAATGGTTGGCATATATATATATATATATATATATATATATATATATATATATATATATATATATCTATATATATATATATATATATATATATATATATATATATATAATCACATGAATCTCTATCCAGAGATCATAATTAGACTCTTTGATAGAAGTAAAGAAATTTTGGAGAAAATGAGTAATTAGTCACTAACTTGTTAATTAATCATTTCAAGGTAATTATTTTAAGCTACTTTCAGTTTTGAGATATGATTATACCAAAATATCTCAGACTGAAATCTCTTCTGAAGAGCCAGTTTTCAGAAACAGATGATAAGTATGACAGCTATATTTAGTATATTTCATTACACATAATTTATCATTATATTCAGCATTTCATACTAAAAATATCTGGATAAGTAAAGTTGGCCAAGAGAACAGTTGGAAATTCTACTTTATATTGGAAAAAAAATTTGTCCAGTCTTGGCATATCTTGGCATGTATGTCAATTGGCTTCTTGAATTTTATTTCCACTCAGTTTTGCAATAAATGTATGGGCCTATTATATCTTTCATTGACTTGATGTGTGTATCATTTGCACTTTTTGTCTTTTATTTCATATAGTTTTGTGAAATGTTGAATATTTTTTGAATATCATTCATCATATAAACTGTTTGAATATATACATTAAATTTTGCCTTCAATAACAGGATGATACCAAAGTTTTGCTGGCTAAAACAGAGGTGAACACATTACTGGAGACTGTGCAAAAACAGCAACAACAATTCTCTGACCTTCCAGAACAACTTCCTTTGGACCCAGCAGTACCCATCACATTCACAAAAGTAAAGGACTACTTTGCAAGAGAAGTTATAATTTTGGGGGACCTTGTAGTTAAAGGGTGTAAAACAAACCTCCAAAATGCAATATTATTTTCTTTAAGGCTTCCATTATCCTGCACAAGAAATGCAGTGCCACCTGTATTTGAAACAAACTCAAGAAGTCTTTTATAGAGAGGTGTCCTTTATGCAGAAATTAAAAATAATAGGTAAAAAGGGGACTTACAGACATTGTCATTTATTAACATGCATTTTATATATAAAGGTGTCTGCATAGATTGGGTTATATTATGATACAAAAATAAACATTAGTTGCTACAGATGTTAATTAAGTTGATGTTGAAATAAGAATTATAAGAAAGCAAATATGATTCTGAGAGTTGATGAGTGAAATGCAACCCTCCATATTATGTCCTTTCTTCATTTATGTTTCCTGATTACAATAACATGATAAGTTTGCTACCTCCAGAATCGAGCCATCCAAAATTATAAAAAAAACTTCTTTTCCCTCTGTATCATACAGAGAGCAATAACCCCAGCCCATTACCTCCCCCATAACGCTGCAGGTGTCACTAGTTTTAAACTTTCTCATTTCATTGGTCAAGACCAAAAATTCTGTTCAATATTCTCTTGAATTTCAACTATCTATTTTCAAATTAGGATACAGTCCCACTCATTAACGGCCCCCCCCCTGACAGTAGCCACCTGCTCTTTACAGCCAGAATCCCTTGGCACAGATGAGTTTGTTTTCAGAAGTATCCCTCAAGAAAGACCACCTCTCTAACATGACTGGTGGCCAACTTAGTGCACAAATGTGAAATTTACTCCTCACAAGTGGCCACATTTTATTATTAATATGTGTCCAGAACCAATATTTAAAAAGGTAAGTAATCTCATATTTTTTTAATGATGTCTGTTTCCGTATGTCAGGTTGTCATTACTGGAAGAAGTGTTGAATAAAGTATATGTACCACTAAGGTTACTGTTATATCATTAACACTGACATTTACTGGAAATGGGGTCAGCAATGTTTTGGTAGAGCTTTGGACTTCACACAGCCAGGATTTTTCATTTTAATTGACAATTAAGACTGGACATAATTGACAAGATCACAAGATGGTCAACATAGTCTAAATGTAGATTTTGTTAATTGACACACACAAAGAAATTAATGTTGAACAAAACAGGGTCCCAGACAAAGATTGAAAAACACTTGATGGTACATGTATCACTTCCTTTAAAAACAAGCCATTTTGTTGACAAACGTTTCATCTGCAAAATTAAATTGCAGTAATGTACATTTAGAAACATAAGAACAAATCATTACAAAACTTTAACATGTCATCATGTAAACAAAGAAAAAATACTTTAGAAGAAAAAGTAATGGTTTTTTGACTTGATGACAAAGGGGAGTGTTCACATGCTGAAAAATGTTATATTGAAAACATTCAAGTAAACAGGATCATAAAAGATATGGAGAATATTCTGTAGCAGTGGGAAAATGGAGTAAATGGAAAGAGAATTATTTTATTTAAATAACGTTTTTGAATGGTTTTGTAATGCACATGCAAACAATACCACACTCACATTTTATGCTTAAAAATAAGAACTTGTAATTTATGTTACCTTGAAAAAACTTAGTTTTTGAGACAGGAAGAACATTTTAATAATTAATGATACTTTTAAATGAAGATATGAACTGCTTTAAGTTATATGTAGCTTTCCTACTATATACACATACATATACATACACATCTCACAATATAGTCCTTCTCTGAAAATGCCACCTGTCTTATATGGCCACTTTCCCATTGCAAATGGGGTTGCTGTATAAGGGGAACCACTTTAATAATAATAATATAATAATGTATTGTTTTGGCAACATATTAACACATTTCTTTGCTTAGTTTATTAACTTTTTTGTTACTCTTCATCATTTCAGAAATAAAAAATGATGACTAATTGTTCCAAATGCAAGAAATTTAAAGCTCACAAGGACTAGCAAGACTCATGCCTTGATTGCACTAAAAGCATCTCTTCAGGGACTTGCAACATTTGCATTACTTGGTCTGAAGATATGTAGTCTTCTATTCTGTGCAAAAAAATAAAAATAGACAAAGTCCAGGGTTAAATAATCTCATGTCTTGAGTATACATCCTAGAAATGTTGTAAGTTTAGTGGTAGACATCATTTGGAAAACCCACCTCATCACCACTATCCCCAGAAAATGTGATCAACTCTGATAGGCGGTGAAGTTTCACTTCCACAACAGCACATTAGATCATTTTTGTAGCCATTGGTGTGTCTCCTGGTGCACAAGGTAATGAAACAGTTTCTCAATTTTGGGTAAATAATTCCCCTAAGCCTATCTCATTTTTTAAATAGTAATTTATAAATAACAATAGTATGAGTGAGTGTACCTCATTTTCTTAGCAGTCCACTGGGTGTAAGTCCCTCTACCTTGCCCAAATGGAGTCTTTGGGCCTGTACATCAGGTGCATGAGGTTCTTCATGGATGTTAATGATCCATCAATCAAGCAAATGACCCTGTAAAAAACCATCTTTTCTACTGACAAAGCCATCCAGTTGACAAAGCCATACATTCTGTCTTCTGATCATAGATTGATCACATCTTGATAACCATACTGATGAGACTGTACAGTATTTAACTGGATGGGAATCTTAGTGACAGATCCTTCCATCTTTTCCAGTCATATGGCACAGTTGTTGCTGGAACACTGTTGGGATCATATTAATAGGTCCATCCATATATCACTAATATGGCATGGCAAGTGCTGGAGCCATATTAACATGAATGACAAAATTTTGTCTTTTATCTTTTTTTTTCTTCATATAACCAAAGGGCAATAACTCTAGTCCATTACCTCCATTGCAGCCACCTAGTGTCCCTAGCTTTTAACGTTGGTTGTCCTGAAGTCAACATCATGCAGAAAGTCCCCTTGTCAATCCATGCCAATATCAATGTAAATTTTAACCATCCATCCAGAAATTTTAATTTATATTGTGTAATAATGATTCCTCTACAGGTGCTGTACATTATGGTTTTAAATTTTTACATTAATTTGATGAATTTTTCACTTTCTCAGATTTTGTCAATTTAGATAGCATTTTACATCATGCCATCATTGATGCATGCTGTGATTTACAGTTTTGTAAACACTGCCTGTTGTATTTAAATTCATGCAAAATTTTTCCCCTTTATCCATCTCGTATTCCTTCAGGTAAATATTGTACAATGGGGAAGTGTATTCCCATTTTTAGGTGGTGCAAGAGGCACAAGTTCCCCCAAATGGCTGAGCATGGCTATCAGACCTGTAAGTCAGGGCATTTGGGGTTTATAATGGATGGATCCTTACCATACTACCTTGTCACCTTTTGGAGTCATTCACAATCATCCAGCCAGTCCAGCTGTCTCAATCCAGGGATCTTACGGAAAAATCCATCCATCTCACCAGGCCTTTGAATTCTTCTCTACAGTTACAGAGATCTTATTGATCTGGCCCTCCTACCATGCTATGGCTATAATTACAATTATGGGGATCTAAGTGATAGATCCAGCCATCTCACCAGCCCTTTGGTTCATCTCTCTACAATTGCATCCTCATGTCCATGGCTATATACAGGTAAAATTACAGGGCTCTTAGTGATAAATCCATCTTTCTCACAGGTCATACAGTTACACAAACATATCATGACAGTTTTTCAGTTTTTTTGTCAGCCATAGCCATGACATGGCTAGTTCCAGCACTAATCAGAACACTTTCCATACAGCCAGTAACCATGCTAACCATACTCTCAATGAAGCAGCCACCCATAATGGTTCAGACTTAATTCCAAAGGATGTTGCCTGCTCCAGAACTTCTTTGATTCATCCTCCAAAATGCAGAGGAGACCCAAACAAGGTCATCAATAAAGCAAGACTATGGTGCAGTTTAAGCGATGCATCCCATTGGATTAGGTCTGAATTGGCCAAAGCCATCAAGGCATTGGCCATAGTATGGTAGACTGTTCACTTAAGGAACCAAGCAATCTTCGCTGTCACTATTGTTGGATTTTCAGCGAAATTCAAGATTGCCAATGAGGCCAAATCTAAAATAGAGGATGTAACGACAATGTTCCAAACCAGCTTTGACATGGCAAGGAACACATTCTTATGCACTTTGTGGTCCAATGGAGCTGATATGTGGATGGCTGCCAAATGTTTGTCAAGAGCTGGAAGGTCCATACTAAAGGCTTTGGAGTGAGTATGATACCATCGAGAGGAGAAAGTTGCTGGAATCTGGCATTCCAAAAAAAGAATGCCTTAGATCAGTTGTTACTCTCTTAATCATTGCCAATATGAAAGGAGCTAGTAAAACAGCATCTCTTGCAGGATGGCATCAATGACTCCAGCCAGTCATATTCGGCAATGTCACTAACTCTACCTTGAGGGTAGGTAGTGAGTAATTCAAAGTCCGGCAGAGCCGGTACTGCTGATTGTCGTGAAAGGTGTGTGGTTGGCAATCATGGATAATAGCCATTAGTATTTAATTATCTACAAACTGTACATGTTTTAAGTATTGAAAGTTAATGTCTCCAATTCAAAGTCTGTAAGAAACCAACTTTTTCTTTTCTTTTTTGTAGTCTCAAATCCCTGTTGACTTTGATCAGTGATTGTCAGCAACAACATAGCACCAGAAGGAGTGTCAGTTTATTGCTTTGATGGGTTGCAGGGTTGGATATTTCATTCAAAATGAAACAATACAATTTAAAGCACTCCTCTTTCTGTTTCATAGCCATTAATCCAAGCAGTGCTGTTTCATTCTGTTTTTGTTAAAGAATCATGAATATTTAGATACTTATTTGTTATGGGGTTTAATTTTTTTATATACCATCAGCACTTTTATTTACTATTTTTCAAAACAAATTAATTATCTCATGTTTGTATCCTGAGTAACCAGTTTAGTTTGGATTTTGCTGGTTTCTGTTTACAGATGATTATAAGTCATGTGATCTAGTTATGCTGAAGTTGAAGGCTTTTACTCATACCAGCCCACTACTAAACATTTTAAGCAGGAAATACCTCAAATATATACTTTATACATGGACTCTGAACCAGAATTGTTAATTGTGTATTGAAGCAAATTATGTACTTTTAGCTACATTTAATGATGCTGACCTGATAATTTACTGATATACATATTGGATAAAATTTGTGACTGTGTGGAATGAACTATAGTGTCGTGGTGTTCATTTTTGATGCTGTCCATTATGAATGAAGTTCCAATAAAGATCAGTACTCATTTGTTTCATTTTCTTACTGTAAAATTTTGTTTACAACATAATTTTCTCCCCTTTTGTGATAAACCATTCTTTGATGGAATTTGTTTATTAGTATTTGTACTTGTCAAAGATTTTGTGCCTTTTTATCTGTCCTTGCTGGTAAAAAAAATACTGGTAGTAGTATAACCCTAGCAGAAATGCTGGAACTTTTTTGAAGGAAAAAGCAAAGTTGTAATTAAATTTTGTTTCTCTGAGAAATCTTACCCAATCACATTACTTAAAAACCCTTCAAGCCACCGTGCAATGTGTTGCATCCTTATTATTTCACTCATCTTAAAACTAGTGACACCTGGTGGCAGCAAAGGGAAGTGATGGACAAGAATTACTGCCCTTGGTCTGTGATATAAACAGTAAAGACAAGTTTCAGAGTTCTATTATGACTGGATTAAAGAGGTAGCAGCCTTATATCCTAATGTTAATGTGAACTGCCCCTCCAACTTGTAGCTCAGCCATCCTCCCAACAATAATATAGATCCAATCCGTCTGAACCCAAAGGAGAGACAGTATGTATCAAAGAAACAAAAGTTCATTCTCTGGATAAACACAAAACCATTCATGACCCCAATCCAATGTTAGGAGGCAGCAGCCCACCCAGTTTAGGAGGCAGTGAGGGTTGAGACAAGAAACAAGGGAAACAAGGTCTCTCATATCCCAAGCCTTCTCTCTCTCTCTCTCTCTCTCTCTCTCTCTCTCTCTCTCTCTCTCTCTCTCTCTCTCTCTCTCTCTCTCTCTCTCTCTCTCTCTCTCTCTCTCTCTCTCTCTCTCTCTCTCTCTCTCTCTCTCTCTCTCTCTCTCTCTCTCTCTCTCTCTCTCTCTCTCTCTCTCTCTCTCTCTCTCTCTCTCTCTCTCTCTCTCTCTCTCTCTCTCTCTCTCTCTCTCTCTCTCTCTCTCTCTCTCTCTCTCTCTCTCTCTCTCTCTCTCTCTCTCTCTCTCTCTCTCTCTCTCTCTCTCTCTCTCTCTCTCTCTCTCTCTCTCTCTCTCTCTCTCTCTACTCAGAAATCTCAAAATATCAGAGTCACTTCATGAAGATTTCAACCAATACAATTAGAGCAATCTCTGTAAGCTTTGCTTTTAGATGCAATATTGCAATATAAGGCATAATAGAAGCTATTGGCTGGCATGTTTTGTCAACCATTTTGACTTTCTCTCTCCAGTACCTAACTGACCAGAGACAAGAATTTTATCTGGTGGGTCCAGTGGTGGTGACCTGGTTACCCACTGCACCTTATTATCATCAGCACAATTACTGGTTTTCCTGGTGCTTTCACTGGTTTCACTGTTGGTTTGAAGAATTCAGTAACACTCCTTAACAAGTTGTAATTGTTGCAGGCTACAAGACCATCATCCATGCTGCTTCCAAGTTAGAGTGGGTTATCTTTCATATAAAGAATCCAGTAATTCTTTCCTCAAAAATGCCTGTGGTGTAGATAGGATACTCAGCATTTGCTAGTCCTGTCACCTATTCTGCTCATTTTAATGTGATCAGAGAATATAATTGAAGGAGAAAGAAAAGTTGTAAGTAAATTAAATTTCTCAAAAAATACTATTACCCAATCACATTACCTCCACAACCTCTCATTTCCATACCATCCAGGCATACTCGTTCATTCCTTGCTTAGTTTAAAACTTGTGACGCCTGGTGATATCAAGGAGAGATAATGGGTTATTGCCTCTTGTCTATGATATTTGCCTCTTCATATATCTCAGAAAGATAAAATAAGATTTTAGTAGCTTCCAAAATTACAATTCCGAATTTTGTCTGTTTTTTGTAAGAACTCATTTGTAAGAGAACAAAAGTTTGTTCTTTTTTTAATGTCAATAAAAATAGGTAATAACAATATATATTAATTGAAACAGACCTGATTGCAAAAGTCCATATGAGCTTTTTTTCTTATTAGAAATATCAAATACCTAATCAGCACAATGTTGAAGTTTTATATTGATGATGAAAATATATTTTTTGATTTTTATGACAGGTACAGTTTAAATTTGTGAAAAAATAAACTTATTTGTATATAAGTGATAATCACAACAGTGAAAATGACATTTCATTTAACAGAGCAATAGATAATCAGTGATATTTATTACTCCATTATTGCATTATGGGGTCAAGAATTTTAAAAGAAATTGTATCTTTTTTAGTTCTCTCTTCATTCTGTTTCATACTAGAAAATAGTTTAGTGCTAACAATATTTTAACTGAAACAGTGCAAAGGACTAACCCAAAACTGACAAGATATAACCTAAATTCATTAGTTCCTATTCAAATAGCATTGCAATACAAATCTGTCAACGCTTTCTAATTCCATGAACTGATATATATATATATATATATATATATATATATATATATATATATATATATATATATTGCTATGTATATAACACACTTCAATGGGTATGCCATTTGATGTCATGGTAATTATAAATTTGTTGTAATTATAAATTTTCCTAATGATCGTGTTTACTGCAATGTTCATCAGGCCAAAAGCTAGGTAAGCGTATTCCATGGCCCTACATCCATTGTATGTCATCTCACTTTCCATCAGCACTTATAAACACACTCGAGGCCCCGTTTTTGGTCAGATTTTGATAAGATCTAATATGCACATCTATATCAGCAAGATCTTGGATAGGTTGATTCTGAAGGATATTTAGGCATATTAATGAGGTATTCTTGATTGGTTGTTAACAATCTAGGGGCTATATTTATGATCAGATTCTGATGTGTTGTGATACATAAGCTTATGTAATAAAGATCTCTGATGAGTGCCATTATGCGCAATATTCATGTATGTAAATGAAATGATCTGATTGCCTGTGAATAATCCAGAGACAATATTTCTAATAAGATTTTGATGGTATATAAACATAGATCTTCAGACTGCTTGATGACTTTGAGCCACATCCTCACATATTAATAAAGTGATCTTGCATCTGATTTGATGAGCTTGTTATCACTCCAGAGCCCACATTTCTGTTTAAAGTTCGATCATACTTGCTATATAAGCATTGAGAACTAAGATGGGCTCATTTATGAGGGACATCGATGCATAATAATGTCGGAGATGATTTTGTATCTAATTGATATAGGTTGTGAACATTGTAGTGAACATATCTTTTAGCAAATTTGGATCAGACTTCCTTTTTAGACTTATTTCATCAAGTGTTTTGGATGGGTTCAGTTCTGAGCAACATCTGCATACATTAATGAGTTGATATTGTATCTCATTCTCTCAGCTTGTTGATACTCTTGAGAACTTTTTTTCTGATCAGATTTTAATCAGATTTAGCATAAATGGAAAGTCAAGAGATTCAGTCCTACTAATTTTTTATTGAAACCTGGTATACACTTACAGTGCATGCATTTACTTGCTGGCTTATATTAGAAAGTAATAGAAGCAACCAGTTTAGAATCACAGATTTGGGGTTATGCAAGTTCTTACCCTCGCAGAATGTTTTAAAAAAAAGATACAAAATTTAATTGTTGAATACAAGATACACCAGTTTTAATAGAACAAATAATACAAGTTAAAAAATAGTGATAGGGATTATAATGAATGGTTTGTGATGTCCATTATGACCACAGCTCCTGTAAAGGTCAGAAATTTTCATTTTCTTTTTCTATGTTATTGTTTATAACAAAACAGTAAAAGTATAATGCCCACTTGGGCTTCTTGTTTAATGAATTGCCTATCTTTTGCTGAAATTAGGACCTATATTTTAACTTGTATGGCAGGATAACAGAGTTCACATTGGACCCAAGATAGAAATGAGAGTGGTCATCCTGGGCCTGGATGATGCTGGGAAGACCAGTCTACTATTCAAGCTTAAGCAGAATGAATTCATCCAGACAATACCTACAATAGGTTGGTTTTCATGTAAATTACATTCACTTGTCCTGCTTTGTGTCACATTTCTAGAATGAATTCATCCAGACAATACCTACAATAGGTTGGTTTTCATATAAATTACATTCACTTGTTCTGGTTCATGTCACATTTCTAGAATGAATTCATCCAGACAGTACCTTCAATAGGTTGGTTTTCATGTAAATTTCATTCACTTGTCCTGCTGTCACATTTCTAGAATGAATTTATCCAAACAGTACCTACAATAGGTTGGTATTCATGAAAATTTCATTCACTTGTCCTGCTTTGTGTCACATTTCTAGAATGAATTCATCCAAACAGTACCTACAATAGGTTGGTATTCATGAAAATTCCATTCACTTGTCCTGCTTTGTGTCACATTTCTAGAATGAATTTATCCAAACAGTACCTACAATAGGTTGGTATTCATGAAAATTTCATTCACTTGTCCTGCTTTGTGTCACATTTCTAGAATGAATTCATCCAGACAGTACCTACAATAGGTTGGTATTCATGAAAATTCCATTCACTTGTCCTGCTTTGTGTCACATTTTTAGAATGAATTCATCCAAACAGTACCTACAATAGGTTGGTATTCATGAAAATTTCATTCACTTGTCCTGCTTTGTGTCACATTTCTAGAATGAATTCATCCAGACAGTACCTACAATAGGTTGGTTTTCATGTAAATTACATTCACTTGTCCTGCTTTGTGTCACATTTCTAGAATAAATTCAAATTACATCCAAGGTTTATTTCTTGAATTGTTGTTTTAGCTGGAAATACCTATGCTTGGCAGATTTTTTTTTTTCAGGAGATCTTGTCAATAAATTGGTAGATCAAATGATGGGGTCAAAAATCAAAAGACTCCTGGACAAATCGGGAGACTTGGCATGTATGCTACTTACTCATTCCTGAGCAGATTAGATGAAAATATCTGTGCATTTTCAACTCTTGACAAGTTTCTTTCCTCTCCTAATGTATGTGAAAAAACAAAGTGTGCTCTGTATTGGATCTTTATTCACAAGTATGACCAAAAAGTGTGTGCATGTGTCTGTGCTTATTAAAATGTGTGTATTGATTGTTTGTTTTTTCCAGTGCAGAATATATTGCAAAAAAAGGATTTTTATTTTTACACTGCCACACATGGTAAACCTGAATCGAAAATGGGTAATGATCATAAAAATATTGTGTTCAGAGTGAAGACAATAACTCTTCCAGTGCCAGACTTGCATTGAGTGCCTCTTTTTTTTTTTATTTAGAGTGTAAGTAGTAATAGGTGTAATTGATCGAGTAAAGTGATGATCTGTATAGGCAGCTTTAAAATTTTTAATGACTTCATTTATACAGGTAATTTGTAAGCACCTTTTGACTGAATTTAAACCTTCTCTTTTCTGAGACCTTTCTTCATGCCAACATATGCAGTCAGGCAGAAGAAAGTTAACATTATTATTTTTCAAATCAAAAAGGAGTTACATGCAACTCTGATTAAAATAAAAGTGTTATTTGTTTTTGGTGATATACATCATGTGTCATGTGTCTAATTCAGATGTTATGAAACAGTCTCAAAATAGAATCAGCTTTCAATTTTAAAAGAGTATTTATTCTAAGCCAAAATGTTTTTTAATTCAGTTCAATAAATGTAATAAGCAAACCTTGAAAGATATCATTTCATCCAGGAAACAACTTAAAAAGGGCCTGGTAATGTTTGCTTCAAAAGGAGTAAGAACTCCTAGTTACAGGAAAAGGCCCATATTACAAATTATATATTACAAATGAAAATGTGACCTTTGACCTACACCTCTCCTCCCCATTTCCTGAAATTTTCCGTCACCTAATGTCAAACCACACAATTTGTGGTCTTCTTTCTGAGAGCATTGTGTCCTTGTACACTCTTTCCTCCCCAGTTCCTGAAACTTTCTGTCACTTAATATCAAACCACACAATTCATTCGGAGAGCATTGTAAAAACCACTCACTAGTACCTTTTGTTCAGTAAAAACAGTAACTTTATATCCATATCTATATAAAATCGACAACTGTATATACAGATATGTATATACAGTCTTTTAACTTGGGCTATTTTCTGTTGAAGGGTTCAATGTGGAGACAGTGGAATATAAAAATATGAAATTCACCATATGGGATGTTGGAGGGCAACACAAGATCCGACCTCTCTGGAAACATTACTACTTCAATACTCAAGGTAAATGTCAGATTTACTTACATCAACATTTTTCCTTTAGAGATAGTCTTTATTCAACATATTTGTTGCAACCACATGATCAGCCTTTATTCAACATTTGCTTCATACACATATTCAGCTTTGTTATGCTTCCACTGCATTTGCATTGCTACCATATATACTTGCTTATATATCGGGTCCAAATAAAAACTCATGGACACAAATCTGCCAGCACATAATGTGCAAGAAACTCAGGGTCTGTGTTGTTTGTTTTACAGATTATCCTAACAAACTGCATAGATTCATATCTGCCAGAACATTATGTGTTGACAGATCTGTGTCTGTACAGTTTTCATATGGCAATGTCTAGCAAATGAGCATCATGACGCAGAATAGAATCTAGTCCCACCCAGTCACACAATCCTGACACCAAGCCAACCAGTTCTAACACTGACATCTTAATGCTGAGTGCCTTTTGATGCAACTGTTAGTACCATTTTTTTTAAAGTCTGGTATGGCTCTACCAAGGGTCGAACCAACAGCCCCCTGCATCTGAGATGAATGTTGTAACCACTAGGACACTGGAGCGGTTTTGTGTCACTATGATTTTCTCATGCTTATTTGTTCACCTTAGACTAGCTAATTATTACAATGATGCCCAAAATTATCTGATGTAGATAAATAAAATATAGTATTGTGCCCTTATGAAGATGTAAATGACCTGATTGGATATCCAAACTATTTAACCTTTTTTTTCATTTTTAAACTTTTAATTTTGTATAACTTTGCTTGCATTATTAGCAGAGACCTAATGCTAATTTATAAAAAGAAGATATGATCTGATAAAATGTGTAAATTTCATTCAAATGATTTCTGGCAAACTTTATTACCTTTTTGGAAGTTTTGTATTTGTGAATGCATAAGCATATAATGTGTTATAACAGATAAGATTCTTAGTTTGTTGAATATTACAAAACCATAATAGGGTAGAAATAATGCCATTTGATGTACATACTAGCATTTATCTCCTATACTTGAAATTGTATCTGTTAATAAAATGTATCATAAAGCTTGTTCTTACATTACAACAATCTGAGAGAAACTCCTGACTAGTTGAAAGATGTGTGTGTGTATATATATATATATATATATATATATATATATATATATATATATATATATATATATATATACAGATGCAACATTTTATCTAGTTTATCACCTCCTTTTGGACAAATCAAACTGAAGCTTGATATAGATATGAAATCCTGTCTTAGTCTGTTTTGTATGGATAAGCATTAATAAGCTGAAATCTTTCCTTTCTTGTAATTTTGCTTGTGACTGTATTTTTATGAAATATTATTCAAAAATATTGACAAATCATTAACTGATAATTTTTATTCAGATTAAAATAAATTAAAGATTTGACTAAAGTAGGCATGTCATTATGAAAATAGTGGTGACCAGTCTAGATTTGCCACTGTGACTTTCATTGAAATAGGATCCTCCCAGTAGGATTTTGCCATGAATGAAATGTGTAGTTTTCTGTTTAATTTCTTTGATTTTATATATTTCTTACATACAGATTTTCTTTCAAATACATAGCAGAGATATCATAAGTGATACCAGCTTTAAGAAAGCAAATATAATTCATGGGTAACCATGCTTTAAATAAACCCATATCAAATATTTGTGTTGATAATGAAATAAAAAGCATGCTAAAAGTAATGGTGGTAGTAAAATGCAGATTTGAATATTTTTCTTAATTTAACTACGTACCCTGACCCAACAAGCCATTTTGTTTTAATGATAAATAAATTTAGTAAGCCATGAACTGTTAACTAAAATTGTCCCTGTATCAAAGTTAACTGAACTTGTTCAGTATATATGTACTATATATATACCTTTTAGAAAAGTTTTATTTCCGTCTTTGTATTTACTGTGTTTTTATGTGAAATGAAGGTGTCACAAATATCAGAAAATGTAATGACATGCATCAGTGTTCCGTATACTGATGACATGTTTTGATTCTGTATGCATCTGTGCAAGAAATTAATTGTCAATATTTCTTAAAGTTTTGATGCACAGTTCACTTTTAAGAAAACATTTTATCTCAGGTAACATTTTTCCATATCTGGTGCAAATAAAAAACATTTGTTAACATGCAAGATGCATAGTTCATAGAAGGTTCATTATACAGTTGAAGATATGGGTCTACACTGCAGTGCCCATGCAATGAGGCAATTCAGGCCCAATAGCCACCTATCATTCTGCCAGCAAAATGCAAAGCTGACTTTGCCGTCTCACAAGTTTCTTAACTTTTGTGTCAGTTTAAAGACTTTTTAATTTTATCATTTACATATCAGTCTGTGAGATTCATGCAAAAATTGTATAATTGAAACCTGATGTTTGTTGCATATAATGGCACTTGTAATACATAATTTTTAGCTTTACTGGTCAAAGACCAAAAGAGCCTTCATAATAGTTTCTTATATGCCCAGCCATTAGCACAAGTATGTTATTAACACATCTATTGAACTACTTGCAGGAATGCCATCAGATTTTAAATTCACAGTCATCCCATAGTATAGATGGTCCTGTATGAAATTGGCTCCACTCTGACATCCAATATGGCCACTTTGTAATCACTAATTCTCCTGTTTAGATGACCATACCGGCATCACTAAAAGACTTTCTACAATGTGTCAGTGTCATCCAATATGGCTGCCATAGCAGTAATTTTGAAAACCTTTTCCAACTATTTCTTCCAAACATCATATTGATTCGGTGGTTTTACCAGAAGATTCCTTATGATGTCTGTTTGGTCCCAACTGAAAATGGTTCTGATATGATATTCTAATATTCCTCAGTGGCCTTCTTGAGAATCATGTTACAAGTTTCTATTCAAAGATGGGGAAAATTGTGTTATCGCTGAAGAGGTGGCATCAGGAATGGTTTCAGCTCTCAGTAGTTAAAGTGAAGAAATTGTCTTATTTTGAAATCCTGGAACTTCTCAGCCAGTAGACTGTCAGTCCAAATTAGGGATTCTTTTTACTGAATCAAAATGTTTAATAAGCATACAACATTCTAAAATTTTGACCCAACAATTCCTTTTCCCTATTGAACCAAAAAGAAAGTCACTTTATCAGAATTGTTCACTATTAGACATGCTATTTGCACAGAAACATGGTATTTAGAAAGTTCACAAAGTTGCATTTATTAAACCTTTTTCCATTGTAGCTGTGATATTTGTGGTGGACTGTTACAACAAGGACCGACTACAAGAGTCATATGGAGAACTGGTCAAGTTAACTCAGGAAAAAGAGTTGAAGGAGGCATCTTTGCTGATTTTGGCAAATAAACAGGTAATTTTAGTTCCCTTTGAGTCACTTTTAAATGTTAGTGTAGAAAAGACCATGTAATGTTATTTAAATTACATTGACCTAATTGGTTTGAATGTCTGCTTCGGATGGGGGAGGTCGCAAGTCAAAAACCAGAATGATAATTTAAATGTGCATATTTACAGTGTGGGAAATGCAAGTCAGAGTTTTAATTTTGCATGTGGTGATGTTCCAACTGAGAAAGTCATGAATGTTGTAAATAGTGCACTTCATCAAGAATTAGATTTGCATTGTGACCAGTCCAGTAGCTTAAGTGGTTAGAGTGTCCACATCAGATGCAGAAGGTAACAGGTTTGAATCCCAGCCGAGTTATACCAAACAATTATAAAAATGGTACTAGCTACTGCCTTGCTTGGTATCTAGCATTAAGAAGTTAGTGTTAGGACTGGTCATCCTGGTGTCAGGATAATGAGATTGGGCGGGACAAGATGTTATTCTGTGATATGATGCCCCCCCATGCTAGACATCACTATAAACTGCCACACTCCAGACAGTGTAGTAATAAATTGTTAAAGCTACATTAAACATCCAAATCACACACACACACACACACACACACAAACACACATGGAAATTTCACCTTTTCATTATTTAGCAATATACATTTTTTCATTGTCACTGAGATGATGTCTCCATGGTGTCTGATAGGAAGGTTCCTTTTGCCAGCATCCTTTTCGCAAGGGTATTAAAGGAAATTTTGCTGTAGAAATTAATTAGATTAACTCTTTCTTTCTCATAAAATTATGACGAGATTTTTTTAACTTACTGACCAGGTCTTCTTTACTACTAAAAATTTCATATGCTGTCTGTTATCTTGGACCCATAGGTAGAAAACTGTTGAAGAGACTAAGCAAAATCATTGAAATATTTAAACTTTATGGTTTTTTTAGACCTGTAAATGATATAATATATTCAACATGTGTGGTTTATATGGAAAGTTTTACTTTGTATTTTTATGATATTAAATATTATTTTGCCATTAGCATTGTTTTATAAGTTTTTTTTGGGATGCCTATACTTATTCAGCACTATATAGCCAGGAATGTGCTGGTGTGCACACACTCAGACACACACTTTAATAAGCACAGACACATGCACACATTTTTTGGTCATACTTGTGAAAAAAGATCCAATACAGAGTAAACATTATTTTCGCACATACATTAGGAGAGGAAAGTAATTGCTACACCTAACTCCAAACCTACATAGAAAATTGTAATTTACCTAATACCATGCAAACCTGATGTCCTGTTAACACATTATAGGTCAATAGTTCTACTCTGTGGCACTGCTGAAGGAGGGAATGGTAGATATCTCTCACAAAAAATATGTACACCTACTTGGGTTAGTGGTAAAAAAAAAAATTATATCTACTAGGAAAACCATGTTCTGTCTGAATCATATAGAACTGATTATTTCATTGTGTGCTCAGAAAGTAAATTTGAATGAGCACAGGTTACCTTTTGTTAAAATAGATATTTGAATTTTCACAGTGTGTTTTCTGAAAGTGCACTTATAAAATATTAAAATGTCACCAAAAAAAGAGGTTGTTACTTCATTGTTTTAAAATTTACTCTGAAGTTCAGGAACTGTCAGTGGTCATGCTGAGCTAGCACTGTTCTGAGAAATGCTGATCAGATATTGCCCAGCTATGTACTCTCTAACTCAAATCATTTAGATATTAAATTAAAGATGATCTAGGTCCTTAAACATGAATTTTCCTTTTTGTTCCTTGCCTTTTCAAAGCAGAGCAGGGCATATAGTTTCTGCATTTCTCTGTCCATTACACTTTTTTTTCTGCACTGTAACTCTAATACCATGTGTGAGTAAGTTATTTTATTTCTGAAATAGGACTTAGAGCCTTGTGTCAGCATTGAGGACTTGACAGAGCAATTCAGCCTTTTCAAGCTGTGTTGTAACAGAAGTTGGCATATTCAAGCATGTGATGCCAAAACAGGTTTTGGACTTAACGAAGGATTAGAGTGGCTGTCCCGGCAGATGGTGGCAGCAGGTTCTCCAGAGCTTGCCTGAATAAAAAGAAAATGTTAATAGATAATGATGATAATTTTGACTTTGTGGATAAGCAGAAACCAAGTGTGAACAGTATGTACCCAGATTTACTGATGCATTAATGGTTGTGCAAGTTATTGACCAGGCTGTTAGGTTTAGTTCTGATGTAAGCAGACAGTGTAGACCCTAATCAGTTAATGCATTAGATGACAGCAGATCCAAATCTACCATGTACTTTATTTCTAATGGATCAGTACAATGCAGTTCAGTATGGCTGTATTGACAAATATTGTGAAAAGTTGCTGGGTAGACATCTGAATGCAATTGCAGTTTTGTTATTGAACAGTATATACTCATTGGATCCTAGTACATTTCAAAGTCGATTAATATTAGTTTTACTTTGTACAGCATATATATGTATGATGGTATCAGTGTGTTATATTGACAGAAAAATCAGTACCAAGATAAAAAAAAATATCCTGGAAGTAAAACTAATAAAATCAGCCATCCATTTATAAATTGCTCCAAATATGACCACAGTATATTTAAACCACCAAACTCGGAAATGCACGCTTACTCTTATAAGATGTCAACACAAAGTAATCAAACCAGATATTTATTACTGTATAGATGCAAATATAAGTGTAGTTTTACTGCAAACAGCTTAGACCCTGATATGCCATCAAATAATGTTCTGGCAGGTCAGGGTCTATGTTGTTTGATCTACTGCTTATTCCTAACAAATGTCAGTCTCACATTTGTTGGCACATAAATGTAACAGCAGATTTGGGCCAGTGTAGTTTGCAGTTGGACTCGTAAGTGAGATTATATGGTAGCATTTGGTTTAACTGTAGCATGTTGTTTAACTGAACTCTTCTTAAATTTGGACTGGAATGAATTGCAGGAGGGTCTAATTGATGACATAGCAAAGTTACAAACCAGCAAAGAATCACAGTTGACCCAAAAGGTTGGCTGTAGCTTAAGAAATATAAGTTCTGTATGTTTTGAAAGTTAACAAACATGAAAATTAAAAAAAAATTGTTGAGAAAACAAAATTAATATATGAAACAGATAAAGGATCTAATAGAAGAAAGCTAAACATGATGTCATTTTACCCTTTTGCTTTCAGTTATTGGAATGTCTTATTCAGTCCCTAAAGAATTTTTTAGAAAATTTTATACATTTGTTGACATACCAACACTAGCATTCATTGTATGGTGTAAAATGTTTTATATAGACTACAAAAAAGTCATGCTTTAAATATTTTACATTTTTTAAAAATATATTTCTTACATAGTCTATAACCTAAACAGGAATGTGTAAAATAGTGTCAATACACTGTGTGAACTACTTAACCTATGTTTATAGGTAAATAATTTGATTTTATGCTTGAATTAGTTTGTAACTACAAAACATACTCATTTATAAGTCAAAGAAAAACTGCAAACAGCAAAGATCCTGACATGCTGTATTATAATGCACCTGTCAATCTGGATCTATGTTGTTTTTTGTACTGATTACTACAAATAAATTGCACTGACCCAAATCTGCCAATGCATTATGCAATGGTAGACCTGGGTCTGTGCAGTTGTAGTTGGACTCCATATAAGTGAATATATATATATATATATATATATATATATATATATATATATATATATATATATATATATATATATATATATATATATATATATATAGAGTATTAAAAATCAGTCTTTTGTAGATTTGTGATGCATGATTCAAGAGTGAGAACAAGTCTTTCATAGGTTTTGAGCTTGAAGTATTGATGTTTTTGTTGGCTTGCACTCAAACAGCACTTTGACATGCCACTTTTTAATGTGCCAGCACTTTAGTAGGATTTGTTTTGTTCTGTGCATGATTTCAAAACAAACAGCATATATTCCTATCTACCAATGCATAATACCACAACAGATGTGGATCTGTGGTGTTTGTAGCATTCAGATGAATATTTAGGTCACATTTTTAGTGTTGATACAGTGTAGTGATTCTTGGTGATTGCATGAGATGTACTTGTCATGTTATTGTGTTCAAAATAACTAACTGTTAGACAATCTTTAGGACCATTCCAATTAAGCATACTTGGAGCCATGGAAGGTACTTTCAATGTGGAGTAGTCACCTATTGATGCTGTTTCATGTGAACTCCTTGAGTTATTAGAATGCCATGGCATATGTTGTTTTTTTTTTGTTGTTATTTTCTTTTAATGTCTTCTCAGGTTTTCATTTATGTTTAAATGGAAAAAGTCTTACAAATTGTAGTAAAATATGATTACAATTATGAAATCTTGCCCAACTGCTCTCTAAATTAAAAATAAATAAAAATCCATCTGTGCTCTTGTCCTTTATGCCTATACACTGCATTAAAAATAAATACAAATCCATCTTTGCTCTTGTCCTTTATGCCTATACACTGCATTAAAAATAAATACAAATCCATCTTTGCTCTTGTCCTTTATGCCTATACACTGCATTAAAAATAAATAAAAATCCATCTGTGCTCTTGTCCTTTATGCCTATACACTGCATTAAAAATAAATACAAATCCATCTTTGCTATTTCTTTTATGCCTATACACTGCATTAAAAATAAATACAAATCCATCTTTGCTATTATCCTTTATGCCTATACACTGAATCTGTGTTTACTCAGATGCCTCAGATGAAATAAAAAACATTTTGGTAGGTGGAGTTCAGATTAGCAGGTAAAGATTATTGGGAGTTAGATTAACATATTAAGATTATCAGATATGAGGGTTAATAGAGATTTATACTGATAATTCATAATTTTTTGCTGAGTACTCAATTTTGTGGTTTTTATGATTGGTGTAAACCATAAATTAAAAGACCCAACAAAATTTTTTTTTTGTTGTGAAAATGGAAGGCCCCCTTACCCAATCAAACACCAATTATTTTGTTAAAATAAAAGTTACCCTTACCCAATCAAAGAATGATTCTTTTGTGGAAATAGTAGGCCATATTTATTATTATTAATTTGACAGAATGCTGAATCTGCTATACTGTAAATACTAAAAATATTTTTAATAATGAATTAAACTGATTCATTTTCTCTCTATTTTTCTCTCCAATAAGTCTTCTTCTGTAAACATTGTGTGTGACATTGTGTACTGAAACATTTGACTTTATTTTATTAAAAGCAATGTATTCTTCAGGTCATGATGTAAACCAGTACAAGTAGCTTCATTTTCGGAATGCTGCAACAAACTGTTACTTCAAAGTTTCACAATTAATATCATGACACTGTTGATATGCTATAATTACAGAAAACACTTTGTATAGCGATAGAAACAGTAGCTATGGGCATTTTGAATAAAATGCATGTAATTATTTCAATTCAAAACATTGTATTGCAGATTTATTTAAGTGTCTAATTCCCTAATTTAACCTGTCAAACACATCAGAGTGTATATTTAACAGTGCATTACCAAATCAGCATGAACCAGCAGCAGCTTATTATTAATCATAAAGGACAAGTAAGTGTTATTTATATACAACCAATGAATACACAAATGTAATGCCTTTTGATATAGTGACACAAACTTCTTAAGGTGAAGAAAGTTACAAACTGAAACCCTATCAGGGAGATGAAGGTTAATAATTTGCCAATGTCTTTCAAGGTCTTTAAAATAAAAATGCTGCATTTTATTGTAACTCTTTTCAGTTTTTTTTCAGGCAAATTAAATGAAACTTATTTTTGTAACAAGACCAAAGGGCATCTCACAACTAGATTAAGGGAGGTGCCCAAACTGGACATAGACAGATCCTGGGAATCAGGCTAACCAATTTATTTACCTCTAAGCAGACTCCTTGGATCTTTTCAGGAGATCCCTGTAGAGCCCTGTATTTGGTCCATCAGTTTTTGGAGAGGATCTCTTGAGCCAAAAGGCCCTCCAAATTGGAAGCATATGAGGGGAAGTGAAATGTTGTTGTTGATGCAGTTGTGGGGTTTAACATTATTTTCCAGCACACAATAGGCTATACATGGTGGCCAGTATTAATGGTTTTAGGAAGAAACCGGGTAATCACCGGAAAGAGGAAAGAACCACAGACCCAGGAGAAAGCTACTGGCAAGCATTCTCATATATCCACATTAGCCGAATCCTAGACTCGAACCCATGCAGAGAGAGGTGAGATGGCAGTGATCCTTAATGGCCACTCGGGGCCTCAGGAAGTGAAATGTCACTGGAGACAGGTGCAAGGGTAGCAATATTATTCCCTTTGCAGGACTCTATCTCTCAACATGCTTTTCCCTGGCTTCTCAATGAGAAGCATCAGTACTTACCAGTATCAGGATTTGAGATCAGAGCTCCATGATGTCTGATACATTCATACATCATGGAAAAAGAGATATAAGGACTTGTCAGTTTTACCTGAATCTGCCCAGGTTACTCATCATGTTTGCCAAATGGAATCTTTCATGAGATCTAACATGCATTAGCTCAGGAAATGTTTGAGTCCCTGGCCAACATATGCTGAAGCTGATATCATACAGAATATGATTTTTAATAATCTTAGCATTGGCATGCAAGATGAATGAGTTGCATGCCCTGTTGATGGACTAAACTATTTCCAATTCATATTGAATTATTGCACTGGAATGATGAAACCTGGATTCATAATCTGTGTTCAATCTTTTGGTGGTCATTTACTTGAATGATATGTAGTGATGACAATACAAGATGTCTTCTGTGTTCTCTAGTGCTAGATAATGTATAGAAAACAGTCACAATACACAAAATATGTTTTTCTTGTATGAAATGCAACAGAAGTTCTCAACAGACCAGAATAGCCTCATGAAAATTTCAGATTAAAATATTTGAAGTGACCATTGCAAGCTTCACATTGTGTGTCAGTCCAATACATCTCTGAAGCTGTTTGCTGGAAAAGCAGTCAACTTTCTCTAATTTCTATCTGAGGGATTTACCATCTCACAGAAGGGAACTGAACCTGATGGTTCCATTTGCTGTTCCTAGATGACAATCAAACCAAGTTATAGTCAGCACAACCTCCTCTCAAGTGTAGGTTTATAATCGGCACAACCTCCTCACAGGTGTAGGTTTATAGTTTTCACTGGATATTTATGGGATTTTTTGTGGTAAGAAAATGTGATTTGTTTCTCATTAATGGAATATTAACATCACATGTCATCGATCATGCTACCTTCTTGTTAGGGAAGCATATTTTCCTTTTGTCCTTTATGCACATACTCTAGCCATATCTCCAACGAAGGATACCCACTGTATAGGTTGAGATACAGACAAGGACTCAAGCTATCTCACCAAAAAAGGGTACCCATGCTAAAGGCTAGAGATGCAGACAAGGACTCCAGTCATCTCACCCAAACAGTGTACTCATGCTAGAGGTTGGAGATGCAGACAAGGACTCCAATCATCTCACTCATACAGAGTACCCATGTTATAGGTTGGAGATACAGACAAGGATTCCAATCATCTCTCCCATACAGGGTACCCATGCAAGAGGTTGGAGATGCAGACAAGGACTCATCATCTCATCCATACAGGGTACCCATGCAAGAGGTTGGAGATGCAGACAAGGACTCTAGTCATCTCATCCATACAGGGTACCCATGCTAAAGGTTGGAAATGCAGACATGGACTCCAATCATCTTTCCCATACAGGGTACCCATGCTAGAGGTTGGAGATGCAGACAAGGACTCCAATTATCTCACCCATTCAGGGTACCCATGCTTGAGGTTGGAGATGCAGACAAGGACTCCAATCATCTTTTCCTTATAAAGGATACCCATGCTGAAGGTTGGAAATGCAGACATGGACTCCAATCATCTTTCCCATAAAGGGTACCCATGCTAGAGGTTGGAGATACAGACAAGGACTCCAATCATCTCTCCCATACAGGGTACCCATGCAAGAGGTTGGAGATGCAGACAAGGACTCCTATCATCTCTCCCATACAGGATACCCATGCAAGAGGTTGGAGATGCAGACAAGGACTCTAGTCATCTCATCCATACAGGGTACCCATGCTAGAGGTTGGAGATGCAGACAAGGACTCCAATTATCTCACCCATACAGTCTACCCATGCTAGAGTTTGGAGATGCAGACAAGGACTCTAGTCATCTCATCCATACAGGGTATCCATGCTAAATGTTGGAGATACAGACAAGGACTCCAATCATCTTTCCCATAAAGGATACCCATGCTAAAGGTTGGAGATGCAGGCAAGGACTCCAATCATCTTTCCCATACAGGGTACCCATGCTTGAGGTTGGAGATGAGGACAAGGACTCCAATCATCTTTCCCATACAGGGTACCCATGCTTGAGGTTGGAGATGCAGATAAGGACTCTAATCATCTTTCCCATAAAGGATACCCATGCTAGAGGTTGGAGATGCAGGCAAGGACTCCAATCATCTCTCACATAAAGGATACCCATGCTCGAGGTTGGAGATGAGGACAAGGACTCCAATCATCTTTCCCATACAGGGTACCCATGCTCGAGGTTGGATACTCATGCATTTCCTCCTTCAATTACCTTTTTATCCTAATGTCAGTTTGATTAAGGAACATATTATTCAAAGAAAGTAAATTTTTAGTAAAATATTTTCACAGAATACTTATCATGATCACATTGCTATAAAACCCAGCAAATGTTGGCTTCCTCATTGATGCAGAATAAACATTAAGCACTTGTATCCACCTAGCATTGGAAAGGAGGCTTATTGAAGAGTTTCTTCCCTTTGTATTGTATATATTAAAAATAGACTGTTTTCCTTTATCCAGAAATGCTTGGTGCCAGAGTTGTTTATTTCCTAATATTAATTTAATTGAATAACTTTTCTGACAGAAACATAATTTACTAAAATAGTTACTTTTTATCAGATTCTTTGTTTACTTTAATTCAAAGACCATTTTACACCTACTATTAAGAACACTAAGTCAAGGAACTGTTCATAAAATGATGAAAGATATATACCTGTTGAATTAAAATGTTTGCTTCCTTATAATTCCAGTGCACCACTGTACAATCCTCTTACAGGTTTTAATGTGTTTATACTGAGGGAATTTAATCTGGACAAATTTTTATGTCTTTTATGTATCAGGACTATAGCTCATACAACCTTTGATACAAGTTTAAGGTTGAAATTCTGTTATTCAAAATTACATTGTATATGAAAATACTCAAGATTCGTTGAGCAATATTTTCAAGTTTAAATTGAAATTAAAAGATGTATATTGTCAGGTGTCTGCATTTTTCTTAAAAGTAACACATACCTATTCCAAATAATTCCCCATATTTCTTCCCATTCCAGTTGTTTTAATTCCCCATGTTTCTTTCCATTCCAGTTATAATTCCCCATATTTCTTTCCATTCCAGTTCATGAAACTTTCACAGCAAACACTAAATTCCTTTCAAATGTTGTTGTAATAATTTTCAAAGAATGCTTTAATTTTTTAGAAAATTATGTTAATATAGGATGGGCCCTGACAATTCGCATGGGCATAATTTCCAGCATATTTGACATGAATTAGATACTGATATATATGCATAAACCATACATACTCACTTTTAAGGTGAACCCAACTACAATCTGCACAGACCCAGCTCTGCCGCCACAGTTTGTTAGGGGTAATCAGTAGCACAAGCATTATGTAGACCCTGATCTGCAAGCACATAATGCTACAGCAAATCAGATCTTTCATATTTGCTGTTTGACTTGACTTTTAACTGAGTATAGATATTATATGAATCCCCCTATTACAAGCTATAACACTATTGTCAATTTCATATATAGGACTCTTTTGACATGTAAAATTCTGGCATACCTAAAGATATTTTTCTTATGGCAATAATATGTAATGAAAATGGGTCATTGTTGGATACATTGATGAAATAGGTTTTTGCTATTGCTATTGTTTTCATGTATTAATTGTTGACATGATTTGTTAATAAACCTGATAAATAAAAACAGTTCTTTCATCTTATTTTATTTTATACTTTTTATGCATGTATAAATACTGGCATGCCCTGGCCCTGAGCACTAGGTCATTGAGTTCACTTGGAGCTATTCCATCCTAGCTGTTGACTTCATCAAGAAAGACTTTTGACCAGTGATGATGTGCTATCATCTCATTTTTTTACCCATAGTTGGGAGACTCGTGTGGGTGGGAGTGTCTTATTCCATCCCGTACAGATCAAATGGACCTATGCTACTGTCTACCACAGTGGATTTCGGCTGTGGCCATCAAGTCTGGAGAGGGATGGGATCCACCAGTCTGTATCTTGCCCTTGACACACCACATGTAGACAACTAACGATTCTTCCATACTGGATCGGTCACAGCCAGGGCCAACAATGACTGCACCTTTTTCTGTACACCATGATGGAGGTGACAAGTATGCTACTGGTGCCCCCACTGCCAAGATCTGTGGGAGTTGCATCATCATCATTGGTACATGAAATGTTAGGACACTGAGAGCTGTGGAAAAGTTGAAAGAATTTACACAATAGTTGGAGAGGTACAACTGGAACATTATTGGTTTCTACAAAGTGTGCTGGAAAAACTTTGGCAAAATAAAAACAGATGATGGGCATAAGCTCTACTTAAGCAGAAGAGGGGACAAAAATAATCGCATTGGATGTATTGTCCACAAGGGCATTGTGAACAGCATTATGGGTTCTGCCCACTCTCAAGCAGGCTCATTATTATCTGCCTGAGTTCAACTCCCTTCAACATCACAATCATATAGTCCTATACACTCTCATCTAACTGTGATGACAAAGAACTGGAGAAATTTGACAACCAGCTGCAAGATGTCATTAACAACTCACCCAAGAAGGACATTCTGTTTTCTACAAGGAGATTAAAATGCAAAGGTGGGAGTTGATTCGCATACAAACTGGCATGTAGACCCATGCTCTGTAATTTGCTACCAAGAACAATCTTGTCCTAGCCAATACATTCGGCCCTCACAAAGCATCTAAAAGAAGGACCTGGCGCAGTCCAGATGGACAACATCACAACCAGATTGACTACATCTTGGTGAAAACGTGATTCTGCACAGGACTGAATGTCGCCAGAACACAAAGTTTTTTAGGAGCAGATATTGGAAGTGACCATGATGTATTAATGACAATATTTTGCCTCCACTTGAAAATAATCAAAAAGCCTAACCAACCAAGAATCAGATTTAAATTGAAAGATCCAAAAGACACTGATATTGTGTCCTTAACAACCACATTCAACACATCTGTGACTAGCAGAGCTAGCAAGATTATTGACAAATATCGACAAACAAAGAAACCTTGGGTAACAAAAGATGTCCTTGAGCTATGTGACAAAAGAAGAGAACTTAAAAGGGGAAAAAGAGATCATGAAGGATCTAGAAAATACAGAGAGATAAACATGGTAAGGAAAAGCATGAAAAGGGCAAAGGAGTCCTGGATAAAAAGACACTGCTGCAAAATCAAAGACAATCTGATTAGAAATGACAGCAAAATGGCACATCAACTGATGAAAGATCTCACAACCCATAAACATGGGAAAACTACCACATCAAAGATAAATCAGGAAAATGCCTCACAGAAGATCAATAGATCCTCAAGCGATGGATAGAATACTGCTCAGAATTGTACAATCATGCCAGCAGAGCTCGTTCAAGCATGAGGAGAAGAGATAGTCACAATCCCGACGCCAACCTGTAGCAAGATATGGCAGACAGGAGAATTGCCCACCATATGGACTCAGTCTTTGGTCAGCGTGCTTCCCAAGAAAGGAAACCTACAACTATGCCAAAACTACAGAATCATCAGACTGATCAGTCACCCAAGCAAATTCATGCAGAAGATAATTCACAAGAGACTAAATCCTCAAGCAGAGAAAAATATTGCCAAAGAGCAGGCAAGCTTCTGAGCAGGAAGGAGCACCACAGAACAAATCTTCAATCTCAGACTACTTTGTAAAAAATACTTTCATAATCAGCAGAATCTGTACTAATTCTTTATAGATTTCATAAAGGCCTTTGATGGGGTATGGCATGTTGACTTTTGGGCAACTATGAGGAAGTACGACATCAGCTCAAACCTAGTGCAGGTTGTTGACAAAGCCACTATGACAAAGCCACCAGTGCTGTCCTTATCAATGGCAGCATAGGAGATTGGTTTTTGAACAACAGTTGGAGTGAGATAGGAATGAATATTGTCACTTACACTTTTCAACATTTTCCTGGAAAGGATTATGGAGGATGCCTTGCATGACCACCGCAATGGCACTGTCAGCATCAGTGGAAGAACAATCACCATCCTTTGCTTTGCAGATGATATTGATGGTTTAGCAGAGATGAAAAAGAATTCGCTGACTTGTTTGAGCACCTCGACACAACCTCCACTGCATATGGTATGGAGATTAGCAACTTCTCTATGTTTGCATATAGTTAATACAAAGTAGAAATATTTAAAAGAATGTTTGAAACTCGCATTTTTATAGACTTAGAACAGTGCAAATAAACATTTATTAATTTATTTATTTTAGAATAAGAAAATGCACACTACACAAAACAGAGTTCATTTTAAAGACTAGAAATCAGTTAAAGCGTACAGTTAGTGTTTGAATTTTGAACTGGTCTATGTATCTGGTTATCAGTAAATTGCCGTTACATTAACTATTAAAGAAATAAACTTCAAAATATTATATATCTGCCCATAGTAATGTGAATTTCCTCAGTTTATATATTGGATTGTCATGAGGTATATTGTCTTGATATATGGGTCTATATATTCGAAGTTTGTGCCAACTTCAGAAATCATGAAAACTGGCGCCAGTCTAAGAATAATCAATACAGTAAAACGTGTCACACCAGTTTTTAGGTAAGCGTTTAGCATTTGCAAAGGCATTCTTGCTATGCTACAAACTATTTATAGCCTTGTGGTCCATGGATTAATACACAAAGAGAGAGAGAGAGAGAGAGAGAGAGAGAGAGAGAGAGAGAGAGAGAGAGAGAGAGAGAGAGAGAGAGAGAGAGAGAGAGAGATGATTTTTTAAACATATTTCGCTACTTCAAAAAAAATTGGATGAACTTTGATGGTACAAAAAGAATATTGAATTCGAACCAAGCTGTTAAGGAGGATACAGCATTATATATTGAGAGAATGATACCATCTCCGACAATGACATACATTACAAAACAAAAATGATTTGATTTCTTTTGGTCATTTTAAGGTACATCAGCACAAGTAATTTATATAATGATCAGACAACTGGAGTAGCGTACCTGCCCAAGGACGCGCCATAGTAGCCAAACCGTCACTGGTCGAACAAACATACTACTGAGCCACTGACATCACCTGCTTAAATTGATCAGATCTTATGACCAATCTGATTAAAATTATATCTCTGCTGTCCTACTTGGAGATCTGACAGCAACCGCTTAGGAGTCATGTTCTGCTAATCTATATTATTACCATAATTGCTAATTTTATCTACCAATCTGATGAAGACTTATATCTTCACATTTGTAGACTGAGCAGTGTAGATGAAGATCACAAATATGTACCAAACGAATTGATCTACTTTCCGATTTTTAAAAGCTACATTTCTTTTAATTCAAAGGTCACATGACCCTTGATAGGGTCAATCATTGGACACTCTTTTAAAAGTTGCTGGAAAGTAAAATTCATGTATACATTGTTCATACTTTAGTCAACTGGTATGACAAATAGTTGTATTACGTGTGATGGGGAAGTGTAATATCCAGCGCTTACCATGTATCCAATGGGGTGAGACAGGGAGGTATTCTTTCACCTATGTTATTTAATATTTACATTGACGAGTTAAATTGTATATTGGGCCATTGTAACGTAGGGTTACGTCTGCTACTAAATGTTTCTTAACAATTTTAGCTTTGCTGATGATATGTCACTGATAAGTCCGTCTGTCGCAGGTTTAAGAAAATTATTGAAGTTATGTGAACAATATGCATTAGAGAATGATATCATCTATAATACACAAAAATCAGTATGCATGGTCTTTCAGCCAACTTTTTTAAAATTATCATCACCTCCCTCAGTATATCTTGACGGCAATGCTCTTACGTATGTCGACAGTTAAATGTATTTGGGCCATATTTTGAAATCCAATCAGTCAGATAATGAAGATATGATGGTAAATTATCGATATTTGTGTACTCGAACAAACATGCTTCTACGCAAATTTAAGCCTTGTTCATTGAGTATCAAAATTAGATTATTCAAATCTTATTGCTGCAATATGTATTGTGCTCCACTGTGGACAAACTTTAGTGACAAATGTGAAAAGAAAACTAGTAATTGGTTATAATAATAGTCTTCGCTTTCTATTAGGTCTTCCAAGATGGAACAGTGACTACAACATGTTGGTAAATTATAATGTATTCAGTTTTGAGGAAGTAATGAGAAAGTATGTACATATTCAATGATAACAAGACTATCTAATAGTGAGAACTGTATATTGAAATCACTTTGGAACTATGGCATTCACTTAAATTCTCACATTGTTAGTAGATGGAACCAATTACTATTTAAATGTGTCACTTAACTTCATTTTTTAACAATGCAAGGCGCAAATAATTGTTGTAAATATATCTGAATACTTGTACATATTATATATATATATATATATATATATATATATATATATATATATATATATATATATATATATATATATATATATATATATATATATATATATAGTGTGTGTGTGTGTTCTTTTATGTTTACAATGTTTTACTCTATATCCGTATTTTAACTTAGATGTATGTACTATGCAGTCTGAAATAAAGAATTCTTATCTTATCTTAAGTGGTCATCGTCAAACCTTCATGTAGGACAGCACATATCTGATTTTGATCAGATTGTTCTTACAACATGAGGTAAGTAAGAAGACTTAGGTCAACTCTACATCTGCTAGCCAACAACGAGAAGCAAATATTACTCTAGTAAACTTACGCATAAGGTGTTGATAATTAACCTTTAGATTTTGGTAATAAACTTTAGAATGTTTTGGGCACGAAATGTTACATTTTTGGAGCATAAAAACTAATTCTGATCATCGATGTACAAAATGAAAATTAATGAAAGTTGACAGAGTTCACCTACATTGATAAAAATAAATATATCTGATTTTGTAAGCGACTTATTCACATTTTGATCAAGTATTGATTGTCCTTAAGTATTAAGAAGATTTTGAATGTTCTCATTTAAAAATAAAAGACACATTCAACGATTTAAAGGGTACAATTTTGATGTAGAACATGACCAATTAGGATATATATGTCTTACTCCCATGGACTAGAAAGAAGCAATACCCTTCTCAAGATAAAAGGCCACAAGAAATGGAAAGAAAATGTAATATCATTATAGCAGTAGTGTGGCAATCGTATTAATACTAGTAGTATTGCGTTACTCAATGAAAGGCTAATTGTTGTTGAATAGCAATCATAGTAATACTAGTAGTATTGCGTTACTCAATGAAAGGCTAATTGTCGTTGAATAGCAATCATAGTAATACTAGTAGTATTGCGGTACTAAATGAAAGGCTAATTGTCGTTGAATAGCAATCATAGTAATACTAGTAGTATTGCGGTACTAAATGAAAGGCTAATTGTCGTTGAATAGCAATCATTGTAATACTAGTAGTATTGCGGTACTAAATGAAAGGCTAATTGGCGTTGAATAGCAATCATAGTAATACTAGTAGTATTGCGGTACTCAATGAAAGGCTATTGGCGTTGAATAACAATCATAGTAATACTAGTAGTATTGCGGGACTCAATGAAAGGCTAATTGTCGTTGAATAGCAATCATAGTAATACTAGTAGTATTGCGGTACTAAATGAAAGGCTAATTGGCGTTGAATAGCAATCATATTAATACTAGTAGTATTGCGGTACTAAATGAAAGGCTAATTGTCGTTGAATAGCAATCATAGTAATATTAGTAGTATTGCGGTACTAAATGAAAGTCTAATTGGCGTTGAATAGCAATCATAGTAATACTAGTAGTATTGCGGTACTCAATGACAGGCTAATTGGCGTTGAAAAGCAATCAGTAATACTAGTAGTATTGCGGTATTCAATGAAAGGCTAATTGTCGTTGAATAGCAATCATAGTAATACTAGTAGTATTGCGGTACTAAATGAAAGGCTAATTGGCGTTGAATAGCAATCATAGTAATACTAGTAGTATTGCGGTACTAAATGAAAGGCTAATTGGCGTTGAATAGCAATCATAGTAATACTAGTAGTATTGCGGTACTAAATGAAAGGCTAATTGGCGTTGAATAGCAATCATAGTAATACTAGTAGAATTGCGGTACTAAATGAAAGGCTAATTGTCGTTGAATAGCAATCATATTAATACTAGTAGTATTGCGGTACTAAATGAAAGGCTAATTGGCGTTGAATAGCAATCATAGTAATACTAGTAGTATTGCAGTATTACATGAAAGGCTAATTGGCGTTGAATAGCAATCATAGTAATACTAGTAGTATTGCGGTACTAAATGAAAGGCTAATTGGCGTTGAATAGCAATCAGTAATACTAGTAGTATTGCGGTACTAAATGAAAGGCTAATTGGCGTTGAATAGCAATCATAGTAATACTAGTAGTATTGCGGTACTAAATGAAAGGCTAATTGTCGTTGAATAGCAGTCATAGTAATACTAGTAGTATTGCGGTACTAAATGAAAGGCTAATTGACGTTGAATAGCAATCATATTAATACTAGTAGTATTGCCGTACTAAATGAAAGGCTAATTGTCGTTGAATAATGGCTTTAAGGAATCATTTGATTTAGGCCAAAATTCACCTGATGCAAGAGTTATAAACTTATTAAAATTTAAGTTTTTCTTGTTCTGATGTTGAAGAGTGACTCAGATTTTGAGGATGTATTTTGATCTGTAGGAACATGAAAGAGTTGAATACATTTCTCACTGAGATTGGTCTCACCCTATTCCAGAAAATACTAACCAACAGAAATAAAGACCTAATGTGCAAAATGGCACCGTTACCTTGCTTTTGGCCAATGATTTCTCAAATGAATATAATAAGTGAAAACCAAATCACACTGCTGTTTATTTGAAAATGTCAGTGATCGTAGTTTGATTCTGATACTGTCTGCATCTACATTACGTTTTTATTGACCAGTAAGTGCAAAATCGATTTCAATGGCCAATACGAAGCTTCATCCCTCAATAATATCACTATACAGTTACCACAAAAGGTATTGTACACCAACAATTTTATTTTAAAAATGGCATATTTGAATTTTGTTCACACAGTACAAACTTCACGATATAGAATATCAACTGTACAATGCAATTTTGTTGATGCACCAATGTTCAGGTCTCTGATATTGTCATTAGTGTACACTTTGTACTGATGGTTCAGACTAAATGAGAAAATACGTCTTCGTTGTCCTTGATGTACCAATGTTTACAGTCTGTGATTTTTTCAGCAATGTGCATTCTTAATTTGGATTGATAGTTAAGACTAGAATAGATGTGTAAATATGTCATTGTTGGTCATGATGTACCAATGTCCACGGTCTCTAAATTTTTCTATAGTGTGCATCCTTAGTTTGCATTCATAGCTTAGACTAGATGTACGCGTGCTTAGTTTCTATTAATAGTTCAGACCAGACGAGTGAATGCGTCTTTGTTGCTGATGAGCTTCCAATGTCCACGGTTTCCGTGATATTGTCAGTATTAAAAGTCCTTTCTTTGTGCTGATAGTACAGACTAAATGCGTGAGTCTTCGTTGTCCATGACTTATCAATGTCCACGACTTGTCAATAGTGTGTATCCTTGGTTTGTATTGATAGTTCATATTAGATGTGTGTGTCCCTAGCTTGTATTGATATTTTAGGTTACAAGCGTAATCGTGGTTCATGAAGTGCCAATGTTCACGGTCTCTGTGATTTTGTCAAAAGCGTGTGTCCTTGGTTTGTATTGATAGTTCAATCCATATATGTAAATACGTCTTCGTTTTTCATGATGTATCAATGGCTACCCTCTCCCTGATTTTATCAATAGTTTGCATCTTTAATTGGGATTGACTGTTAAGACTAAACAAGACTTGTAAACATGTCTTTATTGGTTATGATGTACCAGTGTCCACGGTCTCTGTAATTTTGTCAATAGTGTGCGTCCTTAGTTTGTACTGATAGTACAGAATAAATGTGAGCGTCCTTCGTTCTTGTTGATAGTTCATGCTAGATGTGAAAATGCATCTTCATTGTTGATGAGCTACAAATATCCATGGTCTCCATGATATTGTCAATAGTGTGCGTCTTTAGATTGTATTGATAGTTCAGACTAGATGTGTGAGTTGGTCTTCGTTGTCCATGAGGTACCAATGTCCACGGTCTCTGAGATTTTGTCATTTATTGATAGTTCACAATAGGTGAGTAAATATGTCTTTGTTTTAATGACCTATCAATGTCCACACTCTCCTTGATTTTGTCAGTAGTGTTCATTCATAATTTGTATTGATTGTTAAATGCATGTGTGTGATTTGCATTTTTAATGTAGCTTTAACGATTTCTTAGTCATATTGCTATGACATATGTAGTGTGGCAGTTGACAGTGATGTCTGGCACTGGGGAATCAATGCCACTGACAATCTGCATGATTTCCCACCAGGGCTACCAGTACTAACACTAACCTCTTAATGCTGAGCACCTAGCGATGCAGCTGTTAGTACCATTTTTATAAATCTTTGGAATGACTTGGTTGGGTTTTGAACCCGCGACCTCCCACATTTGTAGCAGATTCTCTAACCACTTTGTCACCAAAATGGTCATACTGAACTGATATCGAAGATTGGACTAGATGTGCAAACGTGTACTCGTTGGTCATAATGTACCAATGTCCACGGTCTCCACGATTTTGCCATTAATGTGTGTCCTTAGTATTTATTGATAGTTCAGACTTGATGTGTAAATGCATCTTCATTGTCCATGATGTACCAATATCCATGGTCTCCGTGATTTGGTCGATATCGTGCATCCTTGTTTTGTAATGATAGTTCAGAATAGACATGTGCATCATTAATTTCTATTCATAGATCAGACATGATGTGTGAATGCGTCTTTGTTGATGATGACTAAATAATGTGTCTCTGTGATACTGTCAACAGTGTGCGTCCTTAGTTTGCATTGAAAGTTCAGACTAGATGTGTAAGCGAGTCTTCATTGTCCATGATGTATCAATGTCCACAATCTCCCTGATTTTGTCAATAATGTGGGTCCTTAATTGGTACTGATAATTCAGGCTACATTTTTAGATGTGTTGTCGTTGTTCATGAGCTTCCAATGTCCATGGTCTCCATTATAATGCCAACAATGGGCATCACTACTTTGTATTGGTAGTTCAGACTAAATGTGTAAATACGTCTTTGTTGTCCATGACGTACCAGTGTTCACAATCTCCGTGATTTTGTCAGTAGTGTTCATCCTAAGTTTCTATTGACATTTCAGACTAGAAGAATAAATACGTATTCGCTGCCAATGACTATGAATGTCCACACTCTCCTTGATCTTGTGAATAGTGTACATAATCTGGACTGATTATTAATACTAGACTAGACGTGTAAACATGTCCTTGTTGGTCTAAATGTACCAATGTCCATGGTCTCCGTGATTTTGTCAATAGTATGCGTCCTTAGTTTGTATTGATAGTTCAGACTAGATGTGTGAATGCGTCTTCGTTATCTATGATGTACCAATGTCGTTGGTCTCCATGATTTTGTCAATAGCATCGATCCTTAGTTTATATTGATAGTTCAGAATAAATGTTCCATTCATAATACGTATTCTTTCACCTTTTCCTTGAAAAGTAACCATCCACGTACCTTTTAAGGTGCATTATATAATACGCCAAAGTGGCGGATGCATGTGCAAAATTGGCGCATGCATGCGTCAACTTTACGCATTTAACTTTAGTGAAAATCCAACATGCGCCAAAGTAAACGCATCGACTGCCTCAGCTTTGGGGCAAAAAATTCGATGTACGCCAAAGTAAACATATCGACTGCCGCAGTTAGGGCAAAATCCTACTTTTTTTCAAAATAGAAGCTATTGGCAAGCTTTCTCAAATATCTACATTTGCCGAATCTTAGACTCGAACCCACACAGACAGAGGTGAGATGGCAGGGATCCATAGCTTCTCGTGGGTCGTTGGTTCTTTCCAGTGATTTCCCGATTTCTTCCTCCACCATTAATACTGGCCGCCAGGTATAGCCTATCGTGTGCTAAAAAATGGCGTTAAGCCCCACAACAACAACAACAACAACAACCAATTAAGTTATAAACTTTCAACGTCCTATGAATCTAGCTGTATTCTAATTAAGTTATAAACTGTAAATGTTTTGTGATTCTAGCTTTACTCTAAATAAATTAAAGTCTTTTAAAATTTTGGAACTTGGAACTTAAGCTTAAGTTTCTTGACAAGAGAGTATGAGGCAAGGATTTATGCTGTTCTATCTCTTTTTATAAATATAGGTGAAGAGGACAGATGTTAATAAGACCAATGAATTATGTAATCACAGATCTTGGTCCACACTTCTTGCAGCTGGGTTTTTTGTATGTACATGTTAAAGCAGAGAAACCACTAATGAGGTTTTTCTTTCTACGCTACAGGTAATGACGAAAGAGTACAGAACAAAAGGATGCACTCGTCTAATAACGGAATGAGTTAGAGACAGTTAATTTCTGATGAAAGTTTATTGTTTTGTAATGGAATTCTACTGCCAGGTAAGGAGCAGGAATTCCTGTTTAAGGTTTGCACCAACTTGTCCCATGAGGCAACTGGTGCAGATTTTGCAATTATAAAAAGAACAGAAATACTGAAGTTTTTTTAAAATTTTGATTGTCCCCAGAATCAAAACATTGAACTGATGAACTTGGCTTAAAAATTTCTATTCTTCATAATATGAATGCTCATCTGAAAGTTACAAAGAAAATTATCCATAAAACTTGCTGTCGAAAGCTCCTGTTTCATGACGTTTGTATTGTGATTGCTAACATGAGGTGCACAGCAATATTGCTTCTAAAATCTCTAGTCGCTTCACAAAATGCTCCTAACAAGTCCAACACATCTACAGTCTACTTTTTCAAACTGACTCAGATTATACAATAGCTTAGTGGGAATAATTACCAGCTGGTCATTTAATATCCTGTTTTAATCAATAAACTGTCAATTATATGATACTGCTGTTCTAAATCATTTCAGAATTTAAATATCTAATATGTGTACATATGTCAGGACATAATAAATGAAACAATCATATCAGACACTGTATAAAGATATCCGAATATATTTAAGCCATTATGTCACACTAGTCTATGGTTTCCATTGATCTGAATTACTGATTTTTGTCATGTGATAAACATAATCTTACATGTGTTCATGTTAAGTAGATGAAAATCGTGAAATAATTTCTATTTTATGCACATCAAACCTTATAAAATGCTGAGATCACTGAACTGTTTTCATAACTTTCCTTTTAACTCGAAACTTACATAACAGCGTCCATATCAGACTGATCCCACTTGAATGTTTTGAGTCCAAAAATGCATTTGTCAGGTCTCACACAATGTATCTTCTCTACTGATGAAAGACTTTTAATGCTACACTTAATAGTTTGCTGCTGCTGCCTCCTGTTCTGTATATGATCCATCTAGTTTCAGCAGCAGAGAGTGTGAGCCGACCAATTTATTTTCCGGTTTCGACTTTTTGTAATCCAATACTCTCACATGAAGGCTGCCTTTATCATTCTACAGAGAGTGTGAGCCGACCAATTTATTTTCCGGTTTCGACTTTTGTAATCCAATAACTCTCACACGAAGGCTGCCTTTATCATTTACAAATATGGCTGAAATATACAGACAAAAAAATGATGGTCGGGTGGTGGACCGCGGCGAAAAATGAATACTGCGCGACATGGTCATCCGAAAATTTTATCTAATCCAATGCGATATCGTGTTCTAGGATCATTCAAATTTATTGTAATAAAACCGTGCGGGGTCTGCTGAGCATAACTAAAGAAATTCTTAAACGTATTGAAGTCCATGTCGGAACACCATGTTTGCCAAATATTTCGCAACGTGTGATTATCAGTTCCGTTGAACACGCATAGAAAATTGCAATTATCACGAATAACTTTAGGAATTTGTGTATACCGCTGAGTTAAATAAAACATGTCCGCGTGTTTATGACGACCTCGGGAAAATAGTAGCGCTGGAGCCTGTTGGCTATCCAACATGACATCATCAAATACTATCATGTTATTTAAAGATACATCTAGATCATCCACGTGAGGACATTCGGTAACATCGTGTATAAACTCGACTGGATTAAATTCTAGATTTTCCGAAGCGGTTTCATTAAAATCCTTCAATACTGTATAACAATCTTGATCGTCTGCGCTAGGTGCTATTAAATACAACTTGTCCCAATTGGTGTATTTCATTATTAAAGTAAGTATCAACTGAGTTTTACCTGATCCTGATGGTCCTATGATAATTCCTCGGATTGAATTTGGCAGCATAACATGATGTTTAATAGATGGCTTTCCTTTCTTCGCTGAAAAGTCGATGACTTCCATTTAATTATATTGTAATACAATTATGGATCTATATTGTATTAAATGTAAGACACGCACTCCAACAAATAACCTGACAACAACTGTAACAAAGAATAATAGACACGCCGAAACTGGAATATGCGTAGTATGTGGATCAAAAAAATTTAAGTTTATAAAAAAAAGAAACTCGGAGGTGATATTGCCAGAAAACTTGCCAAACTCCCAGGACTCCCTTGGGCTAAATATCCCGGAGAAAAGCATCTCCCAGGATATAGCTATTGTGGACCAGGTACCAGGCTTGACATCAGACTCAATGAAAATAATCAACCGAATCCGGGAGAATTTCCAGTCAACGCAATCGATGAAGCCTGTCGATTACACGACATAGCTTACAAAAGTGCTGATCTGCAGCAAAGACACCTCGCTGATGTTAATTTAATTCACGCGTTAAATTCAATACCTAATAAAAATTTCAGAGAAAAAATTGCATCTTGGATTATTAAATCTGCGATGAAAGGTAAATTATTAGTTGGTGCAAGTGTTTAAATATATAATATTTACAATAATGAGTGAAAATCGTATGAAAAAAATTTATTATTCACCGAAAGGATATTGGAAAGGATTATCTGCAATAGATAAATTATCTACCGCCGCTAAAGTTTCATATGATACCGCAAAAACATGGTTATCTAAACAGGCTATATGGCAGATTTACCTCCCTAGACCAAAATCTATAAAATATGGATCATTTGACGTTTACGTTCCGGATGAAGTTCATCAAGCAGATATTTTATATCTTCCACATGATAAAAATTATAAATATGCGTTAACCATAGTTGATATAGCAACTAGGTATAAAGACGCTGAACCGTTAAAAACAAAAAAATCTGCAGAAATCGCAAAAGCATTTGAAAAAATTTATCGTCGTAAACTTAATTGGCCAAATTTACTTCAAGTTGATCCAGGAAGTGAGTTTCGCGGAGAAGTTACCACAATGATGGCAAAAAAAATGTTACCATCAGGCGAGGACATACAAATATTCATCGTGATCAAGCTATAGTTGAACGATTTAATAGAACTCTTGCTGACAGATTATTCAGTCATCAGTATGCTAAAGAATTTATTCAACCAACTCGGTCAACAGAATGGGTAAATAGACTTCCAGCTGTAATAAAAACAATAAATGAAGAATATAAAGCAAAAAAAATAAAACCAAAGGAAATTTTGCCACCAGAAAAAAGAATTCCATGGGATTCAACTGTACGGTATTTATATGAACCCGGAGAATTAGAAGGCGGAGTTAGAAGATCTACTGATCCAATATGGAGCACTACAGCACATAAAATATACGGAATTCATTCTTCGATGACTAGGCCAACTTATTATACATTAGATTTTTATGCTCCACAAAGAAATTTTACTCATGAACAACTTTTAGTAATTCCGGAGTGTACACAACTTCCACCCAAAAATTTAAAATAATAAGTTTACTCGTTTGATTTGATTTATTCGCCGAACTCGACTAACAGCTAAATATACTAAATTATCCCATTCAACGAAATCATCAATAATCCAAATAATTGTATCAGTTATAGTTAACCCTTGTGTTGAATGTATCGTAGACGCATATCCTAGCCGCCATGGTGAATTTTCCATATTTAATGCAGGGGAAACATCAGATAAGTTAACATATACGATATCATTTAAAATTAATTTTTTTTGTTCATTAATTTCACTTCCAGGTATCTCAACTAGAATATTTTGCAATCTTGTATTTTTAGGTCTATATTGCAATGGAACCAAATCATTAGGAAATTTATTTTTATGAATTTCAAATAATTGTTTTATAATATTATCTCTTATATTTTTTCTGCTAGCTACAACAAAATCTGTCGGCGCCCATTTATCTAGGAATTCATCAAATGTCTCACCGAATATCGTTCTACGAAATACAGCAGCTTGATCTTCATCATTTTTGCATCTTATTGCAGTTTTCAAATTAGTTAAATTTTCATCAAGAGATCTTCGGTCAATATTCATTTCTTCATAATAGTCAACCTGCAATTTTAGCCAGCAATGCGGAGATATTCCCCCGAATGGAGGAGGCTGACCATTATCGCCGCAGAATACAAGTACCACATTCTTTGTTTTTAACCAATCTAAAAACATTTTTATTACCGAAATTGGCATTATACAAGCTTCATCAAACATTATCACAGAAGGAAGTTTTTTAGTTCCCATTCGTTCTGGTGTCCACTTGCCGCCGCTATATCTGAAGAAATTATGATAAGTATCTGAGTTTACTCCTTTTTCTTTAAAATCTCTGACTAACCGATGAGTTGGGGCTAACGCAATCATTTCATTTTTGAAGTATTCTATTACTCTAGTCGTTTTACCACATCCACCAGGACCATTTAAATATATTATCCAATGTTTACTTATTGATTCGTGTATACTTGGTGGTGCGAAAACGCTATCGTTTTGAATGTTAGAAACGTTAACGCTTCCACCATGATATTTTGGTTCATCAGCATAATTCGCAGTTTCATTATAACAATGTAATTCTTCATCTTTTAATCGCCAAGTTCCCCAAGATTTACCGTCTCCGAGATACGGATCAACTAAATGTTGATATTTTTTTTGTAATAAAATGAATCAGTTGCAACTCTAACAGCTATTTCAGGAAATCGATTTACCATGCTTAACAAATTTATCGTCACATAAGCTAACATATATGATCTTAAATGAACATATTGCGGCATTTCATCACTGAAGTATTCTATAATTGTTCCAAAATCTTCTCCCGATGATAATTTAACTTTTTTAGTTCCAGCAAATACTCCCTTATTTACCGCATCAGCGTAAACAAAATTTAATTCTCCAACATCTAATATTAATTTTGAAGTTTTTCGTCGTCTAATATTATCATGACCGTATTCTCCTTGTGTAAATTTACCGATTATAATTCGATTAATTCTTTTACTTTCACTGATAATAGACTCTCTTATAGATTCGCAATTCCAATGTTTATGTTTATCTGGAGTAGGTAACCAAATATCAGTTTGTTTTTTACTAAATATTATTTCAGATATCACTAAATCCGTAATTATTCCATTATCTAACCCCCACCTTAATAAAACAGTAGGAATCCATGATTTTTCACTTAAATGCCGACCAAACCATAAATAACTTACAGGATGAAGTCCATCAGCGAGTTTAAACTGAACAACTTTAGCAATTCCAGTTAAATCATAATCTGGCAAACTTCCATTTACCGATCTTCTTAACATATTATGACTAGGAATACCGAATCGAAGAAAGTATTTGTTGCATTCTCCTCCACCAAGAAAGCTTCCTGGGTAACACGCATTCATGTCTACTGATACAATTTCTTCATCTGGAATAGAATATATTATTCTATTAGAAGTAATACCGTATTCATTCAGTTGATACTTAGTATTCCACAAACCGCCATGTCTAAATTCTAAACAACTGTCACGAAATTCATTAACAAATTTCCCTCTAGTTGGTTTCCAAGAATTTCTTTCTTTGGTTATATGAGATGCAATAGTTTCAGCAGAAAAGCTTATTTGAGTTAATTTTTCTATATCGTTTACATCAGTAATATAGCCTCTAGCCATTTCCACCATTGATTCTTGTAATTCTTTATTGCGATAAATTATTCCTTCAGAGGTTACAAATTGGGTATGTTCACCAGATCCATCTCTAAATAACCAAACGTTAACTGGTTTATCTTGCATATTGTTTTTAATCCAATCAAACATATCGCCAGTATAATATCTAACAGTTTTTTTCTCAGGAAAATCACCATCATTGATTCCCCAGGCATGAAAATTATGATCAAGGATTACAATAGGAGTCCCTTTAGATAAATACTTTCCAGAATTATAAAATTCCTGATCCGGAAACATTTTAACCATGATCGGTATTTTTAACTTTTTTTCTAACTCGATAATATCCTTTTTAGTTGCACCGGTTTCAACAATGCGATCATTCCAAGTATTAATAATTTCTTTTCTTCGCTCAGTTAAACCACTACTTCGTTTAGAATTGGAAAGATGTTTAATGACTTGTTCAGCAACACAATTTAACGTTGATGATAATTTCATCCCACCAACTTGATTTTCATCTGGTGTTGGAACTAGAAATAAACCATAAACAATAACATTATAAGGATAATCTCTATTGTAATAACTACTATCAATACCGACTAGTTCACCTGGTTTTGTTTTTTGATTCAAATTAAATAATCGTTTACCGTTTGTTACTCTACTTCGATGATGAAATACTCTCCAAGTTTTATCAGAGATATTTTTTTCATCTTCGGGTAGCTCGATTCCTAGTATCAGTGCTAATTCTTTATCTCTTTTTCTTCTAGCAATTTGTCGATCAGTTAGAACTTTATAAAATGTTACATAAGAAGAATCTAGTGTGTATTTCTTCGAATAATCTCCACCGAAATCTATCGCGGATAATATTTCCCTGGCTCGATCTATAGTCATCCTATTATCGTCAAATTTTGTTATAAAAGTAGAATAAACATAAGCGGCTCCATTTTCCCTGTAGATTTTTTTTGCTTCCTTTATTCCATTAATAATCCGTTTCCTATATTTGCTAGATTTTATCATGGAAAAGTTTATTTTGGTAATTCTATCTAGATCAAATATCTGCCTTTTTCTAGCAGGCTCTACAACATCTATTCGTGACAATTTCTTGTACATATATTTAGATGAGGGGTTTATCGTTAAATTCTGAAGATTTTCTTCATTCATAGGTTGAATTATATTATTATTGTATTTCATTATTATATAAAGAATAAATATTCAATTAAAAATTAAAATTAACTATAATATAAGATGTCAAACAAGTGTAAATGGATTTGGAAAAATGATCGTGGATTATGTAATAGAAATTGTGTCGGAGAATACTGTGCTACACACAACCAACAAATCAAAAACGGATCTCCTGGAAAAGTGTATTGCATACGATGCGGATTTGCCATCAAAGGAAAAACTCGATTATGTTTTGACTGCGGTGGAATGAGATATCGAACTTTTGCTAGATATTATCAACAAAAATACAATAAAATATTCAACGAAGAAGATTTTATATCCGGAGATTACAAAAATAAATTAGAGAATTAATAACTTCCTATAATATAATGAACAAAGATATGTTTATTCAACATCGTGTTTACACAAATTACGAGGCTTCCCGGGGTGGTATTGTTCGACATAAAGTAACAAAAAAAAATATCGGCAGTGTAAACCATAATGGTTACATGATGGTGGGTATTCGCCACAACGGAATAGGATTTAATTTCTCCGTGGCGAGGTTTGTATACGAATGTTTTAACGAGCCGATTCCTCCAGGTTTAGTAGTAGACCACAAAAATCGAAATAGACTCGATAACAGATTGGAAAATCTCCGTGTTGTTACTCCGAGAGAAAATAATCTTAATAGCGCACCAAAAATTAAATTAGCATCTCGTCGACCGATCATCGGAGTACATGATGGACCAACTTTAGAAGAATCCGAAAAATATTTTTCATCAATATATTCTGCTGGAAAATATTACGATATTCACCGTCAGAGTATAAAACATTGTTGTGATGATATTTGTAATCAGGCTTTCTCGAAGAAGTTCCAATACTGGGTTTCCTTTGTGTATAAGTAGAATTACAAGTATTAAATTATTTTTTTTAATATTTTTTTCATGTACATCAATTAGAAATAAAATTTTTTATAGTATATTATATAATGAACGACGAAAACATTGCACTGCTTTACACCGAACTTGATAAAGTTAGCAAATACGTACCGAAAAATATTGATTTTACTTCAGAATGGCTCGCCAATGAATACAAGAAGGTTATTGACGCACGAAAACGTGGGTGGAAAACCCATAGAAATCAATACAGAATAATCAAAGCGCTTATTGATGCTCGCAATAAGACGCTTGTGGGACAAAAAGATATAAAACTATTTGTTAAAGTATCCAAAATCATCAAGAAAATAGAAGACGATATCAAGAAGATATTTGAAATTGAAAAAGCTGCTGAAGAAGCTGCCGAGCAAATGGAAAAACTAATGGAGGAATTACCTGATGATGATGAAGTCGTCAACGATGAAGTCATCAACGATGAAGTCGTCAACGATGAAGTCGTTAACAACGAAGTTGTTCACGATGAAGTCACAACGACAGTTTAAGTTAATAATTCCGCTTACTTAACAACTCTGTTGTCAACAACTATGTTGTCAACAACTATGTTGTCAACAACGATTCATTAATCATATCTTCAACAGATTTTTCTCCATATTTGTCGACAACATAGTTGTTGACAACAGAGTTGTTAAATTGATTATGATTTTCACTGAAGATTTTTTTTGTTCTGAAGATTCTTGCACTTCTGGCGACGGAATCGCTGGCGACGGAATCGCTGGCGACGGGATCGTTGGAAATGCTTGCATTTCTGGCGATTCCATGATAGCTTTATTGTCGGAAACGCTAGCGTTTCTCGCGCTGATTCTTTCAAGTCTGCTGATTTCTTCATATTGTTCATTTATCGTTGATGTTAAATCATCTATGATTATTTTATTATCTTCGATGGTGGCATTTAACTTGGCAATGGTTTCTTCAACGTCGTGAAGTTCATCGATTGCTTTTTCTTGCAGTTGTAAGATATGATCTCGCCGTCGTAATTCACATGTCAGTTTATTGATCAATTCTTGACGTTCGTCTAGTTGTTTTTTCATTTCGCGAGCTTTATTGGTCAATTTATCATGGGAGGTTTGTAAGCGCACACACGTTTGCCGTTTTTTTTTAATCTCGTAGGCAAGGTATTCCATTTTTTTTGTTAAATTTTGACCCGCGGACGTACCAGCTAACCCTCCTGGGAATTTACCATCGCCGGATGCATCAGTCCATATTTTATACAACCGTGTAAGTCCGATATTAAATTGGGCTGCGATATCTGATACTTTGCACTGTCCACGCAACTGAATAATTTGCTCGTACTGTTCTGGTGACAAATATTGTGCTCGGTTTGGCATATTTGAATATATATATTTGAAATATAAAATATTTTTAAAAATAATATTAAGTTGATACAACAAGTAACAATGATGGATAATAATGATGAAAATTAATCTCGAACAATAACGAGTAAGATTTATGCAACAAATTGCTGTTTTTTTAACAACCACAGTAATTATGACAACTTCGCTAATATTTTAGCGATAATTCTCCAAAAATTTTATTTACTGTTGCTCGCGATTAATTCTTTTTAACATTATTTATCATTATTTCTCATGTTAATTCCTTAACATTATTTTTCAAAATCGTCAACGATAGAATCGCCAACAACGAAGTTGTTAACAACGAAGTTGTTCACGATGAAGATCTAACAACGAAGTTGTTAACAACGAAGTTGTTCACGATGAAGTTGTTCACGATGAAGATCTCACAAACAAGCTAATAACCAATTCTTCTCCGCGTAAGTCAATCAAGTCGCCGTCTTGGTTTGTGAGTTTAAATTTCATTTCGTTGATGAGGTCATTATGGCACCGCATATATGCTGGATTAACAGGATCATCTATGATTAAATATCCAGGGCTGACAGACGGTGCAGTAGAATAAAGTAAATCTGCGGGGTGAGCTTTATTTGATTTTTCCACATCGATCTGGTAGCTACCTAAGACGGCACTACATGTTAAATTGATTGATACCACGTTTGATATGTTGACGTTGCCAGGTGCTAAATGTCTACCATCACCGTTGGGAGAATTATTATGCGTAAGAAAAGTTGGTTTTGGTTTATTATCTTTCCAACGTTGATGAATTTTATTAAACCCCTCTTCGATGGCAAGTCTGAGATTTTTCCTTAGTTCAGATGGATTATATTCGTCTGGTTTATAATTTGGGAAATCTCTGTACATTCGAGCTTCAATTGTTCGGTATAGAGGAGAATTTTCATCAGTATAAACACTGATCATTCTTTGGTTATATTTTTCCATGTCATCAATGATCTTATTGGCTGCGGAGACCACACTGATAAACTCAGCTTGTGTAAGAAGGCCAGATCTCAACGATGGTAGCAGCAAATTAAAATCTCTATTCATGAAATGAAATGAATATTCTAAAGAAGGAAATGAAAGACTACCCACTTCTACCTTAACAGCAGTAAAACCTTCCTTTTCAGGATTCCGACGACTAGATCCTATAACAATTATTGTAGGTCCGCCATGTATTTTTTTTTCGTAAACTTCTGTTAATTTTAATTCCTCAAAATAGTCATATGTCCGCGACGGATTTTCAGGTCCTATTGCATCAGTGAGATAATCAGATTTTACCGGCTCTGGTGTAGAATCGCCAATTTCAGGTTGTTCTTTAGGCCATCCTAGCACTGTTCTTATTGAGCTGTTGTATATGTCAACGGCATATCCCTCTGCGATCTCAATAATCGACGATAATCTAGGTTGATCAACTTGGATATTTATCGGCGGTTTATCACTGATTTCAACACCCGCTATCGACGCTATTCTGCGTGCAAATTCATCATTAATGTTTTCAATTTCATAACTCCCAGTAGGTATCCCTACGACGTTCCAATCTGGAGTACCATCGGGACGATTTTTATACGCAAACACAAGAGAATTATTAGATGGTTGATTACCAAATTGATCAGATCGAATATTAGGCCAACTATTGTATACACGCAACTTAGCTAATGCTATTTCGTATACTGAAATCGGAGATGGAAAATTAACAACAAATTCAGGTCTTTTTGACGATATTGATATCATGAAAGTTTGTCTTTGCGATGTATTATCGGATATCTGTTTGAGCAACTGAATATCAGACATGTTATTGTATATTTTTGAGATTCTAAATGTCCGCGTTAGATGAAAAAGATTGTCCAATCTTTGTCATTACGGAATTATACAATTGTGTTATAGTGTAAAATTCATCATCGGTGATTACGGAATCGTCGAGAAATGATGAAATTAACGCTGATACATTCGAGTAGGCGCTTTCCACCATAGAGTATTTCGCGGTGTAGTCGGCGAGTTTAGTTTGTGCGCATGATGCTAATTTTTTAGTAATCGCGGTAGAAATTCCAGCAATTGTCGATATTGCCGATATAGTAATAGGAACTACAATTGGAGCTATCATGGTTACCGACGACAGTATAATACCAGCGGAGGCAAGAAGTCCAGAAACTGAATAAACTGTGAAGTCAATCACAGTAATTCTACGTCGATATTTTTTTATTTTTATTTGATATTCGTCAGCGATCGTCTTAAGTTTAAAAGAATATTCTTTGACGGTATCGTATCTGAAATTGTTAGCAGTTTCAGATTGTAGATCTTTGTTCATATTATTGTAAAAAAGCTAGCGTTTCTAAATCGCAAGTGATTCAAGCAATATCACCTAGATACTCTAGTATGTACTTATAACTAAGTGATTCAATAGAATCATCTGTTGGACTAATTCTAAATGAGATAGCATCTGACATAAGATCATCGTTTAAATAAAATGTCACGCAGTTGATACCACTACATACTTCGACGGAGTTGTAATTAATCCCTGTTATTCTAAGCTGCTTGTCAGACACAACTGTGATACGATAAAAACCTTTGATGGTATTATCAGAATAAACACCCGCGGGATCGGTCAAATTATTTCCGTCGGCGCGGGATTTAACCCAGTCAATAATACCACTCCTGATAACATAAGCAATTTGCCTGACCTGTATCAGAGGATGGTTTATTTTATCGTTAATTACCCTGAGATTGTCTAATCGGGTATTAACCGCGCCGATATCGTTGACTGATTTTTGTTGACCCGCGATAATATCAGTGATAGTTGTAGTAACATCTTTATCCTTAACGTTTACTTTATTAAAAAACTTTTCAAGGATTTTATCAGCGGATGAAAAATTTCTTCTTAACGCGCTAAATTGATTTACGTGGACATCATATTCTGTTCTCAGCTGGATTATAGCATCAACTGCAATTTTAATACGTGCCAGTTGTAAATCAACTTGATTTGGAATACCTGTAAAATCGTTTAAAAATTGCTCAAATTTGGATAATTTTTCGGTAATCACGGATATAAGGATACTCGGTGATAATTTTCCCTTGTTAAATACAACAACAGAATTATCATCTGCGGTAGGATCTTTTGTCAATAAATCATCTAAAGTAACATTACTTGTCTTTAACTTACCGTATTTGTTCTGAAATAAAACTATTTCATCATTATCAATATTTGCCAAATTTAACGTTTTTGATAGTTCATCACCGATCATTTTCGTTATCTCGGTTATGTTAATTTTTGATTTTTCTTCCTCACGTGCGTGTGTGCGTGTGTGTGTGCGTGCGCGTGATCTTCCCCAAATATCAACCATTATATTGTAAAATCACTTGTGATTCCAATTCAATTGTGATTGTTAAATATTTCTCCCGCTGGTATATTTATTTACTATTAAATGCGGAGATTTACCAGGATTTTTAGATATTTCTGATAAAACATTTAATACTTCCTGGCCACATATTGGCGGATCTGTTAGTTGTTGAGTTGGTAACGTAGAATAATAAAGAGGAGGTTTAGTATTGGAGATATACCGCATAAACTCCTTCGGCGGGGCTAATCCATATGAGTCAAAATAAACAATACTACGCGGATCAATGATATATGCAACCCAATGTGTTCCAGGTCCTTTGTTATCATCAAGATTAATAATTCCTGTTTCTTTAAGAAACGGAGCTAATGGTAATTGATCCCGCATAAAAACTCCTCTGAAATTTTTTATTTTTAATTTTTTTACTGCTTCGATGAGGTCAAAATTGGACATTGGTGTAACCACTGATGGTTCCTTTAATACATTGGCGGTCTTCCTAGTCGTAGACCTCTTCCCTTTTTTTTATATCCTTGTCCGGTTGCTGCTTTTATTAAATTTGCCATAGCACCACGTCGAGTAAGTGCTGGAGCCATTGAAGAAATTAACCCTGGAAGTATCATAGATAGAGGTAAAATTCCACCTTGTTTTCCACCTTGTTTATATCCTTGACCGAGTGCTTTTTTCAAACCTATGCCGGCAGCGGAGCCGATTGCACCAAGTGCGGCAGCTTTGGCAACAGCTGGTGCAGCGGCTGCGATAATTCCATGAATAGCTGCAAGAAGAGGAAATATTCCGCCATTTTTTATCATATCTGCAACGGCAGCTTTTGAAAATTCAAGTCGAACTCCCTTACCGGACAATACTGCTTTATTATAGTGACCCAGTTGAGTAGTAGTCAACGATAGTTTATGTGAACCACCAGTCATCTGAGCAGGTTTCAAATTAATTACAATTCCACATTCTTTAGCATTTTTTGATCTCAATTTTTTAATCTGATTATCTGTTAATTGAACAGTAACAGTGCTATATGTCATCTTTATTGTAGATACGATGTGTTTTCAATTAGAATCACTTGCGATTTAGAAACGTTAATGTTTCTCGATTAAAGATTTTCCACTGGTGCGTCGACGAGTCTCATCTGTCCACCTATTCCTTCAATAAGCATAGATTTATCGCTAAGAATAACTGCGAAAGCTCTGTAACCACCACCGGGTTGTCCTACTAGTGCACTGAATGTTATGTCGACTACGGATTCTTTTGTCAAGTCGAGATGTTCCAGTGAAAAGTAATAAATAGGATACAATGTTTGAAAATCATACTGGGATATTTGCAGTCCGGTGTCTACGTTTTGATCACGACCCATAAAAGAGAGCAGTTGATGATATACTCGTGCAACGTTGTTTTCATCGTTGTTAGATCTCAACTTTATAGGTTCAGCTGGTTCTTGTTGACCGTTTATCCTCAGAGAAACTTCCGTTACGTCTAACCGATCAAATATCATATGAGATCGCATTTGCTGGACAGCAGCATGTATTCGATCTCTACTTTGCAACGCTATAAATATATGTCTTGGTGCTGAAATTCCTCTTTTTCCTGGTAGATTCCAAGTAAATTCACCCTGATTAGCTTCAAGAGTGTCAGTAGTGGAAGTTAACCAACTTATAAGACTACTTGCGCCAGTCTCCATCCAAGATAATAATCGTTGATTGACGGCAAGAGAGGGTGTTAGTACTGGCATCCAAAGAATTATCTTAGACAGGACAACTGTACCATCGTCGGCAGCTCGAGTATTATTATCAGTGTTATCAGCAGGAATTCGCCAAATAGCATTATTACTATCAGTTCTTCGGTTTAACACAACAGTGTGTTTTGCGCCGTAGATAACTTTTCTGACATTTCTGCAAAATCCAAAAATATGATGAAGCGGAATAGCACATGAAAATCTTCTTCGTTGTCCTTTTAACATACTATTTCTAATTGCGCAACCGAGATTATAATTCGCGTTTATCGAAAGTACTGCGGGAGTTACTCCATCACCAGCAGCATTTCGTACATTTCCTGAATTATATTGAACTGAATCAGCATGATCACTATTGTCTTTGACAAACATCATAGACGGTCCAGCAGATCTTGTATAATCATCAGAATACCTGGCGAGACCAAGAATTGTAGTGGCGATATCAACATTATTGTTTATTGATTCTATGTCATTTCCGTCGATGATGTATTTTGCACCTTCAAACAACGCCATAATCCCATTATTCACAAATCCAACTTTAGTTTCTGCCGGATAAGGATTTCCGTTTCTCATCAAAATTTCTCCTTCAAATTCAATATACGCCTCGCACGGCAAAAAATATTTGCTTTTATCCTGAACTTGCAGATCGATTCTACCTGTTGCGTTTGGTTCAATTGCTCTGTAAGCAAAATATTGATAATTTCCAACAGAATCATCTTTAGGTACCGGTGCTTCCATGTCAAACGCAGTATCGATAATTTTCTTGAACGACATTTTTTATACTAAGACATTTTTATTTTCAATTACAATGTTATCATCGTCGCATTCTTCGAAGTCCACTTCCTGATATAGCGCTAGATAGATTAACATTTTGTGACAATTCTGGTGAATTTGCTATCAACGAGACTATTTTTTCTTGTGCGGCAGTATTGATAGCTTTGCTTATCCTTGCTGGCATATTTTCAGTAGAAGGCAATTGAATTTTTTGTTTTCTTCCAAATAAAGATTTCATCAGCGAAGATGCTTTATCTTTCACGAAGGAAAATGCCTTACCTGCTACATCTCCTACTGAACCAAGGGTTTTATCACTAATTACTCCAATAGCTTTCATTCCAACTTGTTTAGCAAACGGAGCAATTTTTGGAGCCATTCTTGTGAAGAATCCTAGCATGGTATCCCCTAGTCCTTCGCCGTAAAATGTTTTATATACCGGAAGGCGTGAATTTACAACAAATACCTGAGTCGGTTTATCGTGATTGTAATGAATAATCATTCTTTATTGTACAATCGTTGGAATTCTAATTGTGGAAACACTAGTGTTTAGTCACTATAGTATCCACGGTAATGACTGTTTTCCATTAAATCGTCAATAAATTCTCTGTAGGTATGTAAATCAATTATTTTATTTTGAAATAACCGCTGAGCTATATCAGCTGATTCATTAATTATCTCAACGGAATTATTTCCGGCAAGTCTTCCTCCTGTTAGAACTTCTAATCGAGAAACATCTCTAACGAGACTATCTGGACATATTTGTGTGTCATGGTAATTAATTGGATTTAATCCACTTCCTGAAGATCCTCTTGGTTGTTGCGTTATTATCGGCTCTGGTGCTAAATAATATGATTCTAAATCCGTAATTCCTGGTATTGGTTTTGATTTTCTACTACTAGAAGTTCCTTTTATTCTTGCGGATTCATATTTAAAAAGGGTTTTTTTGTCTTCATACAAACGTTTGACTCCTTTGTCGTAAACTATATAATCAATACTATTTTTATTAATTCTGAAATTATTAGTTTTTAGCTTAAACATTACATCAACCCAATTGTTAATATCACTAGCATATTTACTGCTTTTGTCAGAGAGAAAATGAGATTTATTAAAAAATGTATTCACGGCGAGTTCATGCAAATCTTTCAGATCAGTTCTTTCAATATCGTCTAATAATTCATCAGTAAACCTTGCACGGAGTTCCACCATTTTATTTCCTTTATCTATCCGTTGTTCTGCTACTATTGTTTGGTTTAATGCTGGTTTAACATTTTTTGATATTTCTTTAAGTAAATCAGCTATTGGTTTTTCATCGGTACTCCTAAATGCATCATCGGAATCACCGTATAACGCAGTTTTTATACCAGTAGTAATCGGCTCAAATTTTTGCTGTTGTCCTGTAAAGAGATCAGTTTTTGCTTGCTGACGATCTTGTAGTTTTTCCTTTAGTCGCTCATGCACGGGTAAAAATTTATTAATAGTTTCGAGCTTTTCTCGGGCATACTTTCTCGATGGTGCCTCTTGGATCACTGGTGATTTAACTTCCATATTAAATTATTATATCAATTAATTGTAAAATTTTCGGATGACCATGTCGCGCAGTATTCATTTTTCGCCGCGGTCCACCACCCGACCATCATTTTTTTGTCTGTATATTTCAGCCATATTTGTAAATGATAAAGGCAGCCTTCGTGTGAGAGTTATTGGATTACAAAAGTCGAAACCGGAAAATAAATTGGTCGGCTCACACTCTCTGTAGAATGATAAAGGCAGCCTTCATGTGAGAGTATTGGATTACAAAAAGTCGAAACCGGAAAATAAATTGGTCGGCTCACACTCTCTGCTGCTGTTTCCATACCTCTCTAGTTGTAGTTTGTAAGTCTTGGTACACAAAGAAGTTTTTACTTCTGAGGATTTCCTCTGGGACTGTGGAAGGATTCGTTTTGAACTTTTATACCTACAGCAAAACAAAAGATATCTTGATTTCTGACAGACTTTTACTTGGTCCAATACATTTCCACAACTTAAATTAGACACACCCACACATGCACATGCACACACACGCTCACATATTAAACTAGAGATATGCAGAGATGCTACCTGGATTTCATCATAAAGGGAGTAAACAAAAATGGTGGGTTGGGGTGAGAGAGGAATCGCCCATAGTTCAATTAGTTTTCTCTCTCTCTTTCTCTCTCTCTCTCTCTCTCTCTCTCTCTCTCTCTCTCTCTCTCTCTCTCTCTCTCTCTCTCTCTCTCTCTCTCTCTCTCTCTCTCTCTCTCTCTCTGAAATCAAAATCATTAAAAGATGTTTCCTCTAGTTGTATAAGCATCAATCAGTTGATTGCTTCTGAACTTACTTTGCTACTTATTCTATGCATGAATAATGTTCTGTACTGAGACCCCCACCCCCTTTCACAGTCTACTGACTGAAAGGGCATACTCACAGCTAACTTAGCCAGCTGGAAAACTATGAAAACATTTCTTTATGGTTTCTCTGTACAATTTTCCACAGCTCACAAGTAATGTCTTTAAGATACTTCTGCTTTAACGTAATATAATTCACTAACATAAGCTTAACTTTACAGTTTAACTTTCTTGAATTATCACTCTATTGACTATTATGTAACCGCTCCGGTGGCCTAGTGGTTAGAGCGTCCGCCTCGGATGCGGGAGGTCGTGGGTTCGATCCCCGGTCGAGTCATACCAAAGACTTATAAAAATGGTACTAACAGCTGCCTCGCTTGACGCTCAGCATTAAGAGGTTAGTGTTAGGACTGGTCGGCCTGGTGTCAGGATAATGTGACTGAGTGGGACATCATGCTATATGTCTGCGGCATGATGCCCCAGTGCTAGACATCACTATAAACTGCTACACTGCAGACATCGTAGTGATATGACTGAAAAATTGTTAAAAGCTACGTTAAAATCATAAAAACACACACAAACTATTATGTCAGATTTATGTTTCCATAATGCTTTACTAGGATTTTAAGTCCATTAATGTCATAGCCTACTTGTTCAAACATGAATTTTGATCAAATAAATTTCTTTTTTTTCTTCTTAATTTAATTTTAAGACCTTTTTTATTAGATTTATCATAATCTTCATTGTGCTAAGGATATATAGTTTTGTAGCACATGATCCCACAGGCTAAACTGTGAGAAGAAAATTTTATGTCTTTCCCACATTTAATTTTAACATACCCCCGAAATGAAAGGATGGCCGTCAAGCTGTCTGTTTTTGACCATCACACATGCATAACGGATGAAAAGTGCATTTTACTTTTAAATTGTCTGTATTTTAATGTTGGTTGTATGTCTATCTTTCCCACATTTAATTTAAAACAAAAACGAAATGAAGGATTGACCGTCATGCTGTCTGTTTTTTGACCATCACACATGTATAACGGAGTCATATTTAATACAGTTATTTGGTTCAAAGTCACTGTTATCTCCATTAATGCTTTTGCAGCTCCAATAATCTGATTTACTTCCTAACATTAAATCTAAATTGCCTTCATCACTATGATCAATCAGTTAGCTGAACAAAATCATCAGCTAAAGATGAATCAGTCCAGGAATCATCCAGTTTGGGTCTTCTAGATAGCCTGTATTATAAATGCCTATTTGTAAAATATCCTTGATGCAAGGTTCATTCTTTGACAGAATGTATGTTATGGGGCCCAATGTTCCAATCAAATTTAGTTAAACAACCATTCATGTCAAGCTGAAGAACTTGATGTATTAACAATTAACGAAAATATACACATAAAAAAGAGCTACAATATTTCTGCTGGCTTTACCTTTGTTGTGACAATCACTTTAAGGGTGAATGGCTGAAATAAAATTGTATACTGCCTGAGTACATTACTGCACTGAGTACATTACTGCACAGAGTACATTACTGCACTGAGTACATTACTGCACTGAGTATATTACTGCACAAAGTACATTACTGCAGTGAGTACATTACTGGACAGAGTACGTTTTCATATACATATCCTGAAACAAATTAGCAGGAGTTCTAGTGCATTACCACTATCCAAGTGGACAAATTCATACAAATTCTGCGTGAATCACATATTGCATGCATTGGGAGCATCTACGAATATGTGCCTGAAACACAAATCCCCTATTGCTGCTATTGATAAATTCAGAGCATATCGAGCTAAATGGACAAATGGATGTGCCGAAGGCCAGGTGGATGAGTTGACAAACAGATGAATCAAATGGTGAAGCATATATGCCCTAACTTTATTTGTGGTAATACAAAAATCTTCCCTAACAAATGGCATGCTAAAGTCATAAAGTATACAACTAATTTTTTTAACAACTAATATTTTAACTCAGTACATTGTTGCAGACTTTGGAGAATAGATTTTGTCCTATGATATTAAATGCAATTCTTTTCGTTCTTTTTGTATATTAATATAAAGGCAAAATGAATCAAAACAAGGCAGGTGCATGGGGTTTAAATGCCTCCATGTTAGGATAGTTGCCAGATATCAGGCAAAATCTAGAAGCATCTGATGTGTTGTTTAACTCTGTTGTTGCTTTAACTAACTTTGGTTGGTCCACGTGATGCATTGGCATCTTTACATGAATGTGAAGGGTGTTCATGCTAGAAATCTATGAGAGAATATTGTTCCTTCACTGGTCTTTGCATGCAAATATGTCAAAGGTGTGGACACGAGCCTTGTTTTACCTTTAAAAGTCCATGAATGAAGTATTTTATTTGTATAGTGCTGGACATGGATGTCTGGCAAATAAACTTAATCATATTAGGGGTGAAACGAGTCACGTGTTCAACATATCTCATTCAGCATATTTTGTAGGGACACGTTTGTGAACATCCGAAATTGGAAGAATTTGGTTATAATATTGAAGTAATCGTAAGTTTTAATTGAAATGTCTTACCATTATCAAAACGATTTGCCTTTGCTCACACAACTGAGGTACTCTGCAAAACTGAAGCTGATTTCAATGATTATTTGTCCTTGTAAGGTGCCTGCTGATACATGAATCAATGACCCGAAACAATGATGGGCTATTGAATACCACAAAAATCCATATAATCATATGAAACATCCCGGAACACTAGATTTATTTTCTGACTTTAATTATTCATTGATTATGCATTATTACATTAGACTTTTTATATCTGTGCACCAGTAATTACGTTTATATTTTACCTAGAAATTATAAAAATGCTAACTCCTTAAAAAGTTATCCATTTATGACAACAATGAAAAATAAAAAAGTTTGATTCAACGCTCACAATTAGGATAGTGAGTGTATTTACATAATGGCAACACCGCATGTACATTGCAGGACTGAGGTTTCACTAGACAGTTTCTTTTTGTTTGGCAAATTTTCATCCTACGATGAAATATTGCAGATAAATGATAATAATATTACAATGAAGATAAAAAATAAAAACCAATTAATGATTTTCTTGAAAGGATACTTGTAAGATTCTGACTGAGGTATCAAGGTTAATTCCTTATTCAACAGGTGGTTTTGATACTAAACCGATAATACTACCAACACCTCTTTTTACATTCATTTTTGATAGAAAAGAGCTGTATCAACATGTTCTTATGACGAGGCGGCTAAGAGATTCAATATGTACATCATTTATTTTGAACATTTACTAGTACTACAACAAATTAGCATATTTTTCATCACCCGTCTTCCATGTAGATTTTTAGATATTTACCTTTGTGGCTAACACATGAAAACGTACAAGACAAGTCGGCTGCTCATTTGCAGCCCAAGTTACGCATTTGATCTCCAATGTTAGTAAAGCTGTGACTGGCAGTCATCAACAAGGTAATCCATTTCCAAACCTAACTCAAAAATATGTAAACCACATTACATATTTAGCTTATGTGTGAATTACTAAATGCTATGGTTGGGATAATTAGGCTCTTGCCTTTTACCTTAACAATTAGGGGTGTCAAAATACGAAACTATCTAGTGATACCTTAAGAATTTAAACTGCAGTTTGATTAAGGTAAAATCTTCTTTTTTCAAAATGTGGGTAATTCTAATATACAACGCAGCCTTAATGTGTAAAATTCAAGTTTGTTTTTTTACTTTTGCTTATTCCTTTTATCGATGAGCAAAAGCCATCAGAGAAAGAGCTATAAGACAGCTAAAAACTTCATTTATTACTTTCCTCACTGAAACCTACCGTTTCCTTATAACGTGCCAGTTTCATCATTTTTCATAGACAATACTTCCTCTATTGTTAGTGCCGGGTGATATCAGAGATATCTGACAACACAAATAATACAACTCTTCATGAAATCTGAAATAGTAGTGATTAAAGATGCACAAGAAGCCAAGCTGAATCACTTGTACAATAACTGTAGAATGTACATGCTAAGTACTTGAAAGAATAATAATGCACATCACAGCATATATAAAGTGAACAATGATTTAATAAAAAAAGGTCAAATTTTCTACAAAATAGAAATCTGAGGTAAAAGTATAAAGGGAGGCAACTCCTAAGGAAACCCCAAATTGACTTGACCAATGTTTGTATACAACCAATTCATTCAGGAAACTTCAACAGTGAAATTCTATACCCAGACTCAGCACATCTGCTGACTAGACAGTATGTATGGAAAAAGTTTCACACCTCTAAGAAGGTCACCTTTGGGTCGTTTTCACACTGTCCAGCTCATATTGTTGGTGAAGCTGCTGCAGACAAGTTTATTTTCCTAGTGATTGTAACATCCCTACACTCAACTCGGTAGTAAAAAGAAAATCATGCAGAATAAATCAGAGGAGGAGAACAACAGTTTTAAAAAGAAATTTATTTCTTGCAAGTCACCAAAACTCCAGTGAAGTTGATGTTGATGCACCTATTCATGAGAAAGTACTACAACAACTTATGCAGGTAACTCCCGATGAAACCTTTGATGTTATCCAGGCTAGCAATGTCTCTTTGGCAAGTGTGTTACCACACACCTTGAAGCCTAGAAGAAATGAAAACCCTGAACGTCAAGAAGAATGCAGTCAGTCATCAGTAAAATCAGATGAAACTGTGAGTATTAATTTTAAAAAATTTACACATTTATTTGAAGGTTTTGCATATGTGCGATGCTCCAAAAGCACAAGTTATCATGGACAAGCAAATGGTATGGTGCTGTGCATTATAGCTGCAGCGACTTATAAAAACTGCAGTTTCAAATCTATGGGTGTGGAATTGTATGAAACAGCACAAATGTCACACTGGCTTTCAGCTTATGTGATTAATGAATCCCTGGGTTTACCAGTTGTAAAATCTAAAGCTGGTAAATCAGATGTACTTTTAGTTCTATCATGCATGAACATTAAAGTTCCAGATCCACATGGATTACAGTGAAAACTTAATATTCTATCAGACAAAATGGTAGACATAAATGAAGAACAGGTGGAAAAAACTAGCAATATGTGCACCGCATTAATCTCATTGCTTGGGGCAGTGATGATGAAGCAGTTGATACATAATATGATGTCTCCTAAGCAAGCAGGTCACAGACTGGGCGTGAGGCATCCACACAGTTTTTACCATTAATTGAAACACCCGGAAGATATTAGTAATTTCACTGCATGTTAGCAACAAACTGCAGAAAACTTAAGTGTGATCACAAAAACAATAAATGCAAAAAGAACTTGAAAAGTGAAGAATCAATTGTCTCAACTGAATCAAAATGTCTTAAACGTTATTTGCAAAATATTTAGTCTCGTAAAATATTAATTGTGCAGTCAGTCACAAGTGATACAAACTCTCAGAAAACAATAACCTTACGCCAGTATTCAACTTCCCAAAATCACCCTGTTGTACACTACAAATGTTTTGTTCATAGATTACAAACAATATACAAGCAAATCAAAACCATTAAATTAACTAGTTTCCCAAAAGCATATGATAAAAGATTGTACTGTCAAAAAATAGTATCATGTATTTGGACCAGGATTCGGTTAGATCTTGTTGTACAAGTGATGATGTATTTGTTCACTATTCCAAAAACTGCTATTGACAGTATATTATATTGCTTCCAGGGTCAGCACACAATGTGTCGATCTAGATCAATGGTCTGTTGTACACATCTTGCATCTTAAAGTACTAAATTTCTTCCCTATGGGAAACATCTTCAACTCATTATGTCAGATATTTTTAAGTTATAGGTTAAATTAGATAATCATTGCAGCAAAAGAAATTTAAAGCAAATGTCAAAACTGTCAACCACCAACAAAGCTGAGAGCCTACATCACCGTGTTTTCACTTATGCTCCAAAAATACTGTTTGGAGCCGAAACTTTTCTGGTCTGTGTAATTCAGCCACTCATTCATCTTCACTGGTCTCTGGCTAGTCTACCATTCATTTGGCAAAACATATAGGAGTTAAAGTTAAATTTCAAGATCCATTTTATAAACAATTAAACAAAATTGACATGAAGTTAAAATATGACAGTAAGAGGCAAATGACTTTTCATTACAAAAGGAATAGGTACTTTTTGCAAGATGAAAAATAATCAAACAATACGTATAAGCTCTGTTTTTACTGAACCAATTCAGGAGATTGATGATGAACACGAGTACAAATCTCAAATAGATAAATGGTGATCTTAGCTGGTCTATATTCTGAATAGTCTCATTTATTATTACCATCCTTTCATAAATACGTTAACAGTTATGTCGCTGCTCGCACAATCGTACGTGTGTATCTTTTCATAAAGATTACCTTAGTTTGTAGCATCGCTTATATCATTGGAAAATAGTAGTTCTTGAGTGCTTGGATCAACGTAAACAATATAGACATCATTGACTAGCTGAAAAGGTACCTGGAAGAATGCGAGTTGGTCAAAGCATGAATAAAGCAAAAATCTGCATGGAATATGTTTATAAAAAAAAAAACAAGGATTACAGTGACGATAGGCGTAATTTGCACTGTGTAAGTATTGTACTGTACAATATAGCTCCAAACCACCTGTAAATTATGAAGTCTCTATTTAGCTTTATTTAATTTCGTGTTGGAGAAATCAAAATATAGGCACATGTAAAATGATAACAGTTTAATAAGTGTTTGGAGACAGAGATTATATTTTGTTTCTCACATGTATGTACAATTAGGGCACGGAAAAGGTATTTTTTCACGTCTCTAGATTTACATCCATTATAATTGTCAACGAAAGAAATTTGAAAAATATTCAAGTTTAGACCTCAGTTTGTGGATAAACGAACCCACCTACCCCCACTTCTTCCAGACCATAGTTTCTTTCCTAAATAATTCGGCTTATATATGCGAGTATATATGGTATTTAGATTAATATAAGCAGCAGGGAGGGCGAATCCTACAAATTTTTGCGACCAAATCGATTAAAGCCTCAGAATGCCAAATGGAACCTTCCTACGAAATCTCATATTTTAACCAAAAAAAAATTAAAGACCCCATTTTACAAATGGAGCCTTAGCGATTTTGTCGCAAATACATTGTCATAACCACCCTGGAAATTGCTGCCATCTACGTCGCAAATATGTTGTCATTTCACCCTCCCTGCTGCTGATTAATACAAATTATTTAACCAAATATTTGATCAAGTCCAATACGATATCGTGACCGAGGGTCGTGTAAATTTATTGTTATAAATCCATATGGGACAGACTGAGCATGACCAAAGTAATTTTTAAATCCATTGAAGTCCATATCGGAACACCATGTCTGCCAAATATTTCGTAGCGTATGTGTATCAACGCCGTTGAATACAGCAAGAATATTACAGTTATCGCGAATCACTTTTGGAATTTGAGTATATCGTTGAGTGACATATATCACGTCAGTGTTTTTATGCCTACCTCGGGAAAATACTCTAGCAGGGTTCTTTTGATTATCTAACATTACATCATCGTACACTACAAGATTGTTTATGTCTCCATCGAGGTCATCTACGCATGGTGCATCA